>CP130732.1:32886165-33507536 GCA_030553155.1 Nippostrongylus brasiliensis | reverse complement strand
CTATGCCAAACGAGGTTAGTTAGGTGGATCAGATTTATTAATGGCCTAACGTTTCGACCCGTTCGTCGTCGTCAGAGGCCTAAAAAGTGGTTCGAAACTACTAATCTTTAACCTGTCCGGCCAAGCGCCGAACCATCCCTAGCATTTTTGACTAACTTGAAAAATCTACCCCAAGAAACTGTAAAAGCTAGAGATATCAAATGACTTACCCCGTGATCCACCGGCAGAGTGGTGCCGACGTGGCAACCAGCTCTGGTTGACAGATGCGACTGAGACATATCAGTCATTCCGAAACCCACAAAACGGTGCAAACGGTAGGAAGTCATTGCTTATCGAGAGACACTCATTTCGGTTGTTCATACAAGGATTCCTTGCGGAAATCCAAAACGCTTCCAATGCTTTCCTAGACGATATCTCGGTCTCATACGATAGAATTCTGCACTTAATGTCGAAATCATTCCCACCATGCACTTCACGTTTGTGCCTTCCCAGCGGGGCTGTTAAGGTACCTCTTCTCTTACTGGCTAGATGTTCATTTATACGTGTCAGCAAAACACGACCGGTCTCACCAATATACTTTCCGTTGCATGCCCTACATTCAATTTCATACACCACACCCGATTTTTCACAATCTCCATTCTTACCATAAGGACAAACAACGCAGTTCTCCGACACGCATTCAGTATCGTCGAGCCTGTTTCGTACTAACTGACGCTTGATGTTGTCATTGGGAATGTTAACAAGGACAACATCATCTTGAAGTTGAGCACGAACAAGGCATCGTTGTATTGCAGAGGAAAATGCGTCAGAGATAAAGGGGAGACATAATGGTACACGGTCATGGAAGGGTTGAACGCGCTGGACAGTGGTCGCTCTTCTGTGGTATGGGAACTTCTTATAGCCGTTCTGATAGGCTATTCTGGAAGCTAATATCTCTGCTTCTCGTCGTTCTTCGTCACCCGTGCACACTGTTGTAGCGGTCTTAAACATATTCCGTACAACGGCTCGCTTAACAGCAGCTGGATGAGCTGATTTTACGTTAATCAGGATATTTTTGGAGCTTCCTTTTCGATACCATTTTACGCTGACCATGCCATCGGATACCTTCACCTGCGTGTTAAGATAAGGAAGCCAACCATTCGATGGCGTCTCTCGGGTAAGCCTGATGTACTCTGATTGTTGGTTAAGAATGCGAAAGCATTCATCCATTTCAGACTGCGTTGATGTTACTATGAAGCAGTCGTCGATGTATCTACAGTACATCAAGGGTAGACGAGCTAGCACCGGTTCTTCTATTCTGCTCATGAAACATATTGCAAGAACTGGCGCAAGGCGCTGACCCATTGCCAGACCCCTTAGTTGAGAGTAGTACGAACCTGACCATTTGAAGATGTTACAGTTCAGGCATTCTTTGACCAGAGTCATTATCGAGCTCCTCTCGAGTCCAAATGTGTTGATATTATTGATGTGCCTATCAAGCATTTCAGACAATGCTTGTAAGGCTTGATCGTTTTGGACGTTGGTGTACAGTGAGGTGACATCAAATGACTCTACAACGCAATTTCGATGTAATTGTGCGTTGTGAAGATGATCAAGAAACACCCTCGTATTGGTCAGGTGCGAAGGGATCATGGTTAGCAATTGGCTTACGATTTTATTTAGAAACCATGATATTCGATCGGTTGGTCCACCAACGCAACTAATTATTGGACGAATTTTGAAGGTAGCCGCTGACAACGAAAGCACATCTGCAGAGGAGAGCTTTTGGGACTGTAGAACACAAGACATCTGTGGTAGTCTTACTTTAGTCTAGCGGTCAACTTTCTATCTAATCCCGCAAATTTGTCTAATGCTATCTAAGCTCGGTTTAAGCGTTTACATTACGAGCGGAATACCTCTATGATAGAAAAGCGGTAAAGAGAGAAATCTCGCAATTGGAGTTCACTGATACTTCTGTCAAGGGACTGGGGTATAACAACCAACTCTCTACCTTTGCCACTCACGGAGAGGCGCAACGTACCACTAGATTTTGCTCACGCATCTCCTTGAACAGCAACCTTTCCTCGAACGTCAAGTTTGTCATTCGTCGTTATGTTGAGATGAGTATTGTACAGATAGTTTTCTCCCGATTTTTCTTAATAGACTCTTGCGCACTTGCTCCAATTTGGTCGGATATAAGACATCATTTTGGTTTCGATGAGGCGGAATGAGTTCTATGACTTCCTGGAGACTTCTTCGTTGCATATTCAAAGAATCGAAAGAATTTATGAAGGAGAGGCCAACAAAGATCCTCGAGGACATCAGGTACGGTGAAATTCTGTGGCACTAGGCCTCGTTTCTTCGAGAACTCCAGTTTAGGTTCGTTACTTTATTGGAGACGTCATCCTACGGTCAACTCTAACCTCTAGCATTTTACTGAGATGAGTATTGTCCAAAAAAGTAGTTTTTACCAATTTGCCTTTTCAACATATCTTTTCTGGACGGTGATTCCGTCGCCTTACTTGCGGAAATCGCCCTCAAAACTTTTACTGCTGAAAAGGGAGGTTGAAATCTCCCAGTCCTGTGCTTTCTCTACCGTGCTGAATTAGCTGGTATAGATTTCGAATCGAATAGTGCTGAGTAAATCGTTGAAGCGAAAAAATGGGGGTGTACCTATCTTCTCTGGACGCATTGTATGCGCACAAAAATTGTTCTATTAGCAAAAAAGGCTTCATTGACGAAGACGATCGGTAAAGGCGTGACGAATTAGTGTAGCAGATTAGGATGATTAGGAGTGAAGTGAGCTCCTAGGGTACAATGTCAGCAGATGCCACGCTGGGTCGACCTCCGCGAGGACGAACATCTACTGATCACCACCTACCAGGTGTTGATCTTCGGACGCAGCGGACGAAGACAATCAATCTTAAGGACGCGCCGTTTATTTGTCTTCTTTTCGGAATCGTAGAGGTATGATGAATGCATATTTGGCTTATACAATAGCTTTCCTCGGGTCAGCCGCTATACACTTCCGCGTCTACACCTTCCCGGATAAGCCTGGTACAAATCACCCGATTCTGGAGAAGTGGAGGGCTTGGTTAGTCCGGGCCGTAATCGATCACTTGATCGTGCGAGTGACAGTGACGCCTGTTGTAGATCTCCTGACAATGAGCCAATCTCAAACTACTCAGAGTGACCCACTGTTGGACGAGTCAGTCGATGATCTTAGGCCATTTCCTAAACTGCTGGAGGTACCAGAGCCTACCTGAGTATCACGTGCATAGGAATGCATCATACCCAGCACCGAAGTTTGTGGTGACGCCCAAATGAGCAGAAAGTAGTCGATTTCGGACACTTCAACGGCACTCCTCAGCTTCAATCGTGACCATGACGTCAATCTGCCGGAAATCGCCGATGAATTGCCATCCAATTCTCCAGAGACGCACCAAATACGGCTGGGATGGTCGAGCTATTGGAGTTGGTGCCATTTCAAAGGGCTGTTTACCCATGCAACACCACGTATCTTCTTATTTGCAGAATTGATTAACCCGCGTGAGGACCGATCGTTCGACCGTGTCGACGTCAGTGACGGCTCTTACCAGTGCACCACACGTCTCTTGAGAATAATTGCTTGCTAATTCGGCGATGTCTTGAAGGTATCAGCAAGGTGCGAGCGAGGTACATTGGTAAGAGGCGTTTCTGACACCCGTACGGTCGAGCGATCGCTCCCAGCCCGGGCTAGCAAAGCCTTCCATCCCTCCGATGTCGGATACACTGGTACCATGCTTGTCTGGGATGTTAAAGACAGTGACTTGCACGGCTGCTGTCAACCAAGTCATGATATAAGCCAAAAGCGCATTTACGATTACGAATTGAAGACGAGTGCATGGCGCGTCCTTAGAATTTATTGTATTCGCAGCTTCCCATCTTTACATTTATATCTATATTTATCTATTTATTCACATTTATTTATCTTTATATCTATCTTTCCATCATTACTTGTTAATACCTTGTGCACGACTCTATTTTGTGAGGGTGTTTGATAGCCAATAAATATAAATCACCCTTAACCCTAGGGAACTCTGACCCAGTAGAGGCGTTTTTTTAGCACTTCAGGGTTCACCAGGGTGATCTCCGCCCGGGGTAACCAAGCCTTTCATCCCTTCGGAGTCAGGTAAATTGGTACCAGACTAGTCGATAAAGCTAAGGGCACTGACTATAGTGTATAGCGGCAGACTCCCGCAATTCATTGTATAGGCCAAATGCGCATTTACCATCTCTACGATTCTGAAGGAAACACGAATGTATGGCGCGTCCTTAGGGGACTGATCAACGCCGATACATTTGCCTTTAAATTTAGGGGCACTAGCCAAGTTTTTCCAAACTTTTATTTCGAAGTTTCCAGGTCAGGATCATAGATATTTGTCATCTTCCTCCTTGAGCTTTTCTAAGAGTACTTTTAGCTCTTGTTCCAATTCCTGTAGCTTCTTACGAGTTTCCTCGGAAGATCTACGCTGACACCGTTCGTTGGCCCTAGTGGCCTAGCCTGAATCAATTAACTCATGCTGGAAGAAATTGTCAATAATCACTTTAGATAGAGTATTGAAAACGAACCATCGAATCTAGATTTTTCATTAGCTCTTCAGCCACTCCTCTTCGCGGACGGGCAACCGGTCTATTTGCCACACTGTAGTTTCGACTAATACTCTCAGCGTGTTAGAGTAAAGTCGTTGAAAACTAGGTGCCATGTGGGTTCGAGGTGCAACGTGTTGGTCTGAAGGATTGCGTCGTCTATACGCTAATTATCATGTTATCATTGTCATATCTATCACTGTTTCATTGTCGTGGTGTGAATAATTCTGATGAGTTCACATACGAAACATGTCTGAACTAACCGAGTTGACCGTAAGCAATGTAAGGTATGATAATGATAACACGGTATAGTCGACGCAATATTGCACACCAACACGCTCCACCCCCAACCCACATACCGCCGAAAACTAATATAATTTTACAGTCAACATCGAAGCCTGCTCAAATCACGACCTGGTCCCACTTGGTACAGCTTGCAGTATGTTTTCGGTATGTGGATCAGGCTTGTATCGGCCCTATCATACCCCACCGAGGTTCACAGACAGCTCTGGGTATCACATCACCATTTAATGGTGTGGAGGGTGGCTGGCCTCGTCTTATCGTCGATATCAGACGGATAAACAAAACAGTCTATTATGTAGGCAACTTGGAACTAGCCCGGTCTATACCCACCTTTGGGTCTACCCTAAGAAAGATAGAGAGGTAGCGGAGTTACACCTGATTTGATTCCTGATCCATGGAAAACCCTTTCTTGGACCTTAGCGGCATGGTCACAGGAAGTTGTCGCCGGCCGGTCCACAGGTATGCGGCCACTGTTCCTGAGCCATCAGCCAGACGAAAACAAGCAACATTCCCTAGTTTGGTGGTGCTGTGGATTTCCCTACCTCTCCGACTGACTACGAAATCGAAACCTTACCTATCTTCTGGTTTGTCGATGTCCTGAAATAGGGTTCGATGGGTAACAGTGTAAACTTCTTGCGTAAGATGTCACACCTGGCCATAGACAGCGACGAACACCAATGCCACAAGCGCTACCTTGAGAAGCATGTTGAATCAGAATGAACCCTACTCGACTCGGCTAGCTCTGGCGGGCAGCTTATCGATTCGTTGTCAGCAGGTGATGAACGACCATATCACGAAAATCAGGTGTAAACATAACAAAGACGTGTCAGTGAGACATATCATGGAGTATGGAGCCATTGACATTGACAGCGAGAATGGTGCACTCTTCCTTGTGCTGTCGCGCGGCGGTAGCTACTATTCCGAATGGAATACTGGGGCGCGGCGCATCCCTAGGGTGTTGATTAACTTCGACCAGTTTACTCTTTACCTTTCCCTCTGGTTTATTCCTCGTAAACATCGCCAAGGTTAAGCCGGCGCTATCAGTGCGGTTCCACCCAGAAAGACTTGTCGAAATCGATCACATCTCCATGCCGGTGCTGCTCCATTTATAAAGTCACCGTATTTGGCGATAATTGCAGTGTTTCGTGGTGGTTGGTGCTGTTCAATGAAGCTTGGATCATCAATTGATCGATGACTCCAACTATTATTGAGGAATCAGCTGACTTTAATCTGTTCTCTGAAGGATCAATGTGGTCTTATCCTTTCGAATGAATCTTTACCGGTTCTCTTATTGTTACTCAAGATACCTTTAATCTATCCATCTTCTTTCTGTGGCCACATCCCTTCGATCCCTTCGCACCTGACCAATACGAGGGTGTTTCTTGATCATCTTCACAACGCACAATTACATCGAAATTGCGTTGTAGAGTCATTTGATGTCACCTCACTGTACACCAACGTCCAAAACGATCAAGCCTTACAAGCATTGTCTGAAATGCTTGATAGGCACATCAATAATATCAACACATTTGGACTCGAGAGGAGCTCGATAATGACTCTGGTCAAAGAATGCCTGAACTGTAACATCTTCAAATGGTCAGGTTCGTACTACTCTCAACTAAGGGGTCTGGCAATGGGTCAGCGCCTTGCGCCAGTTCTTGCAATATGTTTCATGAGCAGAATAGAAGAACCGGTGCTAGCTCGTCTACCCTTGATGTACTGTAGATACATCGACGACTGCTTCATAGTAACATCAACGCAGTCTGAAATGGATGAATGCTTTCGCATTCTTAACCAACAATCAGAGTACATCAGGCTTACCCGAGAGACGCCATCGAATGGTTGGCTTCCTTATCTTAACACGCAGGTGAAGGTATCCGATGGCATGGTCAGCGTAAAATGGTATCGAAAAGGAAGCTCCAAAAATATCCTGATTAACGTAAAATCAGCTCATCCAGCTGCTGTTAAGCGAGCCGTTGTACGGAATATGTTTAAGACCGCTACAACAGTGTGCACGGGTGACGAAGAACGACGAGAAGCAGAGATATTAGCTTCCAGAATAGCCTATCAGAACGGCTATAAGAAGTTCCCATACCACAGAAGAGCGACCACTGCCCAGCGCGTTCAACCCTTCCATGACCGTGTACCATTATGTCTCCCCTTTATCTCTGACGCATTTTCCTCTGCAATACAACGATACCTTGTTCGTGCTCAACTTCAAGATGATGTTGTCCTTGTTAACATTCCCAATGACAACATCAAGCGTCAGTTAGTACGAAACAGGCTCGACGATACTGAATGCGTGTCGGAGAACTGCGTTGTTTGTCCTTATGGTAAGAATGGAGATTGTGAAAAATCGGGTGTGGTGTGTGAAATTGAATGTAGGGCATGCAACGGAAAGTATATTGGTGAGACCGGTCGTGTTTTGCTGACACGTATAAATGAACATCTAGCCAGTAAGAGAAGAGGTACCTTAACAGCCCCGCTGGGAAGGCACAAACGTGAAGTGCATGGTGGGAATGATTTCGACATTAAGTGCAGAATTCTATCGTATGAGACCGAGATATCGTCTAGGAAAGCATTGGAAGCGTTTTGGATTTCCGCAAGGAATCCTTGTATGAACAACCGAAATGAGTGTCTCTCGATAAGCAATGACTTCCTACCGTTTGCACCGTTTTGTGGGTTTCGGAATGACTGATATGTCTCAGTCGCATCTGTCAACCAGAGCTGGTTGCCACGTCGGCACCACTCTGCCGGTGGATCACGGGGTAAGTCATTTGATATCTCTAGCTTTTACAGTTTCTTGGGGTAGATTTTTCAAGTTAGTCAAAAATGCTAGGGATGGTTCGGCGCTTGGCCGGACAGGTTAAAGATTAGTAGTTTCGAACCACTTTTTAGGCCTCTGACGACGACGAACGGGTCGAAACGTTAGGCCATTAATAAATCTGATCCACCTAACTAACCTCGTTTGGCATAGCAGCATACGACAATATGCTCGGTTTATTTCTTACGTTCATCAACATTTCCGTGGTAAGATCCTATCACGAATTTCAACTGTTTCGAAGGAATTTGTGGACCATAATTCGAGTTTAATTCAGGTGCGGTAACGCTTTGCGGCTGAGTGTGAATGGATGTTGAGTCTGGCATTTTTTTTTGCTTTCAGTGGTCGGTTCCGCTAGACTTTTCCAGGTACTATTTAAGGCGTTGTACCCCACGTGTGTGTAGCTTTGGCTTCTGTACTCCACGTGTATTCTGACGCGTGTATGCCACGTGTGTTCTGACTCTACTCACGACGCACACTATTTTGTCGGCCAGAGACGCAGAGTCAGAACCTGCGTCCCTGGCCGCCACGCACTATTTCGCGCCCAACTACACACAGCTCAACTACACACGCGTGGGGTACAACGTCTTAAATAGTGCCCTTTTCCACAACTTACTGGTATAAGCGCCAACCCTGTCGTTGATCCAAGAGTTCTGTGGAGACTTCACTATCCTTGATGACAGGGGTTGTAGAATCACCTTGATTACCTTCTCAATCTAGTAGTCCTTCAGAAGCCATCAAGTTTCTTGAATTCGACAATATTTCGATGAGAAGGTTGTAAAATTCAGCTGCCTCCATATCATCGGTCAGTTTTCGCGCTCCAATGACAATGTTTGGAAGCGCGGCGGCCGCGTCGCGGCGAACATGTGATCGGAAAGGTGCCTGGCTCAGTCGGACTCCGATTGCACTGAAGATGAAGTCAGATTCCTACTGTGATCGGATGTGCGATTTGATGAGGCGGACTGGCAGGTAGGCCTCTACTTCTAGCTTTTACTTCTTGGAGCAATATAATATTTTATTTACTATATTACTGTTTTATTTGATTTTTCCCTTTCAGGACCAGATTCTCGTTCTGCGATCGCTCGCGGTGGCGCCCTGCTACCGATGCAAGCATTGAAAACGCTGTTGAATTGTTTAGGGGTTTGGAAATAGACAGCGAATCCGGTTCGAAAAAGGTTTTGTTGCTGCAATGACCAGTATACATAATGCACTCAGTGCTATTAACATTGTTATTGATATCGGCATATTGTACTGATTGAAAAGCTTTTCCCTCTGACAGACCCATAATCATCGTCGGAATGTCCTGTATGTATGGGCAAGCAGAGGCAAATGTGCTCCGTACGCTGTTCCAAAGTGAGTTTTTCTATTTTTTTTCCTGCATTTTATTTTTGGTCCCTTCAAAAAATGCGTTTTGAAGCAGTGCAATGATAGCACTCAAAGAAACGTGGCTGTGGAAGACCTCGTTACCATTAAGCTATTTTATTTGCAGTAGAGGGCCGTGTGGAGCAGTGGTAAGGGCCGCTACTTACACTAGTGCGAGCTAGGGGTCGATCCTGGCACTAACCAAGGTCTACATCTCTCCAGGCTCGGGTAAATTGATACCAGGCTTGTCGCGAGAGGTGAAGACGCTGACTTATATAACGTCTAGTCAGCCAGTGCAAGTCATTGTACAGGCCAAGAATGTATTTCCTAAGCTTCTACGACTTTGAATGGAAGACAAGTGCGCTGCGCATCTGACACGAGTGATCAACGCCGACGACTATATTGAGCAAAATTGCGCAATTTCTTTACTGATTGTTTACAAAAGTAATTTCTACCATGTCGTCCAAGTGCTAGGGCTAATAAAAATTATTTTGAGAAGGGTCCGCCCAAGTAATGTTGCCGAAGCTCAACATGCACCAATGGAATCGGTGCGACTTCGAGGTGATATCGATGCCGTAAGCCTTCGGAAGTGCCTTTCAAGGTAAATTTAATTGCGTGTTATCGTTAATGCGAGTCCGAAAACCATTAGGAGATTTTGACAGCTGCAGGGTAGGGTCGGTAGGTGTTTACTGTCAGTCACCTGGTCTCCATGTTGTTCAGCTGGTGCAGTAAGCATGATTGTACCGTTTCAATCATAGCATACGGTTTGAAATTTTCACTTCTTTTCTCGTCTGACAGGAGCTTGGTGTGACCTCAAGGCATTGTGAGGTTTTTAACGAAGATTGAAGTGATAATTTTTCAGGGCTTCCACCGCTAGCGATATTCCTCATCGACGGAGAAATATGTGCTTTGCGAATCGTATGTGTCCTTACTTGAGCATATGCTGAACACGGAGATGTATTCCTTTTCAGTGTCATACCAGTCACTTGTGTATATTCTGTACATAAAAAGAGCGATAAAGATTTTCTATTTCGTGTCTTTCTTTCTTTATGGTTGATTTTCGGACAGGATCACTTGTTGATGAGCATCTATTTTCCCTTTTGCCTCTCTGTTTGCTTTTCTCCCGTACCTCTTCGCGTCTTTATCGACAATAGGCTGCAGATCCAACGTTTCATGCTGGTATGAGTGTAGTCAGAGGGCCTTACTTCTGATCGTGAGGTATTCTGGGTTCTCAATAACGAAGATGGCTATTCTATAAGCTGAGTGACCAGGGGTGAGCGGAAATTTTTTGAAAGCGGAAGACGGAAAACGGAACGGAAACGGCCAGAAACGGCCGGAAACGGGGATACAGAACACGGGAGCGGAAGTAGTGCAAAAATCATAAAATTATTGGAATTTGGACAAGACTGGGCCACAAGACGTATCATTTCTGTTTCTAAAGGTATTCGTAGAATGCTCGTTTCATTTCCACAGGAATCCGTCTGTTATTTTGGCGAAAGTGTTATCAAAATTTGGTGATGGCTTCAAAGTGAACGATGAAATTTCGTCACAGAAACCATATCAATTTCATTCCTCTTTTTGAACTTAATTACAGACCAAAGCCGGCATAAGGACAGAAGTAAGACAGACCTTTTTAGCGTGGTAGATAACAATGATTTCAAAACAGAACTAGAAGCCTAAAACCAGAATATTATATATAGCATACATAAACGAAATTATGACTATCCTCCCTTCCAAAGATGGACGGTAGTACAAAAGTGCAACAACTGTTGGAACGTTGTCCCAAAATCATGGTAACAAGTAACGGCTTCGCCCGATATCAATACGGGACCCGCATGGCGAGGTTCCTGTGGGGAAGATATCGCACTGATCGTGTCACCCTCTCAAACGTGCCGATAAAAACTTCAGTCTCCCTGTTGTTAGCCTGCACAATGTAGCTCTTCGATTTTTCTTCCGCTTCCGTGTTCCGCAAAAATAGGCGGAAACGGAACGGAAGGTCCAAAAACGGTGGAAAACCGGAATTCGAAACATGGAAACGAAAATTCCCACGCCTCTGTTCGTGTCCTGAGGCAGTTTCAGGACGGTATTGAAGTTGTGTAGTATTTTGTGCGAGGTTTGGCAGGGTGTTAGGTGTGGAGCAGCTTCAGAAAGAGTTCCGGATGACATCAAGAGAAATTTTTCTTAATACGACCTGGCGTTGATCTGTACCTAGGATGCGCTACGCATTTGTGTTCATCCAGAATCATTGAGACGTGGTGAACGCGTACTTGGCGTTTACAAGGACGTGCGGTGTCCAAGCGGTATAACAAGTCGGTGTTTTTACCTTCCCAGGAAAGTCTGGTGCCAATTTACTTGACCACGGAGGGATGGAAAGCTCGCTTAGCTCGGCCGAGGATCGATCGCTCTACTGCTCGGATGTATGTCAGCAGCTACGCTTGCCACTGCACCACACACACACACCTCTACCCATATCCGTGCCGCCGAAATTCTGTCAGGCTACTAGGAATAGAATCAGATTGGTGACACCTCTACGCTGTTAGTTACAGCCAAATCACTGGACCGTACTCAACCACCCTGACTAAAGATGGGTGGTACTCGGCCGATATTTAGACAACGAACATCGGATTCGTGATCAGCGTACTAAATAGAACGTATAGAGAATGTTGTAGTTCAAACGGGAATGCTGACTAGACATCCTAGCTAATTAACAATGTTGACGATAAGTATGTTCGTCGATGGAACTCAAAAAATGTGTACGAGAATCATGGTCAGCTCCCGAACAATTTCTAAATGATTTTCCGATGCAACGTGGGTTTGTTGATTTTTCTTAAATCTTATCTGTGTAGTGTTCTCTGTTAGATTTCTCAGCTGTCTTATGTTAGCGTTTGATTTTTAGTGATGTTTCTGTTTGTTTTTTGCGCGTCCTTGGACGTAGTTAAATAAATAAAATGCTTAATTTTGTATTCGAATATAGATAATTGGAAAGTAGGCATTTAAAAACAATTTTACCTCTTTTCAGAGTTCTAGTAAATACCGTAAGTACCACAGTTCTACTGGCTGCATCACCAACCCATGTAGCACCGGATTCCCTTGAACCATTGTACTGCCATAAGTTGGATAGTGTTGCGAGTTTATCACTTCCGCTTTGTTCCGATCGCGGTCGCGTCGCGTCGCGATTGACGTCAGCGCCACGACCGCATCGTTGGCGCATTCTATCGCCCACGTGCACCGTGACCTGGCGCGCATGATCATTTTTTTAAATGTACGTGTCAATTTAATAAAGCTAATCATCGGGCGTAAATGTTAATTTGGGTCAGTCAAACTATTGTTTAGTCTGCAAAATATTGCTTACTTGAATATTTTTTTTCTACCATTGTATCCAGTGTTGTTGAATTTCAATTAAAGCTATTATTAAATGTGTATTTCTGTAATTTTTATGGAATGGACTTTTTGGGGCTCGTTTAGACGCCACGCGACGGACATGCGAAATTGAAGCGCAATCAATAATTACCGTCCTTGATCGAATTTGCCCCTTTGATTTAGTGGCGCAGTCAATGCATGAGAAAACGGCAAAAAAATGCCTCATATAGGCAAACTTACCGTCAACGGTCGTTCGGCTTTTGTCGCTGGAGAGCAGTTTTGAATTTAGAGAAGGTAGGAGGAACTTGAATTGATTTGCTCAGCTGCTATTCCTTAATAAAGGACATTTTGACGAAATTCACTTTTTTCGTTTAATTTCTTCCCCATGTGATTATATGCCTAATTTTTTTTTGCTTAGACGCGGCGCCACCGCAGTGCGCCACTAACGCAAAGGAGAAAATTCGATCAACGACGTCAATTATTGGTTGCGCTTCGATTTTGCATTTTTGCCGCGCGGCGTCTAAACGAGTCCTTGGAAATGTCCTCTCACAGTAATTATCACGTATTTCCTACTTCTGTATCGGTGTTTTGTATGATTTTGCGGAAACGGTTGAAATCAAAATTTTCCAATCCGGGACCAGCACAATTGTCGTACAAATGTTTACAGGTTGCTTTTTAAAACCTCCTAATCGCCTACTATACATGATATCCAGTTAACCGCAGACGCTTATGTAGTATAATGTTTACGATTTCGATTTCCCACTTTTATTGTTTTATTCATTGTCTTCCTACCTTCTCTTTCGTCTCCTCAGCAATTAGATTAGAGCTCAATGTCATTTTTTCTCATTTGATAGCTATCTGTTGAAGCTTTCTTTTGTCCGATATTCTTTTTTTTACTTTTGCCTTTTCTGCTTTTCGGACGTTCCGTACAGTATGAATCGTTCTTCATATGCTTCCTGCACTTGTCTTGCTGCCATCCACTTACTAACCCTTTCATCAGCTAATTTTCAAATTCCTCTTCACCTAGGTTTTTTGTTAGAATTTTTTCCCAACATTTCAGTGGTGGGCGAAACGTAGTTTAACTGCTGCAATTTTCGGCAAGTTCGGATGTTTCCAATTCCTTGCAATAAAATAATAAAATTAATATGTTCAGTAGTGAATAAAATTAATATGTTCAGTAATTCCGGTGAATAAAGAGGTCGTCGACAGTTCTTGATCATACAATCTTTCTGCCCTAATCTTGCTCAATTTTGCGGAAGACGGAAGCTCCCATGTTACATTTCTTTTGTGGGATACTCGTTGCTGCTTTTTTCGCCTTTTTCGTCTTCATTTCCCATTTCACGTTACAGGATGTCCTGGAACAGTGCTCATCCTCGAACTTGGGCTCTGGAGAAGTACACTAACATTATCTCGAAGGAATCTTCCGTGAGTTTAATGTTTGTGTTCAATATTCTTCTAGTTTGTACTTCTGTTTCATTTAAGCTGTGTTTTCATGGTAACTTCTTTCTTGCAAATAAAATGACTAAGTAGTACGTAAGTTAGGCTGGTTCAAAACACTGGTCGACTTTGGATAAATTTCGGCGTAATTACATACTTCTTTAGAGTTCAGACTTACTATGGGAAGCGCGAGATTGTTAGGAACCTTTTATTAGACAAGCGTTAAGTTTTTTTTTACTAGGAAGTGAAAAACTTGCAGTGCTCTGTAAAACAATCACAAAATACGAAGCTATTCTGTTTATTACCGCTTTTTGTTTGTTTTTTTTTTGTTTTGACGAGAAAGTTGAGAACTAGTTGAATGACTTATACATTTGGAGATGCTATTCGCAAAACACTGGCATCGGACGGGAATTGAACCTGCGTCTTTATGTTTCCGGCAGACTGCACTGACCACTGTGCTACCGATGTACGTTGCGACGCGATAGCTTCTATTAGGATTCCAATTTAATATAGAAGTGTTAGATTGAGTCGCTGTTGGAAATTTAGGCGATGCGGTCACCTAATTACGAATCCTTTCTTTCCTATTCCTTTACTCGCGCTGAATTTTCTTTAAAAGAGAACTTTTTTGAAGAAAACGCAAGGCGCTGCTTTCTGCCGAGCCTTGTTTTACTATAATACTAGCACTTTCTCTGCGGAGTTTCTCTCTTGAAATTCCATGAAAGATGTATTCTTGGTCTCAGGTTTCTCAACAGGGTTTGAAGAAAATGTCTTTTCCTATCAATTTCCTAGACGTTTTCTTTTAGATGGAACCAGACTTGCACGCCTACCTGTATCAGAATCTTCGTGAGCTTGTGATCGCAAAAGGCAAAGGTGTCCTTGAGAGGATATCATTGTCCACACCACATCTCTCCGCTATGTGAGTTCTAATCTAATATTCAGGATGAATAACGAATATTGTTTAACTCTACTCAATTAGGATATTCCTAACAGATTTGTATCGTGAGCTTAGGCCTACATAGTTTTCTAGCAGTCACTAAGGAGTAGACTGTAGAGAATAATAAGAAGTAGTATGGGTAATAGTAAGTAATTAGAGTAATAAGCTACTTTCCTTATATTATGGGATGTCTCGATTTTAATGCCTGCTACTATCGACTTTTCCCATGTTTCCTATGTCCTCAGCTGCCTTCCTCATTTTTCATACAGATATCGCGAGACGTCTGTGCTGTTTGCGTTTCCCGGTCAGAGCCAGGGTATGAGATTCCGTATTCGTTTGAAGGGCATCCTAGACAGGCAGTCTTTTTGTCTGGCTATTTCGGAATTCATCGCCGACATTCGTGAAAGTCCGGTTGGTTTCTTCTAATTCACTTTTTTTAGGATAGAAGTGCGCTATATAATACCAACAACCTTGTCCTATAAGCTCATCTGACCTTGAAATGGATTACTTGTTGGCGTAGAGCGCAAATATGTTTGAATAAATGTAACTTCCGTCGTAATTATCATCGCTGCGTCGCGAAGATTTGCGATATTGATGCTTTTTCCCTTTCAAGAACTGAGGATACGATTCAGCTGAAAGATATGTGAACGTTTGGCCGAGGACACTGCATAGCTATGAATGCTTCTTTTATACTGTACAAATAGAATAAAAATCGTCTAAGGCGCTGGTAGGATTGATGCCGTGAACGAGCGCAGGCAAGTGGCGGAAAAGAAGAAAAAGTGATTAATCAAGACGATTTTTAGGGAAGGAATGCCACACAGTCGTCTTCCGAAGGCTGTGGCTCACAGAACAGCCTGAGACAGCATGGTAGCCAACCGCTTTCACAGGACGGCAGCCAGTTCTTACAAAACAATTCGATGACTCGTCCACTTAGTCAGGTAAGGACGAATTTTTGCTACTATTTTTATCTCAGTGTGAAAACGTTGAAAATGAAACTTTCAAACTTACTTCGAGGCAAGTATGTTCTTTCGAAAAAGAAGAGGAGATCATCAGTGAACCATGACTTCCGCTTGTCAGCTTGAAAATTGAGCAAAATAACTGTGCTTTGAGCCTTCTTTTTTATGATTTTCCTGAAAAAAACGACGTTGATCACATTTTGGATTCCGATACATGCACCAGCAGATAGTCAATTGAGGAAGATTGACTATCGATGTCACTCTAACGATATCAGCTTGAACTGTAATGATAAGAAATCAATCTAACCAAGGATTTGCCAGTTTCACTAGTATTGAATTTCGGGCAATGTTTGTCTATCTTTTACCACTTTTCGATTAATCTGTCAGACTACTACACTATTTCAAGTGTTGGTAACGTTTTAAGTTTCGTTAAGATTTTATGCGGCATACATCCGTGTTTTTCTTAAGCGTTCAGTTGCTTTCAGGCGAGCCTTTCGCGTCCTGCTGGAGCTCCTATACATCCACCGTATTCCCACAGTCCTCTTACAACTCCTATTAAGGTAGTGTTGCATTCATAATGTAATATATAGTATTTATCTCTACTTGATTCTGCTATTTGATTTGCTTTGTTATAATTATTAAACTTAAT
This sequence comes from Nippostrongylus brasiliensis, assembly GCA_030553155.1. Lineage (NCBI taxonomy): Eukaryota > Metazoa > Nematoda > Chromadorea > Rhabditida > Heligmosomidae > Nippostrongylus > Nippostrongylus brasiliensis. The sequence goes on along the minus strand of CP130732.1, from coordinate 33,491,106 downwards.
TCAACGTACTTCTGTTTGTGTTGCCAAAATTCTTTACCAATGTTTCGAGCCATAAAGACTGTATTCACCCGTTTGATTGCATGTGCATACCTAGCTACTGGGGTTTGTCAATAGAGAACTGTCTATGTATTATGGCCATTTGTGGTGCGCCATCGCTTTCCGAACCAAATCTTAAAGTTTTATTGGTAGTCGTGCGGTCTAAAATGATATATCTGTTTTCATCATCTCGTTGTGCTTCTATGCGTCCCTCCATGGTAAGAAATAATAAAATACTATCTTTGCCCAAAAATGGTTACGCTTGCTTTGTGCCTAGGAGATTCTAAAGCTGTTTCACCGAATAATTTGTTCGTAAAATATTACAATCATCTTGTTGTTGATTTTTTATGCTGAAATTATACAATATTCTCAAAGTAGTAATTTCATTTGTTGCAGACGTCCCCTCCGGAATCTCCAGCTAATTCTACCCATTTAACTCCTTCAAAATCAAACTATTTGTTCAGTCCTGTGATGAATCCAGAACAGGTATCTCTGTTACTCGAGTATCTCCATTTCCTTTTGCACATGCAGTTCAAAAAAGCGATTTTTGCAGAGACCACGTTATGGTTCTACCACTACATCGTTGCAAAATACTCCTCAAAAGTCACAACCCTCGCTCAATGCATCGCTTAATTCCAGTCAGGTGGAGCCATTTGTTCTAAAACTGCCTTTTTTGATTTCCGTTTGCTTGGCAGCAGCTGCAGCATAACGTTCAAATAAATGACTTTTCAGGTGTCACCCTCTGTCACTCTCAATTTGACCCAGTCAGCAACGCTCCGTCAGTCGCAGTATTCATTCAGTCCGTTGACTCCTCCTCAGAAGGTAACCTTTTTTCAATAATTTACCTGAAGATTTATCTTATCGGGAATGCGTTCGCAAATTACAAGAAATTTGTTCCGCGCACTGTATTCAACCCGAAATGGCTATAAGACTCAGTGTTGTGATTTTTTACTTCTACCGATTTTTTGGATGATTCTGGGATATCAGTTTGTTATTTAGCAAAATTGCGACCTGCATTAATGTGTTAGGCCCTCACTGGTGTCGTAATACTGTTTCCTATCGCTCTAAACCGATCGTTTTTCCTGTTCTACCTAGCTGATCGTTTGCCCTATCACTAGTGCACAAGGTGGCTATAGTTTTCTACGTAAAAAATACCAGATTAAATGGATGAAGGCACTAAAACAGCTTATTTTAGGCTCCAAGACGAGAGGTTGAGACACAGACTGAGCAATTCGACGCTCTGTCAACTGACCCGGAAGAACTCCGTATCGCTCTCAAAAAAGTGATGCAGGATGAGTCGTTCCATAGAACTGTGAAGAGGATTCTAGAAATTCTGCCGAGTTTGGACGGTGCTCTTGATCGCACTCTTTAGGAGTGCCTATGTTTCTCGTTATCAAAACCACTCAGGTAAGGTTCTGTTCAAGTAGGTAAGGTTTTCTCAGCCGGTCTATTCATGGCTTTTGTGACTCACTGTCAATATAAGACAGATGTGAATTTGCTAATGAAATGTGTGATATTCTGAGAATAGAAGTCTTGTTCAAGAAACATTCTTTTGTTCATCATTCTTCCCACCCGTGATTGGATTAGTGAAGCACTTAACAAAGTTCATAAAACGACCCGTTAAAAAACTGGCTGAATAAATATTTCTAGTGAATATCTCAAAGCTCAGCAGGTTTTCAATTAGAAAATTTTCCGCTGCTGGAGAACTATTCAGTATATGTTTTGACATTGAAAATTTTTGACTTCGCTTTTGAATTTTGTTTCCTTTATTGTGGAGTGCTCCTGGATTTTGGTGGTTTGTTTCTGTGAATTTGAAATCTGTGAATTGTCTTTTTGTTGACTTTACGAATTCTAAAGGCATGTTTCGATTTCTTTTGTTCTATTTTAGCTTTAGCTTTCAATTTGTAACATATACTTGCTTTTGCAACTATTCATTTCTGTGACGCCTCCTTGATAGCAGCGGATGAGATCGTTTGATTTATTGATTTTTCTTGTACATTGTTGTGTTTGTAGAAGAAATTTGGGAAGTATCGGTGCTAAGCTATGTAGACGTAGGAACCGACATAATTGGTTGCCGAAAAGTTGGTCTGCGATGGTAGATCAGCACATCTACTGCCTGCTTTATTGATTTCTTGTGAATATCTCGAAGCTCAGCAGGTTTTCAATTGGAAAATTTTCCGCTGCTGGAGAACTATTCTGTATATGTTTTGAAATTAAAAGTTTTTGACTTCGCTTTTGAATTTTGCTTCCTTTATTGTGGAGTGCTCCTGGATTTCAGTGATTTATTCCTGTGAATTTGGAATCTGTGACTTGTATTTTTGTTGACTTTACAAATTCTGAAGCCATGTTTCGATTTCTTTTTTTCTATGTTAGCTTTAGCTTTCAACTTGTAATATATACATATTTGCTTTTGTAACTATTCATGTGCCATCTGTGAATATAAATGAATATATTTGTTGAGCAAGTATTTCTGAAAGCGTAGTTCTCCATTTGTTGTGCCAACCAATATCTCTTTCTCTTCTTTTTTATGTTTTATCGAAATCGACAATCAACATAGCAATTTCTCGAGCCAATGGCGTCAAAAGGCGCGCTTTTTTTAGTTCGTCATTTTGTGCGGTTCACAGAATTTAGAGGATACTTGTAAGTTTGCTACCACCCCGTAAGCACAATTATTATTAGGAGATCAGATGTATACACATTGTCGAGATTTAATGAGGGAGATATTAGGGGATAATTGTGACAGCGCCTATTAGGCAATGAAATATGTAGCATAGATCACAGATAGGACAAATCGATTTATATACCATTTTCACTTTGGATTGGACACTTTTCAAATCACGTCGGACGTTTTTCGAACCACGTCGGACGTTTTTCAAACCAAATTGGACGGTTTTCAAACCACGTCGGACGTTTTTTAAACCAAATGAAAAACGTTCAAATCAAAGTGAAAATGGTATACATCAACCGGCAGTAGAATAAGGAGGAAAGGAGGGTAATAATGCACCGTTGTCAGTCTTTGAAAGTTCTTCGGGTGTCACTTTAGCACAGAGTTTTTCGGATGCATCATTGAGGTCCTTATGATTCTTTTACTTTTTTTCGCTCAGAAGTACTTACTGAGAGATGTACACGTCCCTTCAGATGGTTGCTCTAGTCATACGCACGACTGTAGTCGTGTCATAAATACAATCAAATAAAAAGGATCGACTGTTCCAGATCTTCAGACAGTTGTGCACTTAAGGAGATCGGATCGACAGCGCATCCTCTTCTTGTGATGAAAACCTATCTGGGTAAGTCGCTATGAAGATTGGAAACGTGTTGTGGAATTGAAATCCGCACTGAATCAATGTTTGACTTCTGCGTTTGCTATTTCCTCCTCATCAATGCCCAGAATCTGAAAATAAGTGGGAGACGACTGTAGAAGTACCCGTTATCAACTCTGTTAAGAATGCAATTTTTGTTGGCTATAGCGGATCAAATCCAGTTCTGCACAGCGGGGACACATCTCATCCACGGGTGACCATAGAAACAAGGGCAAGAGTGGTGGTGAGGTGCTTCTTCACGCCCAGTTGCCTTCTAGTTGTCAGTTTTGTATGAATTGTATATGGCCCTCGTTCGCTGAAGAGTGTCGTCTGAGTCGAGGAAAGGCAGTCGTTCGTATTCGTCACTGATTAGATGGTAGTTCTCTAACTAATGCGACCTAGTATTTCGAGGCGCTCAGTATCTGTCGCTCTATCCTTGTCAGTCTTCCTGTTCATCCACTATTTGGATATTCCCGTTGGACAGATTGGAGATTCACTAGAGTCAAAGGTAGGTTCTTAGCTGTCAGAAGCTTTTCGGATGGTGACATTTTCACTAAAAAGTCAACGGGATTTTCAAACTTTGTAAATGACTTCACTTTTTGTAAATCCTGCACTTTTTTGACTTTTTTTGAATTTAGGACAACACCGATATTGAGCATGGTCCAAATGGTGGCGGCAGTCGTGTTACACACCTAACTACCAAACATCTGGTATGGCTTCCCTTCTTACCCACTGAAATAGCCAACGTTTTTGGACTTTTCAACTGATCTTCCTTTTTCTATCCTAGGACAGCACTGATCATGTTCACGGTCCAGGGAGTGCAAGCAGCCGTGCCACACACTTTGCCACCAAGCATAAGGCATGACTTCGCTTTTTCTAACATTACCAACAGCGTTTTCCAATGTTTCGACTGATTTTGCTGTTTTGTGTCTTTTTTTAGGAGAACAATCATCATGGGCACGGTCCAAAGAATGGAAGCGGTCGTGCTCCTCAGTTAACTACAAAATATCAGGTACCACTTTAATCTTCCTTATCTCATATCTTCCACTTTTTTCGGCCTCGAGCAGTTCTGTTTACACTAAAACAGTCATGGAAACCAGTGAAGGTTTGAATGTCCCAATCAGATTCAAGGGCTGCAGGGTGTATGGCAGAAGTTTTTTTAAAACTTTTATTCTTCCCAATAAGCTTCCGTAGTTATCCTTCTGAGTTTGGCTCACCTGAAGCGCAGTGCATGCTGGTAATTGATAATTGCTTTTGAATAATTTCGATAAAGCGATCTGTGTTATGTACATTTTAGAACATTAAACCAGTTTTGTTCTAATCCAGCAATCTGCAAGTTTCCCATTTTTGAACCTCGGCATCGTTGGCAATAGTTTTCTATACTCTTCTGCTTCAAATCTCCTGAAAACTTTAACCTTCTGAGATTCTTGTCATTGCTGAGAGCAAAAGAGAAAGATACAGAAAAAACTGTGTAGTTTTACAGCTCCATCTTATTTTGACCATTTGTCTATCTAACTTATGTGAATACTGGTTTATGACATTATTTTGAATTTGCCGTTGATAGCTGCGCAAATGACAGAATATTAGGAGCTATTTCATCCTGTACTCCGCTCTAGAACCATGGGTAAAAACGGAATTTCCTCTACAACTCTCATTATCCACATCATATCTAATGGCGTTTCCGATTCCAGATGTACTTTCATATTCGCTTGGGATAATCCGATATTTTTCAGCCGGTGCACTCAGAATGCGAATGCGTTGACGCTAATGGCGTTGCCCACGATTTCTGCTACCATTTACCTGAGAACGGGTCGATTCAGGGGCGCCGATTTTCCTGCCACCATACGTCAACCTTGCAGTCTCTAGGTAATTATGTGCAACAGGTAGCTGCACCCAGCCGCTGAAGGTGTCTATTTTCTGTTATAAGTGACCGCCTTGATTACAGTAAGGTAGTTGAAGAAATATATTTTTTCGTCTACAAGATGCAAAAGTGTTAAAATCTCACACATACTCAATTTTTAGGTCTTTTAAACACCTCACATCTTCCATTCGCACTAAACAACTTCTCGAATCCAGCAATGGTGACCGCTTTTTCAGAGAACCATCAAAATGAAGCCGTGAACCTGGTGTGTTTACTGGAGTATAATTATAACATTATTGTAACATTTGGGGAAGTCGGTTGATTACAGCTTAACTGTGAGTGAATGAGCTTGTAAATTTTTTATTCTTTCATTTCCTATGCCGAATAAGGAATCAACCGATGCTTAGTACACGAGTAATACCGCTTTCGGAAATCAAACTGAAATTCTACATTTTTTCCACAACAAAAGTAGCCTCTAGCTACGATAATGAGCACTTCCTCTTGTACTTAACATGTGTTTCATTCCTGGTGTGTTAGAAGAAACTGAATCCGTTGTTCCATCAATATCTTTTCTTCAAAATATAAACACCTCGATTCGAAACATTTCAATTCCGAGTTGAGGTGTTTATACTCGGAAGAAAGGGAATCAGAGGGAGTTTAGTGCAAAGATTTCGAGAAAAAAATGAAAACTAAAGAAATGTAAGAGAGGGTTTGAGAAAAAGAAATTAGAGAGCGAAGTTCGTATGAAAGGGATTTCATCACTTAACGCCCTTCAGATGTACGTAGGTGAAACTAGTAGCAATTCTTTGGTTCCTAAAGGTTCTCCAGCAATGTGGTAAGTTGTTTTAAGGCTGCATTACTTCCAAGACTGTTGAAAACTGTCTTTTGAGCTATTTTTCTAATTATGAACTTCAGTTTATTGTGAACTTCAGTTTCCACAGAATTGGTATTCATTGTCTTCCAATATCTTTTTCAGTTCGAATCCATTGCAAAGTATTTCCCCGAGCAACGGGTTATTGTATATGACTTAGGAGGCGTGGAAAGGGGCGAGCTGAAGGTGTGTCGTTTCCTACACTGGTTCCAGTTTCAACTGAGATCAAACTTTGTTGCAGAAATTTGATTTCCTAGAGTTCCGGTTGTTTAACTTTTCTCGATATCCTGAATACGTTCGACAATTACGTCAGTATCGCTGGAAGCCAATCGTCATTGCTGTAAGTTATCTGGGAATTTCTGATGAGTTTATGATCTTTGTAGGATGACGAGAATGCTAGGAAGATTTCACTAATCGCTTCACCGCGCTTTTTGCTTGTCTCTGAATTGAGATTTCGGTCTTTCCAGGAGGTGTTGTCAGAATTTGAGGCTATCTGGTACATGGACTCCTCGGTAGTGTTCAAGAAAGGCAATCTTCGTCATGTCTACGACCTCATAGGGTGCAGAAAAAGAGTTTTGAAGAGGTAAGGGTTACTTTCGAGTTTCCAGAGCAGGTATTATTTAACTTCATTTCAAGATCCTCACTCAAATCGATAACCGAGAGAGATCAGCGTGAAGCTCGCACGCCGCATGAAAATGGCTGGAATATCGAGCAGTGGAAGGAAAACGTGGCCGAGTGTAGGAAGGTTAGTCGGGTCGCGTTTGTTGTTTTTTGAAGCTAGCTAAACTATAATTGTCTGAATTGTCTTGCTCCAAGGTTTTACGTAGTCATTGTTAAAAACAGATTTTGGAATTAGATTGATTTTATTTTCTTATTATTCTTTTAGATTTAGATTTTTTATTTTTTACATTTCGCTCTCTGGCTTCAGTTTAGCGAAGCAGGCCTAAACCAGAACCTTATCGTATTGCGAATGTAGTTTATCCTGCTCAACTGTGTTGGGCAACACTGTCCAAAACTGTCCATTTAATTTTATTTCTTTCAGTATTGTGCGCCTCTTTCCAGGCTGCCTACCTTCTGCACGGCTACTCGGGTCATGGCATCTACCCTGCAACTGCTACAGGTGCGGTACTTTTATCCTACCCGTTGTTAAAAGTTTACCATGTTTCTGGCCTCCAGCAGCTTTTACTTCTGTTTAATGCTCGTGAACTGCTAAACTAGGTTCAAAAACTCACGCCGATAACCCTGCGATCGTGAAAACATCAGGAGAAAAGTGCTGCATTGCTGCGAATTTTATATTTATCCTTCGGAAATCAACTCAAAAAATAAGAGTAGAATGCAAGTAGTGAAATGTCATTCTGTAGTTCTGAGCTTTTTCCGCTTTTTTGTGATTCGTTATAGTGATCTTGTGCTGGTATTAGCAACACAAGCGAGTGTTATTATTTCAAGCCTCAATAATTTTTTGGGATATAAGCCAGCCCATTCCTTTGCCGTTCTCGGGTGCATTCCGAAGTGTTCTCCTCAAAAGTTTCCATCGATTATTTGGAATCGGCTTAATTTTCTTTCTCGGCTTGTCTTGTTATTGCTTTGCTAGCGAATAGTGATGCATTTAGCCGTCTACAACTTCATTCCTACGAATTTCGTAGAAATCAAGAAGCCCAAAGCTAAAATGTACGAAGCTGGTTTCGCTTTCGTCGCTAGAACAATTGATGCGATGGAAAACATTGTTAAGTGGTGCGTTATTGTCGTTTTGTTAATCTACTACTTCATTTACACCTTCTCCGAGACACTAGGAGTTTCACTGAGCCGAATTTCTCTACAAGACAATGTTCTAGTAGACTAGTGCGCCCTTGAATTAACGCATTGCTACCAATCAATGCTTTGAATTGCTATTACTCAAAAATCAGTCGAATAAATCGAACCGCGATATACCGAGTGGCATCACTATAAACATGAAATATATAGTTGTAATATCTCCACTACCAGGTTTAGGTATGTTTTGTGTGCGCTAGAAAAAGACTGCATGGCTGGTAATCATCGCGAACGCATCCGATGTTACTTCAAAAAAGATCGGTTCGGGTCTCCGCCTACGTGTCACAGGCAGGTTTTTGTTGTTTAATTATTTTATTCATTTGATTTATTTTGTTATTTGGTGTGTATGTTTTTATTTATTGTTATTTCTAGTTATTTCGTTATTTATTAATTACCTGCGTAGTTTTGTGAATGGTCTGCTTTTATTCTTCGCTTTCCTATTCCATATAAGGTCTGGGGTAGACCGAAATTCCTTCTTCAATTCCCTTTCTCAGTGTATGTTGCGTTTTAAGTACAGTGAGAACAGCTTTTCCAAAATAGTTTATATGAGGCAAGTGATAGTTCTCGTTTTCAGATATGATCAGTCTGTCGTTAATGTTCTCGCGGCAAATTCGTATTGGTACGATAGGCATTACTACGCTAGCGAGATTGTCGACTTTTTCGATATTATCAGAAGGTGAAGTCAATGCCAGTAGCGAGGCCCAATGCATCGCAAATCTCTGTTAATTGTATCTTTTTTATTTTTGAACGGTTTTTTATTGGTGCTATTAACATGATCTTTTAGTAGAAGTGAGTTGAAGCTATGTGGCACTAGGCAAGCAGTGTTAACGAGTTGGTGGGCCGCTGGTGTAGATCTCCGTGGCGGTTCTACCCTTGCTATGCTTAGCTAGTTTGTCGATGAAAATGGTTTCAAATGTTGTATCCAAAATTCTTCTCACTACCCAAGACTGCTTCTAGCGAGATTCGCCATTGTACTTATTCTAGTTTCACATGTAGGGATTTTCTTTGCATTTGCAGTTCATGTCTACTTCCTGATTCCGTCAATAGTTTAATTATACTTGCTTTCTGGCTTTCCTGATGCCCATTCATGGTAGATTGTTAGGTATAGTTTACAAGTCTTCTTTGCTAGACATACGAAGACTTGCCGCTTTGGAGCGATTTCTTTTTTTGATAGCTTGGAATACTTTGCAGGTTTTCCTTGTTTGACATCATGTTCCAGTTTTGGACTATTTCGGATCCTATTGTGTTTCCAACGAGCCAGTGAATGGATTGTTATGAGCTTAGAAGTTTTAAATGTATGTGCTGATTATAAAGTGCTAATCTGGGTTTGTTTTCTTGTATAGAGCGTGACAGCGCTCGGTATCCTACTACCTGTGATCTCCAATTGACTCAAGTGCAAAGTTATGCTTCGTGTTTTTTGCGACAAAATTTGGGCGCTGAATTATGAAAATTTAAACGAATTGAAATTTCAAAAACCATTCGAAAATGGTGAAGGGCGGATCTAGGCAGTGTGGAATTTCGAAAAGGCATCGGAAAGTTGGGATAACAACACCCTACCTAGAAATGAAAAGTGTTTAGGAAATGAAGTCACAACTGAAAACATGATCGCTGAGGTCTAAAGCAGGTGGTTTTTTGAACCTTTTTTTCTCTCAGCAGCCATTTTTGATTTCGCGGTGTATTCTCATGTTCAGTCCAAGGAAACTTTTTGTTAATTGGGTGTAAGAAAAGTCATCTTTTCGGAGTTTGTTCTTAAGAAACCTGCAAATGAAAACCAATCCTTCAGTAAAATTGTACACATGCCGCTTATGCTGAAAAGTAAAAAAAAAAAAACTAGGCTCTGTCCTGATTCAAATCGTAATGTATCATCACAGAGTTTTTGTTCATAATTTTGTAGATTTTTAAAGGACATTACTCGAATAATACCATAGTCGGCCGCCCTCCATGAATCAACCGGTTGTAAATCGTGATTTTTCCAGCTGTTGCCTTTCGTGTTGAACATGAGGTCAGCTCCCCAGCGATTTCTCCTTTCTCTATTTTTTCTGTGATGTTTTCGTTTCGGTACTTTCTGTTGTTTTCATTTTGTTCTTTACAAGTTGTTGCTCTTGCTTAGAGGTTTTCCGCATTTCTTCTGTGAAAATGGTGCTCATTCATACCAGTTATAGACAAATAATTTAATCGTGCAAGTCGATTTCTTTTTGTTCAGAATCAGTCTATTAGTCAGTTTAGTCAAGTGGTCAGAGACATAGTGCAGGTTGTAGGCCATAATGAACGATCGAATCACTATGTCGGAAGAATTACAAAAGCCGGCTCATATGCCCTACTTTTCACTTAACCACGCGGTTCATTATCCAGGTACGGTAATCTGTTAGCCACCTGCTGGTGTTCATCTTAAAAAACCGTACCTGATTTCTGATATTTTCAATTGCCGGTGCTTAGGGTCAAATATGAGAGATTACTGAGATAGCTTGAAAATTATTCGCATACGACCCCTTTATACAATTTTCCGAGAAAAATGTCGGTGGCTGGTACTGCTCCGCGTGGTCGAGTGAAAAGACCGGTGGACTTGGTTAGTTATATCGCGGAAGAGCGCAATTACCGTTGTGTACTGTATTTGTTTCATTTTTATTTTTCTTTTACTAACTTAGAGTTTCCTTCTATCTCAATTTGACTGATCAAAAATATGGTTTACTGTAGTACAGCTACCCGGTGGCAGTCTTGTACGCAACGCATCGCATCGCTTCCGCTCATATACCTCAACACGTGAAATCGTTTAGAGTTAGTAGATTTGATTATCTTTCCGCAGCGAAGGGATCTTCTGGATGTCCTTTCATACTGAAACAAACTTCTCTGGTAAGCAGTTACTGAAACTATCGAATCTTGAGTTTCTAGGTGAACGACTTACAACTCTTGCATAAACAGTCTCTGTCGGAAAACAACCGACTCCATCTCTTGAAAATCTTCAGGTGACAGTTCAAAATCGAACACCTGTGAAGAGTTGTGAGAGAAGAGAACTCAGGGATTGTATTCAGATCTATTTAGCTCCAACACGGGTCATTTTGGCCACGATGGAGCTGCCTCGGATTACTTGTGTTTTTTTATTTTTACTATCTGTACACGGTATTCTTGAAAGGGATTTAAGGACTCGTGGGACCATCCTCCTATGTGAACTCTTTCTAAAGCCGGGAGCATTTGAAAAGTAATGTACCTGGAAGTTCTCAGCTATCCGTGACTCATTTACAGACTTCGGGATCACGGCAATATTGCGTTGCATCAGGTGGCGTAACAGTATCTAAATGTTCGCGAAAAAAGTGCCGAATTATCAGCCGAAATTAAGTTGGCAGACTTTCGACATTCTTTGATTTTTTTCCCTCATCTATGTATTGAATCATTATTTTTGGATGTGAGCTAGAGATCTTGTGCGGTAGTAGGTCAGTGGATGTGTGTATTTATTTTAAGTATTTATTTTATCTATTTTATTTTATTTTATTAACATTAGGTACTATTATATTGTAGTATTGAAATTTATTATCATTGCTTTTGGTCATGAGCTGGATAACGACCGTAGTTTTTAATAAGCAGATTACTGATGTATGTACGTATAGTCGCAGTGACTAATTTAGGTAATTTCTGAACTGGAATTGTATGAGGATGAGGGCCAAATATGTATAGTATGTTTATTAACACCTTGTAGTGTTGACGATTTATCTGTGATTGACCACCAGCCTCAAGTGACCTCTTTAGTGGCATAAAAAGCATGGGAGAACGCTTTTCATTGGGTTGAAAATTTCAATTTTTCATTTCTTGTTTTTATTAATCTGTCTTTTGTGTACCTGAGCTGGAGTTTTCTTGTACTTTTCTGCCAGCTTTACCACCCTCAGATCTGCTAGTGCGCTAGGAGCTGGAGCCCATTTAATTCTGCTGGAAATACAACAATCGGTGATATTATTCAACATCTAGTGACAATTCTAATTTGATAAGGCTTCGGAACTTTTTTTGATTCCTTTTCAATTAACATAATGCATTTTGCTATTTTTACTCTATTTCACATGATATTCTACATTTTTACACTATCTAAGTATGTAGCTTCTATCTATTTGTAAGGCTGTTAGTTGTTTCGATGATAGGTTTATTACAAAGAACGTGGAATTTCCGGTCTTTTGCTTTAGCGTAACATCTTTTCTAGGCCATCAGAACATCAGATTTTTTATACTTAATCAGGTGACAAAGAATCTAAGTAAAGGAGTTGGGAAATACTAACCCGTGTTGAAAATTAACCCGACCGGGTGATCCCAAAGACGCGTACGAAGTGACAGATATGTTGTGTTTCTTGCAGACTTCGTGCAGTTCGTGTTGAGGCCAGTAAATGTGCAGTTCGACCTGAGTTTCGACGGCAACCTTATTATCATTAATAATTTCTGAGTTTTACTTTTTTGAATTTTACATTAATCTTCTGAGTCAAAGATTGGATCTCCATTTACCTGACAGTTGTGGATGGGCACATCGGCAATTTTCATCACCCTCTCGATCTGGTCAGCAGTCCAGTTTGATACACCAATCGCTTTCGCTAGCCCTTTCTTATAAACCGCTTCGAGGCCACGCCAAATATCTTCTACTTTCACCGAAGTGTTGGGTTTCATGTCTTTCTGTAAGAAATTCTGTGGCGGTTAGAAAATTTTAAACAAATGACGTGATTCATTAATCAACAACGTTAGGGAGAAAATTTATCGAATCTGCAGTTTGTTTCCTTATTGAGACGCGTTAGATTCTTCTGAATTGATACTTTCTCTTTGTTTTTTTCTGGGTATTTTTTAACAGTTTGGGACGGAAAGAAAAAAGGTAAAAAGTAAAGATGTCGGCTTTGATTAGTCCCTTAAGGACATTCGTGTTCCAGTCAGATTCGTAGAGGCATGGTGAATGCGTATTTGGCTTAAACAATGGAATTACAGTGGCCAGCCGCTATACCAACTCAGTGTCTTTACTTTCCTAGACAAGTCTGATACCAATTTAAACGAACATAAAGGAATGGAAGGCTTAGCTGGCTCGGGCGGGGATCGATCCGCGCGGCTGTGCGGGTGTCAGTAGCGCTTCTGGTCACTGTGCTACGCGAGCATCAACGAAAAGAGTAGTGTGACTAAATTGAGATCACTTACGTAAAAACAGGCCGGCATATGAGCCAGGTAGAGGTCAACGTAATCCGTCTGGAGAAGTTTCAACGATCTGCGTACGGCATTCTCGACAGTTTCCGGACTGTGCATTTCGAACGACCATAGCTTAAATTAGATTTAGGACTCTCAGGAAACAGCGATTACGGCAACAATGTCCGTTTTCTTCTCCTTGGAAAACCACAGCTATGTATTATTGTAATAGTTGTTTGTGTTTGTAATATCGGCTTACCTTTGTTGTGATGAATATCTCTCCGCGAGTGATTTTTCCACTATCAATCAGTTCTTTGAGTGCTAACCCGATTGCGCCTTCATTTTCGTAAACAGTAGCGGTGTCAATAAGCCGATAACCGGTCTCCACCGCCACTTTCACCGCATTCTTCACCTCGCTGGGTTTCGACTAAACCCAAGATGTAATACAAAATTCTATACATAGTAATATTCTATACATGCATAGTAAATAATTCTAAAGCGATTCATGGTGGGTGAACAGTTAAAACGATGTATTAGGCCGTCGAAAAAGTTTCCCGCCACTCATTTTGGCTGCTTACCAAAATTTTAAAACGGGTTCCCGGATCTCACCCTCCTAACCTTTATGTAGGATGATTTATGAGCTACATACATATACCACAGTTGTCCTGGTTCAGTACTACAGGTATTGCAGAGAAAATCGATATTGGTTGCAGAAATCTTGAACTGCTTTTTGTTCACGAGCTCATAAAACAACTCATAGAAGGAAGCTCAATTAGTGGCTTATAAATTACGATAGGTCGTTCAATCGACTTCCTTAACGTTGCAAAAGTTTGGTTTCGAATGTTCAAAAAAGCCCATTTTGGCTTCAAGGAACAACGGTAGTCGGGGTTTGTTGCTGTGGGTTTAGTGGCTCTTCTGGAGCTGGCTTTAGAGGATGGCCGGCATAGAACCGTGAGTTGGTAGAGGAACTCGAGAACCACATACTCGCACAAGCTGCCCGTCCACAAGGCTTTAGAAAGGCAAGGAGACAGGACACATTGTTGCGGCATACTTTAGCGGCCACCACCCACATATGGAGACGGGTGTATGCACGACCAACTCAACTTTCCGAAGAAATTTTCATTTGCCCGGCCATTTGGTTACTGGCACTAAGGAGTGGGTAGTGTGCACCAATCATATGCCAAATCTCCTGCTACTCACTCGCTGCAAAGCAGCGAAAATTTCAAAATCCGCAACTCCACCCGAAATGGGACATGATCGGTGTGCAGTTGAACTGCAAATGAGGCATTCGCTAGAAGCTGCTACCTACAGATGCTACTGCCACAATCGACGGTTAAAGTAGCCACTTCGATGGCGACGGAGCAGCTGTGGAAAATATGGGAAATTCCTCTTCAGTCACAATAAGGCGCATTCGCCTGTTCAGAAGGAAACTTGGAAAAAATTTCAAAATCTCCGATGGCGTATTCTGACCTATCCAAGACATTCATCGAACCTTGTCCCAACACAATAACATTTGTTCCATTCGTTCTCCATTCAGTTACTAGAGCACCAACTCGACGAGTGAGAGCACCTCAGAACGTGGCTCGATGAATTCTTTTCATTAAAACTCTAGAAATTCTGTACCAGGAGAGTTCAAAATTTATCTAGCAAACAACAAGATGTTGTTGATGGAAATCATGCATAAATATGTCGGATGACGAGTGGAATAAAGAAGAAAAACAAATTTGAAAACAATGGCTGAAGTGGTGGGAAACTTTTTCGACGACCTAATATTTCGTTTATATCGCGTTTTGACGGAAATTTACCGACGGCACTGTAGTTTGCCAGAACTTTAGTTTTTTTGTGCTATGCGAGTTGGGGTGCAACAAGTACAACCGATGCGCTTCTCGCTCTTATTTGGATCTTTAATATCGGAAAAATTGTTTTAAGTGTGTATTATTTTAAAATTTCCACATTCGAGAATCAATTTGAGTAGGTTGCTCTGTAGCAATACGGCCCGATTATTCTTTCGCTGCACCCCAACTGCACCCACTCTTTCTGAGTTGTATTCTCATCGAAAACAAATCTTGTGTGCGCAAAATATTCTGAAAAATGAAAATAAAGGAGTATCTTGTTACTAAAGCCAGATCTCAGCTCCAGAACGTTTCAAATATGAGAGGTTTCGGAGATGGCTTGAAAATTGTTCGCATACGATCCCTTTATAGAGTTTTCAAGAAAAAATGTCTGTAGGTGGTACTGCTCCGCGAGAGCTAAGTATTTTTCATTCATTTTTGTTTTTTATTTCGCTCCATTGGTTTTTTCCTGTTTTCGAATATGCAAGGTCCTATTATTCGGAATATTCTAAATAAATAGACAATATTCGGCCAAATTTGCTATTTAGAATGGTCTCCACATTCGCTGTAGGGAATTTGGTGTATCCTTGGACTTTTTAGCAGTTTTGTCAGCAGTAATACTTTTGTTGCTAGTTTAAGTAGTTTAAGTTCAAGAACGGGATCAAGAAAAAGGGTTCTGTATTTGCGGGTCTCGGAATTGATCATAATGTGAATTTTCCAGTTATCCTTACCCGAACACCAAATGGAGTAGATTTCTGTTGAAGAGATACGAGGAAATTTTGATGCTATCCGGGTTGGCGGTGCAGCCGAAGAAAATTACTTTCTGAGACCTCATTTCTCCTCAAGAACCTGCTCGATTTGAGGCTCGGATATGGAAGACCCGACGAACCAAATGTAAAAACAATTTGATTTTTCTGGTAAATAAAGTAAGTTCAACGAAAGTGCCTTAGAAAGTGGTTTTCCTCGGCTGCACCCCTTTCCCAGGAACACAGGTGCACCAAATTTTTTCTGCTGCACGCCCATTTTTCTACCGTATTTTTTCTACTGTGTGTTTTCTACTATCCATATTTGAAATGCGATTATCTCGAATATCTCAAGTAACCTGTACTGGACAGATGTCCGGGTTCCACAGCACGATGCTCACCTGCCATGTTCCCAGACCAACTTGTGGCATCTGTACGCCGTTGGAAAGAGTAATCGTCGGTCCACCGACTGTCATCGTTGTCTAAGAAAATGTCTCGTCATTTAGTTTGTTGTAACCGGAAGCGCTGAGTTGCACTGAAAACCAACCACATGTGAGACGAGCAGCAGTAAGAATTGGTCGAGGACGCTTCAAATAGGTACTTGAGCCACCCAGCATAGCTCTTCACTGGAAATCAGTCTCCTTTTGTTTTTCATGAAAACCGTATTATTGTTGTGCTCTTGCGCTTGCACTGATTACGACTTTGACGATCATAAATCAAATCCATTGCAGGGATATTATCTGAAGTGAGCGGCTGTCAGAAAGTATCATTTGAACTTTCAACGGCCTTGCCATGCTGAGTGTAGAATTTTTTCATTCTTGGGGAAATACTTAATGTCGAAAAGTTGAAAACTGCGCAAAAAAGTTCTACCAGGAGGTGGCCTAAAGGTATCGGTGTTCGTCAGTCCCCTAAGGATATTCGTGTTTCATGCAGAATAATAGAGGCATGGTGAATGCGCATTTGGCCTACACAGTGACTTGCTGCGCCAGCCGCTATACCTAGTAAGTGCTTTCACCATACCAAAAAACTATGGTACCAATTAACTCGACGCGGAGTGATGGAAGGCTTGTTTAACCCAAGCGGGGATCGATAGCTCGACCGCGCGTGTTTCAGTAGCGTCTCTTACCACTGCGCCACGCTGCCCCCCAGCTGGTAATACAATACCGCTCACAACTTGTGTCCCAAGAAACGTTCTGAACGCTCCAGAACGTTATTTACCGGTTTTTCTTTAATATTGGGCTATTTAATAATTTGAAAATATGTGTAGACTCCTCTTCTTGCCCTGAGTTCAGAAATGTAGTCACTTTTAATTTTTAAATTCAAATGATCCTGTTACGGGCTGAGCTTTCTGAAGCTCCGCTAATTATTTTACGACCCTCCGAACCTTGCCAACGGACTATCCGCCGGGTATGTTACCACCACGAAAACAAATATTGTTGAATTTGGTATTTTCCTCAACAGATTCGACTCTAGCATGTACTTGGCGTTATTTTGGTATCTAACATGTTTATTGACGAATGAGTTCGACAGGTTTTCTGGTAGCCTCAAAACAAGAAAAGGTCAATTTCAGAGCCCCCTTTTAGAAAGGCTGCGCAAGCCTGCACAGAACTATCTTGCTACCACTATTGGCACTTGTACATACTAATAAATTCCAAAACGGATTCGATCATTGTCACAAATAAGCTGAGATTTTCAGTGTTAAAGTACGCAACCCACCACATTTTCGTTTCTGCCATGTAATTTTTTCCAACTTTGACGGGCTGAAAATTGATGGCGAGACGAGACCATTTCACTGTTTTCACATCACCGATAGAAGACCCCGTCTTCACCAACGGCAACGCTTTGAGGCGAACAATATATTACGGAGAACTGTGTAATAGGCGTTCACTTTTGACGAGATTTTTGGAACAAATTCTGCTGGTCATCGTTTCTCCTCATAAGGAGAAGTGTGGAAAAATCTGCCTATACAGCTGTGATCAGCGTAAAACTAGCTCTTCGACGGTGTACTTCTTCCCCATTTTCAGGAAAATTCATTTTTTCGATTTTTTCGTGTGTAGCTAGCCCACTGCACGCAGGGGCGACCCAAACCACTGCAGCCGTCCAGCACGCGTTCTCACTTCTCTTTGGGCCTCACCAGGGAATGCCGCCAACCTCCCATGGAACTTTGAATTGAGACCTATATCAATCGATAGATCTCGGAACACTGATTACAGATCTGTAGATCAAATTTGCAAAATGGGTCTCCTAAGCGATTTCTGGCTTGCGAAACCCTGCGTTGGGCGCGGTGTTGCGTAATGAGAAGGGCCGCTAGCACTGCCGGCAGCTGCGGCTGTGGCGCAGAGGTTGAGGTCTCGCCTCGCAGTGGTGGGGTTAGGGTTCGGTCCCCCGTGGTGGCATTATTTTTGCATATGTTAGTTATAGTCCGTGCGGACCATAGGACGAGATCGAACTCGTTTTTAACACTTTTTCCAGCGAACGACTGATGGTGACTTTCACATAAGTCTCCTAGGTTACTGCAGGCATTTGACCTACTTGCTAGAATTGCAGTGAGAGCGCTTGCTAGAGTTAGATTCAGATTTGAGTAGTTGTGTTTGCGAACAGCATGTTTGCTTTTCTGTATTGTTTCTTCAGTGTTGAAGATCGTTAGAACTGTAGTTAAGAGAGTAAATTTCCGTATTCAAGTGACGTTGCAGACTTATGTGAAAGTCACCATCAGTCGTTCACTGGAAAAAGTGTTAAAAACGAGTTCGATCTCGTCCTATGGTCCGCACGGACTATAACTAACATATGCAAAAATAATGCCACCACGGGGGACCGAACCCTAACCCCACCACTGCGAGGCGAGACCTCAACCTCTGCGCCACAGCCGCAGCTGCCAGCAGGGCTAGCGGCCCTTCTCATTACGCAACACCGCGCCCAACGCAGGGTTTCGCAAGCCAGAACTCGCTTAGGAGACCCATTTTGCAAATTTGATCTACAGATCTGTAATCAGTGTTCCGAGATCTATCGATTGATATAGGTCTCAATTCAAAGTTCCATGGGAGGTTGGCGGCATTCCCTGGTCAGTGGCAGACCTCTTCTGACTCGGTCTAACACAGCTATGCGCGGTATAATCGAGCGGCAAGAGGCACCGCTACCAGAGAGATGCGGTGGAATAAATTCACAACTAGCAAAGTCTGTTTTTTCTCTTTTGATCGGATAAATGATGTAAGGCTCATACGGTTAGGAAAGGACATGGAATCACACTATGTGTACGTCCAAAAGTCAACTTTTACTTCTGCTTAGAAGTTCTAAGAACTCTTGGTTGTGGACGCTACGCTCGCGAGGAGAGACAGATGGAAATAACTAATTTATATAGAAACAATCGAATCTCGGAAATGTACAGGTTATCTTAATATCAATGAATGCAATGGACAAATTTGCTTCTCGTTAAATATTAACACTCAAGAACGTTTCCCTTCTAAAATGCTCCGACGTCCTTGTTCTATCACTCTTTGCTTTTTTCTCATTCCACCGATGTATCTCGAACAAACATCGGGAGTTAAAGTTTTCCAATATTGAACTATGGAAATTTTGAGGTCTTCCAAAGTTCTGATGGGCTTCTTCCTGAATCATGCTGCGTTTATATCTGTGAAAATTGTTGAAAACCTGACCATAAGTTCAATATTTTTTTGTGGTTTGTTTTGTATCGTTGTTATTTGCCATTCATTTTCTGCTTATTTTTTACGTTTTCTGTACTATTTTTAAACTGCACCCCTCTGATTGTGTACATAATTAGCATCAATGAAAGAAAATAAAAATCAGTTGAATAATTTTATCGATAGATACCAGATAAGAGCAGTTTTATGATGGGCAGTTTGAAAAATCAATGACCTCTTTGGCCATCCACCATCCATAAACGACCGCTGAGCAGCTATGACCGGCGCTAATTACCTCCTCCGGATATTCGAGCGGTGTCACTGATTCGCCCTGGCTATGCGGAAGGCCGAGCAGACAATAACCGCACGTCCCCTAACTAGCTACACACGAAAAAATCGAAAAAATGAATTTTCCTGAAAATGGGGAAGAAGTACACAGTCGAAGAGCTGGTTTTACGCTGATCACAGCCGTATAGGCAGATTTTTCCACACTTCTCCATATGAGGAGAAAGTTAAAAATGAACGCCTATTACACAGTTCTCCGTAATATGTTGTTCGCCTCGAAGCGTTGCCGTTGGAGAAGACGGGGTCTTCTATCGGTAATGTGAAAACAGTGAAATAGTTCCGTCTCGCCATCAATTTTCAGCCCGTCAAAGTTGGAAAAAATTACATGGCAGAAACGAAAATGTGGTGGGTTGCGCATTTTAGCACTGAAAATCTCAGCTAATTTGTGACAATGATCGAATCCGTTTTGGAATTTATTAGTATGTACAAGTGCCAATAGTGGTAGCAAGATAGTTCTGTGCAGGCTTGCGCAGCCGTTCTAAAAGGGGGCTCTGAAATTGACCTTTTCTTGTTTTGAGGCTACCAGAAAACCTGTCGAACGCATTCGTCAATAAACATGTTAGATACCAAAATAACGCCAAGTACATGCTGGAGTCGAATCTGTTGAGGAAAATACCAAATTCAACAATATTTGTTTTCGTGGTGGTAACATACCCGGCGGATAGTCCGTTGGCAAGGTTCGGAGGGTCGTAAAATAATTAGCGGAGCTTCAGAAAGCTCAGCCCATAACAGGATCATTTGAATTTAAAAAACAAAACTGACTACATTTTTGAAGTCAGGGCAAGAAGAGGAGTCTACACATATTTTCAAATTATTAAATAACCCAATATTAAAGAAAAACCGGTAAATAACGTTCTGGAGCGTTCAGAACGTTTCTTGGGACACAAGTTGTGAGCGGTATTGTAGTAGCTTCCGGAAACGGCTGATTATTCCATGACCACCTTAGCTTTTGTCATTTAAGTGTCCTTTGCGATGTGCATTCATCCAATCTCTTGCCTGCCCTAAAACTGATAAACTGTTGCACGTTGGGTGGCATAGGGTGTTTTTTTTAAGTTTTTGAACGTACAATCGTGGTGGGGATTAACTTTTAAGTGATCGCCAGAGTCCCTGTTGTCATATTCAATGTCAGTGGCAGTGGCGAGCACTCGGGTCCAGAAATGCGATTCATACGTGGTTCAAAGAACATCTGAAAATGATGACAAATGGTTTTTTCTGCTTAAACACTTGGATGCGGTGCGGTGACTAATTCGCATTTCCAGGCTGGATCGATGTGCTTTTTTGGATGTACTTTGGATGGGACTGGTCCATCCAGATTAGTTGCGGTTTAGAGATTTCAGTCGGAGACTTAGTCAGAGGGTTCTAGAGTTTAGTTAGAGATTTACTTGCATCTATTATTGTGTATTTATGGGGGTCGCGTGGTGCAGTTGAAGAGGCCCTGCTGACACCTGCATGGTCGAGTGATCGATCCCTGCCTGGGCTAACTAAGGCCTCCATTCCCTCTGTGACCGGGTAAATTGGAATCAGGCTTGTCTGCAAAGGTGAAGGCACTGACTTGGTGTAGCGGTTGTCCCCGCAAGTCATTGTATAGGTCAGATGAACACTCTCCAATTTGAATGGTACACGAATGAGGCGGCGCGCCCTCAGAGGACCGATATAATATATAATAATATATGTATATAATATACTCATTATGTATGTACACCCTCGTCTGTGGTAGTTTTTGTTATCTTCTAGCCGTTATCCTTTGAAAAGTATTGAGAACAAAGTGGTGTTTGGTTGTGGTAACATTTATTCGTGTCAAAGAGAACAACCAACAAAAGCATCATGCGAAGTTCAGATATATGTAGTTGATAGTGTTGTAACTTGGAACTTGCGAGTACTGTTCATCTCCTAGACCTTAGAGATAAAGTCGTTTGTGCCTGGCTTAAATGGCTTTTTCTTAGTGTATTCCTCTGCAGTAACTTAGATTGCACTTCGTTTTTCCAAAATTTGCAGAAAAGAAAGTTACATTAACAACATGGAAAAAATTGAGATGCGATTGGAAAGTCGATCAGTGCGTTCTCTCCGAGACCAACGGATCTTCGGGATGTCCCTTCATGAAATCTTGCGTGAACAGACGCTGTCGGTGCTTTGTTGTCTCCAAAAGTTTGATATCCTCAGGCGTCAGCGAGAAGTCAAACAGCTGAATTTTTCTGCATTTTTGAAAATAAGTAATATTAAGCGAATAGATTGAAGTACACTGAAGTTCTCAACAATACGTGAGGCGTTGACGGATTTTGGAATGATGGCGATGCCACGATCCATTACGAAGCGTAGCAGAATCTGAACAAGAAATGTTCTAACGATTACATTTAAGTATTAATTTATTTTTACCAATTTATTTCGGTCTATTATAATATTTACGTTACAATTTATAGTATCCTTCCTAAAAATGAAGATTAAAGTACTCTCAACTGTTAACCAATGCAGTGTCAAGAAGTGTGTCTGCCGAATTGTCTTCAGATGTTTCTGGCGAGTTTTTTTTTGTAAAGAAAATTGCTAAAAAGTGTTACACTGGGCTTCTAATCACTCTCTCCTGGTGTATAATTCCAATGTCATTCTTTCAATTCGAACCTGTGCTGGAGTCTTGGAGTATTTCGTGGCGAGTTCTTTCACGTGAGGATCCTCCAGAAGATTGGGAGCCGGAGCCCAGTCCACTTTACTGGAAAAATCCACAATTAATAATATATTTGCTGCATTTTTTTTTTTGAAAAATTGGACTTACGCTCCAGCTAGGGAGAAATTGACTCGTCCGGGTGATCCCAAGGAGGCGTAGGACGTCAAGGAAATATTGTGCTTCTTACAGACTTCGTGGAGTTCGTGCTGAGGCCAGTACAGGTGCAATTCTACCTGAACGTTGTTATGATTCTCACGGGAAAACTATTGACTTTTGAAAATGCTACTACTGGATATTTTGCTTTTCCTCGTTTTAATTAATGACTTTTGCAAATGAGAGAGAGGTGCCCTTAGCAGTTATTCGAAATTCAATGATTTTTCAGAAAATTAGGAGACTTTTAGTTTGTGCAACTCGGGCTGTATCCCGCCACGTAAATGTTTTCTGTATTCGTCAAATATTGGACCTTTAGATGAAGAGTCGACGAAGTCGGAAACCATTGATATGTGTAACGATAAGTCTCGAGTGACTGCTTCCAGATATCTCCCTTTTCTTACAAACTATAGACTTTAAAGGAAGCTACTTGAAAATGGCGGTTCCGGGCGCATAAAAGCGTCGCATTCGCCAGTTTCCCACGCCGGTGGGTTCCTCACTGTTGGTGATCACCTGGGCTCACCTGGCAATTGTGAATGGGGACTTCGGCGGTCTTCAGAACCCGCTCGATCTGTTCACCGCTCCAATTCGAGACTCCGATCGCTTTAGCGAGCCCCTTCTTGTAAACGCCTTCCAGACCTCGCCAGACGTCCCGGACAGTCACCGAGTGGTTCTGGGCGGACATGTCGTGCTGAAATTTTCTGAATTAAAAAAAATTGCCTTGAAATTTTACTCAAAAAGTGGATAGATCATCTCACAGTAAAGCATGCAGGCATATGAGCCAAGTAGAGATCAACGTATTCGAGTTGAAGCTTCTTCAGAGATTCACGGAGGGCGCCCTCGGTGTCGTCGGGGTGCAGGTGACTGGCCCACAGCTGAAAGGGATTTTCTTTACAGGTAAAAAGTAAGGGTATCAGGCTGATACCCTTACCATTGTGGTGGCATTGTGTAGTTGTAGTTGAGGTCATAAATCCACCAATTTCCCGCTGCACTCTACTTCTACTGCATAGTATAGTTCGGACCGAATCGAATAATTTCGAACGAATGTTCGAATGAAATTCGAAAATTCGAATATTCGTTATTCGAATATTCGGAATTTTGGAAAATCGAATTTATTCGTTCATTCGTTTATTCGAAATTTCAGAAATCGAATTTATTCGTTCATTCGTTCATTCGAAATTTTAGAAATCGAATATATTCGTTCATTCGTTCATTCGAAATTTTATAAATCGAATATATTCGTTCATTCGTTCATTCGAAATTTTAGAAATCGAATATATTCGTTCATTCGTTCATTCGAAATTTCAGAAATCGAATATATTCGTTCATTCGTTCATTCGAAATTTTAGAAATCGAATATATTCGTTCATTCGTTCATTCGAAATTTTAGAAATCGAATATATTCGTTCATTCGTTCATTCGAAATTTTAGAAATCGAATATATTCGTTTATTCGTTCATTCGAAATTTTAGAAATCGAATATATTCGTTCATTCGTTCATTCGAAATTTCAGAAATCGAATATATTCGTTCATTCGTTCATTCGAAATTTTAGAAATCGAATATATTCGTTCATTCGTTCATTCGAAATTTCAGAAATCGAATATATTCGTTCATTCGTTCATTCGAAATTTTAGAAATCGAATATATTCGTTCATTCGTTCATTCGAAATTTTAGAAATCGAATATATTCGTTCATTCGTTCATTCGAAATTTTAGAAATCGAATATATTCGTTCATTCGTTCATTCGAAATTTGAAAAATCGAATATATTCGTTCATTCGTTCATTCGAAATTTTAGAAATCGAATATATTCGTTCATTCGTTCATTCGAAATTTGAAAAATCGAATATATTCGTTTATTCGTTCATTCGAAATTTTAGAAATCGAATATATTCGTTCATTCGTTCATTCGAAATTTCAGAAATCGAATATATTCGTTCATTCGTTCATTCGAAATTTTAGAAATCGAATATATTCGTTTATTCGTTCATTCGAAATTTTAGAAATCGAATATATTCGTTCATTCGTTCATTCGAAATTTTAGAAATCGAATATATTCGTTCATTCGAAATTTGAAAAATCGAATATATTCGTTTATTCGTTCATTCGAAATTTTAGAAATCGAATATATTCGTTCATTCGTTCATTCGAAATTTTAGAAATCGAATATATTCGTTCATTCGTTCATTCGAAATTTCAGAAATCGAATATATTCGTTCATTCGTTCATTCGAAATTTCAGAAATCGAATATATTCGTTCATTCGTTCATTCGAAATTTTAGAAATCGAATATATTCGTTCATTCGTTCATTCGAAATTTGAAAAATCGAATATATTCGTTTATTCGTTCATTCGAAATTTTAGAAATCGAATATATTCGTTCATTCGTTCATTCGAAATTTGAAAAATCGAATATATTCGTTCATTCGTTCATTCGAAATTTTAGAAATCGAATATATTCGTTTATTCGTTCATTCGAAATTTTAGAAATCGAATATATTCGTTCATTCGTTCATTCGAAATTTTAGAAATCGAATATATTCGTTCATTCGAAATTTGAAAAATCGAATATATTCGTTTATTCGTTCATTCGAAATTTTAGAAATCGAATATATTCGTTCATTCGTTCATTCGAAATTTTAGAAATCGAATATATTCGTTCATTCGTTCATTCGAAATTTCAGAAATCGAATATATTCGTTCATTCGTTCATTCGAAATTTTAGAAATCGAATATATTCGTTCATTCGTTCATTCGAAATTTTAGAAATCGAATATATTCGTTCATTCGTTCATTCGAAATTTCAGAAATCGAATATATTCGTTCATTCGTTCATTCGAAATTTTAGAAATCGAATATATTCGTTCATTCGTTTATTCGAAATTTCAGAAATCGAATATATTCGTTCATTCGTTCATTCGAAATTTTAGAAATCGAATATATTCGTTCATTCGTTCATTCGAAATTTCAGAAATCGAATATATTCGTTCATTCGTTCATTCGAAATTTTAGAAATCGAATATATTCGTTCATTCGTTTATTCGAAATTTCAGAAATCGAATATATTCGTTCATTCGTTCATTCGAAATTTTAGAAATCGAATATATTCGTTCATTCGTTCATTCGAAATTTTAGAAATCGAATATATTCGTTCATTCGTTCATTCGAAATTTGAAAAATCGAATATATTCGTTCATTCGTTCATTCGAAATTTTAGAAATCGAATATATTCGTTCATTCGTTCATTCGAAATTTCAGAAATCGAATATATTCGTTCATTCGTTCATTCGAAATTTCAGAAATCGAATATATTCGTTCATTCGTTCATTCGAAATTTCAGAAATCGAATATATTCGTTCATTCGTTCATTCGAAATTTTAGAAATCGAATATATTCGTTCATTCGTTCATTCGAAATTTCAGAAATCGAATATATTCGTTCATTCGTTCATTCGAAATTTTAGAAATCGAATATATTCGTTCATTCGTTTATTCGAAATTTCAGAAATCGAATATATTCGTTCATTCGTTCATTCGAAATTTTAGAAATCGAATATATTCGTTCATTCGTTCATTCGAAATTTTAGAAATCGAATATATTCGTTCATTCGTTCATTCGAAATTTGAAAAATCGAATATATTCGTTCATTCGTTCATTCGAAATTTTAGAAATCGAATATATTCGTTCATTCGTTCATTCGAAATTTCAGAAATCGAATATATTCGTTCATTCGTTCATTCGAAATTTCAGAAATCGAATATATTCGTTCATTCGTTCATTCGAAATTTCAGAAATCGAATATATTCGTTCATTCGTTCATTCGAAATTTTAGAAATCGAATATATTCGTTCATTCGTTCATTCGAAATTTCAGAAATCGAATATATTCGTTCATTCGTTCATTCGAAATTTTAGAAATCGAATATATTCGTTCATTCGTTCATTCGAAATTTTAGAAATTGAATATATTCGTTCATTCGTTCATTCGAAATTTGAAAAATCGAATATATTCGTTCATTCGTTCATTCGAAATTTTAGAAATCGAATATATTCGTTCATTCGTTCATTCGAAATTTCAGAAATCGAATATATTCGTTCATTCGTTTATTCGAAATTTCAGAAATCGAATATATTCGTTCATTCGTTCATTCGAAATTTCAGAAATCGAATATATTCGTTCATTCGTTCATTCGAAATTTTAGAAATCGGATATATTCGTTCATTCGTTCATTCGAAATTTTAGAAATCGAATATATTCGTTCATTCGTTCATTCGAAATTTGAAAAATCGAATATATTCGTTTATTCGTTCATTCGAAATTTTAGAAATCGAATATATTCGTTCATTCGTTCATTCGAAATTTGAAAAATCGAATATATTCGTTCATTCGTTCATTCGAAATTTTAGAAATCGAATATATTCGTTTATTCGTTCATTCGAAATTTTAGAAATCGAATATATTCGTTCATTCGTTCATTCGAAATTTTAGAAATCGAATATATTCGTTCATTCGTTCATTCGAAATTTGAAAAATCGAATATATTCGTTTATTCGTTCATTCGAAATTTTAGAAATCGAATATATTCGTTCATTCGTTCATTCGAAATTTTAGAAATCGAATATATTCGTTCATTCGTTCATTCGAAATTTCAGAAATCGGATATATTCGTTCATTCGTTCATTCGAAATTTTAGAAATCGAATATATTCCTTCATTCGTTCATTCGAAATTTTAGAAATCGAATATATTCGTTCATTCGTTCATTCGAAATTTCAGAAATCGAATATATTCGTTCATTCGTTCATTCGAAATTTTAGAAATCGAATATATTCGTTCATTCGTTCATTCGAAATTTGAAAAATCGAATATATTCGTTCATTCGTTCATTCGAAATTTTAGAAATCGAATATATTCGTTCATTCGTTCATTCGAAATTTCAGAAATCGAATATATTCGTTCATTCGTTTATTCGAAATTTCAGAAATCGAATATATTCGTTCATTCGTTCATTCGAAATTTCAGAAATCGAATATATTCGTTCATTCGTTCATTCGAAATTTTAGAAATCGGATATATTCGTTCATTCGTTCATTCGAAATTTTAGAAATCGAATATATTCGTTCATTCGTTCATTCGAAATTTGAAAAATCGAATATATTCGTTTATTCGTTCATTCGAAATTTTAGAAATCGAATATATTCGTTCATTCGTTCATTCGAAATTTGAAAAATCGAATATATTCGTTCATTCGTTCATTCGAAATTTTAGAAATCGAATATATTCGTTTATTCGTTCATTCGAAATTTTAGAAATCGAATATATTCGTTCATTCGTTCATTCGAAATTTTAGAAATCGAATATATTCGTTCATTCGTTCATTCGAAATTTGAAAAATCGAATATATTCGTTTATTCGTTCATTCGAAATTTTAGAAATCGAATATATTCGTTCATTCGTTCATTCGAAATTTTAGAAATCGAATATATTCGTTCATTCGTTCATTCGAAATTTCAGAAATCGGATATATTCGTTCATTCGTTCATTCGAAATTTTAGAAATCGAATATATTCCTTCATTCGTTCATTCGAAATTTTAGAAATCGAATATATTCGTTCATTCGTTCATTCGAAATTTCAGAAATCGAATATATTCGTTCATTCGTTCATTCGAAATTTTAGAAATCGAATATATTCGTTCATTCGTTTATTCGAAATTTCAGAAATCGAATATATTCGTTCATTCGTTCATTCGAAATTTTAGAAATCGAATATATTCGTTCATTCGTTCATTCGAAATTTCAGAAATCGAATATATTCGTTCATTCGTTCATTCGAAATTTTAGAAATCGAATATATTCGTTCATTCGTTTATTCGAAATTTCAGAAATCGAATATATTCGTTCATTCGTTCATTCGAAATTTTAGAAATCGAATATATTCGTTCATTCGTTCATTCGAAATTTCAGAAATCGAATATATTCGTTCATTCGTTCATTCGAAATTTTAGAAATCGAATATATTCGTTCATTCGTTCATTCGAAATTTTAGAAATCGAATATATTCGTTCATTCGTTCATTCGAAATTTTAGAAATCGAATATATTCGTTCATTCGTTCATTCGAAATTTTAGAAATCGAATATATTCGTTCATTCGTTCATTCGAAATTTTAGAAATCGAATATATTCGTTCATTCGTTCATTCGAAATTTGAAAAATCGAATATATTCGTTTATTCGTTCATTCGAAATTTTAGAAATCGAATATATTCGTTTATTCGTTCATTCGAAATTTTAGAAATCGAATATATTCGTTCATTCGTTCATTCGAAATTTTAGAAATCGAATATATTCGTTTATTCGTTCATTCGAAATTTTAGAAATCGAATATATTCGTTCATTCGTTCATTCGAAATTTCAGAAATCGAATATATTCGTTTATTCGTTCATTCGAAATTTCAGAAATCGAATATATTCGTTCATTCGTTCATTCGAAATTTGAAAAATCGAATATATTCGTTTATTCGTTCATTCGAAATTTTAGAAATCGAATATATTCGTTTATTCGTTCATTCGAAATTTTAGAAATCGAATATATTCGTTCATTCGTTCATTCGAAATTTCAGAAATCGAATATATTCGTTCATTCGTTCATTCGAAATTTTAGAAATCGAATATATTCGTTCATTCGTTCATTCGAAATTTGAAAAATCGAATATATTCGTTTATTCGTTCATTCGAAATTTTAGAAATCGGATATATTCGTTCATTCGTTCATTCGAAATTTTAGAAATCGAATATATTCGTTCATTCGTTCATTCGAAATTTGAAAAATCGAATATATTCGTTTATTCGTTCATTCGAAATTTTAGAAATCGAATATATTCGTTCATTCGTTCATTCGAAATTTGAAAAATCGAATATATTCGTTCATTCGTTCATTCGAAATTTTAGAAATCGAATATATTCGTTTATTCGTTCATTCGAAATTTTAGAAATCGAATATATTCGTTCATTCGTTCATTCGAAATTTTAGAAATCGAATATATTCGTTCATTCGTTCATTCGAAATTTGAAAAATCGAATATATTCGTTTATTCGTTCATTCGAAATTTTAGAAATCGAATATATTCGTTCATTCGTTCATTCGAAATTTTAGAAATCGAATATATTCGTTCATTCGTTCATTCGAAATTTCAGAAATCGGATATATTCGTTCATTCGTTCATTCGAAATTTTAGAAATCGAATATATTCCTTCATTCGTTCATTCGAAATTTTAGAAATCGAATATATTCGTTCATTCGTTCATTCGAAATTTCAGAAATCGAATATATTCGTTCATTCGTTCATTCGAAATTTTAGAAATCGAATATATTCGTTCATTCGTTTATTCGAAATTTCAGAAATCGAATATATTCGTTCATTCGTTCATTCGAAATTTTAGAAATCGAATATATTCGTTCATTCGTTCATTCGAAATTTCAGAAATCGAATATATTCGTTCATTCGTTCATTCGAAATTTTAGAAATCGAATATATTCGTTCATTCGTTTATTCGAAATTTCAGAAATCGAATATATTCGTTCATTCGTTCATTCGAAATTTTAGAAATCGAATATATTCGTTCATTCGTTCATTCGAAATTTCAGAAATCGAATATATTCGTTCATTCGTTCATTCGAAATTTTAGAAATCGAATATATTCGTTCATTCGTTCATTCGAAATTTTAGAAATCGAATATATTCGTTCATTCGTTCATTCGAAATTTTAGAAATCGAATATATTCGTTCATTCGTTCATTCGAAATTTTAGAAATCGAATATATTCGTTCATTCGTTCATTCGAAATTTTAGAAATCGAATATATTCGTTCATTCGTTCATTCGAAATTTGAAAAATCGAATATATTCGTTTATTCGTTCATTCGAAATTTTAGAAATCGAATATATTCGTTTATTCGTTCATTCGAAATTTTAGAAATCGAATATATTCGTTCATTCGTTCATTCGAAATTTTAGAAATCGAATATATTCGTTTATTCGTTCATTCGAAATTTTAGAAATCGAATATATTCGTTCATTCGTTCATTCGAAATTTCAGAAATCGAATATATTCGTTTATTCGTTCATTCGAAATTTCAGAAATCGAATATATTCGTTCATTCGTTCATTCGAAATTTGAAAAATCGAATATATTCGTTTATTCGTTCATTCGAAATTTTAGAAATCGAATATATTCGTTTATTCGTTCATTCGAAATTTTAGAAATCGAATATATTCGTTCATTCGTTCATTCGAAATTTCAGAAATCGAATATATTCGTTCATTCGTTCATTCGAAATTTTAGAAATCGAATATATTCGTTCATTCGTTCATTCGAAATTTGAAAAATCGAATATATTCGTTTATTCGTTCATTCGAAATTTTAGAAATCGAATATATTCGTTTATTCGTTCATTCGAAATTTTAGAAATCGAATATATTCGTTTATTCGTTCATTCGAAATTTGAAAAATCGAATATATTCGTTTATTCGTTCATTCGAAATTTTAGAAATCGAATATATTCGTTCATTCGTTCATTCGAAATTTCAGAAATCGAATATATTCGTTTATTCGTTCATTCGAAATTTCAGAAATCGAATATATTCGTTCATTCGTTCATTCGAAATTTTAGAAATCGAATATATTCGTTCATTCGTTCATTCGAAATTTTAGAAATCGAATATATTCGTTCATTCGTTCATTCGAAATTTCAGAAATCGAATATATTCGTTCATTCGTTCATTCGAAATTTTAGAAATCGAATATATTCGTTCATTCGTTCATTCGAAATTTTAGAAATCGAATATATTCGTTCATTCGTTCATTCGAAATTTTAGAAATCGAATATATTCGTTCATTCGTTCATTCGAAATTTTAGAAATCGAATATATTCGTTCATTCGTTCATTCGAAATTTTAGAAATCGAATATATTCGTTCATTCGTTCATTCGAAATTTGAAAAATCGAATATATTCGTTTATTCGTTCATTCGAAAAAATTTCCCAAGGACAAGACTATAGTATCAGCGTTGATCAGCCCCTTGAGGACGCGCCGCCACATTCGTGTTCAATTCAGAATCGTAGAGGCTTGGTGCATGCGTGTTTGGCCTATAGAATGACGTGTGGGACCAGCCGCTATGCCAAGTCAGTTTCTTTACCTTCCCAGAAAAGTCTGTTACCAATTTACCGACCCTGGAGTGATGGAAGTCTTCATTGGCACGTGCGAGGATCGATCGACCGTGCGAGTGTCAATAGCACCTCTTACCACTGCATTATGCGCGCCTTTTTTCTTATGAAATTCATAGATTAAGTGGATTTTTGCTTACTTTCGTAGTGATAAAGAGCTCCTCGCGCTTCACCTTGCCTTCGGCGATCAGCTCCTTAACCACCACTCCAATGGCGTCCTCGTTCTGGTAAGTGGCTGCCGTGTCGATGAGCCGATAGCCGGCTTCTACGGCAGCTCTCACGGCCGCTTTCACTTCCTCCGGCTTTGACTAAAATCCGAAGCTTATTTATTTATTCTTATAGTTGGTATTTAAGTGCTAAAATAGTATTTAGTAATTTATTCATATAGTTCGTACTCACTTGCCAAATAGTATCAAACGTAAAGGTAAGATGTTGATGTAGATCCGTCCCCCAAGAACGCGCCATGCGTTCGCCTTCCACCCACGATAGATGGTGAATGAGTTTTCGGCCTTTGCCATGATATTTTAGGAACAGCCATTGGGGAGGAACAGTCATGAAAGTCAACGTTTCCCTTCCCTTGGTAGGCATGCTAGGAATTTACACGAGTCCGGAGTGATAGAAGGTTTAATTGGACTGGGTTAGGATCGACCGCTCGACCGTTGGAAGCAGCGCTTCTTACCGCCGTGAGCAACTTAGCAGTAGCACTCGTTCAGGTCTGTTGAGAGCCAGTGTCTTCGGGTTGTACTTGGTAGTCGCTGGCTCTGGTAGGTTCTATTGCTTTTTGAAGCATTTTGATATTCAATAGGTGAACTATTAACTTTTTTGGTTTTATAAAGAACTTTTCATGGAGAAATAGTTCTTTTTTTGATAGCTACTCACCTGGAAATACTCACCTGCCACGTTCCCAAGCCAACCTGTGGCATTTTCACACCGTTCGAGAGTGTGATAGTTGGTCCGCCGACGGTCATTTTCGCTCGAAATCTGGAACGATACATCTTTTAAAAAGGTCGAGGGTTTGACATTCTTACGTCGGTTCGTAGTCTAGACGACTGTCGTTAGAATAACGATCCACGACAAAGGAGATTATATGAAAGGAAAGAAATCTCCTCTCTCTCTTATTGCCTTTCTCTCTTCTTCGTTCCTATTAACAATTGCAGGAAATTCGGTAGAGATCTTGAAAAAGCGCATTCTGTGACATAAAAGTATAGCTATTTGAAATTTGACCGACCACCTTTTACCGAATGTGCTGATTTGTATTCATCGAAGAGTAACATGATTCGACGCTGTGGTCTCCTGAGAAAGGAGACCATTATGTACCTAAAATCAGCTTGTAAAATTGGTTTCATATATTCGAATGTTGGAATTAAAAATCCTCTGGCGTGCTAAGAAATCGTGGATGACCGAACCTTTTCGAGACAAGACAATATTTTTCCAATAATTTCTGAGAAGTTGAAGCAGATCCCTTCAGAAGTATAGAACTTTTGTTTTTATTTCATATTTTTATTCCATTGTGGAAAAGTTCAGTGCATTTGACTAGCGAGTTGGCGTGTCTATATCCCAACTTTTTTTTGATTTGAGAAGCACACCCATTTTGCGATGAAAATTAATGCCCATAATAGACGGAGCCTGCAATAATCCTTTGTATCGGACTTTGCATCTTGAAATTAGTCCAAAATATCATAAAACTCATTGAATGACTTAAATATTTGGAGATGCTAGGTTATTCGCAAGCACTGACATCGGACGGAAATTGAACCCGCGTCTTTGTGTTTCCGGCAGAGTGAACTAACCACTGTGCTACCGATGTACTACGTTGCGAATCTCCTAGCATCTTCTTTTTCTTCAGCCCGGTCGGGCTGTTGCTATCATATAACACGGAACTATTCTGCTACAGCCCGACCGGGCAGTGGTTAGTGCAGTCTGCCGGAAACAGAAGGACCTTTGTTCAATTCCCGTCCGATGTCAGTGTTTTGCGAATAACCTAGCATCTCCAAATATCTAAGTCATACAACTATTTCTCGTCTACAACCTGCAAAACAAAAAGCGGTAATTAGCGGAATAGTTTCGTGTTATATCAAATTGAATAATATTTATTGGAATTCCAGTATAACAGTAATGTAACAGTGATCGGAATTCGAACTATGAATGCCATAATAGCATCCGAACGAAACATAGAAATTATTCGAACGGTTTTATGGAAAGATTTCCCTAGACCGACGATCGGAAGTTACGCGAGATTTCCGGTTATCTTCCGAAATTGAAAGAGCTATTTTCGTTGAAATATCAACGGATCATGGGTAAGAACACTGGATGGGCAGGTACAGCAAGAATCGAAGTTAATGAAGGAATCTCACGAGAAGATTTCTCTAGAGGAATGACGAAAGGCTTCCTGAAAATCGTATCGAGTTTGAATTTTAGCCGACAGAACAGCGCTCGCATGGACACCGAATAGTGCAAGAGCGAACGCTGTTAGATTCCGCACCCGTCTGCGCGGCGCGGTCGCTGCGCGTCGAGCAGCCTGGGGGAGTGAGAGGAGCACATCGGCCGCGAAAGGAGTGAAAAAAGACAAAGAGGATCTGGATGGATGGCACTTCACCTATCATTAGCCTACTGCACTGAAGCCGCATGACTGAGCTGGGAACTCTCGGGGTGGGTTAATCTATTAGGGTGACCCAAAAGTTCGTGTGCATTCAGATTCTGACTTCTTTTATTCATAACTCAAGAAAAAGAAACAAATGATTAATCTGGTTATCATGGTTAAGCAGAATTTCTAACCGGATCATTGGCAATAACCTTATTGGCCATTTATTTGTTTTTCTTAAATTATGAATAAAGTTAGTAATAATCTGAAATGCACACGAACTTTTGGGTCACCCTAATATTTGGTCGTTGAAAAAAGTTTCCCGCCTCTACTGCCATTCTTTCCAAATTTGTTTCTCTCCTTTTATTCCACTCAAGATCGGACATATTTATGCATCATTACCATCAATAACATCTAATTAGTTACCAGATAAATTTCGAACTCTCCACCCACAGAATTTCTAGAGTTTTGATGAAAAGATTTCATCGAGCCTTGTTTTGAGATGGTCTCTAGTAAATCTCGAGCTGGTTCTCTGGTGACTGAATGGAGAACGAATAGAACAAATATTATTTTGTTGGGGCAAGGTTCGACGAGTGTCACGGATAGGTCTGAATAGGCCATCGGAGATTTTGAAATTTTTCCCTGTCTCCTTATCAATAGGTGAACGCGTGTCATTGCGACTGAAAGGGATTTTCCCATATTTTCCACAAACAGCTGCTCCGTCGCCGTCGAAGTGGCTACTTCAAACATCATTGGAAACAGTACCATCTGAAAATAGCAGCTTCTGCCTCATCCACAGTTCAACTGCACACCGATCATCTCCTATTTCGGGTGGAGTTGCGAATTTTGAAAGTTTCACTGGTTTGCAGCAAGTGAGTAGCAGGAGATTCGGCATGTGATTGGTCACACTACCCACTCCTTGATAACCAAATTGCCAGGCGAAAGAAAATTTCTTCGAAAGTTGCGATGGTCGTGCATGCCCCCGTCTCCTCTGTAGATGGTGGCCACTAAAGCATGCCACATCCGTGCGCCTTACCTATCCATGCGGGTATCGGCACAATATACCTGAGAATAAACCCCGTTCGGCGCGATTATTCGCATTCATGAACGCGCCGCGGAGTTTATTTGGGGGATATCGCGGGTCCATTCTACTCCGCGGCGCGTTCATGAACGCGAATAATCGCGCCGACCGAGTTTATTCTCAGGTATATTGTGCCGATACTCGTTACGAATTTAGGCCCTGCTTGTCTGTCTAAAGCCTCGGAGACGGGCAGCTTATGAACTCTCGAGTTCCTCTATCAAATCACGGGTACTACGCCAGCTCCAGAAGACCCACTTAATCGGAAGCCTCTGCCTTCCCCGAGTAACGTTGTTCCTGGAAGCCAAAACCGACCTTTTGGCCATACAAAACCAAACTTTTTTCAGTGTATTTCTGGTTACCGATTGCTCTGCAGAAACTTCGATTGCACTTCTTTTTTCAAAAATTGCAAAAAAAGTTTTTATCCGATCACAACCACTTTACAACTCTATAACGAGCTGGTCTTCACAGTGGAATTTTTCACTTCCATTAACAACATGGAAAAATTGAGATGCGATTCGAAAGTCGATCAGTGCTTTCTCTCCGAGACGAACGGGTCCTCGGGATGTCCCTCCATGAAGTCTTGCAAGAACAGACGCTGTCGGTGCTTTGTTGTCTCCAAAAGTTTGATGTCCTCAGGCGTCAGCGAAAAGTCGAACAGCTGAATTTTTTTGAACTTTTGAAAATATGTAATATTAAATGAATAGGTTGAAGTACCTTGAAGTTCTCAACAATACGTGAGGCGTTGACCGATTTTGGAATGATGGCGATGCCACGATCCATTACGTAGCGTAGCAGAATCTGAACAAGCAATGTTTTTACTACTGCATTTATGTATTAATTTATTTCCTATTAATATATTTTGGTCTATTATAATTATTTACGTCACTATTTATAGTTTGCTTCCCAAAAATAAAGAATAAAGTACTTTCAATTGTAACCAATACAGTGTCAAGAAGTATGTCTGCCAAATTGTCTTTTTTTCGAATGTTTCTAGCGAGTTTTTTAGAGAAAATTGTTAAAAAGTGTAGTTCAGTGCTCCTAATCACTCTTTTCTAGAAAATAACTTCAATGTTATTCTTTTAATTCAAACCTGTGCTGGAGTCTTGGAGTATTTCGTGGCGAGTTCCTTCACGTGAGGATCCTCCAGAGCATTGGGAGCCGGAGCCCAGTCGAGTTTACTGTAAAAATACACAACTATTCAAAAATTCTTGATATATTTTTTTATTGAAATCGGACTTACACTCCTCCGGGTAGGGAGAAATTAACTCGTCCGGGTGATCCCAAGGAGGCGTACGATGTCAGGGAAATATTGTGCTTCTTGCAGACTTCCTGGAGTTCGTGCTGAGGCCAGTACAGATACAGTTCTACCTAAAAGCTTTTCTAATGTGAAAACTATTGATTTTTAAAAATGCTACTACTGAATACT
Source organism: Nippostrongylus brasiliensis (assembly GCA_030553155.1). Classification (NCBI taxonomy): domain Eukaryota; kingdom Metazoa; phylum Nematoda; class Chromadorea; order Rhabditida; family Heligmosomidae; genus Nippostrongylus; species Nippostrongylus brasiliensis. The sequence continues at coordinate 33,454,418 of CP130732.1, read as the reverse complement.
TGCTTTTCCTCAGCTCGATTGATGACTTTTAGAAATGAGAGGTGCTCTTGGTGCTAGAAACAACTATGCCGTTCATGTCGCTCCGACAAGGCGGCGAATACGACGTTTTTCGCTCCGATAACCGCCCTTTTTCGTAGAGTTGCTCGAAATTCAATAATTTTTCAAAAAATGAGGAGACATTTAGTTTGTGCAGCTCGAGCTATTCGGTCATGTATACATTTCTGTATTCGTCAAATGTTGGACATTCGGATGAAGTGGAAACAATTAATAGGTGTAACGATAAGGCTAGAGGTGCTGAACTTAAATATCTCCTTGTTCTTACAAACGATAGGCTTTTAAGGAAGCTACTTGAAAACGGCGGTTCCCGGCGCATAAAAGTGTCGCATTCGCCGATTTTCCACGCCGGTGTGCTCGGCATTGATGGTGATCACCTGGGCTCACCTGGCAATTGTGAATGGGGACTTCGGCGGTCTTCAGAACCCGCTCGATCTGTTCACCGCTCCAGTTCGAGACTCCGATCGCTTTAGCGAGCCCCTTCTTGTAAACGCCTTCCAGACCTCGCCAGACATCCTGGACAGTCACCGAGTGGTTCTGGGCGGACATGTCATGCTGAAATTTTTAAATTTAAAAAAATACCTCAAAATTCTACTCGAGAAGCGGATAGATCAACTTACATTAAAGCATGCAGGCATATGAGCCAAGTAGAGATCAACGTATTCGAGCTGAAGCTTCTCCAGAGATTCACGAAGGGCGCCCTCGGTGTCGTCCGGATGCAGGTGAGTTGCCCACAGCTGAAAGGGATATTTTTCTTACAAAATTCATAAATTAAGTGGAGTTATGCTTACTTTCGTGGTGATGAAGAGTTCCTCGCGCTTCACTTTGCCTTCGGCGATCAGCTCTTTGATCGCCTCCCCAATGGCGTCCTCGTTCTGGTAACAGGTTGCCGTGTCGATGAGTCGATAGCCGGCTTCTACGGCGGCTCTCACTGCGGCTTTCACTTCCTCCGGCGTTGACTAAAGTTTGAAGCTTATTTATTTATCTATTCTTAAAATTGGTATTTAGATGCTAATATACCATCAAACGTAAAGGTAAGGTGTTGATGTAGATCCGCCCCCAAAAACGCGCCATGCGTTTGCCTTCCACCCACAATTGCAGGGACACGGTGAATGAGTATTCGATCGTCACCATAACATTTAAGGACTAGCCATTGTGAAAGTCAGTGTTTTCACTTCCCCAGGTAGGTATGTTAGCAAGTTACACGACTCCGGAGTGATAGAAGGCTTGATTGGACTGGGTGAGAATCGATCACTCGACCGTGCGCGTGGAAGCGGCGCTCCTTGCCACTACGCCGCGCTCTAATAGTGATAGCATTGAATCTAGTGAACGCTGAAAACAGGCGGAATGCCGATTTCGTTTTTATCCGATAGGGACCTATCTCTGATAGGTTCTCTCGCTTTTTTGCAGCATTTTGGTATTCAGTAGGTATATTGAGCTATTAACTTTTTGGTTTTATAAAGAATTTCTCATGAAGAAATAGTTCTTTTTTTCGGTACAATATCTCTGAAAATACTCACCTGCCAGGTTCCCAAGCCAACCTGTGGCATTTTCACACCGTTCGAGAGGGTGATAGTTGGTCCGCCGACGGTCATTTTTGCTTGAGAGCTGAAACGATACATCTTTCAGTGTGGAAAGTGCAGTACTTGAAGCCAAAACCAAGATTGATATAATAGTTATATCAACCTTGATTTTGGCTTCAAGTACCGGACTTTCCACACTGACAACAATGCCAAGATTCATCGAGAGCCGGACGTGGAAGATACATCTTTCAGTTGAAAAGGTCGAGGAAATGTCATGGTTACGTCGGTTCGTGGTCTTGGCCACTGTCGTTAGAGTAGCGATCCACGACATAGGGAAGTATATGAAAAGAAAGAAATCTCACGAGACCTCTCTTATTGCTTTTCTCTCTTCTTCGTTCCTATCAACAATTGTAAGAAATTTGATTGAGATCTTCAAAAAACGCATTTCTTTGATATAAAAATATGGCTATTTGAAATTCGATCAACCATCTTTTCTAGAATGTGCTGATTCGTATTCATCGAAGTGTAACATGATTCGACGGTGTGGTCTCCTGAGAAAGAAGACCATCGTGGCAGACCCACTGATAAGATAAGAATAAGGAAGTTTCAACTGGAGCTTTGACGAACGTTTATTCACTTTACACTGCACTTCGAAGCTTCATTTGGCCATTTATAAAAAATAAACGATAATTAAATCCTCTTCAAAATTTAAAATACTGCAAAAGACGAGTGGCACTAGTGCAAAACACCATTAATGCTGGTCTCTTTCAGGGAGGTAGGTAGACGCTGTTGTTCTGCAGAAGATTCAAGTGGGATGTAAGGGAGAATCATGTTTTCAAAGGTTCATAGAATAGAAAATGCTCAAAAAATGCAGCAAATTGATTATAAGACACTCTGAAACTTCTAAAATAAGAGGGACTGCAGTTGATTGCGGAACTTTCAGATTCTAATTGGTTGGGAAATTATGTTCAGAAAATCTCGTCTGTTTGAAGCTACATATGATCAAATAAGAGAGTCAAAATGGCAAATAATACCCAAATTCAGAAAAGCAAAAAAAAACTTGTACTCAAACGGATTGTTCTGGAAGACGAGATTTAGATCAAGCAGGAGAAGCAATGGTAGTCATTGAAAGAAAGTACCCGAGAAACTGCCAGAAAGTCCGCTGCAAAGGACACAACGAAGAATAAGATCGAAGAATTTTTCATCACCAGATGAACCTTATCAGGTCTTTTCTCGAGCCGCTAAGTGGCTATGAGGTTTCTGGAAAGCCTTTATAGGAGGTGGAATGGTGACATTGTATGGCGGACGCTGACAAAAGAATGCTGATTATCAGGCTTCAATGACGCGAAGTCTTGTCAGTGCTCCCGCCGCCGAAACTGCGAACTACACGCGGCCAAACGAGCATTTTTGGTGCTGGAGAGCCGGTATTTTTCATGATAACAAACAAAGATATCCCATTAATTTTGAAAATGATTTCAGCTGAATTATTAGGCTGGTGCAAAAGTCTTGCAACACTTTTCAAAATAACAGCAATTTATTCAAACGAAATCTCAGTCAACGATATAATCACCATTCATATATATGACTCTTCCCCATCCTTCGGACAACTTTTCAGTTCCTCTCCGCCAGAACTCTGAGAGCTGTGACGAAAAAAATTTGGCCGACCTCTATTTCCAGTTCATCTCGGTGGTCGAATTCCATATCTCGAAGGTGTTGCTCTAAGGACCTGAATAAGTGATAATCTAAATCAGCAAGGTGAGAAGAGTACGGTAGAGGCGGTAGAATTTCCCGTCATGCGATAAAAACGCCCTGAAAGAGAAAAGTCTACCCTTTGAATGACAACGCTCGTCCTCATGTCGCAAGAACGACTCGTGAGAAAATTCAGGATTTAGGTTAGGAAGTTCTACCGCACTCACCTTATTCTCCAAACCTTGCTCTTTCAGATTATCACTTATTCATGTCCTTAGAGCAACACCTTCGAGATATGGAATTCGACAACCGAGACGAACTGGAAATGGAGGTAGGCCAATTTTTTTCGTCACAGCTCCTAGAGTTCTGTCGGAGAGGAACTGAGAAGTTGCCCGAAAGATGGGGAAGAGTCATATATATGAATGATGATTATATCGTTGACTGAGATTTTGTTTCAGTCAATTGCTGTTATTTTGAAGAATGTTGCAAAAGTGTTGCAAGACTTTTGCACCAACCTAATATTAAGGTGACCAAAAGTTCGTGCGCAGATTCTGATTTTTTTATTCATAACTCTGCATGAACAAATAAATCATGGTTAAGCATAATTCTTTACCGGATCGCTGGCAAAACAATGTGCTCTATCATGATACGCTCAATGGTAATTCACTCCATATAAGTAAGTTCAAATGCAAGTATCCCAGTCTTATTTCTGTTCAGGTTTGGCAGGAAGTCTAGTGGAATTTCGCCATTGTAACAATTCTTGTTCAACAATAAGAGCTTGAAGTCGACCTGCGCCTAAAGTCGTAGATGGGGAAGGTTGATAGCTCTAGATAAAAAAGCGGTGATGGCAGTGTGGATTTCGAATTCTTTTGGATTCACGCTCGAAAATCTTATCATTTTGAAAAGCACAACGAATTTTCGAATTTGGCTGATTTCGTGGGGAACATTAGCGTACAAGGATTGGTGGTTTCTCGAAACTTCCTTTCTCGAAAAAGAGTTTTCCGGGGATGAGATGAATAATATTTACAGAAATACACATAAATATTTATAGAAATAACATTCCCCTACAAGAATTGGTGGTTTCTCGAAATTTTCTTTCTTGAAAAATAGTTCTCCGAGGATGAATTGGATAATATTTATAGAAATACACATACATCTTTATAGAAATAACATTCCCCTACAAAAATTGGTGGTTTCTGAAATTTCCTGAGAATTTTCCGGAAATGAATTGAATAATATTAATAGAAATTCCAGTAGAACAGTGATGTAATAGTGATCGGAATTTGAATTATGAATGCCATAATAGCAGCCGAACGAAGCATAGAAATTATTCGAAGGGTTTTACGGTAAGATTTTTTTTAGAACGACGACCGAAAGTTACGCGAGATTTCTGGGTGTCTTCCGGATTGGAAAGAGCTATTTTCGTTGAAATATCAACGGAATATGGGTAATAGCATTGGGTGAGCAGGTACAGCAAAAATCGAAGTTAATGAAGGAATCTCACGACAAGAATTCCCTGGAGGATTAAGAAAAGGTTTCCTGAGAATCGTATAGAGTTTGAACTGTAGCCGACAGAGGAGCGCTCGCATGCACACCGAATGGTGCAAGAACGGTGCATATGAACGCTCTTTCAGTGTGTGTATGTGTGTGTGATCGATTTTGTTGGTCCGATATTCAGTTTTGCGAGACACCGCTGCACTTTCGGAGAGTGCCACTAGACGATGCGAGCGATAGACGGCCTATGTGCCCCCCACCCTCCCATTCGTGACTGACCTTTGATCACGACCACGACAATGGGGCAAAAAACGTGGCGGAAAAGTGCTAAGGTGTGCCGTAGACACGAAGGACAGGTTCTTTCGGTCACTCTCGGAAAGTACACTTTTCCCTAAGACACAGAACACAGTAGTTTTCGAGGTGGAGGTATAGATCAAAGTAAAGCGGTGAGAATCCTCGACAGATGCGCCACTGTATTCATAAATCCTATATTGAGGGGCCACTAGATCAGGCCTAAATTTATTTTTAGTCTAAGTAAAATAAACCTTAGAGAAGCAGCATTTATTGATTTTTTCATAAAAGCGTTTAGACAGCCCATAAAGGTAGTTTCCCCGTCGGTCACAAGAGGTGGAAAATTCAAATCGAGACGCGCATTTGGCAGAACGAGCATAAGATCCAGATTCTTCTTCCGCACTGTAGCTCCCACATTTGCCAAAATGGTTGCCAAGGGTTGTCTAAGTCTGAAATTATCTGCATATAAAAGACAGATAAACAGGTGGTTGCCAGACGCTTCCCTTAGCTGAGATGTTGCTAATCGTTGATTGCCCTTTCTTTAGGATTTCTAGCTCTTATTATTTCACTAGTTCCTGTTTCCTCTCATCTATCTCCCTGCGTATTGTTTTGTTTATTTCGTCTCTTTTTGTGTTTAGTAATCCCTTTTAGCTCTTCCCTGTTTGGTTTTTTTCGTCTTTAGCCCTTTAGTAGTAGAGTTTCTGTTTGTTTGGAATTTTTGTTTTTTTGCCTAGGTTTTTCTACACGCGTGGAAACACACGTATCTACAATAAATAAATAAATACATAAAATAATGCTAAACTGGTCGATCAGTTACCTAATGAATGCTCGTAACCAAGGGAAACTGCTGTTCCTGTTGTTTGTAGTGTTTTGTAGTGTTTTCTGTCGTTTGTCACTATAAGTATTACCAGCTTTCCATCGGCCTATCGGCCGCCCAACGTCTGTTCGTCAACTTCGTTAGGGAAACAACTGTACTAACCCTGGTGGAAGTTGGGGACAGCCAAAAATCGCAAATACCGACAGAAAATTTGGCCTTAGCGAAGGCTCAAAACCACAGAAAAAAATGAAATTAAACAGAAGAAAACGGAAGAAAATCAGTAAACAGAGGAAAATGAAAACAGACACTCTGAAAAGTAGACTGAAAACAATTGAAGTAGTATCATCATTAGCTCCCCTGTCGCTGTAGGTGCTCTTGGTGTACGGTAACGGGCAATCGCGGCGGGACCCATATGAGCCACCCATTACAAACATCGCGGTTTCGCTTATTATATTGTAGGATATATGATTTTGCTCAGTTTCTCTGATGGCCCTCCAAAGACGCGCCACACCTTCGTGTTCCACCCAGAACCATAGAAGCAAATTGGAAGGTGCGAAAGGAAAAAAAAGGAAATGAAAAAGGAAGATGCATGTATCTGATCCGTAGGTGATGCTTCTGCTGATAATTTTTGAATTTTAAAGCACTTTATAGATGAAAGCTACACTAATCGTTTAACAGTCACATCTTTAACCATAGATTATTACAAATTCCATCTGGAAAACATAAAAATAATAAAAGTGATTAATGATTAGATTATTGCTAATAGTGGACACAGCCGAATGCAACCCGGAATGCATCGATACGGATTCTGGTGTTGCTAGGATTGAGCCATTTAATGCTTCTTTCTTTCCTTGGCGTACGGATCCTCTGGGTGTCCTTCGAGACTGTAATTGAACACTTATTCATTCAATATTATGTGTTTATATAAATATTGTATATTGAAACTCAAATATGCCATTATGCGGTTGAGCTATGAGCCAAGAGATTATGCCGCTTAACTTTGGTGCTTTTATGACTATTTGAGGAGGGGAGAAGATGGACGAATGAGTGCTAAGGTTTTAAATGGGAACGAGGTCTTGAGAAAATGTTCAAAATGGACTTCGAAAACTTGAAAAAACGAAACAATAATCCAATTGATTGAAATTTTCATACAGAGGAACAGTGGCCGGACTCACAAATCTTGAATAAACAGCCTTTGGCGATGTTTCGACGCGTTCAACAGCTTCACCTCTTCGTCCGTCAGAGTGAAATCAAATACCTAGAGAAAATTCCATTTTGAGAAAAATCGTTGGAATTTTCTGAAATATTCAAAAAATGGAGTTCACCTTAAAATTTTCCACTATTCGTGATGGAGTTACAGACTTGGGTATGATGGCAATTTGGCGTTGCATTAAGTGACGAAGCAGAATCTAGACAAGTAATAGTGTTACTCACGGCAAGCTTGTCAACAGATTTTATTTATTAATTTATTTGCTTACTTATTTATTAATTACTTATTTACTACGCACATAGACTCGCAAGAAAGTGATAGCAATTAGTAGGATAAACAGCTATGGAAACTATTTAACTAAAAAGTTTGATTTTCAATTTCAGCGATAAGGTTTACTGCTTCACGGATGGCAGCGGAAAATAAACACGATCTCGGAGTCTTCAGCATTCCTTGCTGTTGTAGAACTAGATGATAGAACTGGAATAACTTTACCCTGGGTGTGGCTCTTTAGTTGTGCTACGGTAATCACGTCGCTATGTACTCTCTCTAATATTAAACCCTAGCTTCACAATTCAAAATCGATGTAAAATACACAAAAATACAAACTACACTTCAAGAGCATCCCATATATGAATAATGAGAACTTGAAAAACCACAAACTTGCGCTGGTGTCTTGGAATATTTCTTCGCCAGTTGTGTGACGTTCGCATCCTCCATAGGGCTTGGGCTTGGAGCCCAAGTGATTTTCCTAAAATACTGGATGTACTTTCCCTTATTAAAATTGGCTTATTTGACTTAACTCTTGCAGGGAAGGGGTGCAATGTGTTTAACTGAAGTCTTGTGGGCCAACGTTCCTAGTTTCCAGAGCTTGCGAAAAAACGGCCTACCGGGCTTGCCAAAAAGTCCTGTATAGAACCGTCACTGGGAACGGGTGTATAACAGCCGCCTAACCCAAACCCTGAGGCCATTGTTATACCATAACGCCAGCGAGCGAGCGACTGCCGCACGAGCGTTGAGCGAACTTCCCAATCGCTCGTCACAGCGCAATACACTGCGACGAGAGAGGGGGAGTTGTGAGTGTGTTGCGAAATTGCGCTTGGGCGACGGCATGACACCCAGTCAGCGGCGGCCGGCGGGACAACTGACACAGACACGTCTGCTACCACGTGTCTGATACTGATTAGTGTCAGTTGCGCAACCGAGCGTTGAGCGAAATTGCTGGCATGACAATGGCCTGAGGCCCTTGTCATACATTCGCTCGCGGTGAGCGTCAGCGGCTTGCGAGCGGTGATCGCGTGCGTCGCTAACTCAGACGCTGAGCACGCGACGCACGCTCCCGAAGCATACAGAGCGATGCGCGAGGTGATCGCCCCACCCCCAGCGAAAGGGCCCATCGCAGTGCAATGCGCAGCGACGAGAGCGTGGAAGGTTCGCTAGCGTGTGCATAATAGCCCGGGAGCCTCACCACGCCAGCGTCACCGTGATAACTCGTACAAACGTGTCTGGCCCCACGGTGTCTGATACTGAATGGACGAGTTACGCTGGGGGGTGAGCGAAGGTATAACAAGGGCCTGAGGGTTGGTAGGCTTGGTTAGCGTAGGCGATGATCGATCGCCCTACCGTGCGAGTGGAAGTGAGATCTCTAATCACTGCACCACGCGCGTATTGAAGGGAAGCTCTACTAACATAGGCAAATTATGAATTATAATTCCTACAGTCCAGGTGGTTGGCACTTGACGCGTCCAGGTGAACCCAGTGAAGCGTATGAGGTGAGAGAAATGTTGTGCTTCTTGCATTGTTCGTGCAGATCGAATTGAGGCCAGTATAGGTGTAATTCGACCTATAAAGAATGAAGATTTCATCAATAATGTAATAATTGCTGGTAAAATAATAGGTTGAGGAATAGAATGTAGGATGTGGCAGGTTATTCACCACTATAACTCAGGTATAGGGATACCCGGGGATTTGTTTCGCCTGCACTGTCGTATATGTACACCGATTCCAGTTTATGTAATTGGATCAGTTTTTTTGTTATCTGGTCGAGCTCTACTTTGAATCATAGTTTTGGTCTTATGAAAAACTGTGTTCTGCATGGGATTTCCCATATGTAAAGAAGAAGGTAAAGTTGGGCGTTGAACAGTACCCTAAGGTTCTTGTCCAATTCAGGATCGTAGATGCATGGTGTTTGGCCTATACAATTACTTGCGGAGGCCAGCCGCTATACCAAGTCAGTGTATTTACCTTCCCAGACAAGTCTGGTACCAATTTACCCGACTCTGGAGGGATGGAGGGCACAGTTAGCCCGTGCCAGGATCGATCGCTCGACCGTCCGGCTGTAAGTAGCGCCTCTTACCACTGTACCACGCGAACCCTATATCTACAGTACTCGGGACGAAAATATTGCGAAATACTCGGCTTTTACCCAGCATACTTACCTGGTGGTTGTGAATCGGCACCTTAGCGACTTTCATCGCTCTCTCGACTTGCTCGATACTCCAGTTCGATACACCAATCGCCTTTGTCAACTTCTTATTGTAGACACCCTCCAGTCCTCGCCAAATGTCCTCCACCTTCACGGCCGTATTGTGCTCCGACGGTGCGTCGCGCTATAGAGGTTATTTTTTTTTTGAAATCATAAATTTAAAAAGTTCTCTAGGAAAGACTGGCCTTCATGCAGGTGGGCACGTGAGCCAGGTACAGATCAACGTAGTCGGTCTGAAGACGTTTAAGAGAGTCACGAAGAGCTGCTTCCGCATCGTCGGGGTGCATATGGTTCGCCCATAGCTGAAAATATTCAAGAAGTCTATTCACGAAGTGCAAATCCGTCGCTTAGTAAACAATGGGATCTACATAGCATCACATCCTTTGTTTTTTTTTGTTTTTTGTTTTTTTTCGTTTGTTCTTAACCACATTTCTGACTGCAGTAGGTTATTCATGATACATCGTCATCAGTCTTTTCAATTGCGCACGTTTCCGTGCATAAATAAATAACATAGAAATATTCTGCAATTTGTAGTATGATATAAGTTTTGATATATTGTAATACCCACTTCCGCTTTCTACTCAGATTAGGAAGTGTAGCATTCTGGTTGTGATTCAATTAAGATTACCCACAGGCAGTAATTAAGGGCGACGGTATAATGAGGTCGACCTCGTTAGCTGGCAGTTCCGGCTTGTGCAAAAAACGTTTGATTCGAATAAGAACTTTTTTACAATTGTGGAGTTCTTTTCGAACTAGAGAGTAGATAATGCCATTGTGTTTTTTTTCTTAGCTAAAACAATCAACATTCAGGAGAGTTAGGAATAAGCTTACCCACCGACGGTAATTGAAGGGGACACTATAACGAGACCGATCGATCTCGTTAGATCTCACTTCCACCTTATCTCTGATGAGGGTGATTGCTTTGTTGCTTTTTGCTGGGCTTTTTTTATAATCCGGAACATAGATAATGCTATAGTGATTCCAAAAATGTGATTTCTAACTAGACCACTCAAGTTCAGAGGAGTTGTGTAGAAGCTAATGTGCTGATTTTCAATTTCAACTGCCAACAGATAGCAGTCATTTTAGTCCGGTATAAGTAACTCGCTCAGTGGTTCTATTTTTTATTGAAATAACAATACCGACGTCAGAAATATTATGTCAGTCTATATTTTGCTCCTTATTTTTGTCCTAAAGATTTATTTGTATTTATACATAAATGCATGTAGGTGTAGGTATAAATAAACCAACCTTTGTGGTGATAAAAAGCTCCTCGCGCTTCAGTTTCCCCGCCTTGAACAGCTCCTGAAGCGCTTCACCGATGGCCTCCTCGTTTCCGTAAACCTCAGCAGTGTCGATCAGTCTGTAGCCGGTTTCGATGGCTGTTTTCACCGCAGTTTTGACCTCTTCGGGGCTCGACTGAAATTAACGAGTTCATTTTAGTTTTTTGATCTCATAGTTGATAGAGAAATGCTTGATCAACAGCTAAAATCAAAAGTAAAATGGTAGACGTTTCTAGGGGCACGCCGTGCATTCGTGTTCCATTCAGGCTCGTAGTGACGTGATGAATACGTATTTGACCTATACAATGACTTGTGGGGGCCAGCCGCTATACCGAAGCAAAGTCTTCATCTCCCCAGACAAGTCCGGTACCAATTTACCCAATCCCGGAAGGATGGAAAGCTTGGTTAGCCTGGACGAGGATCAATCACTCGACCGTGTGGTTACAAGCAGCGCCCCTTGCCACTGTACCACGCTCACCCAATTAACAACTTCAGTGAATAACTGCAACGCAATCAATGGGATTCGATGAGTCAATAAGGGATTGATTTACTGAAACTTCGTGAGGCAACCGGTCTTTCATGATTAGCCACAATGATGTTAGTTTACTCCAGAAGATATGAATTCCTGCATAATTTATTTCTTTTTATTCCTCCATAATTTAGTGCTTTTAATTTCATGAACCCACCTGCCACGTCCCCAATCCGACTTGCGGCATCTTTACGCCGTTAGAAAGTGTGATTGTTGGTCCGCCGACAGTCATCTTTCACCTAAATATTGAACCTGAACAAGGAGCAGTTCCATTGTTGCTCGAAGGTTTGTCTGCGCAGAAAACACACGAATACAAAAATTTTCATGAAAATTTCGGTCTCCCACGATGCGAAAATTCTTTTTTCTCCGTTCTACTTTTCGAATTGTTTCCCATGCTATAATAGAATGAATACTTTCCGAACAAACACCGAATATTAACATTTCGAAATTACTTTTTGTATCTTGTCTCTATCATCGGATATTTTATGCGACCTAAGCCGTTTTTTAAGTCTGAGCGGAGATAATCTCGACTTTACCTTTGTAAGGTTTTCACAACCGCTCGTCGTTTCAATCACTTGAAAAATCCGGTGGAGTTTGTTTAGAGGAAGGAGATACTAAGGCATGAGGTAAACAACAATTCCGACTGCGACTACTTTCGTGATCATTCCGCCAAACGAAGGACAGTTTCAAGACCAATTTTGATTCTATTCGCTCTATTTATGCTTTTTTGTTGTTTGTTGTAATGATGCTGCTAGGGTCATCGCAAAAATAGCGGCTCATGCGGGATTCGAACCCGCCTCACTGCTACCGCCTGAGTCGGGATTTTTGTCATGTTCCCAGTTCCATCACTAAAAAATCTTATTCTGGAATCCTTAGTGGTAACTCGCAAGTGATAAAACTAGAAGTTCGCGATAATTGTTTTCGTTTGATCTTACCTAGAAGTAAGCGCCAGCTGAGAGAAGCTTCCAACGAGTGAGAAGGAACATAGTATATCCTGTATAGGGCCTAGAGGTGAAATAGGATATTTTTCACTTATTTTATCTGTCACCTGTACTGTTTCTTGGAAATGTATTCCTTATCACCAAATGAGTGGGAAGAGGTGATTTCTTGTGAGACAATAGATGAAGCAATTTCAAGGACACATGTTACAAAAATGGAGTCTAGAACATTCGAAAAACACCGTCGGATGTCAATTTTCAAAATAAATCAAAAAAGTGCTTCAGTGGGTTTGGTCATCAGCAGTCTTGCCAGAATAGCTCATAGAGATAGCTTGTGCTACAGATGACTGCCAGAGGTCTGAAGGGTGTTGAGAGGACGATAAGCGCCATATTCTCAGAATTTGGAGTCGATCAACAAGTCATTCCCTTTTTTGTGATAAGCAGTCACCAGCCGCGAAGGGAAACTGCGACAATCTTGTTGCCACTTCTGATAACCAGTTTCTGAAGACTTTCAGTAAATTTTCAACTCCTTCCAACAGATTTCCGAAGATGCTTCGATCGCGACGTGTAGTAAAAAACGATTGAAATAACAGACAAGGTACTATGCTAGCGATTCAATTGAATATTTTTCAAAATGCCGTAAAATTTCAGAAAGACCATTTCTTAGTTCAGATTAGCCCGTACAATTATTTAATTATCCGGCCACTGAGTTATTATCTAAGCCGTTTTCCATTCGCTACTTTGCTTGCAGTTGTTCACCTTTTTACTTATTGTTAGCTGTATACAGGGTGTCTCAAAAAAATGTACCTCCTGTTTGAAATGTCATAATCTAAACATTTCATAGCTTGAATGAAAGCTAATAAAAAAGAAAATTTTCTGGTATGTGTTTCGTGAGGATTGCGCCATGTACTCGACTGAGGCCTCGAATTTTGGACCTGATTGATGGTGCAGGGGTTATATGCTTGCTCTTATTTGGTCGTATACAGGTGATATCGAGTCACTTCTGAGGCAGTAAACATATCGACCTGCAGCAGCTTCTGGTTAAGCATGGAACAACACCAATATCGATCAATAATTGTCACCACTGTTTGAGAACCTAAAACTCTTCCAATAGTGATGCAATCATAAGAAAAGAATTGATAGGAATGTAAAATGTATGAACCATGAAGATCGCGCCATGCACCTGTCCGAATCGTCGGATTCTCGACCTGATTGAAAGTTCACGGGTAACATGCTTGTTCTACTTTGGTCGCAAGCAGGTGATATCGCTGATACGCGTTCCTCTTGATGCAGTGAGCATGAAAACATCAAAACACGACAAGTTTAACGCTCTTTAGGATGCACTCGCACAATACAACTATGTTTTTTTATTCAGATCAAAATGAGCACTCAGTGACTGATGGTGATGCTAATCCGTCTGTGACCGAAAGCTGAGTTGTTTTGTTCGCTGCCCCAAGTGTAACGCAATGATATGACCTGTTTGCGACCAATGCAGAACAAGCATGTTAACCGTGAACTTCCGATCGGGCCTAGAATCCAACGATTCGGACAGATGCATGGCGCAATCTTTATGGTTCATACATTTTACATTCCTCTGATTCTTTTCTTACGATTGCATCGCTGTTGGGAGAGTTTTTGCTTCTCAAACAGTGGTTACAATTATTGATCGATATTGATGTTGTTCCATGCTTAACCGAATGCTGCAGTAAGTGGATATGTTAACTGCCGCAGGAATAACTCACAACAGCAATATCACCTGTTTACGACCAAAGTAGAGCAAGCATATAACTCATGCACTATCAATCAGGTCCAAAAATTAAGACCTCGGTCGAGTACATGGCGCAATCCTTATCAAACACATACCAGAAAATTTTCTTTTTCCTTAGCTTTCATTCAAGCTATGAATTGTTTAGATTCGTTCACTTTCGCCAAAGTTATGGCATTTCAAACAGAAGGTACATTTTTTGAGACGCCCTGTATTTATTAATTTACGTGAAAAGGAGCTTTTATACGAATTTGAACAATCCGGGAAGATAAAATGACATAAATAAATGCAATGTTAAATAACAAACTTGCAACAGCTGCGACCGACACAAGTTTTTGTATACAGGACAAGTGGGCATTGACAATGCTTGCACAATTTCGAGCGCGAAACCAATGCATGGCGCGCCCCAGAGGACTTTTCAAGAGCTACCACGTTCTGTTTTACCTTCACATAAAAACATTTAACAGAACCATCCACACCATGAAGCCTTTTACGATGCAGTAGAGGAAGAAAGTAGAGTAGAGGAAGAAAACAGGACGCAAATAAGGTGGAAGAAGCACAGGAATTTGATAACCTGATATTTATTTGATAATCTCTCTGGATTTTTGGTTGAAGCACTGTCCACTTCAAACGAAAAGAACTATCCAGAAGTACAGAGCTCAGAAACGGCGTAAGAAGAGAAAATTAACCGCAGCACGCTATGCGATCACTTTACATAACTTTACATGAACTTTACATAATTTTTTTACAAGTCTAACGTAGTGATTAATGGGAGTTGGTTTACACGTGTATTCTCGGCCGACATCTTAAATACACAAATAAATAAACAAATAAATAAGTAAATAAATAAATAAAAGGTCAAGTGGGGACGTTTTTGCACCGAGAATTTTTTGTGAAAAGCGGGAAGGCGAGTGGGCTATCACGGTGTGCGGAAGGCAATGACTGTGAGGCGATTGACTGGCTTTTTTGAATTTCTGAGAGAAGCTGATAATCAGAATAATCATTAGACGACTCGAAAAATAAAGGAGATGCGGTTGCTATGCAAACTCGGCCGGTCCGACCACCGCCTGGTGCAACAATGAAGTGCAGAGAGGGGCGGTGCAAAGTCGATGCCATTCAATAAAGTGAAACAGTGTTTCTGCAGTGGAGGGCCTATGATCGACAAAAACGCCTTGTCCTCTCGATCGGAACCGAGGGCCTATAGAACTCATTTGCACGTAATACGGCAAGAAAAGAAGGTAGAAGGGAAAGGAAAAGGGGATGGTGGCGGCGTTGATCAATTCTCTAAGGACGCGCCGCCACATTCATATTCCATTTAGAATCGTAGAGGCATGGTGAATACGTGATTGGCCCGTACAATGACGTGCAGTAGCCGGCCGCTATACCGAGTCAGTATTTCTACCTTCCCAGACAAGTATGGTAGCAATTTACCTGACCTCAAAGGGATGGCAGGCTTGCTTACCCGGCCCGAGATCGATCGCTCGACCGTACAAGTGTCAGTAGCACTTATTACCGCTGCACCACGCGGAATTGATTTTCAGTTTAGTTTAATTTATTTCTAACCCGAACGAGGTGTACTCTTAAGCAAACATAGTCATTAAACAGATATACTCACGACAAGATTCTAGACAAGTGGTGTAAGTAAGGAAGAGTATACTGAAGTAAATTAATAGGTTTCTGTGATATTTGTGGGAGCATTTCTTCCTTTTTCTCATTCGGTTAACTTTTCTTTGTTTCTGGATTTGCGGAAAAACAAACAAAAAACAAAACATATATTCGTTGACAAAAATATCTTGGTTGAATAGAGGTTTCTTTTGAAGTTATTCTTCGAACTGGTGGGAGGAAGGCGCAACAGTTTTTGTACCGTCACTATCTCCTGCGCTTTTGACTTTTTTCTATGCTCATTTTTTCTGGAGAGGCCGATTGATTGTTCTGTTTCCGATCTCTCCTCTGACGCCTAATTTAATTATTGGCTGAAACAAATAAAATAAATACAAAGCCAATTTGAGGACATTGTTAGCAAATGGCTCGATGCTGCAGCTGGACCGCCGAATATTTCTAAGCCCCATTCATACTCGACAGCAAAGCGGCGCCGTAGTAGCCTCGTGTGAGCAGAGATGGCAGAGGACGTGGACGTCACTCACAGGTTGAGTTTTTTTGCACATTTTGTAACGGTAGAGCAGTGACTTCTAGTGATGGTGTCAGCTTTTGTGCTGAAATGGACTTGTAGAATTGCAGAAACTCTAACAAGGGAGGTCAGTGAGCTTCCCCCGACGATTCTTAACAAGACCTTTATGGTCTTATAGAGCTTGAAGCGTAGATCACAGATATGTGATTTATTTTTGCTGAATGGCAGTGGGTGGTCCGAAAATTGCAAAAAAAAGTAAGCACTGCTCTGACAACACTGCTGAGGGGCGCTGAATAGCCCCTGAGGTGAGAAGTTCATGCAAGTGTGCTTCGGTAACGGAGTGGTACCGCAGTGGACTGTTGTTCAGACGGTCAAGGGTTTGGATCCTGTGGTTGTGTTTTCGTTTTGCTTCAGTCGCATTGATACCAAATGGTGCTCATTTTGCGGTTTGGAGCACTCTAAACCGAACACATTTTAGTAAGTGACAACACTAATATGGGTAGCCAATATCTACCGTAACTTACCTTAAACAGACGCAAATTCAGAAACTAATGTTGGATTCGTGATCAGCGACTCAAATAACCCTTACACACGAGGTTTGGACGAAATCGGCGATTTTGACCCACGCACCTCACTTAACCACCCTTGCCAGCGCAAGCGCTCACCAGTCAGAAATCCAGAAGCGAAAGTAAAATTCGTGATCAGCAATCCAGGTGAGACTCTTGGGCAATTTCTGGAACGAAGGTAGTGGATGCTGACGATTTTCTGACAGCTAGAGTCTGAATGGTGCCATAATATTACCAGTAATTCATCAGAGACTCAACCTTGGGCAACTCTACCGACACCTGACATGAGGCTCAAGACGTAATGGTCACCCATTTCGCCCAAACTTTGCTAATGAGACTATTCGAGACGCTGGTCACGAATATAGCGCTAGTTTTGTGATTTGAAACAAGTGAGGGTATCTAATGACGGGTTTCGTTGTGTGTGGGCTGGTGAGCCCTTGCAATGGTAATGGTGGGTGGGTGAGGTGCCAAGGTCAAAATAACTGATTCTGTCCAAACTTCGTATGTGGGGGTTATTTGGGTCGCTGATCACGAATCCAACATTAGTTTCTGAATTTGCGTCTGTTTAAGGTAAGTTACGGTAGATATTGGCTACCCATATTGATGTTGTCACTTACTAAAATGTTTTCGATTTAGAGTGCTCCAAACATGATTTTCTTCAATCCCCATGACAAAATCGCAAAATGAGCACCATTTGGTATCAATGCGATTGAAGCAAAACGAAAACACGACCACAGGATCCAAACCCTTGATCGTCTGAACAACAGTCCACTGCGGTACCACTGCGCTACCGAAGCACAATTGCGTGAACTTCTCACCTCAGTGGCTATTCAGCGCCCCTCAGCAGTGTTGTCAGAGCAGCGCTTACTTTTTTTGCAATTTTCGAACCACCCACTGTCATTCAGCGAAAATAAGTTACATATCTGTGATCTACGCTTCAAGCTCTATAAGACCATATAGGTCTTGCTAAGAATCGTCGGGGGAAGTTCACTGACCTCCCTTGTAAGAGCAAGCTTAACAAGAGATCTGTTCACCGTGATGAGCGTGATAGACGGCGCACGAGCGTGATGCATTGTTAGGAGGCGCTACTGACACCCGCACGGTCGAGTGATCGATCCTCGCTGGGTGACCAAGCCTTCCACCTCTCCTGTATCCGGTGAACTGGTACCAGCCGTGTCTAGGACGATGAAGACACTGAATTGATCGGCGACTGTCCCCAAATGTTATAGTATACGACAGGTACACGTTCACCATTCCTCTATGTTTCCGAATCGAAGACGAAAGCGTGGCGCGTCCTTGGAGGGCTATCAGAGAAACTAAGCCAAATCGTCTATAAAATTGTTAGCGACAAACTACAGAGAACACTACAAAACACCACAAACAACACTAAATGCAGTTTCCCTTGGTTACGAGCGAGCAGACAGACGACAGTTGTTTACAGTCATTAGATGCTTTCTAAATCGTCTCGAAGTTTCATCCCTCTCTCTCCTCAGAGGGTTTCCAATTAACAAGATGCCTGTGAACAGTTCATATGTCATCAGTTTTCTTTTTCATAGTGTCTCTAAGCCGTTGTTCCTTCCTAAGCCGCTGATAACAGCGGGAAGGCAGGAACCGTAGAAATTTAATAGCTGCTCTATCATCGCTTATCTTTGGAGTACTAAATAGTCCTTTCTAATGCCCTTTTGTTGTTTTCTCAACTCATCTGATAGGAGGTACAAAATCTGTCTAACGTTCCACTGAGCCGCTCCCGAGGTCCTTCCTCTTCTTATATCTTTTTTTATTAAGTCTGTTTAGGTTTGGGGACACGCATGATCCACTGGCAAGAGGCGCAATCTCGATACGAACGGACGGTCGAGTGATCGATCCTCGCTGGGGCTAGCCAAGCCTTTCATCCCTCCGGGGTCGGGTGAATCGGTACCAGACTTGTCTGTAGCGGTAAGGACATTGACTTGGTATAACGGCTATCCTCCGCAAGTCATTGCATAGGCAAAATACGTGTTCACCATGCATCCGCAATTCTGAATGGAAGAAGAATGCATGGCTCGTTCTTGGGAGGGGGGGGGGCGCCAAAAGTTGCCATTTTTCTTTTACACCTAACTTTTCTACAGAGTGTACCTGCAGATTTTGTTCGGACTGCGCGTAATGCGATTCTAGGTATTCCATCCCCACGTTTCTCACAACTACATAGAATTTCGGCTTTAGCCTAGATCGATTTTTCAAATTTTCTCCAATTTCTTCTAATGAGTGGTCCTCAGCGGTGCGTGGACCTCGAACGTCCCTTGTTGTCCCTGTTGTCCTCGGACGGCTTGCTGAATGCCGCTGAAAGGGGATCCATCTACCCTCGGACTCTCGCCCCACCCCCCCCCCCTTACGCCCTCCGGCCCCTCTATTCCATCGACGGAACTCGTCGACGGTTAATTGACTCGGGCCGGGTGGTCGGGTGTTGCGCATCGGATCTATTGCTACTAATTCCGTCTCTTCTCATTAATTCAGGCTATCCTAGCTCGACTCTATCTCTATTTAGCTTTCCACGATTCCTTATTCGTTGCTCTAACATTTTGGAACTTTTGCAGAACTCTATCGCACTTTTGATAATTTTCATCTTATTATTTTCCCCATTATCAGCTTGAGAAATTCATAAACTCATCAAGTATAGACGCCGAGGACATTCTTCGGTTTGAGTATAGCGTCAGTAGTCCATGTTGCTGGGTATATTCCGTTTGTTTGCTTGCCTTTAGTTATTGGTCTTTCTTTAAAAATGTTATTTAGTGTTTGCATCGATGCCATTATTCTATTTATTTATTTGTTCATTTGTTTATTCATGTATTCATTTATTTAAAAACACAAAAAGAGTGTGCACCGCTATTCAGATGGAATCGGGTTGAAACAAAGTGAAACCAAACAAACAGCCCTGAGACAAACAAAAGAAGAAACTAAAACGAACAATAAAACGAAGCAATTTGTTCAGTAATTTTGCTGGATCGAGAACGCACCATGTGCCGTGAAGAAATTCATCCAATTAAATGTAAGAATTCTGAAGATTTTAGTAAATTTTCAACTCGTTCCACAGATGTTTGAAGATAAGTTCAAGCTCAAGGTTTCGCGAAAAGCGATTGGAAAAACAACAAAAATACTGCACTAGCGATTCAGATATAATATTCTTTAGAAGCGCTAACAGAGGATGCTTTTGTTTTCCCATTCCTTCAGTGAATAAGAATGTCCATTGCCGAGCTTGTATGCTCATGAATGGCGCGTGTGGTGCAGTGGTAGAAGGCGCTACTTCCACTCACGCGACTGGTTGATCGATCCCCGTCGAGGCTAACGAAGCCTTCCATCACTCCAGGGTCGAGTAAATTGGTAGCAGACTTATCTGAAAAGGTGAAGGCACCGACTTGGTGTACTGGCCTTAGAAACCCATTGTGAAGGCCCAATGCACTTTACAGTGTCTTTACGATTCTGAATGGAAGACGAATGCGCGGCGCATCTTTGGTTCACTTTACCTTATTGTTTCTCCAGAATGGCATCAACTTTAGTTTCAATAGCAAGAATGCTCGAAGAAAGCAAGCTCTCGACATCAGCAATCCTCTGGAAGCCCCGAAAACAACTAAAAAAGGCTCAATCGCCACTACTCGTTGTCTAGGATGACTGATGTGAGTAGCGCTGTTCCCCTTCCAACTACTGCTACTGAAAATGTTACCCCTTTGAGAGGCGGTTTGACGACGTTATGCGATAGTATTGCCGTCGTACCACTCCGGCGGATGAATCTGAACACAATTCACTTCCTTCCACTCAACTAGATTCATTTTCTCGTTGAGAATTTCGGCGAAGCTTGTCGGAAGAAATATTAGGCTAGGAGGTGCTTGAATGAGTTTTTTTTAGCCTAACGCCGGTTCAAGTACATTTATCAGCAAATTGTTCGAGCCGGCAGAGGAATCACTCCTTGCTTGTAGAAGTCAAAAACTGGAAACACTCCTTTTTGGACTTCGCAAATGCTTCTGTGCCGGACGAGGTTAGTAAGGTGGATCAATCTTTAGTTGGTACTTCGATAAGCAATGATTTCTAGGCCAAATAAAGATTGATACACCTTACTAACCTCGTCCGGCAAAGAAGCATTTGCGAAGTTTAACATCATGCCGAGGTTTCAAGAAGAGAGAACTTGGGAACTCTTTTTTGACGTTGTCCGCTTTGATAAATCAGTGTTCGCTAAGGAAATGGGGTATTACCTTCGCATAGTGACATTGGGATGACGCACGATCCAAAATATGTATTAATTAGGCTTGAAGGTAGTTCTATCGAGGCGACAGTTTTGAATTTTTTGAAGGTTTTCTTAAAAAGGTGTAATTTTGCGTTGCTCCGCTGAGGCAGCGAAGACCTGTCGTTGGCAAAGTCCCGCAACTCCTTATTCTTTACAAAATGTAGGACAGCTAGCATCTGACAATGATTACTACAGGGTATGACGAACCATGTACCAGTACTTGCCGTCTGATATGTTTCGAATGCTCTACGGACTGCTCCAGAATTCGTTTTCTTAAGTGAGTCCGAACAAAGCTATTAGGTCGTCGGAAAAGTTTCCCGCCACTTTTGCCAATGTCTTCAGAATTGTTCCTCTCCTTTATTCCACTCCACATCCGACACATTTATGCATGATTACCATCAACCACATCTTGTTATTTATCAGATAAAATTGGCACTCTCTTCCTCCCGAATTTCTAGAGTTTTGATGAAAATAATTCGGCTAGCCACGTTTTGAGGTACTCTCACTGGTCGAGCTGGTTCTCTAGTAATTGAATGGAAAGCGAATGGAACAAATATTATTTTGTTGGGGCAAGGTTCGATGAATGTCCTGGATAGGTCATCGGAAATGTCGGATATTTTTGAAATTTTTAAAAGGTCTCCTTCTCAATAGGTGAATGCGCGTCATGGTGACTGAAGAAGGTTTTCCCATGTTTTCCACTAACGGCTGCTCCGTCGCCATCGAAGTGGCAATGTTAGACATCGCTGGTGACAGAAGCATCTGCAGCTAGCAGCTCCTATCGAATGCCTCATTTGCAGTTCAGCTGCAGACCGATCATCTACCATTTCGGGTGGAGTTGCGGTTTTGAAGTTTTCGCTGGTTTGCTGCAAGTGAACAGCAGGAGATTTGGCTTGTGATTGGTGTACGCTATCCACTCCTTGATGCCAGTAACCAAATTGCCGGGCGAATGAAAATTTCTTCGGAAAGTTGAGATGGTCGTGCATGCACCCGTCACCATCTGTAGATGGTGGCCGCTAAAGCGTGCTCAACTATGTCCCCTATTTCCTTGTCTTTTTAAAGCCTCGGAGTCGGACAGCCTGTGAGGGTATATGGCTCTTGAGTTCCTCTATCAACTCACGGCTACTACGCCGGCCATCCTCTGAAGCCAGCTCCAGAAGACCCACTTAAGCAACAGCAACTACCCTCCCCACTACTGTTGTTTTTGAAGCCAAAATGGGCCTTTTTGAACACACGAAACCAAACTTTTGCTGCACTAAGAAAGATAATTGAAGGACCTACCATGATGCATAAGCCATTAGCTGAGCTCTCTTCAACGCATTGTTTTATGAGCTCGTGAAGGAAAGGCAGCTTAAGGTACCTACAATCAATATCGACTTTCTCTGCAATACCTGTAGTGCTGAACCAGGACAACTGTGGTATATGTAGCTCATAAATCAACCTACATAACGGTTATAAAGGTGAGATCCCGAAACCCGTTTTAAAATTTTGGTGAGCGGTCAAACTGAGTGGCGGGAAACTTTTCCGACGACCTAATATTTTATTGTGGTGGTTTCTCCACCATCTAATCTCTGAAGTCAACGAGGTTTTGGTTTTGGGAGATCATCGCAGTCTTGGATTTCAAGTATTTTTATGGCTCTGAAGTCGTATTGTAGCTTTGTTACCTCTAATAACGTAGAAGAGCATGACTTGAAGAAAATTTCGGTGTTCTTCTAGCGCTTGTAGAAGTTTAACGACAAGCTCAATCAGGAATTTTCGTAATAGTTATAATAGAGCGATAGTAGTAATAGTTATAATAGAGCGTAATAGAGCGATTCGATACCTTTAAGTCACTATAAAACACATTATGCCATACAACATCACTAAGCGGAAGACCCTATCCGGGCAAAATTGAACCTAAAAAGCGTCATGACTTTCGGTTCAACCTAATATTATCGTGTAGGGGTTCGAATGTAAATCATAGAAGTGTAGTTTATTCTAACTGAATAGTTGTGTGGTCCGAAAATTGCAGAAAAAAACTAAATATTGTAATATTTAGCAGTAGGCCAGATTTTTCTGGAAGTTTCCCGTTTCGGATATGCTATATATAGGCACTCTACCGATGGCACTGTACTGTTCTCTTCTACTACATTTACTTTCTTGTCCGTTTTCCATGATGGATGTTGGCTTTGGCTTTGTTATTGGTTTTACGTCTTGTAGCTCTCTTAACTACTACCACTTATCGTTAGTTGATTTTTTGAAAAATTGATATCTATCTTATTTACCTTTTATTTAACAATGAAATGGGTTAGTACAACAAGTAAATGACGGGAACACTAAAAATACAAATTTGTGTTCTCAAAAACAGTTGTTATGGAACGATAATTCAGAGCTTCTCCATGAGTAGTTTGCAAGTGGCGCACCTGCTCAAACAGACACCTGAAAACGGAGCTTTTTTGACGATCGATTGTCGATATTCATATGAATCTAGATCGTAGTCCGTTATCTC
This sequence comes from Nippostrongylus brasiliensis, assembly GCA_030553155.1. NCBI lineage: Eukaryota > Metazoa > Nematoda > Chromadorea > Rhabditida > Heligmosomidae > Nippostrongylus > Nippostrongylus brasiliensis. The sequence goes on along the minus strand of CP130732.1, from coordinate 33,430,912 downwards.
CATTTTTTAAACGTGTTGGTGACCGAAATTTCCATACTCTTCAGTCTCCAACCAACCTCCCTTTGCCCTCTTTATCATTTTTCTCAATGCGTTCGAATTTTTGCTTTTTGCTTTTTACTTTTTGCTCATTTTTCTTCAACGTTCTGTTGATGTCACTTTTCGTTATCCGTCATTGTTTCTTGTTATTCGTTTCACTGTCGTCTAACTTACTTTCTATACCATATCACCCGCATGTGAGAATTTGATAACAAATAAATCAATTCTCCAGAAAAATGATGCATTTGTAAAACCCACCCTTCTAAACAGTTACTGGAAAACAAGAGATTAAAAATAGAAAACTTATTGGAAAGACAAGAAGATAGGAATAGAAAACTGTTAAGCGTACGCTCGATTTCTCTAGAGGAATTTGGACAATGATGACCAAAAAGCGCATCATTTCCCCGCTCTTCATTTTTAAACATAAGGTATCCCATCTTAGGAGAGCAGAGGTATCTCGAAGGAAGAAAGGTGCATCTAAAAATCGTCAAAGCCGGCTTATCCAGCGGCGAATAGACGTCATTCACATGCGTCATCGTCCCCGGCTTTCTTTCGATCCGGATTGCTTCCAGAGAGGATAATCAAGACAGTGAAGTTAGCCCATTTTTCTTTGATTTACGTAATAAGAATCAGCGAAAAAAGTCAAAATCTGGCATTTTGAAAGCATATGAGCTCTTTAATCCATCAAGATCAGTGTGAATTCATTGACTAGCCCCATCTGTCTCTTTTCTTCCTTTTCTTCATTTTCATATCATGCCTTTCCGTTTTGCTTCTGCACATTTTTCAATAAACTACGCGAAGTAGCATGCCTATGAAAGTAAAATATAAATAGATAATTTCTCTTGGAACATCTCAGATGAATCCCATGTGGTTGATGCGAGAAACTGTCTTTTTTGTTCTACGTTAGAATACAAACTGTGACATGCTTCTTATTTAGAACTCTCTATTTTTCTAGTCATTCTCCATGATAGTAAGCCCAATAACGGAAGAACTCTTAAGGAGCCGTTACTTACGATAGTTCACACACACACAGCACAATTCTGTGCTAAAATTGCATATGGGTTTCAATCAGGATATTTATTTTATCAATTGATTGGAATCAAATGGAGAACTAATGGCGATATACCGCTCATGTTGCACGCCCTGTGACGCGCCTGGACATCTTGGCACAAAATATCGTTACTTCTCTCGTGCTTATCCCTCTTCCATAGTATTGACCAGCAAATCTATAAAGCCATATATTATTTCAAAAAATGTACAGTTTGTGATTTATACAATACCTCGATACTCCTCTATCGAACTCTAGTCTTCTGTCAGCATCACGCCCTCCAAGACGCTTCATCTCATCGAGGTTCTGAAACCAAATGAGGAGAACTGGTAGACAACGTCTAAGATTGTATTACTAAGGAGCTATTACCAAGGAAACATAAGAAATCTGAACAAAACATGCTCTGAAGTACATGTGAGAAACAAAAAGAAGAACTGTTAGCTTGATACACCTAGTAGAACTTGATGAGACGACGAAAGTAGAAGTCGACGTCGTGGAAGATCTTAGCACCGCAAGAGGAAAGGTGAGACTATCTAAAAATAACGCTGAGTGCTCTGAAGCGCGAACTTCCTTAGCCTGTTCTAAAATACGGCGGTGTGGGGTCCACGTATCACTTAAAGGCCTGGAACGACTTCCAGCTACCCGCAAGCATTACCCTCTAAGCATCCAAACCCGATTGAATGACATGGGTAGCTGTCCCGCGTCTGAATGAATGCGGGGTGGAATTCCTGTGCCCCATATGAGAAACAAAGAGAATATCTGTTAGCCACCCCCGCCTAGTGTAGGATTTTCCTGATATTACTGGTGTCATGTTTGTCCCGCGCAACAGAGAGTTGTAATAATAATTTATTATATACATAATTAACAACCATCATGTGAAGGTACAGTGAGGAAGACTGGCTTCTGGATATTGGAGCGGGGCGTGGTCACTTGGGGCCGCCACGATACCATTACCGTGACATGCCCACTCCTACCAGTTTGTCGTCCTCGACAAAAAAATCGCAACATACAAGAGAAATGTACCATCGGAAGCTAACACAGGTGGCTTTTTTTTAGACCGGAGCTCATAGGCAGTGTCCGACGAACACAGGGAGCGGTGATGCTACCCTTGTCCGCAGTACGCAGATGGTGTAATCTTTCTGCATAGGCCTAACAATAGGTGAGGTTTCGAGCATTTCGGACAGTGCCGTAAGCGCCATCGCATCATTCGGTTCGCTTTCAGTGGTCATGGTCCTGCTGATGAACTTTGCCACCATTTCTCTCATCTGCCCCTGACAGTCGGAAACTGTCTGTCGTAGTTCTCGAATCTCTTCGTCTAAAAGACCAGCGCGAGTATCAGTCTCTTCAGCTAGCTCCTGAACAAAATTAGAATCCCGTTATCATATTTCATTAATTTCATTATTTACCTCCGTTATCGTTATCATTATCGTTTTCTACACGCCTTTTCGCACGTCGTTATTTCATTACCTACCTACTTTATACAACGCGTTATCGCCATGTGGTTATTTCCCCTCAAATCACTAATTATTACTTTGTATTCCTCATTCTTCCGATTTATCCTATTTTATATCTTTTTCGGTACCTTACTATATACAATATTTGAACGCTAGCGACGGCATGAACAGCAGAGCATGGAATCATGACAAAGAAAACCAAAAAATGAGGCAAATATATAAGATAAATGAAGAAAAGAAGTGTTTCGCGCAGCGCAAAAAAAAACGTTCAGAAAAACACGTTCACATCTAAGACCCATTACTTCGAGCCTTTCGCGAGCAACGTGCTTTCTGCTTAGTAATGACTAACAGGCCTGGCCGTACAAATGCGAAATTTGCACTAGCACATCAGCAAATAGCAAAAATCGCACTTCCCGCGATCGATCAAAAGTAACAAGCACAAAAACTATAGCCTTTTTGGTTAATCACGGAATCTCGGGCAAGCTCGGAATCAGGATACGTAAGTTGGGGGTGGTAATGCAGTGAAAAGTAAGAAAATTGTGCCCTGCCTCATTTGTGGTGGTATTTGGTTCTTCTGTGCAGAGGAGACCGTGTAACGTATTTATTGTGCGTGTGTGCTGCAGCAGACTGAATTGGTAGAGGGGCGGTGCTGGAGCTTCTTGGGTCGTGCAGAGGTTGGCGTGGCAGAAGCGTATCGACGACGAGGGCACGGCGACGGTGATCGTCGACGCGACGATACTCCGGCGAGGACAAGGCAGCGGTGGTTCATTCTGTAACTAAAATTATAGTGCAATTTAAGGACAATGAACTTTCAAGAATTCTATGAGTGGGTAACGTTAAACCGACCAGTACTTCCTATTCTTCGCTTAGCAACCCGCTCCTGTGCTCCTGCTGGAGCATAGGAGTAGGTTGTGGGGTAACCTGCAGTTTTGGCAGGTTACTCCACAATCTCTTCGGTGCGCCGCCTTCAGGAATCAGCAGCACAAGCCGATTTTCGATGCCTGAAGGGCATTGGAGACGTCGTCTCTGAAATGGGGACACCTCCCAGCAACGTGCCCATCCTGGGCTTCTGGCGGACAGAAAACGCAGGAGCTGCTTCTTGGAGTCGACCGCTCCAACAGAACCGTCATCGCCGATTCCATTCGATTCATTCTCCCTGCGAGCACTACCGTGACCTTGAACAAGGAATAGATTCTGTTGTCGAAGGCACGGAGGGCGGCGATGATGATATCATTCATGCGTCATCAGGGGCTTGCCGCAACAAAGTTTCATGGAAATCGAATCATATATCGACCACGGATCCTTGACCGCATTGATCGTTCTTAAACCTCTTGATGTTAATCCACCAGACTCCGTCTTTCTTATAAGAAAAGTCCTGGAGTTGCAACGGGCACAATTCGCTGATTCTAAAAACCCTACGAACGGTAGTAGCACTAGCATGGCGGATCTAATAGCATGAAACGAGCCTTGTTTCATGGCGAAATTGTGAACTAATTCCACGTCAAGCTTGGAAGCCCTGGCGCGGTGCTAGATGGGACGCCGCTCCCTGCCTGCTGCACGTAATAGAGCTTTGAGGGTAAACTCTCGATCGGGACCAAAGAAGCGCGCCAAAGCGGCAACATGGTAACCGATGGACTTTGATTTATTGGTTGTGATACACTAATTGTAAGGAAGCGATGGACATAATTCTCGGATAAGTCAGATGGATTCTAGCGGAATGGAATTTTGAAATGTAAAGATAGAAAGTTATTTTTAACTCTGTTATCGTGCTAACTCTCTGGTGACTTGGGATATAGCCAAAGCTAAAGTAGATTGCTGTTGGAGAGGTGGTTCAGTGGATACTGAGACCGGTAAAGAGAAGACGGCGGTTGCTGTAGTAGGTTTATTGAGTGAGCGCATATTCCAAGCAATAAGAGCTTTTATTCGTGCTCCGTTAGGGGGGTGGCGAGGGCGAGGAAGGGTCGTCGCCTTAACGACGACACTCCGGCTAGACGCCAAACAACTCCAGGGGTTTTGTAAATACAATATTACATTACACAACAGTATCATAAATAACGTTGAGGGTGCCTTTGCGGTTGACCCCTGCTGCATTGTCGAGATGAGGGTGTCGTGGCGGCTCACCCGTAGAGTTGTTGGTTGGAGCGGTGCCGTGGCGGCTGACGCATGGAGTTGACGTTGAGATGACGGCGGCGGAGGTGGCGGTGCCGACTGCGGCTGACCGAGTAGATAACGATTGAGGTGGGGACAGGTGAGGCGAATATGAATAAGACGATGATGTGGACTAGAAACGAGGACTCTTCGCTGGAGGCTGAGGCCGCCTTGAAGTTTGAGGACGACTGCCGGTGCAAAGAAGAGTGTTGTGGTCTAAGCCACAAACTCCACAGTTTACACCGCAGGCATCCTCGTTCTCCGGCTTTGGGCAGGCCAGACAGAGGTTCAGCCTCGACGCTTGAGCCGTCTTGGCGGCGGGGTCAGCGTATCGGGTGCCCCTCCGCGTCCAATGATCATCCCGGTTTTCCTCAACTGTGCATAGCACACAGGAGGGTTTGGGAGCAGTACGCTTTAGGATGATGTTGAGCTTGGCATCCAGAGCTTCGACCTTTGACGTGATGGCGTGAAGGATTGTGGCGACGTCGCATATGTCGAGCTCGTCGAGAGCGGTCTGGATATCGGTAGTGAACGACATTTGCATGCCAGATCGGTACTGCGCTTGCGCGAGGGCAAAGAAGGGTCGTTGCCTCAACGACGACATCTTAAATGATGGTTGCTATATCCTCTAGCTCCGCTCTCAAGGCTGCAGCTGCGATGGTGAAGGCTACCTGTTGCCGGGCAAAAACCAATGAATCTGAAAATGAGTAGTGTTACCGGTCAAGAATGGGGAGGGAGGGTCGGGCGACGCTGTGGTCGAAATTAGTCGGAACGGGTGGACCTGACCGTCGACGGGTGGGCAGCAAGGGCCTGAGTCCCTAGCTGCCCACCCGTCATCGACGACAGGTCAATGCACTGACCTCCGGGTACGACACCCCAAGGCCTTCGTTATAGGTTCGCTCGAACCGAGCGAAACTCGTCCATTAAGCATGAGACGCGCGTGGGGTCAGACACGCGCGTACGAGTTAACGGGGTGACGCCGTCGCGGGGACGCGCACGGGCTATTATGGGCTTCGCGGCATGACCCAATCGCAATGAGTGTCGCTTTGTATGCTTCCGGCGCGTGCGTACGTGCGTCGCGGCCGCGCGGTCACCGCCCGCAAATCGCAGGCGCTCAGCACGAGCGAGACTATAACGAAGGCCCAAAAGACGACTCCTCGTCGCTGCCGGCGACCACGGCAGGCGCGAAAACAGAAAACTTCATCCTTCCCCATCTCCTCAGACACTCGTTGGGATGCAGCCGCCCTTCACAATCGGCCCGTATCCCTACCATAGGTGGGCTGGGCCGATTGTGAGAGGCGGCCGTAATTTTCAAAGGCTTCGGCCCGGCCGTGCGTAATCAAAAGCGCACACTCGCGTCTCACCCGCGTCCCGTAAGCGTCTCCCGGACGATCGCAGCAATAAATTCCGTACAATATACTATTTATTTAGATCTTCCACGACATATGGCAGGATTACAAAATATATGGTAGGATTACAAATACATGGTAGGATCACAAATATTTGGTAGGATTACAAAGGGAAATCTTCAATGAAAATCAATAGTAGTCTTCAACCGTGCATGGTAGAGTTACTAGAGGAGATTTGCCTTAGAGATCAACATGAGAGTCGAACTCTAAAACAATAGAAAACTGGAAAAAGTAGAAATAAGGGAAACAGTAAAGCAATGAGCAATGGCACCCTGGTAAAAAACATAAACAACAGATATCCGGAGAACAATAGATAACCGTATAGAAAGACGAAAAAAGACACGATGTAAGTGATTACAACGGAACAAAAGAACACCGTAACTGCCTATAACAAATAATGGCTAAGCCACTAAAGTGCAGAAGGGTAAGAAGAACGCCGAAGGTTTTTTCGGTGAACATGGAATGGGATCAATTTCATCGCTACTAAAAAGTCGGATCAATCGGAAACCACAAACCGATCACTCGTAAACCAGTTTTCCAAGCTGTCCTTCTTCGAAGTGAGATCTGACACGCATTGAATCACTAAGTCATATATTCGAAATACCACGACAAAGGACATCAGCTGAGTCCAGTATCTCAATCTCGTCTTTCCAGGTTCCACGATTTAGAAAATGAGGTGCAAAACTCGTATATAGAGCCACAAACACTTGAACCTGAAACCTTAAAGGTTAGTGCAAAAGAACTTCATAAAGAATGTGTACACGTCAAAATCTGACAACTGTAAAGAAGTCTCGTGAAATGTCAAACAAACCAACCGCTCCTTGCGCAGAATTGGTTACACTGCTCCAAGAGCCTCGATTCAATCCACTGAGTGAAATCGTTCGAAGCAGTATAATGAGGCCATTTCATTCTTAATTCGAATGCAGCATGTCACAGAAGTGATAATCGATATCAAAGGTGAGAACGCGATTAGAACCATTCGAAATATATTAACTACCTGTCTGAAGTAGCCAACGTATTGGGATAAATAAATAATAATAAGTAGATAAAAATTACCTGCATTGCTCCGCTTTCGAGATCAATTTTTCTAATATGTAAATGATATGGTGTTCGATTGAAACCAAAGGTCCGGAATGTGTTCGATACAGCGATCCCATCTCCATTTGGGCAAGACAAATCTGAAGACTTCATCGGAGAACCTACCTAAAAATGAGCAGCAAACATTAACAATTCAGTGACATATAATGACTGCAAACAATTTTAATTTTATTTATTCATATTGCACGATTACTTTTTGGGCATGAAATTGTTCCTCACATACCGGTATATGGTCGCTCTGAGTCCGTCTTACAAGATCCATAATGTAGGAATAAAAGGTGATTGCGGACCGAAGTTGAGGTAGTGTAGCAACCCAAAGAATATCTTCCAAAATAGTGTGAATTTGAGCGTTTATAACTGAACCGTCTAAAACCGGAAACACCTCAAAAATCTACCTCATATGACGTAATAAAAATGATCTTACCGGCTTTTTTCAAAGTGACCCGAATTCTACTTCCACTGGTTATAAGCCTTGGAGGTGCATTTATACTACACCGTTGCTCAGTCTTACTGGTTTTTGAGAGACTTCAATACGAAGTAGCTGCCATGCAATCTGAAATTATTGAGATTTAAGGTAATTCGTAAGAATGTCACGCAGATATAAGAAAACCGGAAACAACGTCTGGAGCAGTTTCAGCACAAATAAGACCCGAATCGACAAAATGGGGGTTCTTGGACGACCGGTTCAGTTGTGTTAGGTGAGTCAATGACGTATTCAGTGGGTTTAACAGCCAAATGAGATTTTGGAATGATGCCGAAAATGGTTCAACTCCTGCAGCATTGCCAAAGACTACTACAAAAAGAAAAGAGAGGCAAAAAGAAGAGGAACCAAGACTTGCCACTGAGGTGGAACTATTTGTTGACGACTAAGAACGATGCTGTCTGCAAAAGCGCGTTTCTTACGCAATAGTACTTACAGGGCGCGGCTGAGCCGTCGAAGTTCTCGAATGTCAGACAACCCTCCTTCTCAGCCGCCCACCATAAAAGTACACTTGTAACAGGCGGCCGAGCCGCTTAAGGCTGGCGGCTGTGTTGCAACAACGCTTATGGAGGGCGGCTGCAACCCAACGAGTGTCTGAGTCAAATACTCGCTGTCGTCGAATACCGTGTGTAGTACGCAACGCGCCCCATTGCCTCACAAAATACGACGCGCATGGAATTATAATTGCCATATATGGCAGCAGCCGGTTGTTGTTTTTCACTTGCGCTTGTTTTTCCTCACGTCTTTTGGTTTTTCTTCTACCGATCTTTGCGTTTCAATTGGAGTGCTTTCATTTGTTCTTTGTCACTTGTTATACAGCTCAATGAAGAGATACAGAATGAGCTTTGTGACTCTTTACCTAGAATCGGACCGTTTTCGTGGTGTTAAGCTGTTGAAGACTGTTCAGACACTGAGGGATGGTGCTATGTGAGAAGAGAGTCATTGCTGTGTTTTTGAATAAGTCCTGTTTAAGAGCTGGTTTTGCTTCTAAATGCTCTCGACCCTAGGGCTAGTTTTCACCTGTTTACTTCTCCTGTCAAATAGCATTATCGCAAGTGTATTTGGGAGTAATAAACCATATACAGCTCTGAGGGAAGTTTGTTCTAAAACCTTATGGGTGCATGTGATTGTGACATGTGATGTATTCAAATTTTCGTTGTCCTTCAACTGATCAAGTCATCTAACCTTGAGCGGAAAACTGCTGAGGACCGGGGACTGTACGATAATAAACAAAGTAGTTCAAAAAATCGGGCTGGAGCGCATGTCAGCTTCTTCGTTTCGGTAGTTTCACTTTCCCGGGGATTGCTTTGCGCAGAAATTTGAGTTTTCCGAAGGATTTCGTTTTATCAGCTAGCTGTCGTCGTACTCATCGTAAACCGCGCCAGAATCGGTTCCTTCGAATTTCAGTCCTCTTTCGATCTCGCGACCAGGATTTTATATCGCTGAAATGCAGTCGTTCTAGTCAGTCTGGAAAATCAATAACAAAATTTCTAAGTTTCTGTATGCCTTCCTAAACATCTTTCCGTTCGGTCAACCACAAAAACATATTTCTTGAGGCTAATGGTCCACTGTGAGTGACCTCCAGTGGAGATTTGCCAGAAACGGAAATAAATACAAATGTATTTCTGATAATTAGACAACCGATGCTGCAAATACCATTATCTGGCCAGGGAATCTTCAGGATATCATTTTCCGCTATTTGCGTAAGCCCGATATTTCCCCCTTTCCATGGATTCGCACTTGTCTTTCATGTAACTTATATGATTAACAATGCCTGGCAGACATTCATCAGGTCTGTTCCGCACGCGGTTTTCTTTTTTTCGCCAAGCCGTGATTAATATTACACCATCAAAATTGAAGAATGCAAAACGATTCATATAGGACAGATGTTCTTGTCACCATTTTCGATAGAAATCGAATCGAATTTAGTTTTTCTTTGGGCAGCGTTTTCGTAGCATTTCGTCTGGAGGCAGGAACTAGCTTGCTGAACGCTTTTTTCAGCTGAAATCCTGATGTCGTAGTCTAAGTCGTGTTTGAGAAATGTATATCTTGGTAATAGAGAAAAGAGGTTGACTTTAAGTCTACATGCCAAGGTCCGATTTGGAATCTGACTTTCGCTTTGGTGTAATTTGCTACCTGACGTGCTTACAGTAGTGGTATTTGGATCGATCATAGAAATAGTATCCGGTCAGTGTATATGAATTCATTATATAAAACGTAAAGGGAATGTTGACATGCTCGATCAACACGCGCCGTGCACTTATCTTTCATTCAGAATCGCGAAGGCATGGTGAGGGCGTGTTCAGCTTGTTCAAGCACTTTTGAGGAAAGCTGCTGTTGAAGTCAGTGTCTAATCTTTTCCTGGGAAGTCTGGTACCAATTTACCCAGTACAGGGGATGGAAATTTTGATTTGCCTTGACAAGGATTGATCATCTAACTGTACGTATAGAAATGCGCCTCTTACAAGTAGTACTTTCAATTGTACCTGAGGATAGGCAATTATGAAGGATGAGAGCAGCTATGAGGTGTGAATGGCTATGAAGCTTTGATGCAAGTATTCGAATAGGCTAAAGCCGAATTTTTGAAGATTTGAAATTCGTGAGGTTAGTAGGAATCCTATCCGGGTCGCAATTTTTGGAGTAATCGTGGTGTTGTTAATCCATTAACTAACTTCTTAGGGCTAAAATTTTTCCATTTACTGGATGTGTGCAAGGCTGGGCAAATTGTGCAACGCGCGATATTATGGATGGTCACGTGCCTTTGACGCTTTATCTTCCCTTTCCGACGGCTTTTTCAGTCTTCACCAACTGTCATCGATCATATTTCGCTTTGTTTACAATTTTCATCTGATGCATTCTCATCGAAAAGATTTGCTCCTCTCTGACGATGAGGCGAAAAGCATTTGTCCTGAACGGGTGCCATGCTATGCAGTTTCGTTTGCGTAAATGTAGTTTTATTTTCGTATTTTTCCTTTATCTTTTCACTTCCTTTGTCGTTGTGCTAAATGAAAGGAGTCTAAGAGACAGACTGAAGATGTAGCCAAACGCAAAACATCTTTTTATTAGAAATCCACAGTTGTGTTACTGATAATTTGTATTTTTGTTTCGGTTTAGACGAAGTCCTGGCGTTATTTTCTAAACTGTACCAGTTTGTCTTCTATGGCCGTATGCTCGTCTCACCCAAAATTCCCGGGGGGTGGGGCAAGGGGTGGAGCCAGCCAGTAAGAGCACATGAAACACGGGCCGACTACAATCATACTAGCTGGCTCCTCCCCTTGCTCCATCTCCCAGCAGTCTCGGGTGAGACGAGCATACGGCCCCTAGTCTCTATCATCACTCAATCTGAAAGTAGGGCGATGTTTCATGAAGTTCGGCTGGGATTAGGGTCCTGTTATTTGAGGGAGGCGAGTAGCGTAAGGTTTGACATTGTTTTTCAATTTGTTCTTTTTTGTTTTCACCATATCTGCGAGGAAAACTGTGCTGTAGATGAAATGTCACTATGTCGGCTTTCCTATACCACTTAGCACGATGAAGTCTTGCTTTCTCATTCCTTCGTTTTTTCCTTTGGTCAAGGTTCCAGGCTGAATCTGCAATTCAAATTTCGGGTGTTTGGGTTTTCTTCTGACAGTTGGAAAATTGAAAGCCCGTCCAAACTGAAGTAGACTGCAGTGATTGTTCGCTATTGTATTCTATGACCATTCAACAAAGAACCGATTCTGGAAGTTTCGCGCGATCTCTGACCACCCATCGAAACGCGTCAACAGCTGTTCGCTGTGTTTGGCGCTGGAATGAACTATTCTGTCGAACAATAACAGGGGCGTCAGCGGTGTTACTGTTGTGGCGAACATCGTTTCTAAAGCTAATTCGTCCGAGGAGCTATCAGAACATTAAGAAGCCCGGGGTTTTGGCAGATTAGACAACTGATATCGGCGTTTATCGCCGGTGTGTTTTGTGCCCTGCCAACTGCTGGGATGATGGTGAATTTAGAAATGCTTTTTAAAACTTAGTTACTGAAAAAATAGTGCCGATGGAATGCCTGGAGCAAGGCCTCGCTAGAACAAGCCCGATTCTGGAAAGGTTTAGCTTTAATGGGTCGTTGGTGTTGTAGAGGTGACTGTAATGGTATCTGTTCCCCGAATAATAAGAAGAGCTGATCAGGACTTGGTCTACAAGTTTCTTATAGTTATGACGTAAAAGATTACTTGTTCTAGAAGAATATTGTGCTGCCACGCCACTCTCTAGCCCTTTCCTTTGAATACTTTACTGAACTCATGGGAGTGGAGATCGATGATTACACTATGTGTATGATAGCGGTCTCATATCATCATTTATCAAACAGGCAAAAAATGTTGTGCTGCGGTCGCACATGTAGGTTCGGTTGCAGACGAATTTTCTAAAGAAAATGATCGAGAGAACAGGACTGGTTTTTGAGGGATCGATCATTCACCTTTCGTAGAGCTAGCATCAACACTGTTACAGATTTGCAAAATGCAAAGTTACCTGCTCATAGGAGTATTATGGAGCGCACGAGGTACAATGGTTCCAGGCGCTACTGACACCCATACCGTCAAGCGATCGATCCTCGCTTAGGTTAACCTAGCTTTCCATCCTTCCGGGGTCGGGTAAATTTGTACCAGATTTGTCTGTGAAGGTAAATACACTAACTTGCTATAGTGACCGGCCTTTGCAAGTCATGGTATAGGTTTAAAACGCATTCGCTATGCCACTAAGGTTCTGAATAGAGTACGAATGCGCGCTTTTAGGGGACTGATCATCGCCGGGAGTTTTACCTTTCTCGTTATCTTTTAATCTCTAGGTTCACTTACATCGTCATTAATGTTTTTTTCTGATTCCTACAGCAATCGCTGGGAACTAGCAATATCTCTCATTCTTCCGGCGACGGCCGAAAAAGAAAGAAAAGATATGCTATTGATACTTACTCAAGAAATTTACCTGGCAGTGGATTTGGAGATTATCTGTCTCCTTGATATCACCTGTCGCCAGAATGATTCTTCGTTGTTGGTCTCTTCCGTCTGATCGATTTGTTTTCGTTTTTTTCCCGACAAGCGATCTATCACTAGAATGTCACATTTGCGTCAGACATCTAATTGTCGCACATCTGGTGTCGTTATGCTAGATGAAGCTCGTTCCAACAGTCCCGCCCTATTGAATGATGCCATTTTGTTGTCAGGGGCTGCTCGATGGACCTGAGGAAGCTCAGCGACACGGCCAAGGTCGACTTGTGCCGAAAGTGAGTGATTTTCGTGAAACTGTTGTTTTTCTGCGTTATGGCTAATTTTACAGATATTTTATCATTGGTCTATTCGGTCTGCCCCTCGTGTGGTTGACGAACGCGGTCTGGTTTTTCGGCGAGGCGTTTCTCCGACCGCTCTCTCCAGAGACGGCTAGCATCCGGAAATATGTGACGCTCAGCGCGCTAGGTGTCGTGTTTTGGTTCATACTGTTGTGCGTCTGGGAGACCGTTTTCCAGGTTTGTTTTTGGCTAATTTATTCCTTTTTCAAATATTTTCTATTTCCTGACATAGAACCGCTTTTTTCAAGTTTCGGACTGAGACAGTTGGAAGGTCATTCTCTAATGTACTGTTGATCGTTCCTAAAGGATCATTGAACACTTTGCCGCTCCGAAAATAAGTGAAAAACCAGACCGCAGCGTGTTAGATTTTTGAGCGACTTTGTTCCATTTTCGTTTTGCCCCTTCCTTGTGCTGACGGTGGCAACTTCACCTCTAGTTGTTTGTTAATGATTATAATTTACAACTTTTTTGCAGACCTTGAAACTTTGCTTGCTCGGCTGTTTTTCTCTTTTTTTTTGGGGTTTCGAATGATTATATCCCAAATGGGATTAGGGACTATTTTTCCCTTCACTTTCTGAGAGCTTTTTTTAAACGTGAAATGCATCCAATACATGTAAATATGCATCTCATGTACAATGAGCTATTAAAAGTATTTTGCATCAAAATCATACGATTCTCTGCATTACATTTCTTTCGACATTTTTTTAAAATTTTGCACGTGCTATTCGCAAAATGCCTACTCCATATCTCGAGGCATCTTGTATTTCAGTGTTCTTATTGTAATTCTACTTAACCTTTGATGGAAAGCGGTCTTATTCCTGCTTTAATCGTGCCTTTTCACTTTCTCTTTATCGCCCAGCTTCATCAGCTTTAAATGCATGGAAAAGGTTCATTTAGTTTTCAGGTCTCAGTGCATAATTAATAGTGGTTGATATTTATTAATTTTCAATAGGGTGTGCAACCAATCTGTGTTCCAACATGCACGAATCGTTAGCTGCTGTTGGCTCTAAATACAATTTGGAAGTGGATTCAAAACATTCCAGATATGGAAATACATTTATGCAAGTTTCATTAAAATTTGTCCGGTTGTAGCGCTCGTGCAGCCACAGCGCCTTGCTATTAGATTGCTGTCAGGCGTTCAGCTCGTTTGAAGCAACTAGTCATCGGCTTCCTCATCAAGCGCTTTTGGACTTTCGAAATCGCCCTGGTAATCTTCCTGACTCATGCTAATTATGGAGTTATTCCGTCAATGACGTGCTCGCTTCGGTCGAATATTTATTAATTTTCAATAGGGTGTGCAACCAATCTGTGTTCCAACATGCACGAATCGTTAGCTGCTGTTGGCTCTAAATACAATTTGGAAGTGGATTCAAAACATTCCAGATATGGAAATACATTTATGCAAGTTTCATTAAAATTTGTCCGGTTGTAGCGCTCGTGCAGCCACAGCGCCTGATAGCTGTTTAATATTTATCTATTTATTTATTTATATTACGCCGTGCAGATGTTAGTAACAAATAGACCATGTCGCATGTAAAAAATATCAAAACAATAACCAAACAGCCAAATAGTTAGAAAACCAAAGGTTAAGAAGGTGTGGATTAGCTAACTATCTATAGCTATAGAATTCGTAAAACTGCACCGGTGGTAGTCTGAGCTCAGTTATTGCTCCCAACTGGATTAAAATACATTAATATCGTGATCTAATAGTAATAGTAGTGGTTGCACGAGCGTTACAACCAAACCTAAATATTAAATAGGAGTGACGGATGAGCTGGCGCTATTGCGTGTCTCTCTTGCTACGATCACGTCATCGCTTTTGCCGCGGTGCTGCAGATTTCAGTTGAAAAAACATCTCGTTGAAAATGACGCAAATGCTGACGTTGGATTTCCGGTAATTCTCTAAGCACACAATTCATGCTGGAGAGCGTTGGGATAATTTCTGATTCCCTTAAGTTTTCCAAGAGATTTTGTTAGTGATCAGGATTTCTCGGGTTACATTAAAGAGTCTCAAAGATAAAACATAATTCAATCGATAAGGTGTTCGTAGGATGGAGGTGACTCAAACTTTTGATTCATAACCGTATCTATAAAATTCTGCTTGTTTTTGTCTTCCAGTAGCAGACAATTTTTCATCTTTATAAACTTTTCCTAATGTTTCTTTTAGTCCACTGAATTATTTATTTTGATTTTTCCACATCATTTTATTTCGTGCGCAGCTGTTCGTTCCCCTTTCTTCGGAAATTATTAGACTGTAAATAGGAGAAGGTCTGTATTAGCTCCAGAAATTGTTTTGTCCTTTTTTGGTTGCAAAAAAAGGGTGCAATGTGCTCAGCATCTTAGAATCCTTCATCGGGAATCGATTCTTGAAGCTAAAGTAATATTTGTGATGTTAGTAGAACTACTGAACCAGCAACGTTTCGAGTATCACAGGTGCCTTATTTCACAAGTTGAATAGAAACATATTTTTCTTCGTTTCGCTTGAACCTTGAGGAGGTCCTCGCTGGGATGGTAAGAGCTGCTACTGACGCCCGCACGATTGAGCGTTCGATCCCCGCCCGAGCTAACCAAGCCTTCAATCCCTCCAGGGTCGGGTGAATTGGTACCAGACTTGTCTTGCAAGATAAATAAATACACTGGCTTGGTATAGCGGCTGGCTCCCGCTAGTAATTCTATAGGCCAAATACGCTCCATCGCGGCTGTGCGATTGTGAATGGCATACGAATGCGTGGCGCGTACTTAAGGGACTGATCAGCGCGGACAACTTTATCTTTATCTTTGATTCATTTCGTTTGTTCACCATAATATTGATAATCTAACTAGTTTCTAGATTTCTTCGTTGAGCAAAACGATACATTTCAGTCGTATCGATCGAAGGGTGTCGCTTGGGCGGACTACTTGACATTTATTTTCCCGGTTGGAAGAATTTGATGAACAGAATCGACGGTGGCTCCTCATCAGGGTGCTTCCACCATATTCAATACTTCTTAGGATTTCTTTCGATGATTCACTTGCAGCCCAAAAATAAGCAATGATTCTGTAATAATTTTGCTGTCTCTTTTCTC
Organism: Nippostrongylus brasiliensis; assembly: GCA_030553155.1. Classification (NCBI taxonomy): domain Eukaryota; kingdom Metazoa; phylum Nematoda; class Chromadorea; order Rhabditida; family Heligmosomidae; genus Nippostrongylus; species Nippostrongylus brasiliensis. The sequence continues at coordinate 33,414,859 of CP130732.1, read as the reverse complement.
TGCAAGTAATTGTTTCCTTAATGCATACTTGTTGCTATGGTGCGGGTCTTTGTCTCTCTGTTTTTCTGAGATGTGATTTTCAGTATTCTTGTTGAATGTCTTGCTAAAAAAGTGTTTAAGCATAAATCTTGTAATTGTTCGGAGGCTTTTGTTTTGTTAGTTTAATCGATCAATACCTAGAAATGTGTTATGTACCTTAAGCCTGGATATGCCATTTTAGAATTTTTATTCTTTTAAGATATGACTTTTCGGCATTGACAACAACAACAGGAAGCGGATACAATGGGAGTGAGTTCCACATTCAATTAAAATTTTCAAATGAAGTTGTATTTTATTATTTTTCCATAATTTTGATTACAGAAAGAGGAGCATCCAGACCGGACATCACCGGTCCCCGTTCACACGAAACGGTCAGTAGTGCTGTCGCGAAGCAACCTCGACGAGTGTTTTGGTTTTGCATTGCAGGTAGATTTTAAGATTCCTTTCTCTACAATTTTTTTCAATTCTCTTTTCTCTTTCTCTCTGATTTTCTTTCTGATCTTCTCTTCAAACCTTACTTTTGACCTTTTTGTAAAACATTGCCTTTTCAAGACATATGTTTTGAAACGAGGTCGGCATGGGCTAAAGGAGCGCATCACGTACATCGACTACGTTCGAGATGATAGCATAGCTGCAAAGGCTGGTATTCAGGAAGGTATACGTTCTTGATCGTTTCTAGTCTTATAAGGTCAGACTCCGAGGGTGCTTTCGATTCCTCCTGGGTGGGTGTTATGTTGTCAGAAAGTCAGTAAATTCTGCTTTTCTAGAAGTCGCTTCTTCTTGTTAGTACTTTTGATTACGGAAGTCCTCTCAAAGCACGTTATTGAAGGGAGAATGATTAGATGGAGGTACAACGGAACCCATCAAAAGGGCAACATCCTTCAAGGAGCTGGGTACTCTGAGAATATTGTCAGAACTCGTTTGACTGAATCAAATGATCAGGGAGCGGACTTCATTGCCTCTGTATTTTTGAGGCACTAAGTCTGCTTCAAATCATTTAATAAAATGGTTAGGTACATTGTGATGTGTGCACATGTGTGAGCACAGGACAATCGAGTCCATATTGAATTGAATGTTTCATCTGGCTTCGCATCAAGAGTTTGTTCCGAAGCGACTATGGTGAAGCTCGCGGCAGCTTCTTCAAATTATAGTAGCCCATCTGCTTTTTCGATTCCCTTTTTTCGAAACGTCAGGATTTTTGAAGGATCTGAAGGAGGGAAGCAAAGGTGGCGTAATCAGATCATGCACGTTGGAAATAGTAGCCGAAACTAAAGGGGTGTGGGCTGCAGTGTTTATTATGGTTTATAAAGGATTTTCTTCCAGCCTAGCTAGTACAATGCCGAATCCGGCTTACCGGATCAAAACTGTAATTACCGAGAAGAGCTGGAAATAGAAGCCTTCTGGCTTAGGAAAGGTGCTAGGGGAGCGCAAATATAATTCCATACTCACGCGTATGCTCATGATATATGTATAGCTGGCTCACCTTCCTTTGCCAGCTCTCAAGTAGCAGTCGTCGATATGGAGTGATCAGAATTTTTTTCATTTTAGTTGTTATATTACTACCGCAATTTGTTCTTAACACTTTTATTGCCTCACATTCAGGAGACGTTGTGGTGGCTATCAACGGTTTCCCATCACTACTCGAGTCGCACTCAGCTCTAGTCAAAAGAATGTCTTCTCAGCTGGAACTGAGGCTAGATCTTCTTTACCAGGTAGGTAGCCTCAAAATTTCGTTGATTACTTCTTCCGCAATATTTCGTTTTGTCATTTTTTGTCATTTTAGTCATATTTGTACGCATAGCTAGATGGTAAGGACGCCCTTACCGCTTGGGTAGACTAGCGGAACATGTGGATTTGTAACATGCAATTTTTTACTGATAAATAAGGTCTTGGTGGGCGTTTTCGCTGGAAACGCGGCGCTTATTTTGTGATCAAGCATTTTCTCTTTCTATTGTGGTAGATAACGGCGCGCTTGACACAGTGGTAAGAGGCTCCACTGGCACCCGCACACTCGAGCGATCGATCCCATTCCGGGTTAACCAAGCCTTCCATTCCTCCAGGGTTGCGTATAAGTATCTATAATTCAGAACATTTCGAGGATTCTCGACCTGTCAGTGAGATCCCTCCAGTTGCAGTACATTCTCGCAGAAAAGTACATCCTTCTGGAGCAGCTTGAGATGCAGGAATCGTCAATCCTACACGGTTGGTTTATCCTTTCATTTCACATTGTCGTTCCTTATAGTTATCCTGTATTTCATCATTTTCTCACTGTTGAAGTGCTGTTCAGAATCCGAGGGATCGCTTTCTACAGTAGTTCGTCGGGCCAGATGGTTATCAATGTGTCAAGATATATCAAAATCGTTAAATCTATGTCGAAAACTTCTGAACAAGGACAATAATCAGGAGTTTTACCAATTGTGCCCGGAGCCTACATCAAAGTGTTGCGATGTTGCTGCGAAGAAAAGCGTCTCACAACAGGACGGTAACTATACTCAGGTGACCCGGCTGTAAGAAGAATTTTGTTTAAAATCCTCTAAACCATAGTATCTTGAACTGTCCATCCGTGCCGGTAACTTATGCCATTTTTCTTTTTTAATTAATTGATTACCAGTGATTTCCTGTAAACGAGTTCGTATAGAAGTGCTCATATCGTTGTAAATGATTTTTTGTTTATACAGGTGTATTAGGATAGGCTGTAGATGGTAAACTATAGCAATTGATGTATTATTTTCCAACATCTTCTTCTTTTCTTCATAATCTATGTGTTCTATATTGATTGTAAGCCATACTGGTGCTCACATTCCCAGTTCTTTGTGAAAATGTGCAGGTCTTGTATTCTATTTGTGGTTTTGCACTAGTCTTATTCCGGTACGTGAAAGTGATGTTTTAGTTAGTTGCCTGGTCTTTTCTCGAGCTTAGGTTTAGTCTTTAGTCTTTTTTACTTTTTCATCAATTCATTATCATATCATCCCTCTTGCCCATTTTTTCAATTGTGCTGTAATAAAATGATTCGATTGCAAGTTTGTCCATAAGATTAATCGTTCGATGTCGATCTACTTTTGAGGACCACTCTCAGCGTTTACCTTGTGTGCTTAGTTTTCTCTCTTGGTTTATATTTAATTGAGCGGTGGAGTCTTTAACTTTTTATTTCACTTTGCGGAGCTTTAAACCTTTATATTCATTTATCTTTAATTTAACTTTAGCCTGTAGGGTTTAGGTGTAATCTTCTCCTGATTGCCCACGTTTTGGCTCCGCTTGGTATCTCTTCCACCATATATACCCCTGCACCCTATCTTTTGGAGTTCGATGATATTAATTCCATCAGTGTGTCTAGTTGTGAAACAGGTTACTATAAATGTTTGACAAGTTGAGATTGGAAGGGAGGAAGTCGTAAGAGTGGTAAGATCTGGGTAAAGGTAACCAAAAAGTTGGAGAAATGTTCGGGGCATGCCGATGGTGTCATCCCAATACAAATGTTCTCCCGTCTGAAGGAGAATTACGATGATGATGAAGAAGGTCGGATCTAGAGGAGAGAAATACCGGTGGTGTGGGTTTTGGGTTTTAGCGAAGGGTGGGGATTGGGTTTAGCGCCAGATCGTCGACGCGATGACCTCCGAGCTCTTTTTCACTCCGCCTCCTTACCGGGAGGGTTATGTTGTGACTGCCTTACCTTACCCAGTGACTGCCTTACCTTACCCAGTGGCATCTCTAAACCAACTAATGGGTTGTTTCTTATTTGACTGTTCTTATATCATACTTTCGCTGAACCACCATTCTTAGCCTGAAACTGTTGGTCTTAACCCATTGACGACCGTGTGGCCCGTCGGCGGGACACATCACAGTGCCGCAGGGAGCGCGCGGTCGTCAATGGGTTAAAATTCCCTTCCCCATCAGTACCAGAAGGCATGCTAGGTGCTGCTCTACCCTATGATTTGACTATTTGTAGTATTTTGGACGATTCATTGGGGAACAGTGCGAAGGTTTGGGATGTTTCCTTACATTCTGTATTGTTAAGTTATTCGATGAGGGTAATTTTGCATTTCTGGCACACGTAAAGCTCAATCTTCGGTTATTGGTAACATTTTACCGTTGGTGAACAAGATTTTGCATTCTTGGCTAGACACAGAACTTGAGCTAAGGACGGAGTCTGGTGTAGGGCCTGGCTGATTTTAGGGTATAATGTAGTGGGTCAAAAGGGTTCGACCATGGGAGAATGGTAGTATTACAGTCACGGTTCCTCCAGGGATTATTGGCTAGTTTTTACCGCTACCTTGAGTTCTAGCTCTAAGGAAGTTCCGTTACTCGCTGACTTTCTTACTTGTTAAATTGTTGAGTTTTTTCTTTTCTTTTCTCAGTTTCGCCTTCAAACCAACATCTCCTTCGGATGCATATTTTAGGCATGCTGGCTCCTCGTCATGCCTTACAAATGGCCTCAAGGAGTTTCATCTCCCGAGAGTCCGTGTTGTTGTCCGTTTCGGCATCCTCTCATCCCAGAAGGTCTAGTTTTTCTTTTCAGATAAAGCGATTTGTCATCTGTGTTCGAAATTCTGCAGCCTATCCGCGAAGAAATCGTTAATTTTAGATGGACATCAGCTGGTCCTCCCCCACCAACTCCGTCTAAACCAGGTTCATTCTCGGACAAATATGACAAGTTTCTGTCCCGATGGCCAAGGGTTTATGCGATTCACCGGATGGTGGTTGATGGTATTTGTTCGCGTATTAGATTCAGAGAGTAAAATCTATCAGTAGCTCCTCGAATTTGTCCATTTTGAGGTTCACGATGGTGTTTTGCGGATATAAAAACCTATATTCGATTGAAACGCGAATTATCCAACGCGCGGCAGTTGGATAGTCTGAGCGTTCCGGAGCTGGAGGTTCTTGTGCAGGTGAGTCGTTTCTTATTATTTTCGATTGAATTATTACGAACTGAAAAAGGCTAAAGCGAAAATCGCGTTTGGTAGTTCCTAGTTCTAGCTTGCCTTTTGAATAGAGCACCGACCACCATCACTTTTTTTTACAAAAAGTAGCTAGCTTGACGTGCATATTGGAGGTTTTCCCTATTTTCAGTTGTCGTGAAGTACTAAGTTTCAGTTTTCTTATGAAGGGAATACTGAGGGCTTAGTTTTTTAACAACTTCTGTAGGTGATTTATAGTCCAAGTTTTCCTTCAAAGCTATGCTATCCATTTCAAACCTTTCCAGCGAAATGGTTTTGTTAGCGGTATATTTTCTTCAATCGTTATCAAAAAATTCTTTGAGAAGCTATTGTTTGCCTGCGCATGGAACTAGCCCATCTTGGTCAATTACTACTAACTAGTTTTTTATGAAAGCATTTTCTGCCTTGTTTGCAATGATTTCAGATGACTTTGTTGTTCATTGGTTTAATATTCGTCGCAAAATTAATTTTATTTCTGTTTGTGATTTTCGACATCGCTTTCAAAGAGAGCAGTAGAGTTGACAGCATGAGCTAGAAGTAGTTATAGCAGTTTACGGTTGATGTACATATACTAACACGATAGTTGCACTATTTTCCTGAGTTCTTTCTTGTTTTAGAATATTATAGCGTTTTTCACAATTATTGCTGTCATTAATTGCACGAATTCTGATAAGATGGGTTGGCCAAATTTGTCTGAAACGCAAATGTGAAAAAACATTTTCATTGCTAAGCTTTGACAACGTTTACGAATTCTCTCAAATCTCTGAGTATCACAGAATTTATTTCGAAAACTTTTACGTGACGACCATCAACGGAGCATGGATATAGTTACCTTGAACACCGTTTGGGATTCCAGGATGCAGAAAGAGTAGCACAATGTGACGGTGGTTAGAAGTTCTAGTTGAACCAACTCAACTCGGGCATCATCTCGTAGATCTTCGTTTTCTACCCTATAGTAGTGGGTCAGGGATTTGGATCACGTTTCGACTCTGAATTATGCGCTTCTGATTTTGAATTCCATCCCACTCTGATTCATTCCGTTTTATTCAAGCTCTAACTCATGGGATGATTTCTGCTTACCACAGCATGCAATGATATCCCTATTGGTGTTTAACTGTTCCATTGTTGCAAAATATGTAGTTTCAATAACATTTTAGTCGTTTCACATTCTCTGCGTACTTATTATATTTGTGCCGTGTGTCATCGAAAAAGTCTTAGAGCGGCGGCGAATTGGCGAAAATGCTCTCGTTGGTCGTCGTGCTACAAATTCCTGGCCCGGGTGACATCCTCATACTATTGCTGTGAGTTCATGTCCCTGTGTCGTTGTCACGTTTGCACAATACTTATTTGGTGGTGCTGCATGAAGTAGATCTTCAGCAAGTGCTTTATTTTTTTAAATCCTATATACATTTTGTTTATTCGGTCACGTTCCTTTTTATTTTCTTCGAGAATCGCTAGTTTTCCTTTGAAAATGTGTGACGGTTGCTGCGACGTAAGTGGATCAGTCAGGTGTTTGGTAAAAATCGATAATTGATTATAAGCAGTTGAGGTAAGATCTGCGACTCTTTCGGTTGTTTAGTGGTCGGTCACGTGGGTAGTGGTGGTTTCAGATGCCAACCGAACTGCCAAGGGTTATGCTGACCGCTGTGCTCATCCCTTTGCCTTTTGGATTTTATGTGGTTGGCTTCGCTATGTACGTGTTATTGGAAGATTTTTCAATGTTGTACCTTAATTTGTAGTGTCCTTCTATTAGGTTGTAAAGAAAGTTCTGTCCTTTTTTGCATCTTATATTCAAAACGCCATAACTCGGCTCATGTCTCACCGTTTTTCTTCATTTAACCACCATTCGAAAGATCACATCATTCTCTGTGGAACGCAGTATAAAGTGTGCCGCTATCGCAAAAGTCTGAAGATAGGAATTAAGTCAAATGTTCGAGGGCGGATTCGACATCGTGTTGGTATTCTCCTCTTTGAAAAGCCAGATGAATGTTTGAAATTTGGCAGATAGTTAGCACGAGGTTTGGCAATTTCGACGGGCGAAGGTGAATTTCAGTGTGTCGTTGGTTTGAATTCTGGAGATGATAATTTAAAACACGTGGATTTGCGTTACTGTAAAATGTAGCGGAACTCTATAGTTCCTAGCTTTCGTTGAATCGTTCTGAATGTTACATATATTCACGATGCGCACTTCCTTCTTTATCGTTTGGTGAAGAGTAGGGAACAAAAGGCACACTAGTGCTGCTGCAGTTCATCATAACGTCACCATTGTATTCGAGTCGTGGAAATCTGGTTTCTTAACCGTCTCAGAAGGTTCGTAGTTGTGTGAAAAACGGGAAAATCTCTTCTCATCATAGTATAATATCCTATCTTCATCGTAGGTTAGAAATCCTTATGAAACCCATAAGGACAGAACTTTCTTTACAACCTGATATTTCATTTTTTCTTTTGTTTTTTTTCTTTTTCTTTTTGCACTGACAGTAAACTCGTGTCCTGCATCTTCTGGTCTTGAATTCTTTCAGGACTTTCCAGGTTCGGTCTAGATTTTTCAAAAAAAAAAAGAAAATTCAAATGCACTTTCTACTGATGGTAGGATTGTGCGTAATTTTCCGCTCGCGAGAGGCTGGTGCTGAATATCGAGTTGATATTTGTGGATGATGGGGTTGGCATGTTCAGTGTTCTTCGATTTCATTGATCTTCTGATCGATTTGATTGATGACCACCGAATACGGGACCTTTTCCCTCCCGCTCTTTTACAACTCTTTGTTCAACTACGCCTCCGCACTAACGCACAGTGTTCTTTTCTTTGAAGTAGATTTTATTGTGGTGTGAAACTTTTCTTTTATCCTAATTATTTGTAGTCTGTTTCAGGTCATTTCTAAATGATATTTTCCAGAATTTTCTTCCCACGACACATTCTAACACGGCATTTCTGGAGTGATGAACAACGGAAGAAATTCTTTCAATTAGATATTGAGAGATCATTGGCCAATACGGGGCTTGCCGATGTTTTGGGGAACGTACGTATTAAGCTGAAGGCTTCGTTTTTGATCTTCCTTTGAAAAAATATTCAATTTCAGCCGACGTCCGTGGATAAAGTTCGCCAACATAAGGTGGAGGAGTTGAATTTCGAAACGCTGGTTAGTTTTCAACGTTTATCTACCGTTCAGTTACTAAATTTTCATCTCTTTACTGGTGTGAATTTATTGTTGATTGCTATTGGGGTGCGTGTGGCGCAGTGGTTAATAGCGCTCTTGAAACCTACATGATCGAGTGATCAATCTTCGTCAAGGCTTACAAAGCCTTCCATTCCTCAGCGGTTCGGTAAATTGGCAGTAGTATTGTCTGGGAATGTTGGTATAACGGCTGGGCCCGACAAGTTTGTATAGGCCAAGTAGGTGTTCCAAATACCTCTACGATTTTGAATGGAACTCGAATGCATGGCGAGTCTTCAGGGGGCGGATCAACTCTGACTACTTTCCCGCTCTATTAGAGGTAAAGGTAAACGTAGCGGCGTTAATAAGTAACTTAAGGACGGGGCATACACTCATCTTCTGTTTGGGATTGTAAAGGCGCTTGCGGTGAAGGCGTATTTGGCTCTTACAGTGCCATGCGGAGGCCGGCAGCTGTACAAAATCAGTGTCTTTAACTTCCCAGACAAATCTGATACCAACTTGCCCGACTTCGAAAGGGTTAAGGCTTGGCTAGCCCGGGCCGGGATCGATCGATCGACCATGCGGGTGACAGTAGCGCCTCTTACCACTGCACCACGCTGGTCCCTACCACTTTCTTAGGCTGGAACTCTGAAGAAAATGCTTTTCAAGGTTTTCTAGGGAAAGGCGTAGATGAAAGTGCGTTTGCTAATTGACTTCTATATATGGTGTACTTTTAGGTAGCACTAGCGGCGTTACACTCCATATATCCGCTACCAGGAGTCAGAAATCGATTCGCCCAACGTTGCAAAGCTATGCGTCGGTTGGACAAGATAATGGCCAACAATCTGGAATTATTTACCGAAAGACAATTGCATTTTGTAAGCCGAATAGTTTATTTTATCCTAGCATTTTTTCTTACAAAAAATCTAGTGTTAATTCCCTCTTCCAGCACCTTTTTATTCGTCGGATTAATGTTGAAGCAAATGCCACCGATAATGATCTCAGAAAGACTCTCAGGAAGTGGATTCAATTTAGTGAGCTTTTTAGTACTATTGCTTTTCCTTCGATTTGTTTTTTTTTCAATTCTTTTCATTTTATTCTTATTCTTATTTCTTTTTCTAGCGCGTAATGTTGACGATGTGGCGTACCTGTGTGCTCCGATATTTTTCAATCAACGGAAGAGCTAATAAGAAAAACATCTACTAGTGACAGTTTCCAGGTTTTCTAATTTATTAGCTAGTGAATAGCAGAAGTTGTTGTTTTTTGCTTATTATTGTTGTGGGTGTACGCCAATAAAAATTCATAGAAGACTTTCTGGTTTCATTTTGAGTTGCGCCTGGGTATATAACCATATTGTATTTCGTTATTTTTGCCTCGTTTAGGTAGTTTTGTTATTTGTTTGTTTAATTATTTTCCAGTTGTTGTTGACAGGGTGTTCACAATTCGAACGGTGCCTGCTTTATGTGTTTTTCGTCGGTGCTGGGCGAACCTAGTGTAACATGGTGAGTTTATGGCTCAATTTCAATTAATTTGTCCACATATTTGATTATTTTTCACGCCAATTAAAGGCAATCAATTGTAAAATCAGCGGTTTGTAGGCGACTAAAGTAAAGTTCTAAGGTATGTCGTACAGATAAAGCTAATTCAATTACCTTTTAGGGCTCCTTGTAGGTCCCCGTTGGTTTTCTCACTCAGTGTTGTTTCGTCTAGATCTGATTCTTCTTTTAGCGGAAAGCTAATATTTTATTCAATTTTCCTGTCTACATTTTTTTCTGGGCTCGCGTGCTGCAGTGGTAAGGGGCGCTAGTGACACCCGTACGGTCGGGCGATCGACCCGCGCCCGGATTAAGCAAGACTTCCATTCCTTAGGGGTCGGATAAATTGGTACCACACTTATCTGGAAGGGTAAAGACTTCGACCTGGTATAGTGGCTGGCCTGCTGGCCTCCTGAAGTCATTGTGTAGGTCAAATACGCATTCACCATGCCTTTACGATTCTGAGTGGAACAAGAGTGCGCCGACTCCTTTACCTCTACCTTTTACTTCTCATTTGTAATTTCGTTCTTACCAACATTCCAGTTTTCTTTCATTCAGGTCTAAGTTAGTGCTCCGATTAAACCTTCTGTTATTCCCCTTCCGGTATCGCTAACCAGGTAAAGCTTTTCATTTTGATTTTTTGAAGTGAGGGTTCTAAATTTTGTTGTAGGCTCGATATGCCGTTGCCGTACGGTGAACAAGATCTGCTGCTTCGAGATGACGGAGTGACGGTACCGGCCCTGATTCTGCGTCCGTTGATCCGATCGGACGTGCCGGCCATCGAGGCGCTTTGTGCGGCGTCGTTCCCGATTCAGTACCCGGAGTGTTGGTTGGTTTTTTCTTGATTTATTTATGCTGTTTCTGATATTATGCTATTCCTTGTTCGTCTCCGTGATGTTCTGTGAAGTTCCGTTAATGCGGGAATATTCCTAGCAGTTTTATTTGTTTATTTATTTATATTCATTTCATTTATTTTATATTCAATTCCCTAGGTACCGATATCTATTATAGTTTGGTAATATTTCAATAGGACTAATTTATACCTTATCTATTACAGGTAATTTTAATGTATGTTGATTAGGTGATCTCTTAATGAAATGAATCTTGATCTGTGGCTACGCATTGCTCACGGTTACCTAATGAGGTCCACTTTTTACCTGCTGAGAGTTTCTTGGTATTTTTCTATGACATTGAGCTTTTTCTTGCAGTTTATTTATTTTTAAGTAAATACACTATACCAACAGTATTTATTCATTTACATGTGTGACGGCACTGATATGTTTTGACGAAGAATCCTCTAGAAATCTCCATGTTGATTCTGATTTGGTTCATACTAAAGTTTTTTGGCAAAATTTTTCCAAATATTCAAAATGTTCCTTGCTCGTTTAGTTTTCTTTTTTTTCGTTTGACCTTTTTTGTTTTATGCGTATTTAAGCCATGCTTGCGAGTAGGTGGTGAAGGCTACCTGCTGGGTAGCGTATCAGCGTTACTAATGATTTTGGTTGTTTTTGAGAGCTGTTTCGTTGGAAAGTTCAAAGTCTAATGAAGAATGTTATCTTCATATACATTCGATGCTGTCGAGCCTTATGACAATTTTCTTTTTTTTTCAAATTTCTCATGACGTGGATCTTAGAATTTCAATTTTTCAGGTTTGAAGAGGTTGTTGCCGGTGAGCTAATCAGTGTGGGATTGTTCGATGGTAAACAGTTGGTGGCCATGATGGTGGCTGAAACAAAGACGATACTACACTGCAATCCAGAGGTCAGCTCACATTCTTCGATATTTCGTATTTTCTATTTTTTAATTATTCTTTTTTCAATATTTCCTGATTTATTCCTGTTGTTTTTATTCAAACTTGAGAGACGCGTATTTAGGATCGTGATATAATAGCTGACACTGGTGCCCACGTGGTGTACATGCTCAGTTTAGCCGTGGCTCACGCATATCGACGGTTAGGTCTTGCGTCCAGACTTCTCAGGCATCTATTGGATTCGGTGGGTTGTTGTGATTTCTGATCTTCTCGATCTATGCAGGATTGATTGACCGATTGATTGATAGTCCGTTCGTTGATACCATAGCCCAATAAACGACACGCAAACGCAGAAAAAAAAAACGAAACAATGTTGCATGTGATTAGTGGATCTAAAATTGTAATAAGACAGAAATCAAATTAGAATCAAAATGTGACTCGTAAGCATGAATTTACTAGTGTATTAAAACTGTGTTTAACTTCTCGTGTGCGAGAGGGGGAAAAAGGTGGATCCTTAAGAACACAAATTGTTCAAAAAAATCTATATTTAGGTCGTCGATCACTCTCCTTTTCCGAAGGCAGTATTTTTACACGTGTTGTCAACTAACGCTCCGGCCATCAAATTCTACAAAGCTCATGGATTTGTTCATCATACGACGTTGCTGTGAGTGGATTTGTTCATTTTGGGAAAGTTGATCGGTCCCCTAAGGACGCGCCGCTGCATTAGAGTTCAATTTAGAACTGTAGAGGCTTGGTAAATGTGTATTTGGCCCATACAATGATTTGCGGAGGTCAGCCGCTATGCCATATCAGTGTATTTACGTTCCCAGAAAAGTCTGGCAGCAATTAACCCGGACCCGGAGGGAAGGGAGGCCTGGTTACCTGGGCTCGGATTGATCACTTGATCGTGTGGGAGTCAGCAGCGCCTCTTGCCAATGCACCGCGCGGGTTGGTTTCTATGTAGGCTACTCTCGGGCACTTCTGCTTATCATTTTGACCTGATGGTTCTACAGCGCACTCAGGAGCTCTGCATGACTATGTTATCTCTTTTATATCAGGATCAGGATTTAATTTTATCTCAGATTTTTATATCAAGATGGTCGGTGTACTTTTATACCATTTTTTATTTAGAAACTATTATCGATTGAAGCCCGAGTTCGTTTTTATATAATTTTTCTATTTAGAAACTATTATCACCTAAAGTCTGAGTACGGAGACGCGTGCACGTACGTGTTGTACACGAATGGATCGCGACCTCCGTTCTCCATTGGAGATGTGTGCCGATCCTTAGGCACAGCGATTTGCTTCCCGCTGAAAGCACTCTGCCGGACGTTCTTCCACTGATAAATTTGGATTCGTCGTGGTACTTTTATCTCAGAGTTTGAGAATTTAGACACCAGTTTGGTCATGTCGATGCCGATTATTATGACGGCAATTTTCCTTCTATTCTCGTCCAGTACCTATTCCATGCTACAGCTACATGTTGACATGATGATTTCTGAGTTTTAAAATGTGATCTAGTCATTTTGAGTGATTTTCTTGGTTGAGTTTGAAGCTGACGAGGGCATGAGTTGCAGGAGAGGCTCGTTCAGGTTGGAATTTCCCAAGCAACCTAGGGTTCTCATGAGTTCCGCAGCTTTTGGTTAAGAGCAGGAGCAGATTTTTAAGCATTCAAAATATTTTGGTGTCTTCATACCCAGGCAACAAAGCCGTGAATAGGTTCAAGCTCAAGCATGGCGCTTTGTTGCAAAAGTCTGTGGTAGGTTGCTCGATTCAGCTGGCCCAAGTGGGTAAAGGTTTGAAAGCGGAAACCAGGACCATGAGAGTCATCAGTTTCGTTTATTCACCAATTCAATTTTTTAAATTTAATTCTCCTCTGCCAGCAAGGTGCTTGCATTGCCCAGTCGCAAGATTTACATTTGTTTTCAGTTTTTTCCTTATTAAAACCTTCCAGCTTTTTTTCGTAAAGCTTTACTTTTTGTTGAGTTACTTCATCTTTATTCATGCCAGGGATTGAGATTTAAGCTTTTGTGATGTGTTCTACCCAATTAGCTAGTCTTCACTCGCTTACTTTTTCCTCTGGAATTGTTACTTTAGATTTGTGTTTTCTAACTCTGAATAATGATATATGAATAGTCGTTGCTACCGCTAGGTGAAAAGCTCAGCCCATTATCTTAAATATCAATGCTTACATTGCATCAATTTTCTCTTATTCTCAGGATCTTATCGCCAGTGTTCGATTCAGTTTGATGGACGCAGTTGTTGATGGTGACCTGTTTACTTTTTGCAGAAGTATCGGTTACTTATCGATTTTTTTGTGAAAAACAGTCGGTAGTTACCGAGGCAGTTGCGGAAAGGTAAATGGTCACTGTAGACAATTATATACTGCTTTCGGATCAAAGGATCACCTGCAGTATCGTCATACAGCTCATCTCCGTCCCACTATTTCTCTTTGAAAGGTTGAGGAACGAAGATTTCTACTCGTTCCTAGTTCGTTTTTGTGTTTCGTCATTTTCATGCCCTTCGTTTATACTCTAATTAAGGTTTATTTGAGGGTATTACGGTCTCTTCTTTTCCAAGAGACTGCACACACTCCTTGTAGAATACTAGGGGCCCACATTTTGCTAAACAGATGGATGGGTAGACAGTACAACTGGTTCCATCTTGTCGGTAGGACTCGTTCTAACCTAATAAGGTAAGGTGAAGTTATGGGTAATGTAGGCCATAGATGGTAATACGACGTGAGTTAGCGTTTGAATTAATTGAATTAAAAATTAACAAAAAATGAATTAGAATTAGAATTAGGTTAGACGACAATAGCCAGTGGCCTCGGCTATGGTCTTGGGTAAACAAAATCGAGCTTCACAGGGGTTTTTCCAGGTGGAAAATCTGCTAATCGCCTCTAGGTAATGAGTAAAGGTGTGTGGGACCAACCATATCGCACTTCATTCACCGTAAGTATAACCTGCTCATGCGAAGGGTTAACTTATCCAAATTGGTAGTTACAACTTAAGTGGGCTTTTTTCGCCACTAGAACGACAGCTCATGGAAACCTTTCGGGTACACGCCTTACCCAGTCGATAATCCTAAAGCAATGCAATTTTTGGGTTGAAAGGGAGAGGGAGAGTGAGGAGAGTTTTCTCGCCCGAATTTTTTCTCCACGATGGAGATGATTGCTGACGATACCGGGATGATTCAACGTATTCGAACTAGAGCCATTATCTCTATTCTCAATCATTCTCGACGACGAGTATGTTTTGTTTTGTGTTCTGACAGATTGTGGTTTAGTGTGTGTATGTGCTGAAATCTGATTTCATAGTGTTCAATCTCTCGCCAATCGATATTGTCGTTTATTGACGGAAATTTATTCTAAAAATCAGGAATAAACATTTATGTCTTTGTGCTGCGATTCGGTCAGCGACGATGTCAACATCGTTCCGTTCGTCACGTGTTGATGATGATCGTTGATTGTGATCACGTCGTTCGGCACAGGTTGCTGCTGCTGTGATTGTCCACCCGGCACGGCCGACTGTCCCTGATGTGGCTGATGCTGCTCGGCCAACGCTCGAAGCTCCTTCCGCACACGCTGCAATACACGAGATGAATAGCTCGGCTGTCAATGCGGCGCGGTTGCGTCGCGGCTCACCACAAAAAAAGTTAATGGTAGGCGATCAGTTTAGCCAGTGTGTGAGGTTTTTGAACACAGCAGCATACATGTTGATTGACCTAGCTGATTCCACATTCAAAAAATTCTTTTATTAGGCTGAAGTTTTAATCTTATTTCATGTATTTATTTAATCTCAGAATCACCCCCGTGAACGTGTAAACTACAGTATCATAATGGACAGTTTTGGAACAAAAACAAATAAAACGTTGAATTTGTGCCCTTTGTGGTCGTGGGGGGCCGTTGAGTATCGGTGTGATACTGGTGTCCTATTTATTCATTTATTTATTTATTTACTTATTTATTCAATAATTATTTATTTATTGGTCACAATATAATTTTTAATTTTGTTCTTTTCATGTTGACTTTTTTATCTTTCTTCTAACTCTAGTCCGTCCGTAAGTTTTGTCCCGAAGGACTCGTCTTTCCCCTGCGCGAAAAAAGTATGCCTGCTGCGTTTATGCATGTTGTGCCCATATGTTGTCGAATAGTTTAGAATTTTTTGGCTATACATATATTTTGCCATATATTACACTAGTACGTCGTGTTCTTTGCAGAAATTACGATTCGGACGGGATTCGATACTGTGCATCACGCCCGCTGTAATGCTAGAGCAATACCCTGAGCAGTATTAGCGAATAGTACAGAGCCATATAGAAAAATCAACTCTAATATTGATCAATATGGGGCAAAAACGTTTATGAGTTTACCATACCGATTTTCTATCTTGTACTGACAAAAGCCTCCAGTTTTTTTCTCTCTAGGCTTATGGAGTGCCATCAAGTCATATTGAGGCACCATAGCTAAACTTTCTAAGCGGACGTAAAGGTGGATTTTAATTTTCGGATATATACTTACCTCTAGGTCCGCCTCCACGTGGTTCTTCAGTGATTGTATAGTAGCAATTAATGTGAGGTTGCCATTTGTGTTCTGCAGTTCGGCGTCGTACTGCTGAAAAAAGCTTTTATAGTCGACTAGTGGCTTTTGTAGTTGGAAAATGTTGAATTTTCCTCTAATTTTCGAAAAATGAAAAAGGCGACTTAGCTTCACTTAGTTATTTTTTCTTGAAACCTCAGCACGATCTTATAGTCGTTTCATGCTTCTGTGCCGAACAAGGTAATAAAAGTAAAGGTAAAGGGTCGGCGTTGATTACTCCCCGAGGACGCGCCACGCGTTCGTTTTTCATTCGGAATCGTAGAGGCACGGTGAGTGTGTATTTGGCCTATACAATGGCTCGCGGGAGCCAGCCGCTATAGTAAGTCAGTGTCCTTACCTTCCCCCCGACAAGTCTGGTACCAATTTACCCGACCTCGGAGGGATGGAAGGCTTAGTTAGCCCGGACAGAGATCGATCGCTCGAGCGCGTGGGTGTCTACAGCGCCTCTTACCACTGCACCAGCGAGGTTTGTTGGTGGATTAAAAATTATTGCCCTGACGTTTCGACCTATCCGTCGCCTTCAGAATTGAAGGTCAAAAGTTTAGAGTCGTTTTCAGGCTTCTGAAGGTGACGGATAGGTCGAAACGTTAGGGCAATGAAGTTGAAACCACCTACTAACCTCGTTCAGCACACAAGTGTAAAACGTTTCAGTTTCACTCCAAATCATTGTTTTTTCTCTGAAGAGAACCTGAACCACCTTTTCCCACCTGAACGATGCGGCTGAGATTCAACGCCTTCACATTCCAGTAGAACATCTGTACATCGTTGAGTCGTACCACCTCGTCCTGGGTGGTGAACAGTTGACAGCCGAGATCGAACTTTCGCTTGATCGCGTTGATGGCGTTGAATTGCCATGCCTCGACGGTCGACATCTTATGCGATACCATGGTGAATCGGGAGATGATCTCAGCTGGGATCGCTGGCGGAAATTTGCTGAGCAACTTCAGCTGCACCATATGAACGGCCAGAAATCGCTCGCCACCTCGCATCACCGACGGCAACTGCGTGTTGTCGATGTCGACCCATTGCCAGTTGTACAGAAGTTGTAGAAATTGCTCTCCTATAATGAGACTATTTGAAAACAAAACATCAAAAAATAGGGAAAATTGTTATGTTGTACCTTATAACTCATCCTATTCTAGTAGATGTTAAGGATTTCTAATGATTTTTTTCTGTTTGGCGCGGGTGTCTATCTGTGTTTTATTATTTGCATTTGAAGACGAGCGTCTTCCTTGTGGATGTAAGAAGTAAGTGGACAAATAAATGAAATAAATAAATAGTTAAATAATAAATAGCTAAATAAAATATAAAATAGCTATAAAAATGATAAATAGTTAAATAAAATGCAAAGCAGAAATCGGTGGTGTTTTGTTGGTGCTAGACTGCTACGCCAACAGGCCACATGCTCTATTCTCTCTCCTGCCCATTAGCTTGCTTTATCCTTATTGTCTTTATCGAACCAATTGATTTTTACATGAAAGACGAAGGTAAAGTGGTGAGCGTTGATCAGAACGTCGAAAACACGCCATGCATTAGTCTTCCATTCAGAATCGTAGAGGCAAATGCGTATTTGACCTATAGGAAGGCTTTCATGGGCCAGCCGTTTTGTACCAAGTCAGCGTTTTGGCCTTTCCAGCATATTCGGGATTCTTCGCAGTCGAGTTTACCCTACCCAGAAGGACAAACAGAAAGGCGCGGGTTCAATTCCCGTCCGATGTCAGCGTTTTGCGATGCGATCAATGCGCCCATTCGAGGATCCACCACTTGAGCGTTGGGTGGGAGTAGCAATTCTTTCCACTAGACCACGCACCCCCAAATGTGAAAATATTTGTATCGACAGATTTATTTGATTTACTTAATTTTCTGTGTGCAAAATATTCTAGTAGTCAAATAATCTTGCTTTGTATGAACATCAAATGATCTATTTTGTAGATACCTTTATTATTGCTTTTATAATAATTTCTTATTGCCCAATTCCCTAATCCACTAGAAACCTCATGAGCCTATTTGGAAACTCAGTGGTCCATCGGGTTATTCCAGAAGCTTCTACTTCTTAGCCACCCCCTCGTTCGGTTTTCTGCTTGATTAAACTTATTCTTGGCTTCTTGTTTTCGGTTCACCCGAAAGGCTCTTCGATCAGTTAGATTATCTCAGCCAAAGAGGCCAACGATCGGCTAAACAGCTGTGCCTTTTTTATTCTGACCAATCATAATCGCTTGTCTAAGCCCGTGTTCGTTCTCGATCGGTCTGTGCATATATGATAAACCTACCGAAGACCTATATACAACTATCGATTTGGCAATAAAATTTAAAGGTAAAGGTGCCGGCGATGATTAGTCCCCTGAAGACGCGCCGCCGCATTCGTCTTCCATTCAAGTCGTAGAGGCTTGGTGAATGCGTATTTGGCCAATACAATGACTTGCGGGGCCAGCAGCTACACCAGGTCAGTGTCTTTACCTTCCTAGACAAGCGTGGTACCAACTTACCCGACCCCGGAGGGATGGAAGGCTTGGTTAGCCCGGGCCGAGATCGATCGCTGGACCGTGCGGGTGTCAGTAGCTAGCGCCTCTTACCACTGCATCACGCGTGCCCAGATTTGGCAATAAGTACACAAAATGAAGAAGAAATTTGTCGTAGTGGTTTCGATGCTAAAGATTAGTTGCTTCTTCACATAAATTTATAGTGTCGGTGGGTACAGTTGAAGGAAGGGGTTGGAACTAACCGTCCCTTAAGGACGCGCCATGCATTTTCTTCTATTCAGAGTCTTGAAGTGATGGTGAATGTGTATTTGCCTGAGTAAATGGCAAGTGGAGGCGCCATTTAACGCTGCACCACGGAAACCCATTGCTGTACATAAAGCAAACGGTGTTGAAAAGGTATTTAGTAAGATTACAAGAGAAAAATGTAAAAGAGGATAGCTGAAACGTAGTGAGCACGTCGATGAATTCGAGGACTCTCTTCTCTGGCCCAAGGATAAAATAGCTCGTCTTTTTGCCGTTACTTAGCCATTTTTTAAGAAGGATAGGGTGAGCCCTAGGTTTAAGCCTAAATCCTATAAAACGTCGTTTCATTGTGTTCGAGCTAATTTCTGAAAAAAAAAGAGTGGTGCTGTGGTAAGAGATGATGCTGACTCCCCCACGGTCGAGCGATCCATCCCCGTCAGAGCTAACCCAGCCTTCCATTCCTCCGGAATCGGGTATATTGGTACCAGACTCGTCTGGGAAAGTAAAAACACTGACTCGGTATAGCGGCTGGGCCTGCAAGTCATTGTATGTGCCAAGTAGGCGTTCACCCTGCCTCTACGATTCTGAGTGGAACACGAAGGCGTGGCTCGTCCTTAGGGGACTGATCAACTCGTCCCCCCTCTACCTTTGCCTTTTATCCGATGAAACATTTTGGAGAAAAGTCCTGAGAAGCGCACCTGTGGGCACCTGTCGTGCGTCGCAGAAGGCGGACGGGGGCGGAGCGGCCCGGGGCAATTGGGCACCGCTGGGCGATTCGGCCGGAGGGGGTTCACTTCCCCCGGAATCGGATCCGGTGTAGCGCTTCTTCAGCGGACGCGGGTCGGACGGTGAAGCGGCCACATCGCATCGTTCGATAAATCGTTCTTCATGACTGTCCGGAGAAGCGGCCGATGCTTTTGTGACAGCGACGGCTTCTTGGGCACCGAATACCTGAAAAAAACTGAATATTGCTTTATTCCAGCATTTTTGAAGGTTATACCTACACATATTAACATAGTTTTGCGCGTTATGCTAAGGTACAGTCCTTAGTACCCTACTGGCACGAACCCAGAATTGCTGAGTACCTTACCTCGATCATCAAGATCAGAAGAGGTGACCCGAAGCTATCGCACAGTCGAAGACCTTCACAGTCAGAATAAAACTTTGGAATTTGACGATCCAGGGAAACAAGAGTTACCGGCTGCTGCCCTCACGAAACAAGGGCCAAATCGATATGTCAACTACTATATAAACCTCACCAGATAAGATAAGGTGACGAGGCAAAAAAGGTCCGACGCTGTTGACCCTGAGGTGCCCTCTAGTTGATCATAGACCAGCTGAATCTACAGGAGAGGGTTTTTGAAATCGGAAATAAAATTTTAAATTTTTTTTCAGTGTAACCTCATAAAGTGATCAAATTATTACGAGTCACCCTTTTAGTTTATCTCATGTTTTATTTTACTATTGTTATCATTATCCAAGTCCAATAGTCACGTATTACATGAGTGTTTCTCCTGTTTGAATTCTGTTGATTGAATAACTATGGATAAATTATATTGAAGAAGACAAGGAGATGGGGTTCTAACCGAGATTTCTGTTCATTTCCGCAAACCTCAACGACTTTAAGAGGGAGGGTGAGAGAGCATTTCGGGTCAAATTTAATTTCAGACTTTTTAAAGGTAAAAAAATTGAAAAATAAAAAATACACGGATACCGGAGAGATGAGAGATGGCCGTCATTCCCCTGGCTTCTAATTATTATTTATTAATATTATCTATTCATAAAAATGTGTCCTGGTTTATTTCGTTACTATCGGATTTGCCATGTTTTTGTTTTATTTTTATCACGTTTTCATGACGTATTTATTGAATAAATAATCTAGCAAACGGATAGCCTTTCCAAGTGCACAATAGATTGTTGTAGATGAGGTTTATGTTCTATTTGAGCTCACCCTAGTTTTTGTAGAAGCGTTTTCTGAGTAACCCAATGAATGAAGGAAATGAAATAATGCCAAATCCAGATAACACCGACGAAACATGAGAAAAACCTGATGGAATTCATTATTTTTTACGGATGTATTTTTCAGACTTTGTTGATATTTTATCGGCATTATTCATTCAACAAATTCATCCACAAAAGCATTACTCTCTTAAGAAGAATAGAGTATAATCAAATAACAGGCGAAATTTCGGAATCGACACAATAAAAAATAGTGCTTAAATGGATGCGATGTAAGAATCTAATAACACCAGATTCGGTCAAGCGCGCAGAGCGGCAACCATATTGAAAGGCAGAAAAACTAGCGGGAAAAGGTTATCAACGATTAAAAAATTGAAGAAAAATCATCGTTGAGGAAGAAATTCTGTAGTGAGCCTACTCGCAGCTCAATTATTGGTTTTTGTTGAAAGCAGTCCAATATTGTCTCCGAAGAAGCTCTTTAGCGACCTATGAGGGAAGATCATCTCATCGAGAAAGAAAATGATTCGTATGAGGAACTGTTTTTCAGAGAATGGACAGAAAAAATGAAAAAGCGCACTTGCTAGGGAAGTAAACGATGGGAAAAATGAAAATGGGCGAAAATGAATTTTCCCACAGCGTTCCCTTGCCATCCAACCAAACTATAGCATCTCTTCCATGGAAAATGGCATGAATACAGGGACGAGGATTTGCAAAACAAAACAAAACAAATCACGCGCAGTTTTTCCTCAGCAAACCACGATGGTAAAATGTATTTCCTTTATTCGGCTGACGTTTCGATTTCGGAATAAAGGAAATATATTTTACCGTCCTGTTTGCTGAAGAAAAACTGCGCGTGATTATCATAAATGCCAAGCTTAACAGACAGTCGAAGTTGGAATATACTACAAAACAAATCAATTGAAACCTTTTCAAATGAAATCCAACCATGTAGAGCTGGCCTGCTTATGGAAGGGTAACCTCATTTATTCTTTACAACGTCATCGAATAAAAACGTTGGAAGTCGATGCCGACTATTTTCGAAAGGAAAAATATAAGAAAAGGCCGACTGTAAGAAATCGCTCACCTCCGGACTGCCCACTATGGACACCTCGACACGAGGCTGTTGCTGCGGATGCTGCGGGTGCTGTGGGTGCTGCGGGTGCTGCTGCGATTGTTGCTGTGGTTGTGACTGCTGCTGCTGGTGGTCGTCGAGGACGACGACAGCACCACCGGCTGGAGCAGCACCGCTGGAAGTGCTTGAGGAGGTGGTGATGATCACCGGTGTGGCACTGGTGGTGGCGATTTGGCCCTGAATGGCCGACGAATCGGACGGGCTGAACACGTCCATCGTTCGACGACTACGACGACGTGGAGCTGAAGCGACGAGCTGCTGCCGGCTGAGCGCCACCTCGCCGCCGCTCCATCACCGCCGCCTATCGATTGTGCCGCTGTCGCGGCACCTCCGCTCGTTGAGCACTACCTCGTCGTCGCCGTGCTCTTCTGAATACTCGGCGACGTCACCGTCGCGGCGTCGCCACAGCTGCTGCGGCACCGCCGCCGCTGCCGCCGCCGCGGAGCTGCTTCAGCTGATCGAGCCACCACCACTGATATCAGTTCCTGTGGATTCTTTCGGTACATTCTAGTCTTGATTTGGTTCAAGTGCCATGCTTGTCCCTACGGAAGTGAGGTTTCCATAACTTAACATACATTTAGAATGCCTTGGGTATAATAATAAAAATAATACTAGGGTGACCCAAAAGTTCGTGTGCATTTTATATTCTGACTTACTTCATTTATAGCTCAAGAAAAACAAATTAATGACAAAGAAAGTCACCTTGGATGAGCCCAATTCTTTAACGCCGGCAATGAATTGTGCTTAACCAAAGTGACATTCTTGGTCATTGATTTGTTTTTCTTGAGCTATGAATAAAGGAAGTCAGAATCTGAAATGTACACGAATCTTTGGGTCACCCTAATAAAAGGATTGTAAACTCTCGCCCAGACCAGAAGCATGCCGTTCGAGGTTGATAACTGGAAATTCCATTGGAACCGAATGTTGTCTCGACCTTTAGCAGTCTTTAGAGAGATGTACACCGTGACTGATTTTCTCTAGCCTCCCTAAAAGCTCACAATTTACTAATATTAGTATTTTTTTTTTGAATTTTGATTTCTAAGGTATTTCCTGCTTTACTCTCCGTCTTTACGAAGAACACGTCGAATTTGAACAAAACGAATAATCCCACACCTTTTATGAGACGTGTTGAATGTCGACACCTGCTTAAAAATCACCGACGGAGCACATCATCCGTGGGAAAGTCGGTATTTATCAATGCACCATATCAGGGGGTGACAGAGAGGTCGGCGTTTTTATCGGCGACGAAAATTTATTTATTCATTCAATCGTTTATGAAGTCACATACAAATTTTCACCCCAAAGCAGTTGTCACCCTCACTCCTGAAGCTGATTCCACCCTCATGGTAGAATCAGTTTCGTGAGTTAGGGTGAAACTTCTGGGAAGTGATATATGAACTAATCACTAATACTAGTAAATTGTGAACTTTTCGGCGGGTGAGAGAAAATCACTGACAGTGTCTATCGACTGCGAAAGGTCGAGACAACATACCGTTTCACAAATTCACATAATATCCTCGAACGGCGTAAGAGATAAAAGATGATGTACTGCGCTCTCCTTGTTGGATGATGAGATTCGAAATTTTCAGAAGGCATGCATCCAAATTTGTTGTCTAGTTGTACTTGTTTGTTGGTTGTATTAGTTTGTTGTTGTTATGTATCACCTCATACCGTGCCATTCGGCACCCACAATAAATAAATGAAAAAAGAGAATCAACCACATGGGACCGCTCTTCATTTCCTTGAAAACAGCGAAGCTGGTCAGCCGTTCCTCACTTGGGATAGAAAAATCCCGCTGGGTTAACCCAACTCTTATCATACTGTAGACTAAGTATACTTCCGCATAACCCTCTCAATCACTTTGATGGATCCTCAGCAGTTTTGTCGATTAGCCACGTTCTCTCACCGTGGTCTCCTCATATTAGGCGTGGAATGCGCTGCTTGGGACGCACTGCACAACATGCGCGGCAGTTTACGTGTTCGGATCGATGCTTCATCACTCGCTAATCGGACGTGATTTATTTATTTCCTTTTTTTTATTTATTAAACTGGGTTACTTATATATTACTTATTTATGCTATGTACATGGGTGCTAACATTGCTATGTACATGGCTGTAGTTTAGTAGAACTGTTGCTAAAGTTCCTGGATTTAGTCAAGGTTTTTTAAAAGCTGTTTTGTTTCTAACTTACTTTTTATGTGACAAATGTGTGTAAGGATTCAGTTGCTCAGTTTTTTCTAACAATGGTGATAAAACGTGTTGTAAAACGTGTTGCTAAGTCATAATAAAACGTGGGAAACTCCTCGAATTTCGGTTGCATGTGAGTGGCATTTACAACGCAATCTGATAATTTCATGCTTTTTTTTATTTCTGTGAATTTTCTTTTGGAAGAAAGTTACTCTGTGCGGCACACCTTTCTAGAAAGTGTTCCGTCGTTAATATATTATTTGATGTTGCCATCCAATTTTTGCAGTGTTTTGCAATGAAATTGCAGAAGTTCCCATGATATGTTTGACTTTTGACTTCAATTTTAGATTTTCAGCTCGTTTTATATTCCGCTATCCATAATGTAAAAACAAGTTAGCATTTACGAACTCTCATCCATCTTCCAAGCATATAATAAAGCATATTTTGAGTATTTCCGGTATCGGAGCAATTGTTCGTATTTTGCTTTTCACTTCGTTAACTTATTTTCTATTATTTTCAGATATCTTTTCTATATTTTCAATTTTTAGCTTGTATTTTGTTTAAGTTAATGCTTTGTTATGCTTACAACTTTGTCACGTGCTATATGATGCAAGCAGATGAATAAATAAATGGGCACATCGCGTTCGTTCATTTTACCCTCTGAAACGGCAGAACAGTCGAAGTAAGGCTGTAAATCCGATCTCTAGTAGAAGGAAATTAATATTTTAAATTCCTGCCCCTTTCTCCGTTGTCCTTTCGAATATGGGGCTCTTACAGTAATTATAGTGGAATATTATTTCAGGTAGCTTAAATTTATCGTTGCACTACAACGATTGATAGGAGCCGATTCCATCAGTAATGGACTCAAACGGTCCGCAACCGCCGCATATGGGATCCACCGTGCCGATTCCCGGAGGCGTTGGCCTTGGTCAGGGTGCAATCGACGAGCTGAGCGAGAAGCAGCTCACACCGGAAGTGCTGCAGATCTTGATGACGTTTCTGAGAAAGAATGGCCTTGCTGTAGGTTTTCAGCTTTACATTCGCACATTTTATAAAATGTAATAATATTATTTTGTGATATTTTTGAATATATTATTGATCAAGTGATAGTCATCTTATTTTATATACTTTACAACATTATAGTATTACTTGATATTTGTGCAATGTTTTGGTGACATTGTTCCTTTAGTTGATAGATGTACGATAGTGATAACAATAATAGTTCACAATAATAGTAACAATAACAATACAGTAACATGAATAATAATAGTTCACAATAATAGTTTTTCAATAATAATATGGTACACTTGTAATAATATTAGTGCAATTGATGTTTGGCTATTCTGTTTGGCTCATGTAATATCTACCTTCTATTTGAAGAACTTTCCGGGGGTGCAGTGTGCAACAATAGACCCCGTTATGGTGTTGTGCGTCGAAGCTCTTATAGTTAGGATGTTTGATTATTGGGTATGATTTCACTCATCGAAGATGTTATTTAGGTCAGGAAAAGTTTTTTTTGAGATGGTGGTAGATATATCGCAAGTAATTGAACTTAAACGTCCGACTGGACCTACTATAGAGAAACTGTGAAATCTCAACGAAAGTCTGCATCTGGCCACCGCTTTCACTTTCTGCTGTTCATATAGTACATTTTTACCTTTTCAAAAGGGACAGGAGGAAAATCTACCATGAATTTATCTCTCTGATCATTTGATTGTTACCTCCTTCCAGGAAACAGAAGAAGCATTATCAAAAGAAGCGAATAATCTACTTGTTCTGAGCGAAGACGCGGCCGCTGGGTCAAATTTTCCGAGCAGGTAAATATTGCTATTGAGGTTAAACATGTTCTTTGATTTTTTATTCATCCTTTTTCACTCGCGCCTGTCAATTCTAGCGGTTTAGATATGAAATTTCCGATCATAACAAGCCCTTTTAAGTACCGGCTTATAAGGATATATGATTAGAAAAAGGATTGATCTGCATGGATCGACGCTAAATAGGTCTTTCAAAGCGTGTGTCTGTAATATCACCTGTTTTGAAATTATTCGATTAATATTATTATTGAATTTTGCTGATTTTCTAAATTGCGGAAGGACTGTTGTAGTAGAAGTGTGGCTTCCTGTAAGATAGGTAAAATGTAAAGGTGCCGGTGTTGAGCAGTCCCCTAAGGACAGCCGGCACATTCGCATTCTATTCAGAATTGTGGAGGCATGTGAATGCGTGTTTGCCCTTTGCGATGACTTACGGGGGCAAACGCTAAGCCAAGTCAGTGTATTTACCTTACCAGACAAGTCTGGTAATAATTTACCCGACCCCGAAGGGATGGTTTGGTTATCCTGCGCGGGAGTCGATCGCTCGACTGTGCGGATGTCAGTAGCGCCTCTTACCACTTCATCACCAGAGTCCTTGTAGGGTATAGCATTGGTATCGTTTTTCAAATGACAGATTTCAGTGAAGCTCTGCTCGCCGAATTTGAGTCATTGATGCAGTTTGTTGACTCGTCGTTTGATTTTTTCCAAGCCGAGTTCAGCCTTCTACTCTTCCCAGTTTTTGCTCATTCATATATCAAGCTGATGTTGGAAACTTCTGTTGCTAACGGTGAGACATTACACTATTACATGTTTGTGATAAATTTCCTCCATTTCATTGTTGATCACTTCATTCAGCGAGGGAGTTTTTCAAGCGCTACTCTAGTCGAATACCAAGGCCATATGAAGAGTTGGTGTACAATCTTGAGCGGCTTCAAACTCCGCATCAGGTCCAGGCCGACCCTTATGTGCAGTTTCTTATGTAAGTTTTTCATTTTAATCGTGAACATTTCTTCAATTTCTTTACGTCTTATTTTTCCTTCAAACTCTTCATAGTTTGTAGAAGAACTAATTTCGATACCGTTAAATGTAATTTTTATTGCAGTGAAATTAGAATTAGAACAGACCACTGTAAGATCAAGCCGCTCCAGTGAATTTCATTCTAAATAAGCTCCAAAGACAGCGAAAATTCAAAACTTTTTCTCAGGAAGAACAGCTACCTTGTGAAAATGTCCAAATCTTCCATAAAGCAGTTGGAAATTCCTTTGGCTCGTGCACCGACGATAAAGAACATTGTTAAGGAGCATATTACTATCGAAGGTGAGCTGTTTTCTCAAGATTTCCTTTTCTTATGATTTTATTAATCGCTTTTCTTGAATGAAAAAGTTGAAATTTTAATTTTAAAAATTATTCTAGTGAAAACGTGAATTGTGTTGGTTTAATGTCTGGATTTTGTGGCTAAATTTGGTATCCCTCATTGATTCTTTGATGTTCGAATTTTTAAATTTAGCATCTGACGTCATTTCCAAACTGCGATCAAGCGTTGAATCTCAAATGGGTGGAATTCTTGGACAGGTGTCCAAAAACGAGAAGAGACACAAGGTATTTGATGTTGTTCCTAAAAATATTGGGTATTTTGTATACTATTTGTTATATTTGTTTTTTTTTTCAAGATGTACTATGGAGTTCTCAAAGATGACGTTTCTCAAACGATTGAAAAGAAGAAAACCAGAGGTAAAGAGCTGAAAGACAGCAAGAAGAGTCAAGCGCTGGCTCCGGTTCCCGACCGAATCCCGCTTCCACCGCTCAGTGAAGCATTGCGGGAAGAACGACGGAAGGCGATGAGAGTAAGGACAACCTTCTAAATTGATGCATTGGGTGAATTTTATCTCAATGGTTTTCTTTTTAGGACGCTGCGAAGCTGACATTGGTGTCACAAGAGTCCCCTCCATCTGTTTGTATGTTGACTGCTCTTAATGCATATGGCGGTGTTTCCTGTTGTGATATTTCCGACGACTCCTTAATACTGTGCATCGGGTATGTTCATTATTCTTAGCGCATTTTTCGTTCTTCTTTTTCATTTTTTTAGAAATGTTCGTTGTTACATTTTCATATAGTCTTTTTAATTTTGTTTTGAAATAACTTCACCGATTTTGATCAGCAAATCAGCAACCTTTTCTCAATAGAATATTTTGAAAAAATTTACCTTCATACAGTGAATTGGTTACTTCATTACTTTGCCCTGTTTTTCTCTCTGGCAAAGAAAGTTGTCTCTTTTTTTAACTGCTTCAACATACTGAGAACGCTTTTTTTTACTTTATACACCATTTCATATTTCTTTTTTGTTTTTTAAAGATGTAATCGAAAGTTCCGGATTTCGTAGAACACAGGTAACAAAGACGCGAAAGATTTGAACGGTCGTCCTGTAGTTTTTTTCGCGATCCATTACGATTCATATAGCTTTTGGTTTGTCAAGAATAAATAGGGTGTTCGAAGATACCGTCCCCAACCCTTAAAATATTACGCCTTGAGGACAACAAATGTGGCTGAGTTAGCTAGATGCTTGGGAGTTGACCTTCTCTTCAAGATTTCATTTCAAAAATACTCTCTCCGAAGTTTTCTTTGCTTAATTTAGTGGTGTGGACGGCTCCATTGAACTGACAGCATTCGACGAGGAACAAAAATTGAAGAAGCTCCGCGATATGGAATCTCTCGAGGGTGTTAGTTGTTTCTAATTCCGACATTGGGATTCGCTTTTGTTTTTCTTGCTGTACCATTAACCCAAAATTCAATGCCCATGAAAAATGCTCAAATTCCTCACAGTGCAGTCTACCGTTTATTCTCCAGATCGATATGGATGCGGACAACATATCCGAGCTGCTCTATGATGATGTCACTGCGAAATCAGAGGTGTCACTCGTCGTAAGTTTTCATTCTTTTAATTGTTAGGGTTTTTAGAATGAAATTTTTGAAGGCAAGTTCATCTGATTCCAGGGCCATTGCGGGGCAGTGTACTCTGCCCATTTTTCTCCCGATAATCGTCTTCTGGCCTCGTGTGCCATGGATAAAACAATCAGATTATGGAGTCTCGAGACGCAAAAAAATGTGGTCGTTTATCGGCTCAATGATCCAGTTTGGCAGGTCTGTTTTCTCAGTATTTGTAGTTAATATGTCTATGTAAATATTATGGGCCCGCGTGGTCCAGTGGTGAGGGGCGCTATTGACACCCGCACGTTGGAACGATCGGTCTCCGCTTGAGCTAGTCTAGCCTGCCATCCCTCAGGCTCGGGTGAATTGGTACCAGACTCGTATGTTAGGGTAGAGACACTGACTTGGTATAACGGCTAGCCACCGCAAGTCGTTGTATTAGGTCATTTCATAAGTCCTTGCCGTTTTTTTCGTCATCCTTCTGTAAGTTTAGTTGGAAAGCTCTGATAAAGAGCTGTGCACCGTTCGATAGAAAATTGTTTGCAGTTTTGGAATATATATTTTGTTTTGATGAATACTTGAAAAGTGGCTAATTTTTTACCAGTGAAATGGGAAATGAAATTTCGCAAAAATAGCCCTTTGCGGCATGGAATTTTCTCTAGAAAAAGCGAAACTTTTTGCAACTATTTGCACAACATTTGAAAGAGAAAAACCTCTTCTACAAAGCGTTGTATCGCGTTTTTTCATTGCATTTTGTTTTTGGTAAATTCAAGGTCTTTAAGTCGAGTGACCCAAAAGCCGTTAATTATTTTTGGACTCACCGCTAGCTCTTTGTGTGAAAGTTTTTGCAACTCTTTCTATATGTCTTAGGTAGAATTTCTTGCTCTATCAGAAAATGTGTTAAGTTTTTTACGTCGCTAAATTTTAAACAAAATTTAGTAACAACGACTAAAGTAACGCACAGAAATTCTTTTTGTTGGGGTAGTTTTGATAAACAGCATATACCATTCGAATGAGGAAGACATGCACTATAATATAGCATATCAGACTTTTCTACACATATCGAATACCATACGTTTTTAGCTTGTTGAATGTGGCAATAAATGAGCCCTCCCGACGGTCCGATGCCGAGCAGCTCGGCCACGCGACCGCCGCGCGTCGAGCGCAACCGCCGCGCCGTTACGTTGGTCAATCGCGCGGCGGTTAAGTTGGTCGAGCTGCTCGGCATCGGGCCGCCGAGAGGGCTCGTTTATCGCCACTTTCAACGAGCTAAAAAGGTATGGAATTCGATATGTATAACAAGGTCTAATGTGTTGCCTTATAGTGTAAGTCTTCTTCTATAAAATGGTATATTTCGTTTGGCAAAACTCTCTCAACAAAAAGACTAGTGATGCTGCGTCCAAGTGGTCGTCGTCGTTGCTAAATTTTGTTTAAAATTCAGCGACGTGAAAAACCAAACACATCTTCTGATAGAGCGAGAAATTCAGGCATGGGACATATAGAAAGAGTTGCAAAAACTTTCACACAAAGAGCTAGCGTTGAGTCCAAATATAATTAACGACTTTTAGATCACTCGACTCGAGGGCCTCAAAGTTGTCAAACACCAAAAGCAATAAGAAAACCTAATATAACGTTTTGTAGAAGAGGATTTGCTCTTTCAAATGGTGTGCAAATAGTGGCAAAAAGTTTCGTTTTTTTTTAGAGAAAATTCTAAGCCGCAAAGGGCTATTTTTGCGGAATTTCATTTCATATTTCACTGTTGAAAAATTAGCCACATTCTAAGTATTCATCAAAACAAAATATATATTCTAAAACTACAAACAATTCCCTATCGAACGGTATACAGCTCTTTATTAGAGCTTTCCAAGTAAACTTACAGAAGGGTGATGAAAAAAACGGCAAGGACTTATGAAATGACCTAATAAAGGCCAAACTCGCATTCACTGTGTCTCTACGATTCTTAATGGAACACCCGTGCGTGGCGCGTTCTTAGCAGGCTGATCGACGCCGACACCTTCACTCCTTTACCTTTACTCTTACCATTATGTAAGTGTTATATAAATTCAGGTGCAATTCTCCAATCGAGGGTATTACATGTGCAGTGGTGGAGCTGACGCTATGGCAATGCTGTGGTGCACTGAACGAATGCATCCGCTGAGAATATTTCCAGATTCCTATGGCTCGGTGAACTGTGTGGATTTTCATCCGAACTGCAATTATATTGTGGGAGGTACGACCAGTTATTCCGTTATCAACCACAGGGTCGCGCGTGGTGCGGTGGTAGGGGCGCTACTAACACCCGCACGGTCAAGTGATCGATCTCGGCTGGACCAACCAAGCCTTCCATCCCTCCGGAGTCGGGTAAATTGGTACCAGACTTGTCTGGGAAGATAAAAACGGTAACTTTGTGTAGCGGTTGGCCGCCGCAAGTCATAAAAAAGACCAAATACTATAATTCACCATTCCTCAACGATTCTGATTGAAAAGCTTCTGCGTCCTCAGGAGACCAACGCCGACACTTTAACCTTTACCTCTTTCCTTAGCGATAAATCGTAATAATTTTTTAAATTCTCTATCAATACTCTGGAAAGTCCCGCTTGGTCACTGGTTTTTTTTTTCGAGTAACCGAGCAGATTCAAAAGAACACGAACACTTGATCGTTTCATTTTCAAATTCAGATTCGTGCTCTTTAGTATTTTCGTGGTTGCGTTTGTACCGTTTTACCTTTATCGTCAGCACTGCAACCTATGCAATAAATAATTCAATAAATGAATAGTTATTCAAACATGGATAGTGGGGAGGTTGTATGACTTTACAGTTTTTTTGCGTGGTTTAAATTGTTGAAACCGTCGAAAGCCTATTTTTTCATCGTTGGTGCTCTTCAAAAATTGTGCGAAAGCAGAAAATTCAATTAATTGCCTCGAAAACTAATTGGTACTGAAACGTTGATAACATTTTATAAATCCTACAAATCAACTATTGGATGGTTTTTAGGCAGTGAGGATCGCTATGTCAGGGTGTGGGATGTTTTGACTGGTACCTGTGTTCGAACGTTTTCTGGTCACGCTGCCGGCGTGTCCGCCGTGAAGGTGAGGTATATTGGCTTTGTGGTTTTGTTTTTTTTTCTGTTTGTAGTACCATATTCGATTTATAATGTCAAGCGTGGGCGCGCGTGGTTCAGTGGCAAAAGATGCTACTAACACTCTTACGGTCGAGTGATCGATCCTTGCCCAAGCTAACCAAGCCTTCCATCCCGCGGGGTTGGGTGAATTGCTTGGAATGGTAAAGACACTCACTTTATATTGCAGCTGGCCCCAAAAGTGAATAGTGTATGCGACTGTGAATGGAACACGATTGCTGCGAGTGCCCTAGGGTATAATCAACATAGACCACTCTACCTTTACCTTTTAATGTCAGCCATTGTACTTAATATGTAAATTGATTGATAGTATGTCATATTTTTATAGTTCTCTCCATGTGGACGTTACATAATATCGACCGCTCGCGATGGTGCGGTGTGCGTTTGGGATGTTGCCTATCAACGGTTAGCGGGTATGGAAACGCGTAACAATCCAGCCTCTATAGTGGGTTCTTTGGTGGATCTGTTTGTTGTCGTGTTTTCTTTTTCTTTTTTGTTTTCAATAAAATTTTTCTGCTGAATTTCATTTTGTTCTTTAGGGCTCTATATGCTTTTCCCGAGATGGTGGTTGTTTTGCGGTTTGTCAAGGTGGCGAATCGCTATCGGTCTATTCACTGGACAATATGATCGCAGCGACGAGTAACGCCGCGTCGAGCAATGAACTTTGCTTCGATCCGAAGTGAGTTCTTCAATTTTTTAGAATAGTATAAGTACCAGAATAAACTAAAATTCAAATATTGGCTGGTGACAAAGTCTTGAGCAATTTGACGTCTTTTTCTCCTTTTATTTTTTGTTATGCATATAATGTAACTGCTTCAACAATATAATCACCACCCCTC
This sequence comes from Nippostrongylus brasiliensis, assembly GCA_030553155.1. NCBI lineage: Eukaryota > Metazoa > Nematoda > Chromadorea > Rhabditida > Heligmosomidae > Nippostrongylus > Nippostrongylus brasiliensis. The sequence continues at coordinate 33,382,134 of CP130732.1, read as the reverse complement.
GTCACGCCAATTTTCCACCTCACGGGTAGGTTAGCAACCCTTTTTCTCTTGAACTGAGGTGTCTGGGAGTCGAAGGAATTTCTAATCTCCTTTACGTCATTCTTAGCTTCTGTTTTTTAGCTAAGGGTGCCCTAAGGGAGCAAAATAAAGGAGGTGATGAGGTATAGGCCGGGTGCGGAACCGGACTCCAGCTCAACTTCCATTTTGTCACCCACCAATTTATCTGGGGTGTAGGACGCTCAAAAGTGCTCTTGCGGGTTTAGCATTATAATTAAAAGTAATGAAGACCACTTGACCATTTGCATCTCCCGTAGTCCAGTGGTAGGAGGCGCTACTGACAACCGTACGGTGTTACGATCGATCACCGTACGGACTAACCAGGCCTTCTATCTCTCCGTAGTCCGGTAAATTTGTACCAGACTTGTTGAACACGAATGCGGCGGCGCGTCCATAGAGAACAGATCAGCGCCGATACCTTTTCCGTTTTATCTGTCACATCGAAGCATCGAGATTCACTATCAGGTTGTCGTGGATAACCTAGATCAAAATTTGTGATCCCCTCAAGTGAAACGGCCCAAGGCTTCCTCGCCACCCTATTGAAGCGTCTTGATGAACATTCTTTTTCAGATATTGAAATCCAACACCGACTTTTCAGGATAAACATGCCAAATTTCAACATTTTCACCTATCCAACTATGCAGACGTCTGTGATTGGACTTCATTTCACGCGACGAAATCTACTACTTGCCATCGGAGCTTACAACGCATAAGATCTCAACAGAATTCCTCGTTTCTAGTTCGTTATGTTTGCTTTCCGAAGTCATTGTTGTCGCTTTCGGCAGTGCCACCATCCTAGCCGGTATCTACGGGTTGTTTTATAGATTCTTTTGCGTTTCGATCACTAGGATTGTTTAATTATTTGTGCCTAATCAATTTTTGAAGTGAAAGTCCTGGCATCGCCGATTGAAAAATAAATAATTATATGTTCAGTTGTGTCTACTTTGTGGCATCGCTTGAGTACGATTCTCTAATTTTATCGGAAATTTCGTCGTTTTGTTTTTGCACTTTCTGCCAATCAATATCTTTGATGTTTTTTTATAGCTGAATATGAGAATGGCATTTCCCGAAGGACTTACGAGTCCTGAGATGGAAATCGCCGAAGGTGGAGTGATACTGGACAATAGAACGTGGGTTTTTTCGTAATTTTGTAATAAGATTTAGAAAATTTTGTGGAGTTCACTTGACGTAGGGAATTGTAATTAAGTGATAAATGGTGTTCAGTTATTGTTCACTCCAACTGGTGAATTTTTTTAGCCGATTCGCCGATCTGAAAAGCATGTTGGACAGTAGCAAGGACAATCTGAAGGTGGACGCTATGAAACGAATAATCAATGTGAGTTCTTAATGTTTTATTCCTTTTTCTTTTTCCTCTGTTTTGAGCAGATTTCTACAAATTGTGCGTTTTTATCGTTGACGAAGAATTCTAAGTTTACTTTTAGTTGATAGCGAAAGGAAAGGATGTGAGCGAACTGTTTCCAGCGGTTGTGAAAAATGTTGCTGCAAAAAACGTCGAGGTTCGTCTGCATTTCGAACAAATTCATTGATCGTTCTAATCGATCGATAGCTTTCCTTTTTTTGAAAGATTTGAGCTTTTTTCATAGGGCAGTAATAAAGATTCCTGCATGATGAGATAATCACTATAGCAAATTTTCATTGAATAATGTTTCAGTAGAAATGCCATAAATCAATTAAACTAGCATTTTTTCCGTAAGAATGGAGTTGTCATTCTGATCAATGATCTGAGCTGCTATATTTGACGTTTCAGTTAAAAAAGCTGGTATATGTGTACCTCGTGCGGTACGCTGAAGAACAGCAGGATTTGGCATTGCTATCGATCAGTACGTTCCAGAGAGCGCTAAAGGTACCTGCGATTTACTAATATATTGAACCGCTGAATTTATTGTTTTTTATTTTATCTATTGCAGCCTTTATTTTAAGGATCCTAACCAACTGATAAGAGCGAGTGCCCTCCGAGTACTGTCCTCCATTAGAGTCGGCATGATTGTGCCGATCATGTTGCTGGCAATCAAGGACTCCGTGCGAGATATGAGTCCATACGTCAGAAAGGTGGGGCCTGCTTTATCAGTATTTATTTATTTACCCTTTTATTTACTGACATACCCTAATTTATCTCTGAATAAACTATAAAGGGTAGAGGTAGTGTCGGCGATGATCAGACCCTTGAGGGAGCGCCGCTTCATTTATGTTCCATTCAGAATCGTAGAGTTATAGTTGATGCGTATTTGTTCTATACAATGACTAGCGGGAGCCACCCGCTCTATCAAGTCTGTGTTTTCCCTTCTCAGACAAGGCTGGTATCAATTTACCTAACTCCGGAGGGATAGTAAGCGTGATTAGCCCGGAAAGGGATCGATTGCTCGACCGTAGCGCCTCTCACCACTATGCCTCGTACGCCTATGAATAAAGTAATCTGTTTTGAAACTACGAAACTGTGCTAGCAGAACAGTAGCCTTGTCAGAAGCAAAAAAAGCAAAAAACACACCGACACCTTTTTTGTCCTTTCTTGTTTTATTTTTTATCAGATATTCAACAGGTATATTTCAGGTAGCAGCTCACGCCATTCCAAAGCTCTACTCGCTGGATCCTGATCTAGAAACTGAACTGGTTGACTGTATCGATTTCCTTCTGGCGGATAGGCGAAGTCTAGTCTTGGGCAGTGCTGTCTACGCGTTCGAAGAGGTAATTCTTTCGATTTGTTATCCAACTTCTTTTAAATTGATATTTATTCTTGTAGATATGTCCTAACCGACTGGACCTACTTCATAAGCACTTTCGCGCATTGTGTCGCGCGCTGGCAGATGTTGATGAGTGGGGTCAGGTGAGGCTCTGGTACTATTTATCACTCTTTTTTAGCCTGAATTTGTGCAAATTAAGGTCATGATGATTAATCTCCTCACGAGATACGCGAGATCGGAGTTGGCCGACCCTGAGCTGCTTCCTCAACCAGATGTGGATTTGACGCTACTGCTTAATTCGGCGCGTCCTCTTTTACAGGTAAGCCTCTGCTATTCAATTAAATTCGCAACATTTTTTTTCAATTCAATCTTGTTTTATATGGATGAAGGTAAAAGTCGGCGTGGGAGGTGCAGCAGTAAGAGGTGCTAGTGACGTCCACACGGTCGAGAGATCGATCCTTGCCAGAGTGAATGAAGCCATATCGCCCGAGAGGGGTATATTGGTACCAGACCTGGCAGAGGAGATGAAACACAGACGGGTGGACCACACAAGTCTAGGGACCAAGTATAGACTAAGTATGCATTCACCATTTCTGATTCTGAATGGAATGCCATTCTGAATGGAATGCAAATACATGGCGCGTACGTACGGAAATTGGAAGTAGCAACAGCTTCATCTTTACCCTCACTTATCAAAACTAACAGTTCAGGGAATTGTGCGAATATAATTTTCATTTTTGTAGTCAATATTTTGCAATATAGAAGTGTTTTTCAGTCGCGCAACTGTAGTGTTGTGATGGCGGTCACTCAGCTGTTCTACTATACCGCCCCGAAATCGCAGCTTTCTCAGGTAACGGTAGTTTATTTTTATGTATTTGATTATTTGTTTGCTTAATGTTATTTAGCTAATGGCAAGAGCAATCAAGATATCAAGTCTCCAGTGATGACTGTTATTTTCCACAATGCAATTTCTGATTTACTTTTACTTTCTCTTTTTTGTTCAAGGGCTCGTTTAGACGCCGCGCGGCGAAAATGCAAAATCGAAGCGAATTCAATAATTGACATCATTGATAGAATTTGCTTCTTTGTGTTAGTGGCGCAGACCGGTGGCGTCGCGTCTGAGCAAAAAAATAAGCATATAATCACGTAGAGAGCAAATTAAACAAAAGAAGTGAATTTCGTCGAAATTTCGTGAGGAATAGCAGCCTTCTAAAAAACCCGCACGGCCAGTAAGTTTGCTTATATGAGGCGCCACCGGACTGTGCCACTAATGCAAAGGAGCAAATTCGATTAAAGACGTTAATTATTGACTGCGCTTCAATTTTGCATTTTCGTCGCGCGGCGTCTAAACGAGCCCTAACTTTTTCTCATTTAGGTTGCCCGTGCGTTGGTACGGTTACTTCGAGGGCCACGCGAAGTGCAATACGTTGTTCTGCTGAACATCGCAACGATATGTGAGCGCAATCCGGTACTGCCTGGAACCTATGCCATATCAAAAGTAGGCGAGAATTTGGGGAAAATCTTGAATGTAAATTGTATCGCCGTGGTCTTGCACTTGAATCTGATCGACAGAGATCATCGTCCTGAGACACCAGTGGATGGCATAATGCACGTGGTTCTATAGTGACTCTAGTTTGTGATGGAATGGCGTGTTAGTGTTTCACCCACCAACCACCACTGCAGGAAAGTTCTCGATGTTGTTGTTATTCGTGTAGGTACCGCCATGGTATATCAATGCACGTAACAAGCACACCCTCTTGGTTAATGAATTTCTGCGAAAAAATGTCACCTCAACACAATTGATCACATCTGTTCAGAACATGTTCGATCCGTTCCTGAAGTCGTTTTTCGTGAGATCGTCAGATCCGTCGTTCGTCAAAGAGCTCAAACTGCACATTTTGACGAGCTTGGTGTCGGAAGCCAACGTACACATCATACTGAGAGAGCTACAGGTGAGCTTTTTTTGTTTTGTTCGTTGATTTCATACTGTATTCGTTTGTAAGCTTGCATATATTTAACTAATTCATCGAAATACCTATCTGAAGTTCCCTTCCGTTTACAAATATACCTTTGTAAAGTCCAATGCTTACAGTACTGTAAACTTTGGGGCTAGAAAACAGTTAATCGGCGGTTTTTGTGCTTTCAAAGCCTATTCATACTTGACAGCAAAGCAGCTGCAGCAGCGCGTGCCTTTGCTTCAAACAACGTTTTTTCTCGAGCCTGGACTTCTTATATTCTCTGCGACCCAGTATACCATCTTGGTGTGGAATCCATCTTACCTCTTGAACGTTAGAATTTTGAAACTGTTCTATTGCCAATACAAATTTCTAAAAAATCCATTTCCTGGCTATCCGCTGGTATGTATCCTCTGCGTCTCTGTCTTATACTTCAACATTATTGCACTGTTTTGCTGCCTAGTGCGAATGGATTTTTTTCGAATGCTCCCTGAATTACAGTCGTTATTTTCCTTCTCTCTTATTTTTCTTCTCTCTACTTCACTCTTCATCTGTCTACCAGCCCCTGGACTAGTCCTATTTACATGATCATGAATTGTGGGCTTTACTATCAAAGTGTAGGTTCCATTTCTGACCGCTAAAGGTCTATTCATACCTCAGAAACCCTACCTGTAATGCCTGTAGGTACAGTGCTCCGTCTGGATCTTTGGCTTATTCGTGGCCGTTTCAGCGTTTCTCTACTGCCGAGTACGAGTGAACGGATCTCAAGATTTTCCGCTTATAAAAATCTCATGACTCATTTCATAATAACTAATTAAATTTTAAGTTTTTAAAAATTTTGAGATCTCATAACTCGGTTCATAATAACTCATTTTGGACGTACGTAAGCACAAGCGATCTGGCCGCTGCAGCGATCGAAGCAATCGGAAGATGTGCGGTTCGTGTGAAAGCAGTCAGCGAGCAGTGTCTGGCTGGATTGGTTCAGCTGATCGCCTCACCCAACGAGACCGTCGTTTGTTCAGCGGTCATCGTTCTGAAGAGGTTCGTGAAGGATTGATTTCAACAATATTGATAGAAAAATTCTAGCCACGTTAGGGAAGCGCTCCTTCGGCTGTATTTTTCTTGACTTTAGAAATTTATAGGTGTTGAGAATTTGTAGAAGGACAAAGGGAAGTGGAGGGCTGATGTTAGCTGGGGTTTTGCGAGGAAATTGTAGCTTGAAGTTGTTTGTTTCCAAGGCTGGAGCGAAAAATTTGTCAAGATTTTTTAGAGAATAATCTTGAACTAATTTATTTTTGGTTTCAATTTTGTTAGGCTTTTGCACGCCGAAGCTCCTGTCCCGTTGCTGTCTCGTCTTACTCGACTGATCCGTTCCATTCAAGCTCCATCGGCTAGAGCTTGCATTATATGGCTAGTCGCAACTCATGTAGAAACGGTTCGCTTTTAATTTTTTCTGAAATATTACCATTTTTCTGTGCATATTTATAGTCACATACTCAGTATCAAATTGTTTCTGTTTTAGGTGCCAAATTTGGCCCCGGATTTGCTCCGAATTCTTGCCAAGAACTTTGTTAATGAGGATGAAATCGTGAAGGTGAACCATGTGGTCTTTTCGCTAACTGCTTCTGCTTTCGTGATTATCACATTTGTGAAGTGAATGCCATTATTTCAGGTGGAAACCCTCAAATTGGCCGTGAAATTGTGGATGATTCGTCGCGATGACTGTGAGAAGCTTGTACAGTACGTGTTGCAGTTGGCGAGATACGATCTGAGCTATGATGTCAGAGATAGGCGAGTTATCATTTGTCGTTTCAATTCTTTGGTTGTTATGATCATCCCATATCACTCCAGCTGGGTAGTTTGGAGTTATTCTTATTCTGAATATGCTGCGCGGCTGATGTAGTGGTAACAAGGCCCTGCCGAAGCCCTCAGAATCGAGCGATCGATCCCGGCCCGGGCTAACCAAGCCTTCCATCCCTCCGGGGTCAGGTAAATTAGTACCAGACTTGTCTGGGAAGGTAAAGACGCTGACCTGGTTTAGCAGCTGGCCCCACAAGTCATTCTATAGGCCAAATACGCATTCACCATGTCTCTACCATTCTGAATAGAACACGAGTGCGGCAGCACGTTTTCAACGCCGATACCTTTACCTTTATTTTCGCAGTATTTTGAATGGAAAAAAACTTCGACTTCAAAAACTTGCGCTTTGTTTTCTTCTATTCTTTAGTGATGATTTCTTTTCTTTTCTTCTTCTGGCGTCCCGAATTGAATAATCGTTGTTCGAATGTTTTCCATCAATGTTATCCCCCGCTCCAGCAGTTGTCTCCACTTCCAGTAAGCAACTTTTTTATTGTATCTATATTTTTGTGAAGCAATCATAATAGTTGTGAGAAAGTGCTGTGAGAAGTAAGATGAAATGGACCGCGTTCATCGGTTTCCCAAGTATGCGCCGCGCACTCGTTTCTAATTCAGAATCATACACATGTACATAGTGAATGCGTATTTGGTCCACATAATTACTCGCCGAGCTAATTGCGGTCCAGTTCTGGACTGTCATCTTCTGAGACAAATCTGGTACCAATCTCCTCGACCTCCCCCACGAGAGATAATAGTCTTGGCCAGCGCGAGCGAGGATTGATCATTCGGCCTTGCGGGCGTCACCGGCGCCACTATCATCTGTACCTCGGGCACAGCCATTGATGAACACACCCTTAGGAGGTATTATAAAGTTCGTGGAAGGGGAGATCGATGATCGCTGGGTGGTGAAAATTTCGTATTTGTCGCAAACGTTCACAATTGGCCTTTCACGATCGTATTTCGTAAATAAATAAATAAATAAATAAATAAATAAATAAATAAATAAATAAATAAATAAATAAATAAATAAATTTCGTTTCAGATGCCGATTCTTACGAAATCTGCTCTTCAACACCACCGTCCTAGCCCAGCACGCCGAACAGATCTTCATGGCGAAAAAGCCAGCGCCGGCGCTCCAGAGCAGTTTCAAAGGTTTGTTTTCAATCGATTCGTGTCGTTCGTTACTGAAGAATCCTCCGTTTTCTCCTCAGAAAGGGAACAATTTCAACTCGGCACCTTATCCCATGCGCTGAACCAGCGGTGTGCTCGCTATCAGGATCTGCCCAATTTTCCTCAGGTCGGTTAATTCGCTGTGCTTATTTCAGTCTGTTTTCGATCTGGTATTTTTATTATCTTCTGTACTTAGGTATCCTCTGACCCGTCGATGCGCCGTGAAGCTAACTCACCGGAAGAATTCAAAAATGACGAAGGTGACCTGGAGGATGAGGATGAGGAAGACGAGTATGAGGACGAGGAGTATGAAGAGGATGAAGATGAAGAAGGCAGTGTTGAAGCCGAAGAGGAGGAGGAGGAAGAGGAAGAAGAAGAGGGAGAAGGTGAAGGAGACGAGGAAACGGCAGCTGATGAAAGTTCAGAGGAAGAGGGAAGCGATGAGGTAACGTAATCTATCACAGAAAAGTATAGTAATTGGAGGTTGATGAAAATAAGTTTAGGAGGGAAGCGAGGAAGATTCAGAGGAAGAGAGACCGATGCCACCTCCAGTTAAAACGGCATCCTCAAAGGCCCACAGCAAACGTTAGTTCATTCAACGGTGTTTAATTCTTCCCCTTACCACCTTTTCAACCTATTTATATATTCATTTATTTTTTGTACTATTTTTTGGAATATCTCTTTTGCCTAAATGTCAGTTTGTTGACATATTTTCTGTTCTTCTTTCACTGTATGGCGCGTGACAAATGTTTGTAAATGAATTAAATATGAAATCAATTCGTTTAATTAAAAATCTAGGCCTCGCTGCTACCAACGGGCATACCGCACCCGAGAAAAAGTCAGCCCCAAAACCCACGGAAACAGCCATTGATCTGCTGCTGGATTTGGACTTTTCCGCGGCTGGAAGTCGTCAGTTGGTGGATCCGGAAGTGATTTCGGTAAGACGTTCAAGTTTTTTCCTCGTTTATGATGCCTGAACTCAACCGACGAATTTTAGAAGGATTCACGTGCAATTCTCAACACCATAGAAGGTGATGGTATCGAGGTGTCGTTGACGTTTCCAAGAAAAAATGATGCGCAATACACTCCTCTGTGTTTCTTGCTACGGAACGCTACCGACGAGCCAATCGAGGGCATTAGATTTGCACCGCCTGGAGATTTCGACGTGAAAGGAAGCCTGGAGGTATTTCCTTTTTGTTTATCTTTCCTTCCTTTCTTATCATCACAACATATCCAGAGACACATAGCTCTTATAAGGTTGAAAAAGCCTATTCTTGCGGTTCGGAAGGAGTTGCGTGGTGGAGAACTTCATGGTGTCGGATTTCTTTAGTTGAGATTTTTGCCCTACTTTCATGTTAGAGCGTCTGGGTCGATTTCGCTTAGTGAAAGTACATTTACCGTAATAAAGAAAATTTTGGTTTATTAACTAAATCACCGAACTAATTGACTAAATAAGGAACGAAAAATTATTCCACTGTCTCAAGCTCGTACCTGGTAGCATAGGAAATTTCTCTTTCAGATAGAATCTCTGGCAGCTGGCACATCCCGTATCCTGAATGTCTCGGTCGACTTAGGCGATAGCCTTCGTCGAGTCGAGTGGAAGTTGTCCAGAAACACCAGTGAAACTGTGAGAAGCGTCGCGATTGAGGTAGGTGCTTTTCGTTGTTTTTTTTCGGTGATTCCTGACGTTTCTTGTTGAAATAGGTGTATTTTGTATAATTGTAAAACCTCAAGTTTGATTATTATTCGAAAGTTTCTGTTGAACGGAGGCGTAAAAGTAAAGGTGCCGGCGTTATCCGTCCCCTAGGGACCTATACAATGACTTGCGAGGGTCAGCCTTTACCAAGTCAGTATCCTTACCTTCCCAAACAAATCTGGTACCAATTTACCCAACCCCGGAGTGATGAACGGCTTGGCTGACCCGGCTGGCGATCGATCGCCGACCATACGAGTGGTAGTAGCGCCTTTTACTACTGCACCACGCGGGCACTTGCTGTGGAGCCTCCAAATTTTTCTTCTAAACTTCTCCCTAAGCAAAGCTCTTTGCGTCTTTCAGCGTTTTTTAGTGGTTTGATTGCTTCTGTTCCGCTCAAGATGTGTGGTTGCAGGTGCCGATCGGAGAACAAGTGCAACCGATTCGTATACCGGACGAGGAGGTTGAAAAGGAGCGTCGTCGTATGGGCGGACTCAATCGGCACTCGGCTGCGATAAGTCATCAGGTGTCCGGTGATGACGTTGTGACCGTAATCAACGCCTATCGAATGCCGAACGGGGTTGGTTGCTTTCAGATATTATCCTTAACTCTACAATACGGTATATTTCGGTTTGTGTTCTGAATTCGTCCGGGTTTCCCAATTTGTTAAGAATCTGCACAAAGTCGATAAAGAAGAGGCGCTAGTCGAGCTAGACTCATCCCGCACTGCACCCGAATCACATATCAATCAACTTGTTTGACCAGCGGCGAAATTCGTTTTTTGTCAATTTTTTTGAAAATTTCGTCGTTGCTTCAATCGGGGAACCTATTCGTTCCTCGCGGCCGCGAAAAACCACGTTACCTGCCTCCATATCAGCTGAATCACATATCAATCGACTTGCTTCTGCGAATAGAATCCGAATATACTAGTTAGAAAGGCCGACGGCGAAACTTGTTTTTCGACAACTTCAGTGACGGAGCTTCTGATTTTATTGTTACTTATACCACTCTCTCTGATAACTTGTTGTTGTTTTTTTTCGTATCTGAACGACACATTGTTCAACTAACACGTTTTTCTTATTCAATAGCACATCCATGTTTAAGGATGTAACGATAAATAATATAAATCAATAAAATAAGTTTGCCGATGCCGATATCGTCGAAGTTTTCGAAACATTCTTCATTTTCGCGCTCTCAAAAAATATCTTTTCTAGCCTCTAGACCACCCGTCCACCCATATTCAAGATTATTCCGTTTTCAGATGTTCACATGTCAAACGAGATCGCGGAAGGATTTGGTGATTATGCGTCTGACTGACGACAACATCGAGGTTAGCAGTGACAACGCTGTTTTTGGTAAAATGTTGGTTAGTCTCGTGCAAAGTATTGCAAACAAATCGAGTACTGAACCAAAAGGTGCTAATTGAATGGAACGAATCGCTTTTATTGTATGGCAAGGTTGGCCATTTTATGTTGCGCGATTGACTCCGATGCTTCCATAATTTATTATTTTGTAACGTTTTAGTGATGTGAACATACTGGTGGTTGTAAACTGTGCTTGAATCGATTAACCTATTTATTTAATAAAATCTCGTTCTCAAGGTGGTGTCTAGAACAGCTATTCAACACGCTACGCACACTGGACCATTGAAGTTTGCTGGGTTCATCAGCTTTATGCTGATAAGAAGCTATTGCACAGAGCGAAGATTTTCAGAAATACGGTAGAGCCCCTCATGTTTCCCATACATTGGGAAATAGTCAAGCAGAAGTACTACGGTACGTCTTCCATCGAGATAAGATGATAATTGAGATAAGATATTCAGTTTCGGAGTGGCTATAATTGCTTTCAAAGTGGAACTAACCCACAATCTAAGCAAAAAAGTGGAAAGTGATAATGGAAGTGCATCAGGCGGGAAGGCACGTTATTTGCTGCGGAAAGTGGATCGTCTCGCAGAAAATATCGTTTCTACGCCGCGAGAGGATGCGGGTCCTTCTGGCCGTTTAACATGGGCTAATTTCGGACTAAATTCGCCAGAAATCGGGAAGCGCTTCAACTATGAGTATAACAATTTGAAATTTTGCGACGTACATTTGCCGAGTCCTCGCGGACGCTAAACATGGACAAAATGCAATGGCTGCTGAAATTGGCCAAGGTCTCCACGGGATTTGCCCAAAAACGCGCTGTACTACTGTCTTGTATATGAAAATTCAAAGCCCTGCGACGTGCAATCCGCGGGCGCGATATACCGTTCAAAACGGGCTAACTGGGTCAGGTTGCCGAAATTCGCCAAGATTCTTGCAAATACCACTCGAACAGAGATGTTCATTGTATCCCGGACAGGTATTTCAGTAATTCCTCATGTTGGGCACGGTCTTAACCTGTGTCGCATACGCCGCATCCGCAGGTGGCTACAATGCTAGAGTCGCATCTCACAGAGCCCATGCGCATCAGATGATATGATGCCCGAGTGCATCTTATCATCTGGTGCGCGTGGGCGTATGACCCTCACATCCGAGGGCTTCAGCTGAACTCCATATCTCCCTCCTCTGCGGAATGATGAACGAGGTCCGTGAGCTGTATTTGCCAGACATTTTTCGAGCTCCGTAGCACGGGAGCGTTGGATTTTTGAGTTGGGAATATAGACTACATCGTTACTAGTTCTGAAGTTCTAAAAAATCACCTATGTGCTTTTGAAATAAGTCTCCGGGCAGAAATCTGAAAAGCCAGATGGGGCTGCCTGTTTGGATCAAATGCTCACCGAACGCTCTAACAGGCTGCTCAAAACAGAGTGTACCCCTTCTAAACTTAGACGACGGAAAGGCTCTTCGACACGGCTAAATGTAACGGTACAACTTGATCACGTCATCATAGTATCGATCGCACAATAACACGGATAGGGACAGCGCTTCTAACCACTGAACCAGTAGAACACCAAGAGAAGGGCCCATTTCTGTGCTCATCGGGGGATTCTCTCCCTAGCAAAGGTTTTCTTCACAATTTGGTAGTAAACACTGCGAACACCGCCGTCGTCTTTACGATCGTCAGAATCACCCCGCGTCCCCTCAGGGTGAACTGGACACCTTGACTCGACTAGTAATTGTATACCAGTTGCTCGTGATAGATTGACTGTAGCCAATTAGCCAAGATGATACAAGTTTATTTCGGCTAACGTTTCGGCGAGTCCGCCTTCGTCAGAGCCTGGAAGAGAAAAGAGGAGTTTGTGAGATCATTCGCTCAAGACCAATTTCAAGTTTCAGCGATGAATCAGAAGGCACCAGGAGAGAAAGACGAATCGCGGATAGGGTAAACACAACCAGACCTGGGCAAGTAGAACACCAATGCAAACCACAAGCTACAGGCGATACATAAGGTAATGTGGCCACCCTAGCGAGCCTCTGGCCGGCTGTCCTTCGGGTCAAGCCCGCACAGGTCAGCGAATGCTGCCAGCTCCTGTATACCAGTTGCTGCCTATCACCTAGATGCCCAACTTTCCCGATGGAGAAACCAGTAATCAACGGACCTCTGCGCCCTTCACATTTAACCCATGTTGAACTTCATTCAGCGCCCGCAGATTGTACGTCGCAACGCGTTGAATTGTCACATACACTGTCCAGACAAGATCGGTTTCCGAATGGACCTCGTGACGATCTAATTTCGGGAAATTTCGGTGCCTTTCCAAATTAGACCATGTTGAGAGGTTATTCGGACCCGCAGATTGTACGTCGAAGGAGTTCGGATTGTTGGGTATAAAGGCGAGGCACCACTCGGTCTTGAGCGCGTCTTGTGAGAAATTCGGCGCATTCCGCACCATCTGCATTTGGACCATGTTTAACGTGCTGGAGGACCCGCAAATTGTACGTCGCGAATATTCGAATTCTTATACCTACAATCCGGGCACTTCACGGTTTTCGGCTAATTTCCCACGAGTGCCTATCGAAGAACAATCGACATTTGGTCAATTGACGTTGAAGCAATGATTTCTCATTTGCATGATAACATTGTGATTTCGTCATTGTTCTTTATCATCGTTTTCAAAAAAAGACTCACCACCCACCTGCTATTCCTATAAAGGGCTTGGAAGAAAGCTTGGACGGGCGATTGGTGGGATGAACCACCCAAGTAGGGTTCTACCGAAATTTGAGATCGGAGTGCTGGAGGGCGGTTCGCCGTGCTTTCCAGAATTACAAATCGGCGATGTGGTGCAAAACCATTAGCTCACTGGCTGCACTCACCGAATCTTGAAAAAAAAGGTAGCCCTCGTTATGCAGGAGTCGCCCACGCGCACCAGATAGTAACCAATACCCTCCGGGCATCGGTTACTATCTGGTGTGCGTGGGCTCAGCGAGATGCGACTCTCGCATGTTGGGCATCTACGTATTCGGCGTATTCTGCACTGGAGTCGTACGACGTCAGACATAGGGAAATATCCAGGTTGTGCTCCTGTCTCGAACAGTATGGCTGGGCAGCTTGAGTGACGGAATATTCTTGGCGGAATATACTCATTTTTTGACACCATCGAATTTTGACCCCATTGATGCACCTTGGAATGATTGACGCTTTCCAAATCTCTTTGAAGGTTTACTCCGAAGAACTTGAAAAGAACTTCAAAATACCCTTACCCGCTAAAAGTGGACCACCTTGAAGTCAGTGATAACGGAGCTACCGCGGAGTCGTTTGCAGTCACAGTCACCTGTACCAGGTAAGAGCACGTTGAACTATCACAGTCTCCCATGTACTGCACTCAGCGTTTCAGCGTATACTGCGCTGGTTCCGTACGACGTCCAACATAGGGAAATTTATTCGTTGGTTCAGTATAGGATGTTGCTGGTCCCTTCGAAATCGACAATTCTAATGGGTACAGAAGCGTGATACGACGAGGCACTGGAAGTCACCCTCAGAGCCCCAAAGAGGTGGTCCCTGGAGGTTACACAGAGCTGTATTTCTTAGTTCTATGTCCCGTTTATGAGACAGCAGGAAAAGTCAAAAACTACTGGAAAATTATGAAATGTTGGTGGTTTCTGATTACCTTCTGCTACCACCGTCCACTTTGAGTCACCGGTACTCACGACCGACATCGCTCTGATTACTCGTATCACCTGTAGCTCCAATACTACAGTTGAGCGGTGTGTTTTCTGAAGGTATGAGTGATGAGAACCGCGCAACAGCTTCTGCGGGAAGCAAATGAATGATTCTCTTCAGAATAATGATATGAATTATCAGCGCGGTGCCGGCCTTGTGTGGGAGTACCGAGTCACCTTCCACGAACCTGCTACCCCGCGCCCTTATGTAGGCGATAGTGTTCGTTAACAAGTTCGCCGAATGTATGTAATAGAGGAGAAGCCGACGGGCCTAATCAGCAGCTCGCTGACTGCATTACGTCGACGTCTCAGTCGGACCGATCGAAGCCGACCGTGTCCGTCAACGAATACCAATCGACTCTTCGTGCACTCTACCGATGATCAGAGCGACTAATCGACACTCGAATACACTCAGCCATTCGTCGTCTTGAGTGACAAAAATGTATGCAAATTTGAAGTGTTCAAAGTGTGTTGGACACTGTACTCCATTCTCACTATGATTTCCTTGTTTCATGCAAATCTACATACGGTATAATTTATTTCACAGAAAAAAAAATTAAAGAGCTCCAAAGCATCTACAAAATCAATGGCCAATGTTGAGGTGTAAATGCAAAAACACATTTTGACGAATTTTTTCAATTTATTTGATTGTACATATTTATTAAGACATTGCATCTTAGGCATTCTGTAGTTAACCATAAACGCGCTAAATATGTATAGTAATACCTGATGCGATGAGGCGTAAGATACGGTAGGGTCGGGGGGTGGGTGAATTTCAAAACGGCGATATTCCTTGGAATATACATCGATGAAAGGATCCACCGCGCATTTTCGAGTACAAACAGCTAAAGCAGGAGAAACGTGAATCCGATTAATAGACTGAATAATTTTACTTAAAAATACGTTGGTCTGTCTCGCTTTGGAAATCCGGGACTTCTTTCCCACATTGTACAATAATTTTCCTATGGGAATGTTGGACAGAGATGCTGTCTGATCTTTTCTTATTTCTTTTTTCCGAGATGAATTCAAATTCCCCAAAGGTTCCGAATTCAGCACCTCGAGATCTATCAAATGGTAATTAAAGCGATGAGAAATATAGAGAAATAAGTGATTTTCGGAAAATCGATCCTCCCCCGGGCCAACCAACCTTCCAAACCAACCTTCGCCGGGGCCAGTAAATTAGTGCCAGAGCTTCCTGGGAAGGTAAAAACACTGACTGGGTTTCCGGAAAATATGATTTTTCATCTTTACCTTTTATTTTTCACACAAAATTTTCCGAGTTGACTTTCCGCGCTTCGGAGTAAGTTTAGTTCAACTTCATAATAGGTTTCGAATTGAGCACGTTGAAACCCATCAAATAGCAGCAAATGTTTTGAGAAATGTTAAAAATGAGCGATTTTGCAAAGAAATGCGTCCTACGAAAAATTCTTGAGTTCATTTTTCGAAATGGAGATTTACGTCGAGATCTATCTAATGGTATCGAAAGCGCCGAAGTTATGATAGCTGTGTTGATGCACTAGCTTTCTCCTGCTTCTTCTCATTCGATCGCTAAAGTTGATGTACTTGTAAACAACAAACAGATGCAGTTCCTTACTCTTAAAAAGCGTGTTTCAATAAACGTAGATGGCGTACATGAAAAACCGTAACATTATAGTTGAAGTCGTTCATCATGACATTTGAAACTCATTTTCAGCGTCAAAAATTCAACCTTCGATAAGCGCCGATAAGGCCTGGAATACGTTACATTTGCATGAACACATCTTGACATGGCGCGCGTGGTACAGTGGTAAGAGGTGCTACTGGTACCCGCACGGTCGATCGATCCTCGCCCAGGCCAACCAAGCCTTCCATCTCTCCGGGGTCAGTGAATTGGTACCAGTCTTTTCTGGGAAGGTGAAGACACGGACATGGTATAGCAGCTGGCCCACGCAAGTAAGTGTATAGGCTGAATACGCATCCGCCATTCCTCTACGATTCTGAATGGAACACGAATGCGGCGCTGCGTCCTCCGGGGCTGATCAACGCCAACACCTTTACCTTTACCTTTACATCTTGATGTCAAATGAAAGAAAACTCAACCATATTGTTTTCAAACAAGACAACATAAAATAGTCAAAAAACATGATAAAAACCTCACTAACGGTGTAAATTCAAAAGCAGCAGAGCTAGAGATATGCGGCAGGTTGAAAACAGGTAATCTGCCAATTTTACGTGCCAAAATTAGCGTACCACCGGTATCCACCAGGCTAAAAGCTGCCGTTGACAGATTTACCTATAGTTGTTTTTCGCCGTAGCTCCTTTCAAACCCAACAACGCTAACTATAAAATACAGTTGGAATAAGGGTCTAAAAGGATCTAGATTCTAGTCTGTGAAACACTTAGATTATTTTCTGCTAATTCTGGAGTCAAGCTCAGCGTTCTTTGATGCACAACGGTAAGCGATTCTACGATCACGGTTCAAGCCCGTCGTAGACAGAAACCCCTGCGTAGCATAGAGAAAGCTGAAAATTGTTTCAGTACCAGCGTCAGACCCGTGTGACTTGTCGGGTGATGGAAGGAAACTGTCCCAATCACGAGACTGATTGAGTCACATGGAATGAGGTGACGAACAAGACCATGGGTTCAAGGGCTACCCTACAGGAAGAGCTCTGGACAGGGACAAGACGGGAGTGTGGTATTTCAGCAAAGCAGAAGCAGCACTAAATGGACATCATGAGAAGACGAGTCAAATATCAAGAGGGGAGGACCGCGGAACTGATAGGCCTTAAACGCTGAGGAAGAAAACATGTAGTGGAAATGTTCGACGCTCTGATTATGTTAGCCCATTAGGCAAAGAAGGAAGCAAAAGAGTGGCAAAGTTCTTCACATACAGGAGCCTTCGAGAGTTTAACGACATACTGAAGAGTGATAGGATATCGCTGGGGTTGTGCGTCAAAGCCTTCCAGGGATTGATGAGGTAAGTATTGATGGTGGTGCTGCAGTACGGTGAAAAAGAGTATAGTTTCCACACATTATAACCGCTGCTCTGAAATATTGATTTTGTTTCTTCCATTGTTCCATGACATTTTTTAAAATTTTTCAGTTGTTGGTTCTTGTCAAAATGGTTTTCAACATTATATAGATGTCAATTGAGCTTGACTTGGAATTTTTCTGCTTTTATGCATCTGCACGTGGGTCCAGGCCACAGGTTAGATAAAAAATAAATCGTTGCTGGAAAATTTCCAGTTTATCAATTTAGTTGAAACGAAGGCCATTCGGTGGTTGTTTTCAGTGTTACTGTACATCCCTGTTGAGCAACACAACCGACAATGAATTTAGAAAACATATTTTGAGAGAAGAAGGGGACGGCAGGATCACGGCACTGATCGGAACTGATAGGGTCAGCGCAATTCAATCCACTTTCTCTCGGTATGTAGAAGAATCTAAACGTAAGTTCTTCAAATAGGAAAGATAGAAAACAAAGGTATTAAGTAGACGTCCGATGTATTTTTCAAGCTACAATCGTACAGTAGGCCTCAAAATCGACAGAATGTAGAGGAACATGTTGAACGTCCACACGAGAAGTTCATAAGGTACATTTATACTTGGGAGCGAATCCGCAACGGTTTATCAGAGAGCAGAGATGCAGAGGACGCGGCATGGCCGCAGACGAAACCCGTTCGACGCGAAATTTCTATTTATTTATTTTTTCTTTTCCAAAGTTATTGAGTTTTTAATCCAGTTAGTGTGCTAAAATGTTGTCTTTTCACAATTACTTTTTGTCAGTGATTGGAATTTTTCAATCAAGAGTGAAGAATAGATTGTGAAAAGACAACATTTTAGCACACTAACTGGATTAAAAACTCAATAACTTTTCAATCAAGAGTGAAGAATAGATAAACTGGTCTGGACACGATTCAGTACCGTGACACAAACCGAGACTGAAGTTCGGTCAACAGACAGTGTTTTCAGCCACCAATTTCTTCAGTCACGACAGCGCTTTGCTGCCGAGCATGAACGTCCCTCAATGAAGGTCAATTGGAGATAAAAAAAAGAGCTGGGTACGGTATTTGCCATGTACCGAGCTGAAGGAAGTCATCAGAAAATCGAGTATGGAATAAGGAATAAATTCAACGATGCCAAATTAGATTGGAAACAGCCAAAATTAGACACCTGTAGTCTCCCTGAGCACAATACCGAAGCAGTAGCCACCCTTCGGCTGAGAAGGTGAATTAAACCATGACGACAACCTGTTCGCTCAGCAGGTGTGACGATTAGCTAGAACGTAAGGAGAGGGTAAAGGTAAAGGTATCGGCGTTCATCAGTCCCCTAAGGACGCATTCGTGTTCCATTCCGAATCGTAGAAGCATGGTGACCGCGTATTTGACCTAAAAACTACTCACAGGGGCAGCCACTTCCACTCAGATTCTTTAGCTTTCCAGACAAGTCTGGTGCCAATGTATTCTACCCCGGAGGAATGGAAGGCTTGGTTAGCCAGGACGAGGATCGATCGTTCGATCGTGCGTGTGTCAATGGCGGTTGTTATCAATTCGCCACGCGCGTCCTGTCGGTTGAATAAAGCCCGTTTAAATCGTGGTAGGACATGCAGACAACACTGCAACACCTTTACCCACCGTTACTCTTGCCTGACAGCCATCATCTCTCATCAGTACAGGTACTAGCCCATGATGCTTGTCTTTCGACGACTATTTCGAATGGTATCGCAAACGTGAAATCTGTTTCAGACCCTGCGCGCAGATTCATGAACGGTAGACCCGAAATAAACCCCGAAAAATACCTTGGATGGGTGGCCAATCGTGGTTAGTGGAGTTTTTCTATGGTTCACACGAGGCCCCACGAAGCTCACAAGTGCGGTGAGGGCCGAAAAATACCAAATGGCGAGCAAATCTCGATTCATCAACGCGCTTTCGGGTTTACTGTGGGTCATACGGGGTTAAAAGACCTTACTGGGGCGGCAAGGTCTATTTTAAATAAATCCCCAATAAGCCCCGAAAAAGCCTAAAAGGAACCAGGATTTGTAAGCTATTAGTGATTCTCAAACGCCAGTCGGGTTGATGAGTTGCACGAGAACTTGTACAAATCTTGAATAAGCCCCTTGCGAATGTTGATGAATCACAGCTAGCGAAACATTCGGGGTGTATTTCGTGGTCTATACAGGGTATGCTGCTGTGATAAGGGGCGCTGCGGACACCCACACGGTCGAGTGATCGATCCCTGCCCGAGCTAAGCAAACCTTCCATCTCTCAGAGGTCGGGTGAATTGATACTGGAGAATAATTGCGGAATCGTCGGGGAAGGTGGAGACGTTGACTTGTTACAGCGGTTGGCTCCTGAAAGTCATTGTATAGGCTAAACAATCCCCGATACCTTTTCCTTTGTTCTGTTCATGGATTTGGGAATGAATTACCCCCGCAACTCTAGGGCGCTGATGGTTGTGGTGGGTGGGTGCGTTCGTGGATTGCACGCTCAACCTGCTGCCGCATTCCTACGACGACGACAACGACGAGACAACCGGTGTCGGGGTGTTTATTTGGCCATTTGCCAACGAATCCGATAAGTGCTCAATCTGGCAGCATTTTGTAATCGGATACGCACAGGTGTAACGGCTAACCGGCGCAGCCGCCGCTACATGACTCGTCCCCACCTGGACGGCATCGGTGCTGCCGGAAGTTCCGGAGCTCAGGACTTTAACCTCGTCATTTACCCTCTGGGTAAGTCCTCGAGCAATTTGATCACTTCTAACCACCAGAAGTGAGATCTTCCAGCAGCAGAAAAGGCAACCAATCAGCACGGCGGTAGTCTGTGCTGTGGCTCCGCCCGTCGGCATCTATTTGGCCAGAATTGAGGGGCGGAGCGGACAAAAAGCCGGCCCGGGCCAGCCGCCTGCGCGCCCAAGACCACTTACCGGCGCTCATCAGCCCCCCGCTAAACACACCACTACTTGGCTACATCCCCCGTAGGGCCACCAGGAGTACTGTAGAAGTGGCCATGTCGCTGAACTTCTCCATCGATCGACTCGTCGACAGCAACACCTCAAAATCGGCCGATCCACCTGAAGAACACCACCGTCCCAGCGCTCCGATAGCACAGACGTTGTCCTACTTTGACGTGCTGCTACCGCATGTCCAGGTGAGTTCAGCACCTGTTCAGCACCGATTTTTAGCCAAATTTCAACTGAAAATCCACCCAGATGGCGTCGGCAAACCCTTTCCTGGCCGGACTGTCCGAATCGCCTTCGAGTCACAGCCGGTTATGGTCCCAACAGTGGGTCGAGCTTCTCCAACAGGCTAACTCGTCTCAATTCGGTACGTTCCATCTGTCACAAATTTCGGTGACAGTTTTCCCATTAGAAACTGAAGCTCGTAGAGCGTTTCCAACGACGTGAAATGCTGAATGGTTTCTACAAGCTATTTTTGATTCATCTATCGTTGTCTTCAGAATATTCAGAGATAATTACGGCCATTCAGTGGTCATTAACTGTCTTCAACTCATAAACGTACATTCATTTACTGAATCTGGGGTAAATTTGAATTTATAAACGTCAAATTAGTAATTTTATGCCATTCGTTAGGCGATTTTTTCTGAAAGTCTTCTAGAAGAAACGGACTTTGCTGTGCTCATACGCTCCATTTTCCACACGTTGGACATCATCGTCCATAGCTTTTCTAACTTTTTTCGTCTCTTCTTTTGCTGAATTTTATCATTTTACCCTTTTTTTACCCTCTTTACCCTCTTTCCCTTCCATTTTTTGAAGCTCTATCAACAAAGTCTATGAGCTTCGCTTTGCTTATCAGAATCCTTCTGACGTCAGAAATTAGTTTTCGCACAAATGCAGAATAGAAAGGGGAGGGAATTGGATCTTACCCAAACCCACACCATTCCTTGGAGTGTGTGAGAGCCGTAGAATTTTCGGGGAAAACATTTTTGCACACACAAAGTTGGCTAAAAATGTAGTTTCAGAATAGAGGGAAAATTTTGATAGAAATCTGTTTGTTTTCTTCGTTTTTTCCCAATTTCCCGATTCCTCTTTCCCGAATATGTCTATGGTAGAATCATCTCAATATAAACTCCATCAAAGAAGAATAAAGAGCAAAGATGAGTGCGTGAACATCAACTTTTTCCTTTGTCTGATCACCTGATTGATTACGACAGGTTATCAATCGATAATTGATTGCCAGACACAGCAGTATTCGCTCACTATTCGATATTCTACCCATATTAATCTCTCCAACAAAGGTTAAGTTCACCGTAATTGTATAACCCCTTCTATTTAATAGGATGACATCTTAATCGATAACTGATCGTTATGTATAGTGGACTTTAAGGGTTCGATTATAGATCCATAATTTATCTTTCATGAATTCAATCGATCGAGTGTATCGATTTTCCAGGTAATCAGCCTCGGGTAATAGCGGCGATGTGAGACGGCGATGAATGGGTCGGGGGGCGCATCGTTCGCTGGGTGACTGCGGCGGTCTATTGAGAAGGGGCGGCGGACTACGGTAGCTGGTGAGACTGAACAAGCAGTCGCTCTATCGATACTCGAACAAACCAGACCCCGCGGGGCTCCAAGTGAATTTCTAGAAAATTCTAAGTTGAACTGGGAACTTTGTCAGAGCCATGGGTCGCAGTAACCGCGCAGTTGAATTTATTTATTTATTTATTTACGCCTATCATGGACGTGCTTTAAAATAACAAATACATTAGCTAAAAGAAACAGAGTGATTCTAGACAAGAAACTCGTAGTATAAAAATAATAACGACAAAAGAAATTTGGGAAAAATATTTTACCACCACAAAGACTATATGCTTGGTAACTGATCATCATTGATTTATGATTATCAACAACACTTTCTCATACGTAGGCGAGACTTGGAAGAAAAATTTGTTCCTTTCTCAAACCTTCCTACAGTTTCTAGAGCTACACCAGCAGAGCTTTAGAGTTGGTGGCCTCGAATTAACGACAACTTCCTGAGTAAATGTTGTTTTACGAAGTTTACCAAATCCTCAGCTAGATAGGAGAAGAAGCTCTAGTTAGAGGTGCGGATTCCAGCCAACGGAGAAAGCGAGAAAAACTTTGAATAGCGAAAAATAAAATAAATAGATAGAAGACGATCCAGCATTTTGACATCATAGTTGTAGAAAAATCACCTGTTTTCCCACTTTCCTACGGTTCTCAGATTCATCCTCACGTCCTTTTGAGCATTATTGTTTTTTGTGTCAGCGAATTTTTTAGGTTACTATAATCGTGTCTTTTTTATTAATACTTTTTATTAATACTTTACAATCCGACAGCTCATTGCTCACTCTCATATGGTTGTCTCAACGCTCATGTAATAAATATACAGCCCTAGGACGATGGTTCGAATCCCGCCTGGGTCACATGTTTTGCCAGTACACTAGCATCATGAAAACCCAGGAATCTCAGAAGCCTTCACTCGGATCCCTGCAATCTCTCCCTTTGGATGCATTCAGAAGAAATAGGGATAAAAATGCTGATAGATAAACAGGGTAATTTATGACGCCAAAGTGTTTCTTTCCTTTTTAGACTTGCTAATCAATTTTGGGTATTGTACTACAGTAGTCCGGTTTTTTCAATCCTTAAGAATGCTGATTCGACTATCCAGCAGATGTGGCTCAAACTTTCATCATAGATTCTCCGGGAGAGAAATTCAAAAGCACTTTCACAGGTTTAGGCTGACAAAGGGGTACTAGATAGTTCATATTAACGAGGCTGTGGTTCGATTCCCGCCTGGGTTGTGATATTTGACAGTAGCCGAGCTTTAAGAAGATATGATTTCACAGGGGCCAACACTTATTGTTAGAGACTGATAAAAAGCGAATTTATCATGAATTATTCTTCTCCAGTAGAGTCTCCTATTGGGTAGGTCAGTAAGTACAAGTTCGCAGATAATTCAAAAGTCGAAATTTCAATGATTCAAATTGCAACTGATCCAAGGCAGTTCGTCAAACAAAACATTAGTTATCATTATCGATAAGAATTCTCTATGCGTTACGTAAACAACCAAACTAGTCACGTACATTTCGAAGTGTCAGGAGATTAGCTTCACTGTATATTTTCCTTTTCGGACCAACATTTTGTTCCCCTCATTTTCATTCTTCGAAGTAAACGATGAGCTAAGATCTTTTGAAAGGAGAAGAGTCCGTGCTGGGTATTCTCCGAACGTTTGATCTTTTCCGAGGCTGATTGAGTTTTTGATCTTTGTAGGATTGATAATAATATTCGGTAAAAACGAGCTCTGTACAATTTATTTATTTATCGTGCACTTGACGTGCGCCTTCAAATAACAAGAACGATAAGCAATTAAGAAGCGAGAAAGCAAACTCAACAAAAACTCAACAAAAACTGAAACAAGAATATGAACCTAGTACATTGTAGTACCAAACGTGATGTTCTTGATGCTCGTCCACTATCACCGATCAGGATCCAGCTAACTAGCTAACTGAAGTCACTCAACTGCACTAATTCCAGCTTATCTGTTCTGGCCTTTTCTACATTATTCGTTCTGAGGAAATGACGCGGATTTGGGGTAGATTGGTGCTTAGCGGGTTAAATATGTTTCACCTAGGTTGTACAAAGCTCGTTTTATCGCATAATGTCTATTTTCTGGCAAAGTCCATTTTAGAATACGTTCTATATCCCTACTATTCTGAATTAGTCTTTATTGTCGTTCTTCGGATTCACTTCTCTTGGTTAAGACTTTACAAAAGAAGGAGGCCGCTAAAACTGGGTTTAGTTAAAACTCAGCTACGAAAGGCTCGTCACTCTTGGCTCAGAGTCAAATCAGCCGGCTGCGCGGTGAGCCGATCGAGTGCAAACAAATCGGCTCAGAACACCACGTCTTACATTACCCTAGTGATGAGGCTAAGTGTCTTTGTAACTCTCTCCGTCGCTGTGTGTGTGGTTGGATGGTTGGATGGTCCGTGTTTGCGGACATTCACGGGGCGAGAACGCGCACACGGCGATGGATTAACGCATCGACCCCGTTACGGTAACTCGGACTGGGTTAAACGGCAGCTTCAAGTGGGCTTTGTTCCATAAGTACCAGCGATGCGCCTGTCCCAAGTAGGAAGCTAAGAAAGGACCATATGACAAGTGCAATAGGGTGTTCGTAAATGTGAAGGTAAAGGTAATGAAATTGGCGTTAGTCAGTCCCCGATGGATGCGCCAGAATTCGTGTTCCATTCAGAATCGTAGAGGCATGGTGAATGTGTATTTGGGATATGCAATGACTTGCGGGGGTCAGCCGCTATAACAAGTCACGGTCTTTACCTTTCCAGACAAGTTTGGTAGCAATTTCACTACCTTGGAGGGGTGCAAGGCTTTGTTAGCCCGGGCCGGGATCGATCGCTCGACGATGTGGGTGTCACCAGCACTTCTTGCCACTGTACCGCGCGAGCCTTGAGGATGTTTATACTTGGCAGCATGCAGCGAACGGCCGCGTACAGAGTAGAGACGCAGAAAATGTGGCACGAACTCATTCTTGCAAGTAGTGAAGTTTACCGGCTTGCTGCAAATCGTCAAAGCGTCTCAGCATGAATTACCAGCAAATTTGTGGGTAGGGTATCGGATACCACCTCGCAGCCAGAAAGAGATACTGCTTAAAGGCAGCAATATACGACCTTTCTTGCTATTATCGTGTGCTGCTGTGCCGGACGAGGTTAGTAAGGTGGATCAGTTTTATTTGGCCTAACGTTTCGACCTTTTCGTCGTCGTCAGAGGCCTAAAAAGTCCTGACGACGACGAAAAAAAGCTTACCCGCGATCCACTTCCAATGACACCCGGAGTTCGCTACCACCTTTACCATTCCCACGCACATTTTATCGAGAGCCGCAGCCTGTTCCAGAAATAGACGGCAAATTGCGAATTCTGTCGTCTACTGTTTTGAGTGTTCTCAATCAGTACAGACGACAACGAATGACAAACTTGTCGTTTGAGGAAAGACTGGGGTTCAAGGAGATGCGTGAGCTAAGATCTAATGGTACGTTGCGCGTCTCCGTGAGTGACAAGGGTGGAGAGTTCGTTGTGATACCTCAGTCACTTGACAGAAGTATCAATGAACTGCATTTGCGAGATTCCTCTCTTTATCGCTTATCCACCATAGAGGAATTCCGTTCACAATGTAAACGCTTGAACCGAGCTTGGATAACATTAGGACGATCTGCAGGATTAGACAGAAAGTTGATCGCTAGACTAAAGCAAGATTACCCCAGATGTCCTGTGTTTTACAGTCTTATAAAGACCCATAAGCTCTCCTCTGCAGATGTGCTTTCGATGTCAGCGACTACCTTCAAAATTCGTCCAATAATTAGTTGCGTTGGCGGACCAACCGACCGAATATCATGGTTTCTCAATAAGATCGTAAGCCAATTGCTAGGCATGATCCCTTCGCACCTGACCAATACGAGGGTATTTCTTGATCATCTACACAACGCACAATTACATCAAAATTGCGTTGTAGAGTCATTTGATGTCACCTCACTGTACACCAACGTCCAAAACGATCAAGCCTTACAAGCGCTGTCTGAAATGCTTGACAGGCACATTAACAACATCAACACATTTGGACTCGAGAGGAGCTCGATAATGACTCTGGTCAAAGAATGCCTGAACTGTAACATCTTTAAATGGTCAGGTTCGTACTACTCTCAACTAAGGGGTCTGGCAATGGGTCAACGCCTTGCGCCAGTTCTTGCAATATGTTTCATGAGCAGAATAGAAGAACCGGTGCTAGCTCGTCTGCCTTTGATGTACTGTAGATATATCGACGACTGCTTCATAATAACATCAACGCAGTCTGAAATGGATGAATGCTTTCGCATTCTTAACCAACAATCAGAGTACATCAGGCTTACTCGAGAGACGCCATCGAACGGTTGGCTTCCCTACCTTAACACGCAGGTGAAGGTATCCGATGGCATGGTCAGCGTAAAATGGTATCGAAAAGGAAGCTCCAAAAATATCCTGATTAACGTAAAATCAGCTCACCCAGCTGCTGTTAAGCGAGCCGTTGTACGGAATATGTTTAAGACCGCTACAACAGTGTGCACGGGTGACGAAGAACGACGAGAATCAGAGATATTAGCTTCAACAATAGCCTCTAAGAACGGCTATAAGAAGTCCCCATACCACAGAAGAGCGACCACTGTCCAGCGCGTTCAACCCTTCCAGGACCGGGTACCATTATGTCTCCCCTTTATCTCCGACGCATTTTCGTCTGCAATACAACGATGCCTTGTTCGTGCTCAACTTCAAGATGATGTTGTCCTTGTTAACATCCCCAATGACAACATCAAACGTCAGCTAGTACGAAACAGGCTCTACGATACTGAATGCGTGTCGGAGAACTGCGTTGTTTGTCCATACGGAAAGAATGGAGATTGTGAGAAGTCCGGTGTGGTATATGAAATTGAATGTAGGGCTTGCAACGGCAAGTACATTGGTGAGACCGGTCGTGTTTTGCTGACACGTATAAATGAACATCTGGCCAGTAAGAGAAGGGGTACCTTAACAGCCCCGCTGGGAAGGCACAGATATGAAGTGCATGACGGGAATGATTTTGACATCGAGTGCAGAATTCTATCATATGAGACCGAGATATCGTCTAGGAAAGCATTGGAAGCGTTTTGGATTTCCGCAAGGAGTCCTTGTATGAACAACCGAAATGAGTGTCTCTCGATAAGCAATGACTTCCTACCGTTTGCACCGTTTTGTGGGTTTCGGAATGACTGATATGTCTCAGTCGCATCTGTCAACCAGAGCTGGTTGCCACGTCGGCACCACTCTGCCGGTGGATCACGGGGTAAGTCATTTATTATCTCTAGTTTTTACAGTTTCTTGGGGGAGATTTTTCAAGTTGGTCAGAAATGTTAGGGATGGTTCGGCGCTTGGCCGGGCAGACCAAGGATGTGTAGTTTCGAACCACTTTTTAGGCCTCTGACGACGACGAAAAGGTCGAAACGTTAGGCCAAATAAAACTGATGCACCTTACTAACCTCGTCCGGCACAGCAGCACACGATAATAACACCATCATGCCGAGGTTTCAAGAAGAGAGAACTTGGAGAACCTTTCTTGCTTTTCGTGGGCATGGCGTAAACCGAACCGCTCACCAAGCGTGAGGTTCTTGTTTTGGGGTTTTGTATACTCAGCAGTTCATGAATATTCTAATATATTCAGCTTCTAAGCGTTATGGTAGAGTTTTCCTTATTGTTGTTACACAACTATCCGCGGTGGGTGAACGATTTCGCTGAAAATTCGCCTGAGAATGTCAAACACAGGTTAACGTCGAAACGGTTCTGAGAGATCACCACCGCGAGAGAGTGAGATTTAACCCTCGTTTTTCAGGCGAAGTCGCTGCAGGCCTATTCCTGCAGCCGTTCCGGAAGAGCAAGCGGATTCGTACGGCTTTCTCGCCGTCACAATTACTACAACTGGAGCGAGCGTTCGAGGGTAATCACTACGTGGTCGGCACCGAACGAAAGCAGCTAGCCAGCCGGCTAGCACTCTCCGAAACGCAGGCGAGTTCAAATTTTGTCCGTTTTCCCATCTTATCAACTAAAGTTCTTTTCAAATTTCTTCTGGATTTCTACTCGCTTTTTCACTTTTTTACAATGGACTGTTTTGGTTTATTTCTACCCGCACCTCGCATCAACCTAGCAAATCGAACTGTTGAGAAGGTAGCTGGGGTCGCCGAATTCCTTCTAAGCTATCAATAGCTGAAATGGTACCTACTTCTCTTCTGTGGCGATTTTTTAAGCAAAAGATGGAGAACGTCTGGTATCTTCCTTAATGTACCTGTCCGCAGCCCATCTCCATCTTTCTGCCGCCCGTCCTCTTTCTCTTCTGAAGAGTGCCCCTCGAAATCTCTGTTGAGATAGTCGCAGCATTTGATTAACATCAAAACCTTAGTGAATTCAAATTAATCTGAAATTTTGGTTTCATTATCGCTTTTTTGTAGGTCAAATTAAGTAAAATGAAGTTTTGTCACAGCTTTTTCGCGGGTCAAAAGGTTCACCTGGGAAACATTAGCAACGGTTACTTTAAATTCGTGCTACGTTATCAAGCGCATGGCGCAATCCGTAGAGATAATTTAACACAGTTTCCTTACTATGCCTATCCGCTCAGCAAGATAAATTGGAAATTCTGACGGGTAAACGGTTGTGGCAGTATCAAATCAATCATAAGTTTTGCTAAAATTTTTCCTATGCGCCTCACTACAAAAGCTGACAACTTGAAAAAAAAAAGATTCTCGAATGTTGTGATAGATTTGAGCAATATTCAAGCACTGTAATCCACTGAAATTCAAATTTCGAAACTGATCTTAGGGCACAGATTCATCACGATATCCCCGCGAATAAACCACGATCGGCGCGAATATTTCATCGGGGGATAAATCCCGTTCATGAATTTGGGCCCAGATTTGGAATCGATACCGCCAAGAACCTCTTCTTTTCGATGCCTGCGATTCAGATGACTTTCATCTTCAACTATCAACTTTTTTATTTTTATTTATTTATTTATTTATTCAATTCTCTGCATAAGGCAGTCGTGGGAAATGAAACCCAAAGCGGGAACCAAAACAACAACAAACAGAGAGCATCATAGAACGGTTGTAAATGAAAACCTAAAAAGACAACAATCGTTTCCCTGCCATGCGCTTAAAGGCCGAAAATAGTGGCGGTACAGGGAGGATGTCGCTCTTGAGCGCAATATAAGCTGAGCCAGCTCTACACGCAAACAAGTTAGCCCGAGTCCGCGTTCTAGGCGTTTTATAAGCGATTTTTTCTGAATTTCCCCGAGTTTTTGAAATAAAGAGACGATAAAACTTTTTTCTATCAATCTTTATTAATCCCGAGAGTATTTGAAAAACCATACACACATCATTTCGTTTTCGCCGTGACTCCAGCGAGTGAAGTTGCAACTGTGAATTCCTTTCCTGTGAACCAGGCAATCTACGAACTTTTCTCGTACTATGTCTGTTGTTCTTAATCCTTAATATATCGTTCATACACATTTCATATCACCCGAAAAGGATCACTAGTTGTGTTCTTGTTCAGTTCAAAATTTTCTGCTTTGTTACATTTCATACGTGAATGAAAGCGTTTCACGTCCCAATAAAGTAAAGTAAAGTAAAGACGACCACCTAAGATCTTCGAGAAGCATCCACTATCCTATGCCCTCTCACATAGTTCAACCCTACCGTAACCCGCGTGAATTAATTTCCTAATAGCAGAATATAAGTTTCTGGTGAGTGAACTCCGTCGGCGGCATCTTCACCGACGTGTTTTGATAGTACGACGGCGCGCACAACAAAAGAATACGGTAACCTGATGCGATTGCATCGTTCAAGTGTCATTATGGCAGTCGTCAGCCGGCAGACGCTCGCGCCGCCGCGCTGCGACAGCGACGGCGACGCGCGCGGCGGCCGCGAAGAGGCTCAATTTCACGCCGTGTTTGCGGACGACGAGCTCGAGCTCGAGCTCTTCCTGGCTGACGACCAAGCACCAGGGACCGGCGCACATTCAGCTCCTAAGCGACTGCCGCTTGTCAGAGATTACCCCTACCTGTTACCCTTTTTCTTGTGGGCGCTTTTGGTACAGCGATAAGAGGCGCTGCTGACACCCTCACAGCCG
This sequence comes from Nippostrongylus brasiliensis, assembly GCA_030553155.1. Lineage (NCBI taxonomy): Eukaryota > Metazoa > Nematoda > Chromadorea > Rhabditida > Heligmosomidae > Nippostrongylus > Nippostrongylus brasiliensis. The sequence continues at coordinate 33,351,971 of CP130732.1, read as the reverse complement.
AGCGATCGATAACCCAGACGAACTACCCCCATCTTCCCTTCCAGGTTGGGTAAATAAGTACCAGACTTGTCTGGAAAGGAAGACACTGACCTGCTAGAGAGGCTGGCCCCGTAAGCCAATGTGTAGACTAAGTACCCATTCACTGTGCCTCTATGATTCTGAATGGAAGGCGGATGCGTGGCGCATCCTAGAGGTCTGATCAACGTAGATCACTTTACAGTTGCCCTCCTTTTCCAGAATTTCTTTTATTTTATCCTTTTGCAAATTGTGACAATCGAAAAGTGGCACTACTTTAGCTAAAAACCCCAAATCTTTGAAAAAAGCCAGGAGCACCTCAATTGCCTGGATACCATCCCTTCATCCAGCACACATGTATCTCATCGGGCACCTGCTTAAGAGATTGCCCACGTTGTTGGGGTCCAAGTGAGTTTTCAAGAACACAATGGCGATGTTGCGACAAGCCCGGTTAGCTCAGTCGGTAGAGCACCAGACTCTTAATCTGGCTGTCGCGGGTTCGAGCCCCGCATCGGGCTTCACGATTTGCAGCAACAGCCTGCACCCCTGTACCTTATTGGCGTCACTTCTAAGGGATCACAGAAGGCCAGGACTTCGGAAATCCACAAAGATCAACATTTTCAAGCACTGATTAAAGGGACGAAGCAACAAAGCCGGCATTTCCATTGGGAAATTCGTCCATCTCAATAATAAGCTCCTTTAGGCAAATCGATTGATTCGGTGGAGCTGACTTTCCGTTTAACTATCGATCGATTCGAAATAAGTTGCCCGACCGGAGCCAATCAAATAGGAGGCAAGGATAAATAATATTTCAATGGGGGATCAGTAGTTGTTCTGTTGACATGTCTTCCCGATATTTCCAACGCAATCGATAACTTAATGATTGGAATTTTTGTAATTTTCTTGCATTCTCTGAGCACTCAAAATTCTCCAGAATTTTAACGAAGTAATGAATAAAGAGTAAGTAACTACCTGTATAAAGACCTACGATCAATCAGATATTGATTGCACCCATATCTGAACAAAGGCATTCTTCAGGTGATGTGATTTTGTCCTGAAAGAACTCACAATTTTCAATTTTCAAAAGTCAAAACAATGTTAGATATGATCATTGGACCTGAAATTATAATCATTCGTTCATTGGGGTCCATCGCAAAATTCGTAACAAAGGCGGGGTTTGAACCCGCGTTCCACCGCAACTTTAGCTAGTCTTTCGCGTTCTCGTAGCAGCTCTTCCCACCATTTTAAAATTAGCTTATTCTCGGGAGCTTCCAAGGTAAAAATCTAATTTTTCAGTACATCACAATCAATCTTTGCTAGGTGAACTTCGAATACGTTCTCACTTCGAAACTTTCTTTCCTATCAAATGTTACTGATAAGAACTTTGGGATCCGTATGGTGCAGTGGCCAGAGGCGCGACTGATACATCCACGGTCAAGTCATCAATCCCCACCAGAGCTAACTAAGCCTTCCATATCACAGGGGTCGAGTAAACCGGCACCAGAGTAGATTTGGGAAGGTAAAGGCACTGACTTGGTATAGCGGCTGCTCACCACAAGACTTTATATAGGCCAAAAATACATTCACCTTACCTCCGCGATACTGAATGGAACACGAATCGTGGCGCATCCTTAATAAAGAGTAAGTAATTACCTGCACAATGTCTTCCGATCAATCAGTTATCGATTGAACCCATACTTGAACAAAACTATTCTTCAGGTAATGTGGTATTTTGTCTTGAAAGATTTCACACTTTTCAATTTTCAAAAGTCTTGTCAGGGGACTTATCAACGCTGAAACCTTTACCTTTTGCTAAGCATTACATTTTTAGCTTGCTATTTGCGAAGAAAATAAGTCAGTGAATAAATAAATAAATAAATAAATAAATAAATAAATAAATAAATAAATAAATAAATAAATAAATAAATAGCAAGTAAGTAGGTAAATAAACAAATAAATAAATAAGTAAATAAATAAATAAATACATTTTCAGGTGAAGGTGTGGTTCCAAAACCGTCGAACAAAGCACAAGCGCGTTCGAGTCGAAGGAGCACCTCCATCGCCGTCGCCATCTCCGCACGAGCTGAGTCGTGACGACGTCGGCTCCACTCCAACCCCGCCGATGCCACCGCCCGCCGTATCCACAGCCCCTTCACATTTGTCACCGCTCGATCACTGCTCATGATCTTCTGATAGCGGGTTCCGTCACCTATACCCAGAGTAAGGGGGCTTACCCTGGGTATGGGTCCGTAACCACGCCACGCGGCGATGAAAGACAAAAGTCCAATCGAAAAATCTGTGATCTGTTGTTCCGTTATTGTTTCGCTATACCGCATCAACGCTAGACGCTCTTTCTCAGCGAGACGCGTAGTGAGCGTCACCAGTTGCGTTTATACTTTCGCGCAGTTATCGATCGACTGCGCGCGCGTAATTGCAGACGCTCGCGGCGCGGCTGATCGTACAATTACAAACAGAGTAAGAAAATGATAGTATTATCGTCGATTTTGTATTTTTCGGTGACTCCGGCTGACATTTGCAACGCTTTAAGTTCTGTCGTGGATTTCATGGCACTGATATGTTTGCGATAAATTTGTTTGTACTGCTTATCAGTGATAAACTACCGTCTATTCGAAGATTGTTGTCAATTGGCACAAAATCACGCACTACACCAAACTAGTAAGGTAAGCTAAAGATAAAGGTGTCGGCGTTGATTAGACTCCCGAGGACGCGCCACGCATTCGCCTTCCACTCAGAATCGTAGAGGCGGGATAAATGCGTATTTGGGGTATGCAATGACTTGCGGAGGTCAACCGCTATACCAAGTCAGTGTCCTTTTATGTTTCCAGAGAAGTTCGGCACCAATTTACCCGACTCCCGGAGGTATGGAAAGCTCGGCTGACCCGAACGAGGATTGATCATTTGACCGTACAACAGGTGTCAGTCGCGCCTCTTACAAGTTCACCACACGCGCCCATGCAAAAAATGTAGAGAAACAAATCAAATGAACAGTTACCATACGACGAAAGAAGAAAATCTCGGAAAAGTTAACCCATACCCAGTAACTTGAAAAAATCGTATGGTTTGGTACCAAAGTATGGTACAATTTACCCGACTACGAAGAGATGGAAGGTCTTGTCAGCCCGCGCGGAGATCGATCGCTCGACTGTGCGGTTGTCAGCAGCACCTTTTCCCACTGTACCAGGTGCGCCCTTACCAAAGTAGATTAAAAAATAGTTCCAAATAGGATTTTGGAGGTTTACTCATCGTCCTCTGACCGCCGGCCACTAAACGAGCCACTCGGCTGGTTAATTAGAGTCTCAGAGGAGAAATTAGCAATCACGTTCAAGTTAAACAGGCGTGCCGGCAAAAACTCGCCCCGTTCTGGCCTCAATCCACTACAAGGCCAACGATTCCATTACCAACGTGTCCTGTTGAACCTACTTGATAGATCCGTTGGGGAGAACTGGCCTCAAGCCACCAAAAATGACACTTTTTGATATCTCAAAATGGTTTACTTCTGCCGCTCAAGGTTGTTAGGTGGTAATACTTTATTTACGCCTAAGTAGCTGGCCACCCTAGTAAACCGTACGCCGTAAATAAAGTATTACCACCTAATAACCTCGAGCGGCAGAAGTAAATCATATTGAGGAATCATCGTCGATGCCGAGGTTTAAAGACGAGAGGACATGGAGACTTTTTTTGATAATTTTCAAAGGGTGAGAATTCCCCGAAGGAGGGGAAGAAAGAAAATGTTCCTTTAAACTTGAAAAAAGTTCTCAAGATTTTTACCTTGGCATATCGCATTGAAAACTCGAAAAATTCGCCTTTCTGATCGAGAAGCTTCTAGCCCATTCATGATTGGTCTTGTTGCGATCCATTCATTCTTATAAAGTGCTCTACCACCGCGTGAAAACCTTGGAATTTTCAACTCCTATTGCTACCGTTTAATCGCACCCTCTGCGTCTCTGACTACACTTGGCAACTACTGTAAGACCTTGCTGCCAAGTATAAATGGACAATAGTCGATCCACCTTTCCGCGGTTGAAATGGTATCAGACTTGTAGGGGATTTCGAAGACTGACTTGAACTACTGCTGTCCCCATGAGCCATTTTATAGACCAGATACGCATTCACCATTCCTCTACAAATACGAATGGAAGACGAGTACGTGGCGCGACCTTAGGTGACTGATCAACGCAGAACAGTTTCTCTTTATTTTTATCTCTAGTATCAAAGCTGACCGGTTCGATACAAATATTATGGATATGGCGAATAAAGGGTAGAGGTCATCAACTACACCAACTCAAGTGGGTGCGCATGGTGCACTGGTAAGAGGCGCTACTTTCACGCACACGGTGGAATGGTCAGTCCTTGCCTAGACCAACGGAGTCTTCCATACCTCTGGGGTAAATTGGTACCAGACCTGTCCACGAAGGCGGAGACACTCACTTGTATAACGACTGGCCACCACAAATTATTGTATAGCCTACTGATAAATAAGCAGAACCACGATGTCCGTTTGTCAACTCTAGGGTCCCGCCGCGATTGCCCGTTACCGTACTCCCAGTGACGTATTCCATCAGTTTTTCGTCGTCTTTTGCTGCATTCTTTTTATTCTTCGTTTTATTTGTTTTTATAAATATTTTATTCATGTTTCTTACTATTTCTTAGTTCATTTGGCGTCCTGCAGGCCACTGAACGGCTGGTGTATGTATATCAAAAACATGCATTCACCATGCCTCAATTCTGAATAGAAACCAAATGCGTGGCGCGTCCTTAAGGACTAATCAGCGCTTATGCTAACTTTTTACTTTAGAGGATTGTTTAAGGAATAGATTCAAGGTGATAATAAACCGTCGCGGTAACGACAATGAAGGTTTTATCGGCGTTCGTGACATGGGGGCGATTTGACATCGTTTAACATCACCACGACAGGCCAATTACCGTTGCCAGCAGTTCTTCGAAGAATTTCAACATTTCTATGAATGACGGCATTTATCGCGGCGATAATCGTCGCCGAACGTGCCGTTTCATGCAAAATGTACCGTATCTAATTCGCTCCATCTCGCCGGAGGAAATTGTCGCTATGGAGAGGAGGTGAGGAGCGTTGAGCGCCTGATAGAAGGAGGCGTCAAGGGCGATAATTCGTGTAATGATTGGGGATGGGCGGCCGCCGCCGCCAGAACGCCTGTCGTTTTGCTGTTCAATGAGCTGTACATGTCTCGATTGGCTGGGAAAAACTAAGGCATGGCGCGAACACGCCGCCACCTAATCACCACCTTTGCTCATCAGCTGCCCATCGGACATCGCACACTTAACGTCGACTGACGACGATTTGTCGGATTGAATAGTATACCCACGAAACACCTACCTCCCTCGGGGTAATGGTACTCGGCTTCCGGACCTGGTCATTCTAGTTAAAAATATAGGTGATCCTCCGCCGCGATATTGAAATCGAATGTTAAATTCGTGATCAGCATGCAAAATGATATACTCAGAAAAATTTTCAACGAAATCTGTTACCTACCGCTGTCAGCTGTGTTGGCAGTGTTACAGGAAAAAATTTCAACAAGCAAGACCATCTCAAAACTGGAGTGCAAAAGTTTTCGTGAATAAATCGGTACGCTTGCCGTATTGGGTAAAATAATTACTAGCAGGAAGGCGACACATAGTAGTTCAACAATGTTCCATATATACTACCTCAATTGAGTTCTTTTTCAACGAAATAATTTTGTAAAATTAACATTAGGCAAATATTAAACTGCAAGGTTACAACCTAATAGGTTAGTGCGTAAGGTTCCTTCTCATCTTCATAAATAAATCTTCCTATCCGACATTCAATAGAATCTGGACATCAGATCGTCGAAATTCCACGCCTCAACACACCTGCAGCCGAGCTCCAACCGCCTAATTACTGCAACAACGACCGATTGTTCGTCGTTATGTCACCTGGCTCTATTTCACACCCTAGAAGGCATTGTGATGCCAGAAACAGATATTTACTGCCAAATCATCGAGCAAAGGAATCGTTTCGAAGGTGGAAAACAGGTTACGATTAACCGCCAATGTTTCGGGGTTCTCGAGCGATTTTTTGAATGATGAGAACCATCAGGAAGAATAGGATACGGTGGAGAAAAGCGGAAGAAGAAGAAGAAGAAGAAGAAGAAGAAGAAGAAGAAGAATTGAAATGGAATGAAATGAAACTCCAAAAACGCGCTACCTCCGGAAGGTATCCTGTGAGAATGTGAGAAACCGCATCTCATAGTACCAGCAGAAGTCGGTTTTGACTAGCTATTTATTCTTTATTGTTGATTTATATTTAATTTCTGTTTCCTCGCTTGATTCCTGTTTTTTCCCCATAGAACTTCAGTGAGCTGAACTTTATATTAAATCTCTTCTCTTATTGTATTTTGAGTTTAGCTTTACTTATTTTAATGCTATTTCATGTTTATCTTCAAGGTGTTGCTCGTTGGTAATGACTTGTTCGTTTTCCTTTCTTTTTGTTTAGCGCGACTTCTGACGTATTAAATAAATAAATAAATAAATAAATAAATAAATAAATAAATAAATAAATAAATAAATAAATAAATAAACAAGTAAATAAATAAATAAATAAATAAATAAATAAATAAACTGTATTTTGAAATCCTTAAACTAACCCAGAACCACAACCAAAATTGTAACTCTGGAACGAAAGTAATATCGAAGCATTCACACGTCCACCGTCACATCAAATTTCTGAGCAATGTCAAAGATCAAGGTAAAGTGGTGAGTGTTGATTAATCCGCAAAGGACGCGCAAAGGATGCACTGACCGTCCGTTTAGAATTGCAAAAGCATGTGAATGCGTACTCGGCCTCTACAATAGCTTGCGGGCCAGCCGCTACCAAGTTAGCGTCTTTACCTCCCCAGACAAGTTCGGTACCAATCTACTCAACCCCAGAGCGGTGGAATGATTGGCTAACCCGGGCGAGGTTCGATCGCTCGACGGTGAAAGTGAAAGTGGCACCTCCTACACCTGTATCACAGTAGTTGAGGAATAAAATAAAGACTTTACGTAAAGCAAGAGTTAGGGTACATCTTTTGTTTATTGGAAACGATACACGAATGGGAGCGTTCCTAAGCTGTACAGTCGACCGTGCAACCACACATACGTAGTTCCGAGGTTTCACAAGTGCACGGCGTAAACCGAGCCACTCACCAAACGTGGGATTGTTTTTGGGTCCTCTACACCCAGCAATTGATGAATACCCAAAAATATTACAAAAGGCTTTCTTAACGTTTTCTGTGTAGCGAGCACATTGGTGCAACTTAAATGGAATAGAAAACGTAATTAAATATTCACTTTTTTGCGCCCTGAAAGGATTTTAGAAGGACATCCAATATTCCTAGAATGATTACCCTCTTGGACCGATGGATCCTGTACCGAAACCAGTGATTGATCCACGAAATGACCGATAGGTTCGAAGGAAATTTTGTGACCTGGGTAAATTTATACCAATAGCATTTTTGGGCAACGGATTTTTCCGCGACTTTTTAGGTCAGCTGCTTCTAGTAGCTCGTCGCTCATATTTCCATTCAATTCGAAGGTGAACTACGTAATGAATCGTGCAAGCAAAGTCACAGCGCGTCCAGCAGCAGTGAAGAGCAGCCGTCAGGTGTCATCTCGTGCTCCACTCACTGACCGTAACGTGCAGTTCGTTAAGCCGCTACGTCAACACTCTATGTGTTAAGTAGACGAGCTTAGCAGTGTTGCGCACGGTAACGAGCAGTCACCAGTGGGGCCTCCTAGCCAAGTGTTGAACTCCCCAGAGGTCCCGAGGTCGGGTATGAACCCGGAACACCTGTGGAGTACGGTAATGGCAGCTTGAGAACCGAATAATATTAGGTTGTTTCGAAAGTTCGTGCCGTTTTTTCAAGCGACCGTTGTAAGCTTGCTAGAGGAGCTTCCGAAAGAGCTCGATGCAGCATTCGAAAGAGCATTACTTGTACTTTTGGACAGTGCTCTAGCTATTTGTCGAATTCAGAAATTTTTATAATTTTTTTTGGCTTATAAAGTGAGAAGTGAAAACGCGTAAAATTGATCTTACCGACAGCGAATTTTTTCTGCTCTGATGTATATAATGTATGTATATGATGTATATAACAAATTTCCAGCATTGAATTGTTCTGCTTCACGCGGTTGCAGGTTTGAATACTTTATTTCCGGGTTCGAGCAGTGTTTAGATTCCCGATAAAGACGGCAAAGTCGAGATTTTAGGCCGTTGAACTAAAAATTTCCAGGACCTAGTGAGACAGAATTTTCTGGACCTAGTGAGACAGAAAAAATTGATACTGTAACGTGATCACAATGTAATTCCTGTAATTTAGTGAACTGTAGCACCAGGGACAAACTTATGAAGACGGCCTAATGATGTTGACCTTGCGTGGTCGTCTCATTGGTGAGGTGAAAGAAAATTCACATGAAAATCAAAAATTTCATAATTTCACTGAACCTTCTTTAATCTTGGATTGATCACGCTCTTCTTACTACAGTCATATATTTCTATTCAATACAAAAAATTCTAAAGTGATTTCTCTATTTAATTATTTGTTATGGCACATGATGACGTTTATGATGGTAATTTATTTACATTTACATTTATTTCAATCCAACACAGAACAAACACAATATTCACTAAAAGTGAAAACACTGTTGGACAATTAGAAAACTAAGAAACGAACACTAACGTACACTAACGTACAAGGAAAAGTTTTTACCACCAGAGATCCAGTGACATACGGTATGAAAATTAAGGAAGGTAAACTAAAGAAGAAGGAAAGAGGAAAAAATAAATAATACTTTATTTAATATATTGACGAGACGATAAATCGACAGAACAACGCCAGCAGATAAAATAGCAGCCGCTTGACGGCGGGGAACTACGAAGCTTTATGGTGGTAAATACGATTTATATTGTTTATATCGCGTTTTGTCGGAAATTTGCCGACGGTACGGTAATGTCTTTTTCAAGCCTAAAAATCACCAATAAAGCTAACTCATTACCTTCATTTTATCCAAGTCTAGGGTTTACCAGATTAGTAACCTCACTGCTGTCCTATCAAGACCGGGTTTACCGTTACCTGACATCTAGGTGCAACGATTTTAATTACACTCCCCACTGGTAACCTGCCATCATTTCGCTCGAGTTCCCAAGGTGAGTTTCCCAAATAACCGTAATGAATCACGACCTGTGCGCCATTCGGGGCATATTTCAAGGTTTACGAAACGTACGTGGTCAATCAAACGGGGCGCCGGCTTAGTGTACTCTCGAAATCAACCTTCTAGTGGTTCAGCCGCCTTCTCAGAGTACTTCACCTGGGTCCAGATTCATGAACGGACGAGCGGTCTCCAAAACTCCATCGGCGATAAACCGGCTCGATACCGTCGAGGCTTGCCAAACCCCTGCCTCACTGCAAGGTGTGGTAAACCCGCGATAAATCCGGACTGAACCCCGGCGCGCGTTCAAGAGTCTCGGTTTGCGCGCCGTTCGGGGTATATCTCGGGGTTTACCGGGGGTTTACCAATGATGAATCTTGCCCCTGATGGATTTGATGTTTTTTTGTTTTACACCGTCCGATGTTGGTCAGCAGGTCAGCGATTGTCGGATGGATCTTCCCGAAGGAGTGAAGCCGTAAATATTGAGCGAAACTTCAAAATGGTACGTTCAGTTCTCACTACCAGCTGGAGAGAGTTTTCTGTCAGCTTTTCGATGCTTGCACTTCGACTGATTAACGGTTGCATGGAGTAGCGCAGCAGGTGTTTTGGCTGACGAAAGTGTTGGCTTACAAATGGCCGGACTAATGAGGACGACAACCCACGTAATGCAATCCGGCGCCCCGACACGAAAAGAACAGGCGTAATTGAGTCCACACACTCTCGCGGTTAGTTAGTTAGGAAACCAGGTGTGTATAGGTGTTGATAATAAATGCAGAACGCTGGTGCCTAGACGGACATTTTTATCCAGGCGATAGGAAACGGGTAGGACCATACCGGGGGAAGGGGCTCGAAAATGGGGGATCTTTGGGATACGCATCGTGGACGGGATGGAAGATATTATTTGAAGGCGTACGTCGAGTGCACGATAAATAAATAAATAAATAAATATAACCGGCCTAATTGACCCTTAACGGCGCGCGTGGTGCAGTGGTAAAAGGCGCTACTGACACCCACACGGTCGATCGATCCTTGCTCGAGCCAACTAAGCCCTCCATCCCTCTGGGGTCGAGTAAATTGGTACCATACTGTTCTGGGAAGGTAAAAACAATGGCTTGGTATAGCGGCTGGACCCCACGAGTCACTCTATAGGTCAAACACGCATGCAACATGTCTCTAGGATTCTAAACCGAACACGAATGCGTGGCGCGTCCTCAGAGAACTGATCAACGCCGACACCTTTATTTTTACCTTTACCTTGAATTGACCCTTGTGGTAACCCACCGCCAGCTAAGGGCTAGCGGTGGGTTACCTTAGGGGTCAATTGAGCTGGTAATAAGTAGCGAAGGTAACGCTCAGATAGGTGTCTACACTATGGAACTATACAGGAAGTGATATTACCGTAAGAAAAGAAAAAGAGAGACTCATGGCTCAATTTCCATTTCTCCTACTGAGCTCTTTCTCTTATGGTTTCTTCTTTCTATTTAAAGTTAAAGGGGAAGGTAAAGGTGTCGGCGTTGATCAATTCCGTAAGGACGCGCCCCGCATTCGTGTTCCATTCAGAATCGTATAGGCTTGGAAATATATAATATAAATACTGAAATAAAAAATATAATTTAATAATATAATATAATAATAATATATAAACCGTTACAATGACTTGCGGGAGCAAGCCGTCATACGAAATCAGTGTCTCTATCTTCCCAGGCACGTCTGGTACCAATTTAGCGGACCACGGAGGGATGAAAGGTTCGGTTAGCCTGGGCCGGGATCGATCTCTCGATAGTGCGCGTATCAGTAGCGCTTCTTGCTACTGCACCACGCGCGAACGTATTTGCCCAATGGTGCTATTACATTAGCAATCCGTCTTATTCTATAACAACCCTTATGAGCCTTAATGATAATAGTACGAACATCTATCCTATGTTCAAATCGCCTTATTTTTTATTCCTTCTTCCTTATTTCTTTCATACCGATCTGACGATGAGACGAGAACAACGGAGTGGTCGTTAGCAAGGAACGAACCAGAAATCACCGCCATATTCGACCAGGTAATTTGATAAGAAGTAAGCAATTATTTCAAGAATTGAATATTAGCTGACAGCTAGGATTGTCTCGAATCATTTGGCGACAAATAGACACCGGCACTACATACACACATCATACCAAAATCGGTTGAAGCCTAGGGACCATTGACGTTGTCCTGCTTGTCCCTCAAGATGAAAAAACTCTGCTGTTTTTGTGCGCTGTCTCAATCTTCCGTAAAAAATCGCAGAGGGTCGTGGAGAGCAAAAAAACTAAAAAAAATTACCCAACCGTTCTCGCCTAAATGGTCCACAAATACCACTAAGAAATGGAAATGGGATCTACGGTTAGGTAAGTGAAAGAGTATCAAGATTAGAACGGTGAAAGGGTCGGGGGTTGCTTAGTCCCGAGGGCGCGCCATGTATTAGTCTTCCGTTCAGAATCGTAGAGGCTGGTGAATGCGTTCTTCTTATACAATGGATCACAGTAGCCAGCCACTGTACCAATACAGTGTCTTTACCTTCTCTGGCAGATCTGGTACCAATTTACCCGACCACTGGAGGGGTGGAAGTCTTGATTAGCGCGTACGGTGTTCGATCGCTAGACCGTGGGAGTATCAGCAGCGCTATTTGCCAATGCACCACGTGGGCCCTTGGGTATATTAGATCCCGAATAAACCCCGCTGATCAGAGCATATTGTGGCTTAACTTAGCAGGTGTATCAACTATTAAACCGAGCCAGACCTTTGATAAGGTGGATACTTGCCCCCAAAAACTTCAGAACGATGGTGTCGTCTTATGCTGATCTTTCGTGCCTCAGGCCATCTGGAGCCCATCGGACGGGAGCAATTTCATTGCCGAGAATGGCGACGACGAGCCCGGCCTGGCGTTCTCGACGTCTAATCTCCTCCGACTGCTGCAGCACAGAGCAACATCAGCTGCCCCATAGCACCCGGTCCCTAGGGGTCCGGCGATGTGCTCATGTAACGGCACCATTTAGAGAGCTACACAGACATTATTAAAGCCATTCGCCTGCTATCTACAGCGGATTCGTGAAATTCATCGAATTCTCAAGGAATTATCGCGGACAGTCCCTGATCCATGGACCACAGGTCAACTAACTTTTCATGGTCCCCGGTTACAAACCTACCCACCTTAATTGGTTCCGCACCAGCTGTTGCGGCATGGTGAATCACCACGACTATGCAAAAAGCTTATCGTCACCAGAGGTTAGTAGCTACAGCGGAATGTTTGCAAAATAACTATATGTACGGGATATCCTTATCGTGTCAATCAGGGGTGTACGAAAGTTCCGTTTCCATATTCCGAATCCCTGTATTCCGGTTTCCGGCCGTTCTTAGCTCTTTCGTTCCGTTCCTGTGTTCCGCTTTTTGGGCGGAACCCGGACGACATAAGACCCATTCATACTTGGCAGCAGAGCGGCACAGCGATGGCTGCAAGCGGGGCAGAGATGCAAAGGTGAAACCCAGTCCTGATCAGAGAAAGCGAATTGATCTGACACTTTGCGATGCAAACAGAATGCTCAGCATTTTCAGGGACGCTGAGGTCGAGTTGCTACCAGAAAGCGATCCATGGGCAAAAGTCGCACTAACAAACACGTTTGCAACTTCTTTGCAGCAATATGGTTATTGAAAGAAAAACAGAGGCCATTGCGATCTAAGGGCTCCCAAACAGAGTTCTAGTGAACAATCAGATCATAAGGAAAGCTAAGCTTTGCGTTCTACTTGAAAAATCACCGCAGAATTTCTTGATATCAATTATTTTCTCGTTTGCCAGATTAGCCGATTAAGCGTAAACATTTAGATGATTATCAAATTTACTCTCCCTACAAGGCTACATCTCCAGAGCATCACATCCGACAGCTTTTCAGGTATAATCCTCAAATCATTGTCGCTCGCTCCATTCCTTTAATTACAATAGTTGTAATATTTTTCGATGATATTACACTTCTTCTCTGATGTTTCTATGCCGAACGAGGTTAGTAAGGTGAGCCTCTGAAGATGACGAAAGGGTCGAAACGTCAGGCCAAAATAAAGTTTGATCCACCTTACCTTTACTTGGTTGGCTCTGGCGAGGATCGATCGCATCACCGTGTGGGTGTCAATAGTGCCACTTACCGCTGTACCAGGCACACAAAAAAAAGTAGTTTTCGAGACCCTGCTCAACCTCATGATGGCTTCAGGGTGGATGTAAGAATAATCTGATAACAACAAAACTCGCTTGTAGCAGATTTCAACCCATCAATCAGGCGAACGCGAAGTGGAATACGAAATTGGGACTAAATCGGAATGAATACCATCAGCATTCATTTCTTCCACGACATAATCCTCGCTGCTGGCCCTACTATAGCGAAACTTTTTGCTTTTTGTTTCTGATATTTTTATTGTCTCCTTGTCGTTCTATGTTCTTTCGGGATTTTTTTTATCACGCTTTAACTAACAACTTTTTATTTTCACTGCCTGTTGGTAACTAATCTTCGGCTGTGTCCCTTTTTCAATTACGGATGCATTTCTTTTTCTTCTTATACCATATGGTGCCTCATGTAAGAAACGAATGAATGAATGGATGAATGTTCATCATACTCCTGAAACACGTTAGTGTTTTCCTCTCACAATCAGAATAAAAATTCCGACATAATCCTCGGTCTCAGATACCTCATCAGAAACCCTTCCTGATAAGCTTTTCAATCAACTTTGAAAAACATTCAGCGCCAAACCCAACTCCAAGCAGACTTTTTACACAACGAACAGAGGGACAACGATCTTTTGAGAGTAATGGCCCGAAATTTTCCAATCCAAAGACATTCTCTCCCTTTTCAACACATCAGAGCATCCCTGGCTTTCATCTAGAGGAGAGCTTTCTAATCACTTTTGTTAATTCTCTCCTCCCCCTGAGCACCTGCTAGTGATGTCTCCCACCTTCCGTTCTTAAGGTCCGGTTTGCTAGTAGTTGTCTGCTTCTGCCAACTAGCTACTGGGCACTTTGGGCTGCAACTATAGTGAAAGCTGAAAGGGATACAGCCCGCCTGAATATGCACGGTTGTAGCCCGGACGTTCCGGTGTCTTCCACCCCCTTTTCGTTGCACTAAGCTGACTAGGCCTTAGCGCCTGTCGGACCGGAGTTATCCTAGTAGCTTCTAGCAGTACCGAATTCAAGAATGATACTATCCTCTATCTTCTAACAGGACCAGGAAGGCTTCCTCCGAATCTATCTGCACAATATGGCGATGGTCTCTCCTTTTGTAAACTGGGGTGCAGCATAAGTTGTCTTATTTTATTTTACTTTACACAGTTATTTGTTTATTAATTAATGTTTAGGATTATTAGCATCTGTTTCACGTGGCGCGCGTAATAGTGCACAATAAATAAATAAATAAACCACAACGTCCTCTAGCAAGTACATGACCAAGGAGGGAGGAGGGGTAGCTTATTGCGGACGCAAACGAGAGGGGATTAAAGCAGATGGAGTAGTGATTCGCCATCTGGACGGCACGCGACGTCCATAGATTGTTCAGGGTTACATGTGCGATTTTTTCTAACACCCTTAGAGGCGAGCTAATCTCTAATAGTTATCTATCCATTGCAATCTGTACTTTTCCTACTTTTCCCATGAGATCTCAGGTGAAATGAACTATGCAGTTTTGAAGAATTCTGATACGAACAAACTGGACTTGATCTGTACTTCTCCCAGAAATTCGAGGTCTTCTTCAAGAGTAAACGGGAAAACTCCAAAATTTTCTCGCTTTCTGCTGGGTTTTCAGTTTCATTTCAGTCGAACTGATAAGAAGAATCCCTCTAGAAATATCGCTGCGCTTTTCCTCAGCAACACACATTAAAAAACTGCAAAAAAAACCAATGCATTTATTGAATTAGACCCTCTAGAAAAATTCCAGATAGTGATTTCTTAATGGTTTCCGTCCGCAGACATGTTACGGTCTATATGGGAAGCAAGTCTAAGTGATGGTTTGAGACCGTCTGCTGATTTCTCCATGAATAAATGAATGTTTGACGAGAAGTTTGAATTCGCAAATTAAGAGTAGGGTAAGAATATCATGCGATATCTAATGAGAGTACCCTTGCCTTTGTTGTAAGTACCTGATCAAGAATTCATACACAGAGAGCATTATGGGATGATTCTCAGAACTTCATCCATGTCTAATAGGTCGCATTTTCCACCGTTTTTTTTTCACAGAAACTCGCCCAACTTGTCGTTCGAGTATGCAGAAAGAAAGACTTTATGCAGAATTTCGATTATGGAGAAGCACACTGAAATACAATTTAAATTATTTGTCGGTATGCGGATGGAAGTCATATAGAAATCACTTTCGCGGAATTTTTCTAGAGGGACTAGTTTAAGAAATACTGTAGCGGTCAATCACTACAAAGTATTTTTAAAAAACACAGAATTTGCAAGAACGGTATGTTTCGACATATTTCAGGACAGAATCGTCAGTACTATCGAATGGTATCAGATTCTTCTCGATTTGATCTATTTGTGTAAAAATGAAAAGCGACGTCTCTTTTTGACCGCTACTGTACATTGGTATTATTTTGCATAGTGTGTACTGCTAAGGAAAGAGCAGCGATATCCCGCATTTTTTATCAGTGCAACTCAGTTGAAACTAAAAACCGAACGGAAAGTGAAAAAATTTTGATGTTCCCCCTAACACCTGAAGATGACCTCGAATTTCTAGGGGAAGTCATGAAGATCAAGTCCACTTCGTTCATATCAGAATTCTTCAAAACCGCACAGTTCATTCTACCTGAAGTCTCAGAGAAAAGGTAGATTGCAGTGGATAGACGGCTACTACATTCATACAAATTTATAGGTTTCCCTCACGAATAATTACACTTCATTAAGCCTCCGCTCACTGTTTGGTCATTGTAGAAAACAAATGGCACCGTTAATGTTGCACTTCTCTGAAGGTAACCAGAGGCAGAGCAGGGAGTGCAAATTAACTTCATTTTTTATTTATTACAGAATTTTTGGGGTGCGCGATGCCCTTTTTTTCGCCCAGGAAGGGGCGAGCATATCCCCGCACCTGAAGTCCCTTTCCATACCCTACTTACGCTCTGATCTGAAGGCATACCGGAAGTATGAAGTATCTGTCTCTTCTATATAAATGGGTACAGGTATGTCGCACCGTAACTAAACAAGGGCGCGCGTGGTGCACTGGTAGAGGCGCTACTGATCCCCACACGGTGGTGCGATCGATCCTCGCCCACGCTAACCTAACCTTCATCCTCTGACACCGGATAAACTGGTAGCAGACTTCTCTCGAAGGTTGAATTGGGTACAGTGGCTGGCTCCTGTAATCCACTGAGTGGGCCAAGAACGCATTCACCATTTTCCTATGATTCTGAGTGGAAGACGAGTGCATGGCGCATCCTTAAGGGACTGATCATTTTCGCAGACTTGCCTTTACCTTCCGCGATCCTCTTGGACGTTTTCAACCAAACGAGCAACCCCTTTGTTCCTCAATCAGTCGCTGGATGGGGGGGGAGAGCGATGACATCCACATACGCCATATATTGCCGGCGGCAATTTTCACCTCAGCGACGATATTCCGTCGTCGTCGTAGCGTGGGGCGGCTCGTCGACGGGGGAAAACGGGTGATGAAAGTCGAATTAATTAATTCGTGGGGATAGGCGTGGCGTTGGGGAGCGGAGAGAAGCGCGAGAGAATTCCCTCGAGACGCGCCGACCGCCCCAATCAACAGAATTCCCTGGGGACCATGTGGCCGACGAGGGGACCTCCACGAATACTGCCTCACATTCCCCCCTCGGCTGACGACGACGAACGCCATCCGCAGATCCGTCACCGTCCCGTACGATTCTCATCGAATCCCTACAGAAATCGATCCAACAATACTGATGTCACGACGAAAGCAACTCAAACCTCAACCTGTCAAAGGTACGTATTTTTCGAATTTTTTAGAATAGAAATTCTTCTGAATGTCCTCTTCTTTAATTGTGCATCTCATTTAGAACTAACCTAACCTAGTTTTCACTTTTACTGATCACTTTTAGTACTTGTATGTCATCTCTCAGGTGGGACCTTGGCCGACGCCTTGAATAGAAAATAAATAAACACTCCAACTGCTGTCAGATGAGATGAAATTTTGGAAAAAATCCTTGATCATGATCCCTATTTATACATTCTGCCTCACAGATTTTCTGAGATACAAAAAAGGACAAGTGGACTTTTTATAGAGCAACCATTATAATGAAAATGTCGTATACTTCCCGTAATTTTTGCACAGTGTTCTAGTTACTTTCCAAATAATTAGTTCGAAATATTACTAATTATATAATGAATTTATACTATTAATACGTTTACGTACACCTCGGCCTCGTCTATTTTTCATGTCCAATGACATGATATTCCATGAACAATTTACAATTGATAAGAATGATGCTACTACATAGCTCGTTCCTCTTCCTGCTTGTTGGCTATTAATTCTATTATTTCACCTAAAATAACAGTATGACTGTACTCAATGACATTACTTTTCCGTTGGATACCTTTTCCTACATAGTTTACACCCTTACCGAATTAAACATTTTGTTTTCCTTCTGCTAGGAAAAAAGGAAAGGGAACGATTCTTGGTCGTTCTCGTCAAAGGCTGATCAGTCTCTCCAGGCCACGCCGCGCACTCGACTTCCCTTCAGAATGTTAGAGATATAAGAGATGAGATGTTAGAGACATAGAGATATGTACAGCAGCGATGAAAATGATATGTCACCATACATTTCTGAATACAAATAGTCAAAACTGAGGGAAATTCTGGTTCAATCGGTACTATTAGGTTGATCAATTATAAACGTCGCTCGCATTCGAATAGTTGTTTTTCTACTACTAGTGCTTCTTAGAGTACATGACTGTACATGCGTAATAGGTGTATCTAGAAGCATCGTTGGCCAATATTACGTTCTGTTTGGCTGATCTGTTCATACTGAAATATCAGATTAATCATAATCGAGCAAAAGTATCGAGTGCGGATGTGCATGCTGTATGACTTCAAGCAAGGAAGAACTGCTGCAGAATCTCATAACATTCTGTCGGAAATATACGGTGAAGATGTCCCTTCATTGCGTCAGTGCTAGAGATGGTTCCAACGCTTCCGAGATGGAGACGAGACTCTCGAAGATGAAGAACATCAACGACGCCCTGTCGAGAGGTCTGGTGTATTTTGAGCTGCTGAAGGATGGCCAAACTGTCGACGCAGACATCTACTGCCAGCAGCTCTCCCGAGTTGACCTAGCACTGCGTCGCCAAGGAGTGGACACTTCAAGAATCAAATTCCTGCAGGACAACGCATCGTCCCACACTGCAAAAGTGTCCCAGAAAAAAAATCGAGGAGCTAGGATGGAAGCTACTTCCCCATCCGCCATACAGCCCAGATCTTGCCCCATCAGATTACCACCTGTTTCGGTCGATGCAGAATGCCCTGTTGGATAAAAGTTTCAAAAACTGTGAAGAAATCGAAATTTGGGTCTTCAACTTCTTTGAGTCGCAGCCACCGGAGTTCTTTAGAAGAGGCATCCGCTCTCTGCGAGGACGTTGGCGAAAAGTCATTGATAATGATGGAGATTACATCTTGTATTGAGCTTTTGTTGTATTGTTTGTATAATAGATTTTCTTTTTGACGAGAAACGACATTTATAATTGATCAACCTAATATTAGTAACTCCACTCAAAAACACATAGACTCATGCACTTCCTGGAAAATCTAGCGCATTTTTTAAGATTTTGAACGCGCTTTTATACGCATTTTGTCTACGTCCCCCGAATCACTGGACAAGAAATCAATCCAAGGTGATAATAAGAAAAAGATTTTAAATGTGCTCTAGAAAGAGAAAATTGCATTCCATGAAAGCCTCAAATTTTTCTGTAATTTCCTCACCCTTTTACTGATATAGAGATTCTTATTTGAAGTGAGGTCTCAAAATTATGCCATTTTTTGGCCATAAAAATATTCGCTCAAAACAATCTATAATTTGTTGGCAATCTCAACTACTCATCTGTAATCTTCTATTGCCAATCAATCATGCTATATCGAAATTTCACCTGGTATTGATTCCTTGTCCAGCATTTCCTATACATTCATCTGGCGTATAGAAAATGGGCTTAACTGAGATATATCTTTCATCTCAGATTGAAACAAAGGAATATTCTTCTGTGGATAATCATAGTGCCCCAAATTACTTACATCCTCTTGCCATCATGATTGCAGATTGCAGAGACGAAACGACGAGATGAATAGACATTCCTCCGATTCTCATTTGATTTCTAATTCTCAACGAGTTCTTACCGTACTTTGCCACAAGTACACACTTCAGCAAGTTTTTTTCACTCCTTGTCAGCCGGTTGTTCACTGAATTGAATGTTGACAGCCTTCAGACTTCAGCGGCCCGTTGAGCAATCGAGTTTAAAAAACCACGTCTCCATGGATTTATATACCTAGATGCACGATATTCCAGGAGCTTGAACCTAACATTTCGGACTGGTCAGCCTTTTGATGAATTTCTTCTATCCAGGGTAACTCATTTGTTAACTTTTGAGCACATTCCTTTTCAAGTGAATGGTTGAGATGACTTTCTAAAAATGCAAAAATGAAAAAAAACAAAGCAGCATAATTTCCAAACATTTAGCGGCTTGGCCACGTTTTTCTCAAAAAAGCGTACCCTAATCTGCTACTCGATTCTGATCTGGAAAACGCACCGCCCTCGCGAAATAAACTTTGTACTGGGTCTGCATCGAGTCCAAAAGTGGGCGTGGCAGGGCGGGAGGGCGAGCTGTCCAAGGAATTGCGACCAAGTACCATAAGTTAAAAGCCATTGGTGAGGCCTAATGATCAGGAATATCACCCTACTTCGCAGCGATTTGGATAGGCTGAAAATACCCTTTATTATTTTTTTGTTTTAAATTAATTTTTTTATTTATTTTTTACTATTCCTCACTGACTGTGCCGCTCTGAATGGAACCGTTGCAGATGACGTCTCTCAGTCGTGCACGATGAACGGCGACGAGGGCAAGTCGAAGAAAAAGTGAGTTCCACTCGTCTAATCGGCACAAGAATTTCAAGTTAGTAAAAAATAATAGAAATTACTTTTTTCAGACGTCTCCTCTTCGACAGCTCTCAGGTGAAGTCAGAACCGTGCGATGAGGAGACTAGATCGGTCGGTTCGACGAACAGCGAGCAGCTCAAACTCGACTGTCAGTTCTGTGGATCGTCATTCGATTCAGTGTCGGACCTGCAGACGCATACCCTACGGGATCACCTGCCCATGGTAAGCTTTGGGGCGATTCATCAATAGAAAACGGAGTATAGCACGGACCGGGAGAAATTAGTCTGCTATAAACTACATACAAA
This sequence comes from Nippostrongylus brasiliensis, assembly GCA_030553155.1. NCBI lineage: Eukaryota > Metazoa > Nematoda > Chromadorea > Rhabditida > Heligmosomidae > Nippostrongylus > Nippostrongylus brasiliensis. The sequence continues at coordinate 33,331,340 of CP130732.1, read as the reverse complement.
ACTGTGATTCATCACGATTGGGTATCCCGATACCTCACGTGTGGTGGTACATTATCTGTAACGATGTTGAGGCCGCCTCAAAAAACAGCTGTCTGTTCGAAGTTGATTAAGTCCAGGGCCCGCATTCATCATTGGTAAACCTCTGCTAAACCCAGACATATACCCCAAACGGCCCGCACCTTTCTCTACTTATCCGAAACTTCCTATGTTAAACGCAATCTCTCATCGACTCTACCGTTCGGTTCTGGATGCGCCGCGGTTTTGGAGACCGCTCGTCCGTCCATGAATCTGGACCCAGATTCATCAGCATATCCCCGAACACACACCTATACCCGTATTCATAAACGCGCGTATGGGTAAGGTATGAAGTTTGCTGCTGATGTCAAAATTTTTTGTGCTATAGTATTAATCAGATTTCCTTCTGACTGATTAACAAAATTATTTATCACTGTACCCTGAAAACCGGGTGGTAAAACATGAAAATTGAGTGCCACCTCAGCCGATGAAATTTAAATAGGAGTGCAATTACTAGAACGAAGCGCTTGATACGTGCCACGTCAGGGTAATGCAATATACCGGCTATATACCCATACCCAACATACGTCATCAATCGTAGATTAACAGTGCGTGCGGTGCAACGGTAAGTGGCGCGACGGACACCTGTTGCACGGTCGAACGATCAACCCTCGCATGGGCTAGCCGGGCCTTCCATCACTCCGGGGTCGGGTAAATTGGTACCAGACTTGTCTAGGAAGGTAAAAACACCGAATTGGTATAGCGGCTGGTCCCCTAAGTCATTGTATAGGCCTAATACGCATTTTCCAAGCTTCTACGACTCTGAATAGAACACGAATGCGGCGGCGCGTCCTCAAAGGTCTGATCGGAGTAAGGAATAAAAAATAAGGCGATTTGAAAATATAATGGATGATTATACTACTATCATTAGGGTTTATGAAGGTTGTTATAAAATAAGACAGATCCCTAATGTAATAACACATGAGAAAAGATGTTCGCGCGTGGTACACTGGTAAGAGGCGCTGTTGACACCCGCAAGGGTCGAGCGATCGATCCTGGCTCGGGCTAACCAAGCTTGCTATCCCTCCGTGGTCGGGTAAATTGGTACCAGACATGTTTGGGAAGGTAAAGGCACTGACATTCACAATGCCTGTACGATTCTGAATTGAACACAAATGCGGGGCGCGTCCTCAAAGGTCTGACCAACGCCGACGCTTAACCTTTACCTTTTGCCATCATAGCCGGTATATTGATGAATGAGGAGACGGGACTAATCCCCTAATCATCGTCTCCCTGGGTGGCCTGGCAAGCGCCTGATCGTTGAGAGGAAACCTCGAGAGCCGTGCAGCGGGGTAAAGTACCGCCAACTGAAGCGCTCCCTTGGGAAATCTCGCAGCGGCCCACACGACCTCCTCCGCTTTTCTACACGGCCTGGCAGCATCGATTCAGGGACGATTCGCAGTTCCACAGGGAACCGTCGTCTGGAGAAGGATCGTTGATGTGGATATCGATATTTTATTTTCTAGTTTCTATTTTCAGCCAGTGCCATCGTTGGAATGCCAGCACTGTTTCGCCGCTCTGCCGTCGTTCGCCGCATTTGTGATGCATATGAGAGGACATCTGAACGATCGCGAGGAGAGCAGATGTCCGCGCTGTCCGCTCGCCTTTAACGACACACAGGTGGGCGGTGCTGTCGTCATCGTGCCCAGAGGGCTTTTCTTGTAGAAAAATGTAAAATATGACGACTGGCGGTCTTCTCAGTAGTCGGACGAGTTTTCTGCGCTTTGATTCATACAATTCATAAGAGAACACCGAAATATCGAGAAACCCTGAATCTGCAGCAAAATAACTTCTGAAATGTCGCTGCAGTTCAGACCCAGATGAGCTCAAGTCGGCCAATCTGCAAGTTTCCCTGCTCGTAGTGCAGTGGTAAGGGGCGCTACTGACGCAAGCACAGTCGAGCGATCAATCTTTGCCCGTGTTAACCAATCCCTTCATACCACCGGGTCGGATTACTGGCTACCACTTGGGTTCGGGTTAATCGACCACATTTTCAGGGTTACTTGCTACCAGCCGGGTTCCGGTTAACTGAAGCACAGACCTATTCAGCGCCGGTCCCAGTAAACCACTGCATAGGGCACATTTGCAATTAATAACCTTCTGTGAATATGAAGGCAAGATGAATGCGCGGCGCATCTTTTGTGAACTAATCAACACTGACCACTACACCTTATTCGCCCTACCCTCCTATTCAGACTGTGAAATTTCCCTGGTGGAGGAGGAAGGATGACAACTAGTGTTCAATTCCATGAGGAATTAAAATTATAGAGCATTATATCCAGAAAGTGCAACAAAATCCTCCTTTGAGGACATCTCCGAGCATCAAATCAAACGGGCCATCCCGTCGTATAAACTAGGAAACAAGGGTGTAAAATGTTCATTGGATACATGGCATATAGAGCGGCTTCTATAATTTTCTATGAGAATGTTAAATGTCATTTTCAAGTTGCCATTTTCAAGATTAATCAATATGTCATTTTCAAGATTAATCAGATTAATCAGAATCAGATGTCATTTTCAAGATTAGTCAGAATTTTCAAATTTCATTTTCAAGATTAATCAAACTGGACAGATAGTAATGTACCCGACGCCGGAGGTACTGAAAGCTTACCCGGCCTAGGCCAAGATCGAACGCTCGACCGTGTGGGTAGAAGTAACGCGTACGACCACTGCACCACGCGCAGTTATCGATCTGTAGTGCTATATCATTGATTGTTATTTATTAGGCCGATAGAACTTGTGGCGTATTTTTCCGCTTTTGTGAGAAAAGCCGGAGAAAGCTGACCGAATAGTCACAAGAGACAGAGATGTTCCCACAGCGACTCCTACAAATGGTATCAACATCGCAACTCTGCTGCTTCTTAGCATAAATGGAGTTTTGAACGAGTAAAAATAACAGAGCATCTTTTCAAGTATAAAAAGGGTAGGGTTTCAGGCAGGGCCCGCGTGGTTCAGTGGTAAGAGGCGCCACTGACACCCGCACGATCGAACGATCGATTTCGGTCCGGCTAACCAAGCTTTGCATCCCTTCGGGGTCGGATAAATTGGTACCAGACTTGTCTGGAAGGGTAGTCACTGACTTGGTATAGCGGCTGGTCCTCCAAGTCACTGTATAGGCTAACACGCATTCACCATGCCTCTACGATTCAGAATTGAACACGAATGCGGCGGCGCGTCCTTAGGAGACTGACCAACGCCGACACCTTTACCTTTACCTTTTACCTTTACCTTAGGGTTTCAGGCACGACTACTACACATCGTGAGTCATTTCGAAGTGAGGAAACCGATGCGTTTCTGTTCGGAATGTGGCGCTTCCTACGGCGACAACACCTCGTTCAGCCAGCACTTCATCGAGCAGCACCTCCGACTTCAGCACCTATGTACCGTATGTGGCCAGACGTTCGACACACAGAAGGAATTCACGGTGAGCGCACGGGACCGATTTCGGTACAAAAAATCGATTAAAAGACATGACATCTATTGGAAAGTCCCAAATCAATAAGGTAACTCTGATCAATCGTATCCGGTCGCAATATCCCACCTCGCCTCACTCCACCCTTGAATGTGAAACGATTTTTCGGTTTCGATCAATCTTCTGTGCCGCCACATCGATCAATATGCACCAGATGATTGATTTATTGATCTCTTACAATCTAGGAACACGTGCTAGCTCATTCGAACGAACTGATGTCGATCGAATGCGCCTCGTGCCATATCGCGTTCGAATCTCGCGAACTACTCGCCATGCACGTGCAACTCGTCCACGACAGGTATTCACTAACCTGTTTCGGTCCCGTGTTTGGACGAGTTCTCACAGAATTCAGGGACCCAGCGCCGGACAAGCTTGACGATGTTCCTGCCGGCAGAAATAGTATCACCATGTCGCATTCGATTCCGAAAGAGGTTATTATTTCGATTACAAAAATTGGGAATTCAAAGAACTAGAAAAGTCCCATGCCACTATACTAGAGCATTCTGTTCCCTACTCAGAATGTGTTTATACTCCGCGACAGCGACACGGCTGTATCGATAATCACTATGAACTGCCTAGCGCTCCTTTCGCACCAGATAGCTGTTGTCACAAACCGTCCATCTTTTTTTAAACGAATTTTTCAAAAAACCTCTTAGAGGTCATACATAGTCGGCAGGAATTACGCGTAACAGTGGAAACGAAGCGTTAAAAACACAAGGCAATAGGTAAAACAGGTCAGATCTTTGAATATTTTACGATCGTAACATGACCTGGATGAAATGTGTCCCACCGAGAAAGCGACACTGGTTTGCTGCCGAGTATGAACGAGCCTTTAGATAAAAAGTTTCCAAAAGAAATGTATACCTACGTTTAGCTCGAAAACATGCAAAACCGTAAAGTAAAAATCAGAAAATTCCTCTTTTCAGATCCGAATACTGCACTGTTCTGTTTGCGATGAAAAGTGCTACGGTGAAGATGCGCTGGACGAGCATCGGCTGTTCAGCCACTGCAAGGTAATCCCCTTTTATATGTACGCTCCAACCCCAACGACAACCCCAACGAATCTTTGAAAAATGGTATACCATATATTTTATTCTATATCGCATACCATGCTTGTTGTGTACCAACACTGGAGACCTTGACCTTACTCGTTGCGCTTATTGTAAAAATGCCACCCGTCTAGTTTATCTGGTTCAGTTGAAACACGAGAAGTTCGTGGGATAGTATTCAAATAGAAATATTCAAAGTTCGAGGGTTCAAATCGGCTACCAATGAAAACAGCGTGCGTGGTGCAGTGGTAGCAGGCGCTACTGTCACCCGAGCGGTCATGTGATTGATCCCCGCTTGGGCGAAACGAGCCTGCCACTTCTAGGGGTCGGATAAATTGGTACCGGAGATGTCTGGGAGGTTGAAAAACGCCGACTTCGCACAACGGCTTGCCTCCGAAAGTCGATGTGCAGGCCAAATACGAGCTTAAAATGGCTCTACGACTCTGAATGGAAGGCGATTGCATGGCGCGTCCTTAGGGACTGATCAATGCCTATCACTTTACATTTCACGGTAACCTTAAAATCGAAAGCACTTTCTTCGTCATCCAAGCTCTCTCACAGGTGACTTCAAAGGCTTAAATGAAATATTGAAGGCTTTTCGTCTTCAAATGAACTTTTTCGAACATTTTCTTCTTTAAACACATTTCGAAAAAAGATAACGTTTTTCGTCTACTCCGTTTTTCATCGTCCTGATGTGAACTTCATAAATATAACTATAAATTCTAGTAAATAACTACAAATATTATCATGAAATTCTAGTTTTATTACGGCGCTTTTGCGAGTTTCTATCAAATACATATACTGAAAGTAGATGTTCCAATGTTGATGCTAAGATCATCGCAAAAACTGCGGCTCAGGCGAGAATCGAACCCGCGTCTACGGTCTACCCGAGCATCGTGACGTTAGACCACTGCATCACCGAAACAAATATGAATATTCCGCCAAAGTATTTTTGCAGATTCCTCACGCAGACCAATGTGCCGTCTGTCAAGCACCACTAAATACCATCGAGGACTTTGAGAAGCACACAAGGATGCACGTGTTCGATCTCTATATGCACTGCGCAGTGTGCAGGTGATTCACCACCTTTTTATTAACTTATTTGTTAAATTGACTCTTAAAATTAAATTTCAATCGATAATTATTGATTTTAAGACAAACAATACGAAATGAGACACAACTCACCCTTCACTCTCAGTTCCACATGCAACGACGATCGGACACCGAGGATGGCGAGCAGAAGTGTGGCATTTGTAAGAAGGTGAGTGTAGATCAGCGATCGATTATTGATCGTTAGAGGAGCCTAAAAGAAGAAAAATAATAAAATAAAAATACCGATATTTTTCGGAGGACCATTAGACTAAAAAACAATAAAAATAACAAATTAAAGATACTGATATCCCTCAGAGAACCACTAGACCCAAATTAGTCTCGCGAAAATGGAGTTCATGAACGCTTACCAAAAAAATTATCCCAGACAGGTATATCGAGTGGTAAAAGGGTTAGTTTTTTCAGCTGATGGTGAGCCGATTTCAACTGAACGTCCACCTGATGGAACACGATAATCGTCGCTGCTGTCCACATTGCCTCAGGCCGTTCGCTCTGGCTCAACAGCTGCTCAGTCACGTCGCTGAGGAGCACAGTGAGGTCTGTAAAGAGCAAAATAATTTTTATTCATATATTCGTTACTTGAAAACTCGTAAAACAACCAGATACAATGCATTCAAACATTAAACTTTAACAAAATTGGCGAAGCAAAAGTAGACAACATAGCAATAAACAAGCAACAAAATTAAATCATCAGAAGACAAAAAAATTTCAGATTTTTAAGAACTCTATGAAACCTTTCCAGAAATCGTTTCAAAGCTACAAAATCTATCGTCATCCCGTTCAAAATCCATCCAATATCTGTTTTCTCGGGTAAATCTCGATGACATGTTCATTGATAACATAATTTACTCAAACGTTGACCGTCAAAATCTTTTTTTCACAAATAATTCCTCTCAAAATTGAACAAAGATCAAATAAATAAAAAGCGCTTGGAAAAAGGAAAAAGGACAGTGAGATGGTAGAAAGGGTCAGTAGAATACCAAAATCTGAGAAATGGGCGTTGTCATGTAAAAAATATTCAATATAACTTAAATATCACAAATTCAAGCCAGCTTTTCCAGGAGAAACCCCTTCACAGCTGTGAGATCTGCGACGAGACGTTCCGATTCGCCATACAGCTCGAGAATCATGTGCTTCAACATGTGAACGAAACGAAAAATGGGTAAGATTCTACAAATCCAGTGAAAAACTTTGAAAATTTCGAGATCGTTTAAAAATATAACATTGAAAAACATAGCATCAAGATGATTTCTCTAGAGGAACCACTAATAAAAGTAGATTTTCAAAGATAATACGTTTTAGGAAAAATCTGAGCTCTGTGACTGAAGAAGACCTTGGGACAAAAAATGATACAACCACTTTCACTATTTGTAATCATAGCCTTTAAAAATACGCTAAAAAAAGTACAACTTTAAAGAGAATTTGTTCTTGAAGGAATCGATCGATAATTTCAGATCAAATTCGTGTCCGCCTTCGCCAACCGAATCGTTCGCTTGTCATCAGTGCTCAGTGGTAAGTCACTGTATTACTATCAAACCTCAAATCTTCTCATTTCACAGTTTTTACTCGAGTGTGCGCCACGCACGCGTTTCCATCTATAATTCGCTTCACTGACAAGATTTCTATTAGATATTAGGCAACGTTTCAATGGTACCACGTGCCATTGAAAAGAAGTGATAATCTATCGAAGATTCATGGGTGGTCCGATGTCAGTGAGATGAAGACAAAAAGGATAAAAAGAGGAATCCAAAAAACTTAATCGGTGAAACTTTTTTCTGGTTTGCTATGACTTGTACGGGCCAGCCAATGTTCAAGAAAACTCATCAGGAAAACTTCATGAGAAACCTTGGAAAAAAACCTAAAGAATCGAGGATACCAAGATTATGTACCGCATTTGAATAAATAAATAAACAAATAAATATATAATGCAAACGAGAATCTGAACCAGTAAAGTATTTTGGCCTCACAAACGTGGTGACCTAAAAGAAGTCGGGCTCGGGAGGAAAGCCGGACGAATAAATAAATAAAAGAGGAAAGAAGATGAAATATTGGGACTGTAATTGAAGAGAAACTCGTTCGTTGACAGCTTTGAATAGAAAATGATCACTTTTTTGAGCATTTTGAGGAATACTAAGAAAAATAGAAGAGTAAAAATAGAAGGAGGCAGGCCCGATACAAGGTGATGGTTCGGCTCACACTAGCAGGCCGGGGTAATAAATTGCATTACGTACCGATTGATCCTGTTGGACGAGATCAAATCAGCAAACTCCCACAAACCAGCATGAAGGGGAACTTACCCAAGCAAGGTATGATAATGAAATAGGTAAGGTGGTCAGAATTGACCAAACCCACAAGGACGCGCCATGCATTCATATCCCATTCAGAATCGTAGAGGCATGGTGAATGCGTATTTACACTATACAATGACTTGCGGGAGCCAGCCGCCTTACGAACTCAGTGTCTTTTCCTTACCAGACAAAGTTGGTACCAATTTACCCGACCCTGGAGGTATGGAAGGCTTGGTTAGCCCGGAGCGGGATCAATCGCACGAGCGTGCTGGTGAAAGTAGCCCCCCCCCCCCCGACACCAAACGCCCTCCAAGACATAGATTTATTTATTTATTTATTTATTCATTTATTTAATACGTCCAATGACGCGCCTAAAACAAAAATAGCAGAGGGTAAAAAGAAAGACAACAAATGAAAAACCTGAACTAAAAACACAAGAAACGATCCAGAAAGAAAGATCAGAGATGTACATTAATAAATCAAAAATTCAAATAACTTTCAGGTGTTTTCCTCATCGTCAGCGCTTCTGTCACACTGTCGCACGCACAACGAATCGCAGCGTCGCTGTCCACTATGCGGACTGTCATTCAACACCGCAAGCCGATTCGAGAATCACGTCCGGAAGCATGCCAGCACCACCAACTGTGTCTGTCAGATTTGCGGCGATGGCTTTGCAAGGTGTGCACTTTATTATTAACGTGAAATTCAGGTTTCATTACCCCTTTTGGCGGGTTGCTATTACATACAGTAGTTCGCGAAATGATATGTCACCTTGCATTTTTAGGTACAGATCGGTGAAACCAGAAGGAATTTCATTCCAGTTGACAGTTTTAATAACTCTTATTGAATATACACTAATATGTGCCCTTTTTGGAAATTCTAGATTTTTTTAAAAAATTTTAAACTCATTTTCATATGCATTTTCAAACGAATATATCTTAGGGGCCACTAAGCTTCTGCTTGTTTTGTAGAGATAATCCGATAGAGCATAATTAGCTTGTTCTTATAGGCTATGAATTTTGGTTTCAAGACATTAATAAACCATAAAATTTTTTGTGTAAATTTTTTCATGGTCAAAAAATGGTGAAATCATTGGACCATCTTTCATATAAAATTTCATATATCAGTAACCAGCAGATGAAATACCATCAAATTAAGTTATGTGATAGCATATGATTTTCTCTTTCCCATGCTTATCTAACTTTGGAGAATAGCCGTCTGATTACAGAGAAAATAGCCAATGAAATTGCATTTACACAAGCGGCCGTTTTACGAATACCCGTAAGTCATTCGACTCCAGATTTCTCTAGCGCATAGTAGACTTATTGCTTGTTAGGTACTTAACAGCTAGCAAAATGATTCCCGCTATTGTACATCTGTTGTTGTATGCATCACAATCCCGCCACCGTACACTATGCGGGTTAGTGCGGTAGTTTCAATGGGACCAACCAGAAGACGATTTTCTGAACAACAGTGGGAATTATTGTGCTAGCTGTTAAGTACCTAACAAGCAATAAGTTTACTATGCACCAGAGGAATCTGGAGTCGAATGCCCTCCGAGTGTTCGTAAAACGGCCACTTGTGTAAATGCAATTTCATTGGCTATTTTCTCTGTAATCAGACGGCTATTCTCCAAAGTTAGATATGCATGGGAAAGAAAAAATCATATGCTATCACATAACTTAATTTGATGGTATTTCATCTGCTGGTTACTGATATATGAAATTTTATATGAAAGATGGTCCAATGATTTCACCATTTTTTGACCATGAAAAAATTTACACAAAAAATTTTATGGTTTATTAATGTCTTGAAACCAAAATTCATAGCCTATAAGAACAAGCTAATCATGCTCTATCAGATTATCTCTACAAGACAAGCAGAAGCTTAGTGGCCCCTAAGATATATTCGTTTGAAAATGCATATGAAAATGAGTTTCAAATTTTTTAAAAAAATCTAGAATTTCCAAAAAGGGCACATATTAGTGTATATTCAATAAGAGTTATTAAAACTGTCAACTGGAATAAAATTCCTTGTGGTTTCACCGATCTGTACCTAAAAATGCAAGGTGACATACCATTTCGCGAACTACTGTATACTCGAATATGATGTTGTAACGGTGATGCTAGATCCATCACAAAAACCGCGTCTCAGACGGGATTCGAACTTGCGTCTCGTGGCTCGTGCGCTAGCCATTGCGCCAGTGAGATTACGGCTCTCTCCCCCAACTGCGACTGTAATTTGCGCTCCCGTAGCGTCTTCTTTAAGCCCGAAGGCTTTTACTCCCAGCAATCATCCATTACGACAGCTTGAGACGGCGGGAAAAGGTTCCAATCCCGCCTGAGATACGATTTTAGCGATGAACGTATCACCAACATTACAGCATGTGAAGTTTATTATTAGGCAATACAATACCGCTCATAACTTCTGTCCCAGAAAGCGTTCAGAGCGGTCGATAACGCTTTCTAGCATCTTCTCTTCTCTAGGTGGCTATTTTTGAGGATGTGAACATATCAATCGATTCGTCAATCCGCGCTGAATTCAAAGATGCCATTATTTCCCTAGTTCCGTTTGAGCTGACCAAGTTACGGACCATTTCTCTGGAGTAGCTCTAATTGGTTTACGACCCTCTGCTTCTTGCAATTGGAGTGCCTTGAGGATATATTGTCATGAGGAAACAAAAAAAATTTCAATTTTGTCGTTATCTTCGACTTTAGCATCCTAATACTGTTAATTTGGTAACCAATATGTTTTGTGAATTACTTCGAAATATTATTCCGTGTTATGAGCAAAAACAAAACGCTTTTGATTTTGAGCACCATTTTTCAAGGAAAGTTGATAAGTATGTAGTTCTAGATGAGCTTGGTATTTTATACTTAGCACGAAATACACTACAAAATCGTACAAAAATTTGAATCGTAATCGATTCTGAATGGAACACGAATACGTGGCGGGGACAGATCAAACATTCTTATACATTTGGACATGCTAGGTTATTCGCAAAACACGTCGGACGGGAATTGAATCCGCGTTTCTGTTTCCGGCAGACTGCACTTACCACTGTGCTACCGATGAACTGTGTACATATATTAAATATATTAAATAACTATTCAATTTTTCAAGAGCTCAATAATTTCAGTCGCGACGTGCTCGAACTGCACATGCAAATTCACAAGGGCAATTTGGAGCTCGGTGCACAAAGCCTACTCTTGTAGCTACATATCAAATCTCTCCACGCGGGACCATTCTCTACATGATTTTTTCTTCAGCTTTTTTCTTTCTCTTTCATCGCTATAGAATAAAATAGTTTTTATGTATTATGAATATGATGGCAGATGAAAAAAGACACAGAATTAATTTTCGATGCAGGTTTGGGTGGACTTAAAAAAACGAGGAGAAAAAAATCTTCGGTAAAGACAGCAAGAAAACAAGATTCGTCACGACTTTTTTGGTTTCCGCGACCAATCGCTCCCAATCACAATCGAAAGGAATCGATTATTGATCGAACCGAATCAATTTCACCTTCTGAACAACACCAGAAATAATGTGAGTTTTCATTCATGCAATCATTCCATTCATACAACATACAACACATGTATATTATCAATTAACGTTTACAACATCGACACGATACGGTAACTACCGTAATTCCTATGTACTTGGCGATGAAAATGTATGAAAGAAACGAGTTATACTAGCACATCAACATGGGTAAAAGCTTGAAACGGACGAAACTTATAAGCATTACAGTGCTTTTCAAAATTTTCAAAATACACAAAATTAGCCCAATAACTAAGGCAATACACGGGCTTATCGTATCTAGAAGGAGCAGCTAGTAACAAGTAAAGTTCCCAACAAAAGGCCATCATCTTATGAGCGGAGCAGACCTCGTTCAAGGGCAAATTTTTTAAAAATGTTACAAGAAATACAAAAAAACAGTTACAGATAGAATAAATCCTCGTTACAAGCCAGACACATTGCACGTGTAAATCAGTCAATCAATCGATCGATCGATCAAGAATAAATAACGACAAAATAGAAAATTATAAAACCATAAGTAGCGGACTAAAATGCACGAGTAGACTTTTCCTTTGTTGACATATCTGTACAGAAAACGCAGAGCACATAGAGTAAGGGTAACTTTATACCAAGAAGAGTTTTGAAGACGATCAAATAATAGGATGAGCACATTTTTCGGTAAAGTAAACCGACTGGGTAAGCTACGACGATCACTGTTCACTCTGGATCTGTCGCTCGGCACTGCTCGCATTATACCTCGACTTGGGAGTGGCTTCGCCGAGTTGAGTAGCGAACATTCGCATTTTATCCCGGAAACCCAACCCATCCGGTACGTGCGATTGGGTTTGTTGGCGTTCCTGAAAAATACTGGGTTAAATGAGATTAGAAATATAGAAAGTAAGGGCAAAGAGGTCGAGGTCGATCGGTCCCCGAAAGCAAGCCATGCCTTCGCGTTCCATTCTGAGTCGTAGAGGCGTTGTGAATGCGTCATGACGGGAAACTTAACCCAACCCCATAAGTACGCGCCATGCACCCAAATTCCACTAAGAATCGTAGATGCATGGTGGCATGGTGAATGCGTATTTGGCTTATACAATGACTTTCGGGGACAAGCCGCTATACCGGAGGGATGGAAGATTTGGTTAGCATGGGCGAGGATCGATCGCTCGACCGCGCGGGTGCCAGTAGCCCCTCTTACCTCTATATCACTGTTCGGCAACATTCGAATTAGTGATACCACATAATTCTATAGCGCGTTTCATGAATAAATTCATTTTAGTTTCTGCTCAGATCGAATTCTTCTGATTTTTTTTTCAAGGTTTGTTGTTCAAACACACTATTTTCGTCATTAAAGTGACCGATTTGTAATTTTTATACGATTTTTTAGTTACGTAGCGTTCGCCTCAACATTGTGCCATAAGAACCCGAATTATGTACTTCTATAGAGATTATAATTTTTATGGACTACGAATAAGGATGAAATGGAGAGTATTTTACCAAAATGGTACAACTGAAAAAGCAAAGAATTATTACCTGTAATTCATTCAATCGCTGTTGCCGTGGATCTCTATAGATTTCATTCGTGCCGTATATCTACAATAAAGGGAATTTATAGAGATTTACAGATTAGATAGTGATTTTTGAAAGAGGAGAAAAAACAACTGAGAAGATCAAACTCGAACGCACCGAAGGCGAATCCATAATTTCCGTTTCCTTGACCATCTCTTTGAATTGTACCGATTTCCGTTCGTATGCATCTCCTGGAGAGATATTTTCACTGAAAGCAGTGGATAAATTAGAGACGACATCTAGGATACAAGAACCGGAATTCTAGCATCTTACAGTTCTTTGTAATAAATCTAAAAGGTAAAGGGGTCGGGGTGGATTAGCACCCTAAGGATGCGCCACGTTTTCGTGTTCCATTCAGTATCGTAGCCGCATGATGAACGAGTATTTGGCCTATATATCGACTTTTGGGAGCCCGCACCTGTGCCAAGTCAGCGTCTTTCACGTCCCAGACAATTGTTATGCCAATTTATCTGACCCCGAAGGAATGCAGGGCTTGGTTGGCCGGGCGACGAACGATCGACCATTCGGGTGTCAGTAGCGCCTCTTACCACTGCACCAAGCGCACATACTTGGCCATTTTACTGCTTTGCCATATCGAAGATATCTCAATCGTACCGTTACGCGGTAACTGAGCGCCACGATTACTAAACTGATCTAACAAGCCATAGATCTCTCAATTTTTAAAATTTTGAACTTAGCAAATGTAAGAAAAAAGGGAAAATTGATGGTGGTTATCCTACCGCATAGCGCTACGTCCAGGGCTGGTGTCCACATCGTCGATGAGGGTCTCAGTGCGATTCGCGGTTGTGGATCGAACTCCGCCATCAAGCGAATTCTGAGAAAACATCGTCGGGGCGACGACGGCGGCCGTCTTCTGTTCGGATCGTCGATGCTGGTCAGATGCCGCATTCAGCAGCTCTCTGGAAATGTGGAAAGCTGCTGGAGAGTCAGACTCAACTCGAAGACGTAAAAAGGCCACAGAAGGGTAAAGGGTAAAGGTAAATGTAAAGGTTTCGGCGTTGATCAGTCCCTTGAAGAATCGTGTTCCATCCAGAAACGTGGAGGCTTGGTGAATGCGTATTTGGCCAATACAATGACTTGTGGGGGCCAGCCACTATACCAATTCAGTGCCTTTACCTTCCCAGACAACTCTAGTTCCAATTTACCCGATCCTGGAGGGATGGAAGGGTTGAATAGCCCGAGATCGATCGCTCGACCGTGCAAGTAACAAGAGGGTGGAAGCCATAGTCACTGTAGTCCACGGCTATCTACTGCACACAATTTTCAAAACAATTTTAAGCGTTTAAATGCTTACACCCTCTATACTATCCGCTTGAAAATTACTATATGAACCAACTAAGATGACATCTTGATGCAAAAATGCGAAAGTAAAAATGTAAAGCTAAAATAGAGACATGGTGAATGAGTATTTGGCCTATACAGTGACAGTGACTCGACTGTGCCGCTGTCAGTAGCGCCACTTACCACCGTACCACCCGTAAAACATGTACAGGAACAAAGCAAATCGAACAGCTACCATATGATAAAAGAAGAAAACTTCGGAAAAGTTAACCCCTACCCAGTAATTTGCAAAAGGAAACCGAAACGAAACATAACCTACCTATACCGACGAGTCTCGTCCTCTGTCATGTTGATACCTTTGGCATCCAGCCGATCCAATTCCTCATTCACGGCTTCGCGGCTCTAAAAAGTCAGCCATCAAAACAACACAAATCTAACTCCAATGAACTATTTGAAAATTAAGTTTTTATACTGCTTGTTAGAGAAAATAGTGACACAAAATGCAAAAAAACGAGATATCTACTTGCAGACCTAGGTAATTCAAACCGGATCTTTGCCATGACTACATTTTTCATATAATTAAAAATATAAACTGCAAAAATGCTGCAAAAAAGGTCAAGTGCTATTGTTTCGATGCTGAGACTAGATGAGATTCTTAATCTTGAAAAAGGTTACCGCCTCTTTCTCTTAAACACCGTTTGCAGTATTGTTTATATTACATATTTAATTGCACCAAAAAGCACATCATAACCCCTTTTTACCATAGCATAACTACCATAATTTTTTACCGTAACCCCGTAAAGCCATGTCTTTTGAGATATTTGAGAAAAAAATGATTAGACCCATACCATAAGCGCCGTGTTGGTCCTTTCCAGATTGCGCAACTCCCTCTCGAAGCCCGAGTGACGGGGCGGAGCCAGTACAACTCGAGCTTCATGAGCTCCGCCGGCTTGTAGTGCCTAAGGCAATAAAACTATTTTTTGAAAAAATCGCTTTCAAATGTTCAGCACCAACCTGAGTGAAGGCGGTGGGTGCCATGACCCCAAAAGTCGTCGTCGATCGTGGATTGTGCTCATCGCGATGTCTCAGGTTCACCTCCTCCCTCGGCATGGGTAACTCAATCGGTCGAACCACAGCCGCCTCCTGTTGGGGTCGAACCAGAGTCGGTCTGCCGTAAGCGCCTGAGGCGTTTCCATTCGGCACGTAGGACGAAGGCGACGGACCTTTCGGCGAGCATCGCACGGTGGGGAAGTTCCGGTTACCAGGAAGTTGTTGGTAGTTGGTGTTGGAGTAGTTGGTTTGGTTTATGGGAGAGGGTAAGGAGGATGAGTAGCCGACCATCGTGTGAGGCATCGAGGATGATGTGCTAGACGGTACACGGTGCTCTTCTCGAGGTGATGAGTGGGCGGCCGGTGGTGACGACGGTAAACTCTGAACGATTACGTCGTATTTCAATCACCTTCTCAAAATTAAAAAAAAATAAAAAAAGGCTCAGAGAGCCCGTTTTAAGCTTACCTACAGCTTGAAAGTCAACAAAATGTAACATTTTGATTGCGTTATAATAAATGCCACCCATAGGCAGTGATTTAGTAAATAAGGAAAACACTATGAGGTCGACCTCTCTAGCTCGCCCCATCAGTATGGTCAGCAATCGTTTACCTTGACCTCAGAGATTTCTAGAAATTCTGAACATTTCTTTTATTTTTTTCTGAGCGATCGTTGCATATAAAATAATTAAGTTTTATGAGAGTTCTGAAAAGCGCTGGAAAGAACAAAGTAATCTGCCGCCGGTAGCCCTCTGGTATACGGATACCCATGGTAACTAGTTAGTTCACTCCTACCATTCAATGGCGACACATTTCTTCCTGTTTTCTGCGGAAACTGACGACATCAAACTGAATATTTACATTTTAATAATATTGCAAAAAACAGCGCTGAATGCAGCATTTCAATTATTTGCTGCTGATTTGCAACAAATGCAAAAAACAGCTCATCGAACCTACCCAGGGTTAAGGAAGTGTAACATTTGAATTGCCGCGTAATTAGTCACACCCACACGAATTAAGAAAGACGGAATGATAAGATCGACCCCTCAGCTCGCCATTTGATTCAGAAAACTTAGAATTCTAAAACTACAAACACTCGTAGCAGTAAGCAGACGGACGGAAGAATGAACGAATAAACATGAATAAACTTAAAAAATCAGCTTTGCAAAGCAGATCTGACAATGAGGTCTTTCCTGAAGAATAATACTCTGTTCGTATAAAACAAAGGTCAGAATAACAGAATTTCTCATGTTCAGAAAATTGCTAAAAACTCTCACCATTCTATGCAGATCTAGGTTACTATCACGCGCAGCAGCACTGACATATCCTTGTTGTTGTAACGGATTCGGAGACCTGAAATTAGCAAATTACTCTGAATTTGCCATGAAATATGGAAGAAAATGAGACACCAGAGAGGCAGAGAAGGAATAAAGAATAAGAATAAAGAATAAAGAAGGGTCTTTGAAATGTGAAAACACTCAACATATATGGAAACATGAAAACACCTCAGAAGAGCACGTCACGCCCTTCTGATTTTTAGATAACATTCAAAATACCTAGTACTATAATCAATAAATACTATTTAGTAGAGATTTAAATTGTTTGTTGCGTTCACTTCTACACATGTTGACCAGTTTTTTGCCTTCTTCCAATCAAAAAAAAAAACTCGAACAATCAGAAGAGAAGGCAAAAATCGTCAACGTCCAAATAAAAGGGAAAATTCAACAGAAAAAAAAAGACCTTGGCGCAGCGAAGAGATTGTTCGCACTTGGTGGACGGTACATCGACACAGGCGATTGCGCGCCTCGTCGAAGTGCAGACGGCGATGATGCCGATGGTCGACCTAGAAAAAAGGTCTCTATAAAAAAACTTGCTCAAAGAAGGAAAAAGAAAGACAAAAAGCCTACTTTCCAGTATTAAACACCCAAACGTATTTACTTGCCTATTTATTCATTTACCCTAGAGCGATCTGTCAACGGAGTTGAAAACGAACAGGAAACACAAGCAGGGCGCACAATGCTTGCCGTATTCTAATGTTACATGTTAAATAATTTATATGGTTATTATATTCATTCATATCTACGTCTGCTCAGAGACGTGCTGACCAATGTAGTACATATTACGATGAAAGCATATGAAAAAAAAAAACAACAAGACAACGACACGACGAAATCAGCACAACACAGAACAACCAACTTGACCAACTACTTTAACTTTATCAGGGGCTCTCATGTGCCACTTTTAATTTTTATTTTATTTTATTTTATTGTAATTTGTATCCAATCGCTAGGTATTTTGGCTTTAGTTTTTTCGACGGCTGCTAATAATGCCTTTTATCGACTAGATTTTTGTGGACAAATAAATGAAATAAACCCAATCTATTTTCTTAGCCTCAACTCACCTGGCTGGATTACTGTAGGCCGGTTCGAGTGTCGATAGTGTGCAGGCAGTCTATCGAAGCCACTTACGCCTGTCGTTGAGCCAGCCACCGAACGTTGCGAATACGAAGCATTCGGCTAAAGATTCATAAATTTATTGATTAATTACTTAACTTAATCGTTTATTCGATTAAGACCCATATGAATACAACACAAGTATTAAAAGTAATCACTAATAATTTTAAAAAGCTAGATGCACACTGTAAAATTCATAGCGAACGTGACAGTAGGTTACTATAGCGATAAGGATTTTCATAATTTACAGAAATTTGATAATTAAAATTCAAAAAAGAAAAAATCGATTTCCTAAAGAAAGACTGGTTGGTTACTCACATCGCTCTGATAGAGATCCGATGCTGATACCGATCGATAATGCCGATTTGGCTCCACCAACGGAGCCACGCTGGCCACAGGTGCAAAAGCCGATGTTCGTTGCGTCGGCACTGAACGTTAGCACAATTCAATTTCTCTTTAAAAAATTAAGAAGAAAAAATATTGTAAAACCAACCAGGTTGGTACTTCTGATAATTGCTGGCCGCCGTCTGGACCGATTGCTGACTACCGTAACCGGGCAGTTGAGCATAATTTGAATAGTTGCTATTGAAATTTGGAACCGAATTTCGCGACGGTTGCTGCTGTGGCGGTTGTTGCTGAGGAGGCGCGAAGGACTGCTGTACTGATGTCGTGGGCTGAAACAGATGATTTTTTCTGAATTCTGAGAATTTTCAATACTTCTCAGTCAATTAAAGATCAAAAGATTTGCTGGAATAAAAAATATATGAGAAAAACACACCGTAGAAGCTGACATTGGCGGCTGACACAGCCAAGCGGCCAGACCGTTGCGATGAGCGGCTCCTTTACGCACATCGAACCGAACCTCTGTTCCAGCTCGAGCCATGAAATCCGCCGCCCTGTAAGCAAGAGAAAAATAGGAAAGAAAGGATAAAAAAAAATGGATAAATAATTAGACGGAGAGAGTATCTCTGTCCTCCCAAAGGCCTAAACTCCTCCGTAACACGGCAATCGTAGAGAATTACAAGCACATTGATGAAAAGAAATGGGAAAGCATAACGAAGAAAAAATATAGGAAAACAGGAATACTCACTCTTCCTGAGAAATTCCTAGCAACGATTGACCATTCACAGACAACAGCTGATCTCCGGCTGCTAATCGACCATCCTACAAGGAAATATCAATGATCACATTATGAATGATCTGCAAAAAAAGATAAATATGACAGACAATGGTTGTAAAGAAATATTTCTGGCATTTTCTACGATTTACGAAGAGATGCTTAAAATACATAGACCCTCACCAATGCTGCTGGACTTCCTGCGACCACCTTCTTCACATAGATACCCACCTGGCGATCACCAACACCCTGAAATTCACATTATAAGAAGCACGAAGTAAAAAGAGAAATGAAAATTTCTAAAAATTGACAAAAAATGGAGGATACAAAGTTCATGTAACTAAAGCCTAACTTAGTCGAGCTCTATAAAGGCCCGCTGTTTCACATCTGAAACTACAAAGATAGAACGGGTAGACCTCAAAGGACAAATGTTCGAAAACAAACCCATGTCGACGACAGATATGGAAAAAGTTTGATAAAAATAAAAAGATCCTTAATATAGCGGCCAATTATAATGAAGAAAATAATAATGTAAACTTAAGGCTTAAATTCTTCATAAAGTTCTGGTTTTTTTTTGTTCTCGGTAATTTTATAGAATTTGAAAACAGCTAGTGAAATCATCGTTACAAGTCACCTTTCAATTTACTTTAGTTTGATTTCTAATTTATTATAATTTTAGGTCCAATAATTACATGTGACATTATTTTGGTTTTTTGCATTTGCGTTTTGCTGATTGCGATATGATAAATAATTTGATTAATTAAATAAGTAAACCAATTAAAGACGAAGAACGCGGACATGTAAAGGAACCCAATAAATATGCGAAAAAAGAGAAAAGCAGAACAAGAAAATGGCAAAATAAATAGAAAAATATTAGACATGAAGAGAATAGTCCTCAGTAAAAGAAAAACATTACTTCGAAAATAACCACAACCTGAGAATTATTGGGCGCGACAACTAAAATGAAAGTCCGTCCACGAGCATTTTATACTCAAAAAAGTGCGAACTGGAATTCGTTGCTCCGCTCAAGAACCTCAACCCATTTCAACACAGTTAACGACACCGCAGCTGCAATAAATGTACACTTGATTGGTATTTTTTTCTAAGAAAACTCGTCTTGATTTAGCAATTAACATCGTGACCTAGAAAACAAAGCGAACTGTTGCATATAAAACAGAAATGGGTACCCAAAGTCTATTTTATGTCCATTTACTAAGTGCCAGGAGGAACTGGATTTGAGACGTTTTTGTCAGTTTTTTGATTTCTTTTTCGCCGACAAAAGTACTTATTCCTTTTGTTTGGGATCTGGTTTTTCAGACTGGATAAGTTTTCGATTTTGCTTTCTTTTTTCTCGTTGTCTGTTCACACCTAATGTCACTATTTCTGCAAATGCTTTCCTTTTGTTTCCTGGGTTGTGCGCGTTTTGATGCATTTCAAATCAACATCTAGATAAATACTGAAGAACTACCATCTGACTTTTTTCTTACTTCATACCTCCGAAGATCAGAAAACGATGAAACATAAGTGCTTGAAAAAACTTTTCAGAATTTTCTAGAAAGCTGTTAGAACTTATTTCTCCCAAAGCAAGACCAAATTAGAACCTCACAACTTGAGTCCAATAAGGAAAAATGCCGATGTCGTTAAAGTTAACAATGTGACTAGAAAGAAACGAAGAGTTAGATATAACCACAACATCTCAACTGATTTCCGAAAAACTTAATAGGTTGTGACAGGTTACGCCGTCAAATATCAGTTTTTTCCAACGTTTTAGAATTCAGGCGGAACCAAATGGTAGTTTCTAACCATTAAATCTTTTCTGTTAGATAACCAGTGCTTTTACACATCCCAGTAATTGAACTACACCTACTACAACTTCAGAACAAAAAAAAAGATACAAGAAACACCGATCATGCAATCCCTTCCGAGAATTTTCGAAGAAAGGCATTCCAGACACCGCCGCATTTATCCATCAGAAAGAGTTCCGTTCCCAATTTCAGGAGTAAGGATGAGGAAAAAAGAGAAAAGGAAGATGGAAGACAAGAGAAATTGAAGTTGTAGAGGTTTCAAGGATGGTACGTTCGCACATACACATAGAATTACTTCACTGCCTAAAAATCAAAATGAGCGGGTTTACTAGCGGTATCTCGTATACCCACGATTAGAAACTATTCCACGGAGGTAATCGGTTGAATTGAGGTGCTGACAGCCAGCAGGTCTCTTAGGGTATTTAAAGAAAATCTATCGAACAACCGTTTTCTTTATTAAAATGGAAACACCCAAAACGGTGA
This sequence comes from Nippostrongylus brasiliensis, assembly GCA_030553155.1. NCBI lineage: Eukaryota > Metazoa > Nematoda > Chromadorea > Rhabditida > Heligmosomidae > Nippostrongylus > Nippostrongylus brasiliensis. The sequence continues at coordinate 33,310,052 of CP130732.1, read as the reverse complement.
GGAGGCGTACAATTAAGAAAATCGCAACAGAATCTTGCAAAACACAATCTTAAAAATATTTTTCAAACTATTTATAGAGTACAACAAACCGAGCACGCACAGATCCACACCATACTATCCGGGAAGGAGGACGAGCTGTTATCAGAGACAAGTATGGACGCGCGTCTGCAGGAAATCTGGGTGACTCCGGCAGCGATTGCGGTTTATTAGTGTCCAGCCCACGATTGGAAGGAGGGGAGGAGGGTGGTGGTGTTCGGGGCGCGTTCTCTCTGCTGTTGCTGAACTGACGAGTTCGAAGTTGACGGCCGACCGCCACGATGACCGCGCAATGACAACGAGCCGCTGATGCTTATCTATCGATGGCGACATCGAAGGCCTACACCACTACTAGAAAACAAGCAGCCGATCCGAACACCGCATTTCCGGGACCTTCCGGGTTAAAATCTACCTCGGGTAAAGGAGGCAGGCACAAGCATGCATGAGCTTCTGGTATAGCGTCCTTATGGGTTATCATTGTCTAGCGTAAATAAATAAAGGTGAAGGTAAGAGGTCAGTCACTGTATGTATAAGCCAAATACGCGATCTCCAAACCTCTACGATTCTGAACAAAAGGCGAGTCCGTGGCGCGTCCTCCGGAGACCGATCAACGCCGACTACTCTACCTTTTACTTTTGAGAAAGGGATTTCCACGAAATGAAGGAGATCTAACTTGTAGTTGTTGGTTTCCACGTTTAAAATCTGAAAGTTCCACAAGCTAAGCTTATAATTCTTTTTTGGCATGAAAGGTGAGGGTAAAGAGTAATGTGATCGTCACTGATTAGTTCCATACGGACGCGCCGTGCATTTTCCTTCTACTTAGGATAGTATAGGAATGATTTATGCGTGTATTCACTCCACACGACTTGTGAGGACCAGCCGCTATACCAGTCAGTGTCTTCACCTTCTCGGGCAAGTCTGGTTACAATTTACTCGAGCCCGGAAGGATAGGACGCTTAGTTATTCTAGGCGAGGATCGATCGTTCGGTAGTGTGGCTGTAGGCAGCGTCTCTTAGCACAGGATACAGGATGGGCACAGGAAACGGGTTCAAATCAGCATAATTCTCAATTTCTGCGACGTTCCTAAGGCTTCCACCTACTACAGGTAAGACACCCAAAAATACCCACCAAATCTCAAAACCGGTGCAACTGTGAGAGGCGGAACAAGTGATCAAGAAGGTGCTCTTAAGCCACTTTCATACTAGGCAGTGAAGCGGCGCATTTGGCACGCAGCACTTGCCAGAGTTTCGAACTCGCAAAAAAGACGTGCAGGTAACCGCGCTTTTTGCAGCCGAGTATAAATTGGATCTCAGAACAGCATTGACTCAGTAGTCATCGGATCGCGTTGCATTCAGCAGCAGCGCGTTTGCTTTCGAATCGCTGCTTTTACGACGGATGAACAACTACAATAAAATGATGCTAAAGACGATGTTATGATTTCGGCGCGACAATAGCCTCTTCGCGCCACTATCTTGGTGGAACCTGTTCGATGAACACGACGATCGAGGAGGGGTGGGGGCTATCTTCGAATCTAACAAAACTGCGAGATTCGATAATGTGCAGCAGCACGCTCATTATGAACTGGTTTGTAAGAGCCGCTTTTTCGTGTTGTTGAAACTATACAACGACTTCAATATAATCCCGCTGTGAGACTGCACACAATGCAATTTTCAGCGACAGCAGCTTTTTCGCAAAGGAAAACAGAACATTTATGAATTTATTATTTTTTATTTTTGTCTTTTGGATTTTCATTACTGTGATATTGCGTTTTTGAACCTGAGTCCAGTCAGCGCAATTACAACGTTTCTCACAGTTATTCTATATCACCGAGAATCGTTTACATAAAGGTAAAGGCAAAGTAAAGGTGTCGGCGTTGATCAGTCCCCTAAGAATGCGCCATGCATTCGTGTTCCATTCGGAATCGTAGAGGCACGGTAGAAGCGCATTTGGCCTATACAATGACTCGCAGGAGCCGTCCGCAAAATTAAGTCAGCGTTTCTACCTCCCAGACAAGTCCTGGCCGAGATCGATCGCGCGACAGGGCGAGTGGCGGTAGCGCCACTTGCCATTGTACCACGCGCGACCATTTGTCTACATAAATGAATGAATAAATGAATATTTACGAAAAATAAAAAGATCACAAGATGACTATACTGTTCAAATTTAATCACTACCCGAGGGCGTCTCCAGCGAACGGATCTAAATTGGTTTAATTAAGGAGAGGAAGAGAGAAAAAGACAAGAATTGGGAGGAGGAATCAGAGAAACTGATAAGACGGACAATAGGTGGACAATAATGAGCAGAGAGCCATAATTTATTCAGAACTAGGCCTACCCGGAGGTAATACTGTAAACAAAAAAGAATCGGATGAGATCGTCTTGATAGCGGCGGTCTCCAACTGGTTCAACAACTGCTCATTTCTCCAGAAACCAAACTGGTTGAGCACGTTAATTTCGTAGCTATGGGACGTTATAGTGGAAGAAAAAACAAAGGCGCAGGCATTAGCTCTAGAATTTCCAACTGAAACCAAAGCAAAGTGCACTGTTCTGATGAAGAAGCAGTTTTTCGTTCACGAATTTCAGGTAAATTAGGGAAAGGTAAACCTACTATTTGTGATGGCACAAAAAAGTTCACTTTCAGAACCACTTAAATACTAAAACTAATGAGCGGCAAGGAGCGCAGGTTAAGGACTAAAACCAAACACAAACGTTTCATCGACCCACTGCTCACAATTAACTTGCAAAAAATAACAAAAAAGAAACTTGAAAGTAGCTCTGACTCATTTTTTAGCACCTGTTCCAAATTATAAATCACTTCAGCCTGTTCAATATTCTCCAGCAATTAATCAAAGCTATGTCGGCAAAAGTTCATCGAGAGGCAAAGAAAGGATCAATGATTCGATGTCCTTTGTAAACACCGAAAGACCGAAGAATTAAGCTCACTGATAGCTGAAACTGAATCGATTATATTGACAACCAATTTCTATTTTTTCTTAGATCTCTCTTAATTTTCTTTTTTTTTTCGGCCGCGATGGAAAGATGTTTTTTTCGATACTCAGAAAATTTCAGCTGATCAATATCAGAAGTTTTGTCAGGAGATGTAGATACACTGATAGTTTCGGTGCAGCGAGATAAGCCTACTGATGGTAACTAATATACAGAAAAAAAAGAGAAAAAAGGCAACACAAACGGGATCCAGACGTATTTCCTCTTGCACCTGTTTGAAAGGGTGAATCATTTTTGCTTATTCTAACGGTACATAATCAAAGCTAAATTAGCAAGAAAGTATGACGAAGTGTATTACACGAATTTTTCCTAACGAAACTCTAGGATGATAAGAGTACTCAACTTCAAGGAGGAATAATTTTCAAAAAAATCACAACGAAAGTAATAAAATAAAATCACCTGTGCAGCGACAATACTGAGACCAATACCGCCGCCTCCTCTCTTCAGCACCACTCGAATGATCTCCTCGTTCATACTGCCGAAGCTGTCACCCTAAATGTGTCATCGTTCGCGATGACCAAAAACAGCAGCGAAATGCCTCAAATCGCACACACACACATTCGCTAGAAGCAAAAAAGGAGAAGATGACTGAGATGAAAAAGCAGCGAAAACGACTCACAAACTGGGTCGTCGGTAGACTTGTGAGCGTCGACTGCGATGAAGTTCGTGCAATGGCCGACTTCACTGGCAACTGCGGCGATGGGCCCGGTGCAGCGGCTTGAACAGGCGGTCGAGGCTGAACGATGCGAAAATTCGCCGAAAAAAATTCAAAAAACCAACTAGAAAAACGTCCATTATTCATCGGGTCATAGGAAACCGCTAGTGTAATGTGAAAGCACTCAACAAAGCAGTACTTTGCAAATTGAACAGAAACGCAAGATTTACCACGGCTTAGAAGCGAGAGTGAAAGTAAGCAGGAAACATTCGATGATCTGCATTCCATGGGCGCGCCATGCACTCGCGTTCTATTCCTAATCGTAATGGCATGATTAATGCGTATTTGGCCAACGCCGTACGAGTCAGTGTCTTTTCCTTCCCGGTCAAGTCAGGTACCAATTCACTCGACCCCAGGAGCGATGGAAGGCCAGGTCAGCCCGGGCGGGGTTTGATCATTCGATCGTACGGGCGATAGTAGCGCCTCCTACGACTGCAACACACCCCTGTAGGTTTTTGTGTAAATATGAGCTTTAGAACCAAAATAAGCAACGAACAGAATTTTTAGATTCAAAGAATTCGCAGCAAAAGTATCCTAATGAATTTTTGAAAAGGCATAGTAATAGTATTTTTAGGAAAAGCTGAAGAAAAATAAAAAATGAGGAGCGTCGTAAAAATATTGTTTTAATTAGGATTATTTTATATGAATCAAACAAAGATCTGATTGGCGACATCGACCAATTAGATCACTACTTGTTTTTCTAACTCTTTGCATTATTCACATCCGTTGGAAATTATTACTTTCTCTTCTATGAAAGGAATAACCAAAGGAATAACTAACTAGTAAAACAGAACGGAGGGAAGAAAGGAGGAGAGAACAATGATGGAATTAAGTAGAATATTAAAATAAACTAATTTAAATTCAGTTTCAATAAAATGTAAGCAAGGGACTCTCGTAGCTTCTAATTATTATTTTAGCTGCTTCTATCCGTGTTCTCTTTTTTATTCTTACCTCTGTTCTGCTTCTAGACAGATATTCCTTAGCTATTCTCTTCATAAAAGAGGTGAAAATCGCAAAAAGTAAAATACCGTAAAAAGTGAAAAAACATCGTAAAAGTAAATGGTAAAACACCCACAACTGCGGCGCTGCTGCTCGTTGACGGTGAAGCTCGCCAGGTGGCTAAGCTTGATTCCTGCACTGATAACGAATGACATAGACCTTTGTCTTGCAACAGCAGCAGATATTGCACCAGACCATCGGGCACACCGCGCAGTTGTTCTGCAATGAAAGACAACGATAAAGGGTGAACTTAGAACAAACATTCAATTTAGTTTAATTTAAATTGTTTCTACACCATATAAGCTGTGTTAATAACCAGAAAGCTTACTGAAAAAATAGAATAACGAAGCAAATCAAACACGACGTAAAAACTTTCAAAGGAAGACCAGTAACCCTAGGCAAGCAAGCAAGCAGAACAAACAGCAGAAAGATTTACATTAATTTTAAAATATAATAAAATGCTACGAGAAAAAATCAAAAAAATCAAAGTGAAGGATACCTGCAGCATAGCCATCTTGTGGCAGCAAGAATGGCAAAAGCAGTTGCTCTGATTCGGCGAGTGTTATCGGCTGACCGTCCTAGGAAAACAAAATTTATCTACATATTTATTACTTCTTATTTATTAATTTATTTAATTTCAAGGCTATTGGTGAATTGAAATAATTGACGTCTACCCAAATACAAATGCGAGACAGAATCATAATAAGTTTTTATCGAGAAGGTGAAGACGAAGAGGTCGAAAGAGCTTTTCTAACTCCTATTTGGTGCAAAAAAGTAAGAAATTCACGAAACGAAGAACTGAGAGAATAGGCAGGATAATAAACATACCTGAAGGGTAAGATTATCAGCCTGTCGCTCAGCCAATCCAACAATTCTCGCTATGACATCATGATCACATGGAATCTCACCATCATACGCGACGAAATTCGACAGCAGGTATCGCACCTGAAGTTATCTGGGTAAATTTCGAGAACATTTCTGGATACAGATTCTAAATGATTCTTGAAAAGATTCAGTAGCACTAAAACATGAAAGTTATTCAGTGCAGATGTTCAGTCACGTCAATTGAAACGAGGAAGATTCAGATTTTTTTTTTGAGAAAAAACAACTTGGACGAATTTCAGAGTTCTAAAAAATTGATCATCAGCCCGCTATCACAAAAAAGGAGAAAAGAAAAGAAGGTGAATGTGCATTTGTTTCATCTCCTTTTAAACTTACTGAATTTCTACTAAAACTGAAAATTCCGCAATGAAAAATTGTTTCTTCTGCCTCCCGCCCTTCAAATACCACAATATCGCTCCAACTATCCTTGGATAATCTCCGTTTTCTGCACGAAAACATCGTAGAAAGCGGCGCGATTCATAACGAGACGAAATCTCAGACGCGCCGTTCTGTTAACGACCGTTTTTCGAGTAAAAGAAATCAACGCGATGGAAACATCCCGGTGGACTTGATATGATGAGACCGCACGTTCCAAACCGCTAAGCAATAGGATCAGATTGTCCCACTAACCCAATACTGAGGGAACAACCTCGAACCCAGATAGGAAACTGGAACTATTTAATGAAAAAAGAAAGAAAAGAAAACGGAAATCGTTCGATTTGGCTTTATTCAAAGTAGAGTGGGCTGTGGTGTCAAACGATCGAACAAAAAGAGCGTTAAATAGGTGATGTAAGAAGAGAAAGATGAAAAGCAGTTCGAAAACATCAAGCTTGGTCGCGCAGCGACGCGATCGTTGAGCCGTTTTTCAATGAGTTATGAATATACTATTACGGGAGGTTTATAAAGTGAGTATGCTTGATATCATTTAAATACAACAGATATATCTCTTGATACCTCTTTTCTTCCAAATGTTTTAATGGTCCCACTTACAATACTTTCTTTCTAGTTTGTGATATGAAATTCCTATAGTCTCGTTACTTTGTTGATGTTTGCTATGGTGACTATGCTCACATTATTCGCATTGCTTGTGCTTGAACACATGTCTCAAATAAATAAAAATAAAAAATATGAAATGAACACTTTGTTGACAGCGCACACCCCGTAGCAATGTAACGCAGCAGTGATGAAGGAGTGGAGACGCAGAGGAAGCGGCAGGGCAGCAGACAAAATTCTTGGGCCTTGAGAACGTAAAGGTGGCGTTTGACAAAACCCCAACACTAAAATGGGTGTCATCTGCACTTTCCCACTGATACGTTATCACTCGCAAGCCAAAAGAAATTAAAAGAAGAAAAGAAAAATGAAAAGAAAATTTCAATGGAGGAACCGCTCAGATGCTTCTATACTTTGCTGCCGAGTATTAATTAGCGGTCTCATGAAGTGAACCGGAAGAATTTGAATAAATTTAGATAAAAATTAAAGTTTACATTAATAAAAATTTAAATACGCTGTCAAAAATCTCTCACCTGCAAACTGTTCAGTTTGTAACAAGTCGCACCCAACGCGGCCACATCGTTTTTCTGAGCGGCAAGAAGGGCCGCCGCTTGTCGGCTTCTATCCAAGTGACACTCAGCGGCCAACTCGACCCCCATTTGCTCGGCCCAACTGAATCATCAAATGACCTCCTATGAATTATTACATAATATTCATTAAATAAGCACATTCTTCCGTCAGGTGAAGAAGAGTCAAAAAAAATCAACGGAAATGTTCAAATAAACATCTTAGGTAAACAGAGTCGAAGTGTATATGGTAAAATATAGAAGGAGAATGTCAAGGAATTCTTCCATTATTCTATCTCGGAACTGCAAATATAGCCACAAATTCTCCCACTAAAGAAACTAATATGAAAGAATGAATATATGAAAATGTGAATGAAATGAAATTACCCATGAAGCGCTGCGAGTCTAGCTTGGAGGTATTTCCCCAGTCGTGTCGTCAGCTGCACTGGCTGAAATTCAAGTGGTTAGGCTTTCTCCTTAAAAATGCGAAATATTTCAACATCATTAAAACCTTCCATCGACCATACAAAAATGTGAAAAGGTAAAGGTGTCGGCATTGATCTAACCTCTGAGAGCGCGCCACGCATTCGTCTTCCGATCGTCATCGTAGAGACACGGGGGAATGCGTGCTTAGCCTATACAATGACTTGAGGGAGCCAGCTGCTACACCATTTTCAGTGCCTTCACCTTACTAGACACGTCTGGTACCAAATTACCCGCGCCAGTGAGATGTAAGGCTTGGGGAAAGCTTGGTAAATCCGGGCGGGATCGATCACTTGACTGTGCGAGTGTCAGTGGCGTCTCTTACCACTGTGTCACGCGGGGCCACACAAAAATGTAGGAATAAAAATGATGAGAATAACTCACCGTTGAAGAAACTCCGACCAGAGAGTTGAAAATGGCCACATTTATCGCATGGAGGACCTGGCTGCACAGCTGAATGGTTAACGCCGCATTAAGACGCGATGCTCGGGCTGCTCTCAACGTACCATCCAGAAGCGAGAGCAGTTCGTCTGAAAAGCTCTTGGGATTACTTTTATTTTTGAAAAAAGTCAAAATAAAAAGGCGGAGACGTTTCGTATACCATTCAAATGTATTTAAGCAGTTACGGAGGATACACATAACAAAATACAATTCCCGTCTTTAACTAATAGCATACGCACGAAATTTCCTCAAGTTTTTAAACACTTCTATAAAAAAATTTAAAAAAAGAAATTTCCTCAACTTTTCAAACATCAATCGATTCATTTTCGTGAACGGAAACTCTGAAAAAACTCTAACGAAACGGAAATTTTATTAAACAGTTCTTGTTCCTCCCAGATTGCTTCCATTTTATAGAAGAAAACTTCTATTTTTTCAGTTATCATGGCAAGAAAACTATGACTACTATTAGTTTGGAAACAGAAAACACTTTGAGGAAATATATACCTTCACTGCCAAAGGCATCCTTCAGAAAAGCCAAAACCCCCAGAAAACCGTTGAAAAATTGCCAAAACCCCCTTGTACTATCATTTGCCAGTTTCCAAAGCCAATCCAACCAACGCTCCCTCAGGGGTCGTAACATTTTGCACCAAACTTGTCACGCGTTTCCACATTGGGGGATCGAGAAAACACATTCAAAAAATGTGTATGACTTAGGATAATAGTCGAACGCACTGCGGCCCCGAGGGGACTTACAAGGATTTATGATCCTTGAAATATCACATTTCTTCAGCTTTACCGACTGAAAAAGCCTTAAACTCTGAATTACCCTAAGCAACAACCAATCTAACTGTTCAACTCTTCATACCCATCCGAAAAACCACCGAGGCCTAGGGCACCCGAAAATGGCAACAATCGATCAAAACTTGAAAGTGAAGTTTTTCTTGCAAAAAAAACAACAAAATAAACAGAAAATTCAACCTCGCTAGTCTCGGATGCTAAGTTAATATTAGACCAACATACCCATAAAGTTCCCTAGTTTGCCTAGTTCGTGATAGAATATTTGTTTGCATTGGAACGGGATAAATTTTCCGCTCGTTTGTTGCCATTTTCAATTTAATTTTGCGTGAGCTGAGCAGCCCCTTTCAGCGGTGTAGTAAATGCATAAATGAATAATTAAATAAATATCCCTATTACAAATAATAAATCTTCAGAAAAAGAATACTAACTGCTTCCATCTTCAATCGGGATGTTCACATCCAACATAGGTCGACAAGCCGGCCGAAGTGCTCCCAACAGTACCGTGCAGAGGCGTTGGAACACAAACTTCACCACAGTTCCAAGCTGACCAGCCCTGTAATTGCAAGAATTTTGAAAAACAATTGTAAAAGATATCGATTGAATCGGTGAGATCCATTGGCATGAATAAACAACGGAAAAATCACCTTGGTGTTCGCAGATCGGCGTCTCGCTCCACCAAAAAAGACAACTCGCTCGCATTGGCCAGCCAGAACAAGAGCTCATCGCGGGAGGTACAGTCCTTAAAATCAATTCGATCGATAATTTGATTCAGGCAGTCAGATCAGTGATAGTTAATCGATCCAAGTGAAGGAGTTGAGGGGAAACAAAAACGGAGCACCGTACTCGTATCTCATGCGTTTTCGAGGCGGTGACCGCAAAATTCTATGAGATCCATGAAAAATCTCAAAATTCATAACAATATAGAAACTAGAAAAACTGAAAATGTAGCAAACTTTTTTTAGCTCCTGGGCAGTATATTTCACTCACAGTTAACGAGGTAAAGGCTCTATTTTCAAAAATTTACCCAATATTTCTCGAGCTCTAGAATATCGTTCGGTAAAAAAAAATAATTCATATCTAAACAAAAAATTGAACAAATGCCCTATCGGCTTGCCACCTTTCAATCACAGGTCAGCGGCACTTTCAGCGGTAAAAGGTAAAAGTGGCGATGTTCATCAGTCCTCTAAGGACGCGCCATGCACAAGTGTTCCATTCAGAATCGTAGAGGCATGGTGAACGCGTACTTGGCCTATACAATGACTCGCGGGGTCAGCCGCTATACCAAGTCAGTGTTTTTACCTTCCCAGACAAGTATTGTACCTATTTACCCGACCCCAGAAGGGTAAAGAACAATAATTCGTATCTAAGCAAGGGTTCAAACAAACGCCCTATCTGCTCACCACCTGCCAATCACGGGTCAGCGGCGCTTTCAAGTTGTTTACTCGTGGTCATAAATAGCGAAACAGCGCGCTACAAACCGGACACACACACTAAAAACCATAAAATGAGGTGTCTCACCTGTGAGATCTGATTCATGTGATGAGCAATCCGCGTGAAGAACTGCACCAGATACGGTTTGGAGTGCGCGTGAAAGAATCGCAACGCCAGGTAGAGCGAGTAGGCTGGCGACAGCCGAAACGCGCCCGCATCCGTCCATCCTCTTGACATCACCTGAAAAAATCGTTTCTTCTAGGCTTTCCGATGGTCTAGTATAAAGTTGAAAACTTAAAATATTCGGAAGAAATCTCAACAACGAGTAGATCAGCAATCTATGAAACCGCTACTCTATAAACAGCAGAAATGGACCACATAGTTCAAAATGTAATAATTCAAAGGATATAATGATTCGCAACCATCTGTACCTTTTCTATCTTTCCTTCATTTTCGTACCGTGCGTTTGTTTTATTTCTGTTCACTTTTTCTATGAACTATGATACGTAGTACGTTTACGATGGTAAATAATAAATTTAATAGAATATGGAGCACTACTCACCGAAATCAGGCCTAATGTTTATGGAAAAAACACTATCCAATGTCGAAATTCCGATAAAAAGAGTGACTACGGGAAGGTGATCGAACTTCAATCGAAACCATTCTCATGACCTTTTAAAGCCTACGATCTGGGTGAGGAAGTGTTTTTTGAAGACATAAAAATCATGCCCATCCAGACGTCCGTATACCCAAGTTCTTTCACCACATCTTCCATCAAAACGCACCGAAACTGTTCTGAATCGGCCTCTTTTTCGCAGTGTGAGGTTAGAAACCATGTATTAGGGTCACCAACAAGTACTACCACCATCTTTAGAATGATTGTAGCCGGTTTTAACTTAACGACTGATCTTACAGCAAGATCGCCTAGGTTTTTCATGACATAATTTCAGTCGAACTTACACAACAACAGTCTGAAAGTCTCATAAAACTGAGGCAATCAATAAATTGCCTCAGGGTGGGAGTGATTATTTATTTTTACAGCACTGATATTCCGGAAGGTTTTCGATTCCAGAATCTTTATGAATATGTCGTGCTACAATTTAAGGAGGCTGGAAATCTTAAATAGTATCACCTAAAAGCTTAGCTACCTAAAAATATGAAGGTGGTTTTTGGGGAGAGGTGGAATGCCTGAAGGTTTTGAATGAACCGACCCAAATTCTGGAAATCCACAATTCAACCACTCTACGAATATTAGCGGTAGATGTTGTAATGGAGGTGCTAGGATCAGTGAAAAAAATCGCGGCTCAGGCGTGGTTCGAACTCGCGTCTCAGGCCTTTACGAGACACTGAGTGTTACTAAACTACGAAAACTGACAAATTCTTTAACGATAGACCGACTCACCTCAACCAGATAGTCCCAAACTTTGTAGTCGCCAATCTGCAACGATATGGGCAGATTTGGCCCCAACCCGTTGGCCGGTGCGGTGCCCATCGGAGCAAGGGTTTGTAGCGGATGCCCGTTCAGAGCGCTGTCTGATTGATCGACTGTGGGTTGTCGAGATCCAACAGATGAGCCAGAGAGACTACAAAGGAAAATTTCGTTTGGAATTCAAAAATATATATTGGAGAAAGAGAAAAATAGAACAACTTAATCATCTATGTCGTTAGCAACATTCAATTAAAAAACGGACTGGCATGCACATAAAAAAGCGTTCCGGACATTTTTCACTGAAAAATTTCGGGTTCCCTCGATCCAGGAGGAAATTTTTCAGGTAGAGCTCAGCTGGAGAACACTCACAGTGCTTTCAACTGATTCGATGACACATTACTGTGCACCGGATCGTAGCTGCTCTCCAGGAGACCGTGAGCCGAAGCGTAGCGCCTCATCGCCTTCCTTTTGATGTTCCTTCGATGACTGGCACTTTGGGATTAGTATCAGCAACTAGCTGTTAGCGTTGCCATAGACGAACACGCTCTAGAAGCCAGTTAAATACAGAGATTGACTGTTAGATAGTTGACGACATCTTAGAAAACGTTATCATGCATTGGCAACATGGAATACTAATAACTGCAGACAAAATAATTTTAAAAAAGATGAACAAAACATGAAAGCAACATCGATAAAGAAAGAGAGCGCAAGAATGAACCCAAAACTTGATTAAAAATGAGTGCTGCTCAAAATATGACATATTCTTCAACGAACACAGTCGTAACTTCACCTCGTATGATCAAAAATAAATTCTGCTCGAAACTTGCTTTATTCCTGAACCGAGAAGGACGAACGTATCGTTGGTAGAAAGGAATCACTGATAGGAAAAAGAGATACCTTGGAAAGAACATTTTTATTTATTTATTTATTTAGTTATTTGTTTGTTTATTCAAGACATCGGCAGAAACCAATGTGTGCCGTAACATACATACGTAACATAATGGCATAATATTGGATAATTATTTAATCTGAAAGTTATTGCTATCCTTCCATCATTTTCGGTTACTCATTTTAGAGAACATTCCTATTATTTATTCATGAAGAACTGCATGAAAAAGAGGAACGGGTTTGAAATAGTCGCCTGTCTACATTAATATTACTGAATTTTTGGATCTGGAATTTAAGTTAACTTTTTGAAGTTCGATTCTGCTTGTTTATCAACCACGCTGTTGTGCGCAGAAAATAAATAACTGAATAGTAAATGAAGAATAAAAAGTAAGCACAGTCGACAGGGTCACTGAAACAACAAAGGCGGTGAGTCAGAACAAATTGGTCGCGAACTCTACAGCCACCAAAACCAACAAAGATGATTCAAAACCAGGCCTGCCTGAATCAGAAATAGTTCTAATAAAAAATGCAATAAATGCAATAAAAGTAATGATCTCGAATTATCCTTACCAGGATAATGGAAGCCAGTATTTTTCTCACTCTTTCCATTGCTCTGAAAATTTGTATTTCGAACTTCTACCTTTTCTTAACAAAGGCTCCAAAAGCAGAGGCCGTCTAATTTCCAGTTTTTGGAAGAGATTATGAATAAAAGGATGTTTAGAAGGACTGAATTCTCTCTGCCTCGTCTCTATTTCACTTTAATTTGCTCTATTTTGTTTGATTTTTTTCCAAAGTATCCAAGCATAAAACCCCTCTTGTTCTGTCCTCAACAAGAAACCTTGAAAGTAACCTTATTGAAATCAGCGGGTAAGCTATATAGTTATAAAAGCCGAGAGCTGTATAGCAACTTCCGGCACAATCGGCCACCTTCGACACGCCGTTCTGGCTCGTAACGATCGCATTCCCTCGATAACTTCAAGATAAATGTCCAGCGGTGGTGTTTTCCAACATATGGCCCCGACGACAACAATTCTAGCACCGAATCGTACACCGCCAGCTAGCTAAGCGGTAACTTCAGTGAAAGGGAGTTTGAGAATCAAAAATATGAGTCATCTTTAGGAGCTTTGAGAGAAGAGTTTCCTCCACACAGCAAATACGACGCAGAAATACGGATCTACTTCAAACGATAGCTACAACATTCAAACAACTGCTCAAGTATAATGCATTGGAGAATATTAGAATGTCTTTTGCCAGGCAAATACCAGAGATAACATTGCAAAAAAGAATGATTCAATCTGCTAGTCAGAGGACGAAGAGAATCGAAGCGAAAGGGCTATCAAAAATTGGTCAAAATGCGGGAATCAATGTTGATTAAATACCAGCTTACGCGGCCAAGTCATCATACTTATTGTTCCATACCCCTACTATTCTACAGTTTCTCTACAAAACTGACAATTTTATCGCTCTTTTAAACTCCTTTCTCTAGCATTCATGCGACTATGAGAGCAATGAAGAAAATGTACCAAATTGATACTTCGCGTTAAAAAAGAAATCCAATTTATACTTTCACCAGCGATCCTATACCTACTACAGCATAACCACAGTGACAATTAAATAGCTCACAACTTATTCAAAGGGGAAGGTAAAGCGCACAGTATTGGTCAATTCCCTTAGAGCGCGCCACGCACCCTTCAATATATTCAGAATCGTAGACGCATGGTGGGTGCGAATTTGACCTATACAAAGGCTTGCGGAAGCCAGCCACTTTTCAAGTCATTCACTTTCCCCGACAAGTCTGTTACCAATTTTTCCGACCACAGAGAGACGGAAGACTTGCTCAGCACAGGCGAGGATAAAAATTCCGGAACAGCAAAACGTGAGAAACAGAAACTTGGAGAAGAATTAGAACTGCCCGGAGCTAGGAACCACAAAGGTAACCTCATACCTACAGAACCGCAAGTTAAAACATTTTCAGACACAGCTATGCAGCTGACAGTGTTCGCAGCCTCCACTTCTTGACGCTCTCACGCCGTCGTCTGTCATCGCCATACCATCGCTTACATGGGAACCAAGAGCTAACCACCAAATCAATACGCACCTTTTCTACAACGCTCACCAAAATGGCGATTCCTACACGTGAGGTTCTTCGAATCAACATAAAAAGTACCAGAAAATTGGATTTTCAACGAATAACATAGGAAGAGAAAGACGCAGAAACTTGACGAAAAGCCTTTACTCCACCCTAAAGACACCAATTTGAGACCATTTTCAATACACCCAAGGACTAAATGCTTCAATATTTTCACCCCAAAAAATCTTCTATACTATAAAAAACCTACTATCAGATATGCGCCACGCGTTCGTGTTCCATTCAGGATCGTAGAGACACGGTGAATGCGTATTTGAACTTTCCACGATGACTTTCGGGGTCAGCTGCTATTCCAAGCCAGTGTTTTTACCTTTCTAGACAAGTTTGGTACCAATTTACCCGAGCCTGGAGGGACAGAAACCGAGCCGTTTTCATTCGTAGTCAGCAAAATATATCATTCACAAAGCAAACCCACGTCCAAGCAAGTGCACACTCATTGTTGACTCAGAACAATGCACAATTATCTCACCTATCAAAAATGCACGGAATGTGGTCCAAATGGTGAAAACATGGCCTGCATGTTACTAATCGATCAACAATTCGCTACTTTTGGCCTTTGGTCAGTGCCATGAAAAGCTGCCGATAAAACAAGGAATGTCTCATGCAAAGAGAAAAAACAGCAAAACTTCGGAGAGAAAATGACACGTTAGAAAATGAACAGGAAGGAATGAATCCGATGGTATTCTGAGGACCTCTTGTGCCTTACGGAAGTTTTTTTTATTTTTTTTTTATTTTATTCACTTCTATAATTCAAGTTTGGGTTTTTGTTTTCAGAAACATAGCAGACTTCTGGAGACATAGCAGAATTTCCATCTACATATACCGTTGTTAGGCCGCGTGTGGTACAGTGGTAAGAGACACTATTGAAACCCGTACGGTCGAGCGATCGGTCACCGCCCAGTCTAACCAAGGCTTCCATCCCTCCGTGGTCGGGTAAATTGGTACTAGACTTGCTTGGGAAGGTGAAGACACTGGGATGGTAGAGCGGCTGACACCGCAAGTCATTGTATAGGCCAAATGTGCGTTCACTATGCCTCTACAATTCGGAATAGAAGATGAATGCACTGCGCGCCCTCAGGAAAATGACCAACGCCGACACCTTTACCTCTGTTTTTCAGAATGAGTCCTAGCTCAGAACTACGAAAGCGTGTGGGAGGCACAGTTCAAAGAGGCGACTACTTACGACACTATTTCAGACATCAACCATATCGATCTCTGTGCGCCTGTGGGCAAAAAATGCAAAACATCGATTATCCGTCTTAGCATCGACGTTACGACGGCTATTCGCAGCGCAGCGACTCAACAAACAAAACTTTTCTCGAAACAAAAAGTTCGCCATATGCAAGGAAGCACAGATGAAATTCGGCAGAAAAGTATAGAGGTTAGTAAATTAAAAGGTTCGATAGGAGTAAAAAATGGGGAGTAAAAAAGCGTTGAGAAGCTAGATAACAAATTGAATTCCATCGCCAAGTCCCTCTATGGCTTAGCAGCGAAAGGGCCCAGATTTGAATAGTTCGACAGAAAAATGAACAGTTTCAGATAAACAGATCGCAACCGAGAGCCGTCTACCTAGGATATAATCCGAAGACAACTCTCATACTTATGCAAAATGGAACTGAATTACGCAAAGAAATTCAGGGAAGTTGAAGAAATTAAAAGTCAAACGACGCGTGAAACCATACTTTATCCCTTCCGGAAAATGAATAAGAAATGTGATATGGCTCAAAAGGGGAGTCTACGACAAAAATTAATTCTGTAACAGTCTGACTGCTATGCGAGACCTCAAAAGCAAACGCTGAATGGCTTCGAGAAGCCTCACTTCGACGGAAATCGATCACGGAACATGCTGACGAAGCGAGAAAGGTGTGGAATCCGACGATAAGGCCCGGTGATTGATAACAATTATTTACACACACCGATGATAGCGTATTATTGCAATTTAAGCGTCTTATTGGTATCTTTCCCAGACCTAAATTTGGCGCACTAATGAACTCTCTTGTCCAGGAATTGTGGCGACAGACTATTGGCCATTTCAAGATATCCAAAATAAAATTCTCACGGTAGAACGAAAAAATGAAGAAAAACCCATTGAAATGAGTTCAGGAATAATGACATGCAAGTCCTCTCCTCTTTGAGCCTCAGCATTGAAGTTCAAAAACTAAAACGTCCACCTGAAACCTTGTAAGGCATAGTAACAACAGAGTATTCAAACGTCAGAAACAATATTTTTGTCGTCAAGAGTTTTGCGAAAAGTTTTTTAACGTTTCGATTTTTGACTTCTCGGCTTTGGAGTCCAGGGTGTGATGATTTAACGAGAGGTGCTAATTTTCAGAAGAGCTTTCATCAAACAATAGCACAAACCTAATAATCTAACCTAAAGACGAAGACAACCTGAGGAAAGAAGTTCGGTCGGTCTGTTGTATTATACAACCAAGAAGAGCTGAGCTAGCTCTGCAGGAAGGGGGCGGCCTTCAAGTTGGGTAACTTTGTGTGTTGCCTAAACTGAGTGAGATGGGCCACGTCAGGATGAATCATCCAGCAAACACGTCTTTTCAGTCACAATGAAATCGTAAACCCATCTCTATGCCCAATGCCCATGGTTTCCGACGTTGCCGATCTTGCCGTATAGTATAGATCATTCAGAGAAGTGAACGAAAGCCAGAGCAATACCAAATTGAGCTCTATGAGGACTTTAACACTGTAAACACAAGGGTTTACAAAGAAGGCGAACATGAACATAAATGCAGTTGTCTGAAAAACTGGCCATTCGTAAGGAACGTTTCCAGCTTCCAAGTGCTTAGCTTCCTGAGGCTTTTCCAACTTCTCTTGTCAGATCGACTAAAGTTACTTCTTTACGGTTCTGAACTTGATATCTATTCCTCCGTGATTATGATTCAATGACCTTTTTCGTCTTTTATAGTGTGACACTTAGATGAGTGTCGGTGTTGATCAGTCTCCTAAGGACGCGCCGCGCATACGTGTTCCATTCAAAATCGTAGAGGCATAGTGAATGCACACCTATGCAATCCTTTGACCTATGCAATGATTTGCGGGTGCCAATCGTTATACCATGTCATTGTTTTTACATTCCCAAACAAGTCTGCTACCAATTTATCATTCCGGAGGGAAGAAAGGTTCGCTTAGCCTGGGTGGGGATCGATCCTTCGACCGTGCGGGCGTGAGTAGCTCCTCTTACCACTAATACCATACATTGTCATACATAGAATAATAAAACAATGAATAAAAGTAACGTTCTTTGGTTAGAGAGGGAATGCAAGAGACTGCAGAACGGCAGTCTCACCAGAAAAATTTAAACCTCTTACAGGACAACTCGTAGCGAAGCAAAAGGGTTTAAGTTAGGAAACGAAAGGTGGCAGGAACCACATGGGGGTCGAGAGGCGGACCTGGAGGAGGAACGACCGTATAAGCCGATTGAATAAAAAAGTGGTTCTTCAAAAACGTAGTACAAATAGTGTGCAGAGGCACCTTCTCCCAGTTGTACTTGCATCGCTCCACTTCAATTGAATTTTTAAAATTTTTGCTTCATAATTATTGACTTAGATGCCCGCTTCATTTTTCTACACTTTTGATCAAGAGCGCTCATCTTAGGCGAACGAATAAGTGAAAAACCAAAACTGGTAGCATTTTTAAACAACACCACCAGAGATTGAGCAGTGAATCCCATCAAAAATATAGCTGATGCCTTCATTGAAGGCCAAATAAAAGAATGAAAAAGAAAAAAGAGAAAAATAAAGTGAAGAGAGGTAATATGAGAGGCGGCAAGTCTTCATTTCACCTTTAGGCTCTGTGAAACCACTTAAATCCGTACATCTTTTGAAGTTTTTAGTATATATTGATGCTAAGGTTAGATTGAAATAGCTATCCTCACTCTACCCTTTCCAATGCTGTAAAACTTCCGCAACGCGCACTCTAAAAATAGCGAAAATGCGCTCGGAAGACGTGAGCAATTGTTCGACAAATAGCAACCAAAACACAATGAATCAAGGAGAAATGGGCGAAAATAAAGTGGGCAAATCTAAAAATAAAGTGCAAATTGTGGTGTTACAAAATAAATCTTGCCGGAAGGCATGCATGCGAAGGACAGCACAACATCGAAAATTCACAGATACACATTCACCACAGGACCACCACACATACACAAATGGAGATGCGCGATAAACGTGTAACCGAAATCGAATTACATTCAATAAAAATAAAATCAATAATGGCCAGATAGAATAGACAGACAAAACGCACCTCGCCGCATTCATCGCATGTGACAGCGTGCTATAATCGGAGTGTCGAAGCTCATCAATATCTCGAGGCTGAAAACTTGAAACATCACATTTCTCCCACCACACACACATCACTGCAGCAGCCAGCTAGCCTGCAGCAACTGCAGCCGCGGCGAAAAATCGTACAGTACGTGGATGTTGCTTATTTATTTTGTTTTTCAAAGATTCAGTCCCAAAAGCAGAATGAAAATTTAAAAAACGAGATATGAATATGAAACTATTGGACGCAATAGGTTAACTATTTGAAATGAGAAAGAATGCAGGCCGAAATGAAAGGGGAAGCGAACTGATGAGACTTACCAAACACTTTTACAAGCAAAGACACAGAAAGTTATTATAGATGTTAGGTTGGTGCAAAAGTTCTCGGGCGTCTGCGACTTCTTGAATTTGAAAAGGATTTCCCCGGTGTTTTGGGCTCCAGTCAAAAATATTATTGAGAAGAGAAGACCATTAATATTAACGGTGCTTACTTCAAATGACTCCTTGCTATTGTTCAGATATTATAAAATGAACTGTTTTGTATCCTAAATGTCCGAGAACTTCTACACCAACCTAATATTAGGTTATTCAGGTCTTTATAGGTATAATTTTTGCGAGAGATTTAAGACCCCATGACTTTATCAATTTGGGACCTATACAGCCAAAGCGAGCCGTGAGTCTGGTAGAGCTGGAGTACGGGTTCCATACCAAACCTGTTTCCCAGGCCTTGCTCCCGCGACCCTTTTTATGCTTCTCTGCGGTCTCCTTAGCTGAAAAATTCACCTAAGTGAGGATATTGTAAGAGACAATCAGCGATTTCCTCGACTCCCAGAACCCTACGTTGTGAGAGAAAGGGAACGCTGATAATCCTATTGGAGAACATTGGTGTGACGCACGATGGTGATTGAATTGTTGAATAAATTATGTGCATGCATAACAAATAATAAGGCAAGAAAAGGGGATAAATGGCTCACGACTTCCTTACCGCTATAAAACAACACAGTAAATACAACAAAAAGTCGTTCTGACTCTTAAAATAGGCCAACAAAGAGGATTTCGGCAGAGTAGCCGACGTAATTAAACTAGTCATCGAGAATCCTACAGAATCCTAACCGAATTCGGTAGGATTCTCGATTATTCCAATTTCCAATTATTCCAATTTCACTCAATAATTGTAGATTTTGAACCGGAAAACCGCGAAATTAAGGATTCCTCAGTCCGCCCGCCCTCACACTACCTACTCCACGCCTAGACAAACACCACCAAAATGCGACCAACAAAACCGGTGCGCGAATTCGGTGGTGTGAAAGAAGGCCAGCACCGGCATTCCATCCAGCTCTTTCTGGTTCAACAAGCTCCGGCAATCGATACATACAGAATGAAAATTTTCATTGAGAAAGTCCTCGGCATTTAGTCGATCGGCAACAGTTTTCTGTTAAAAACTCGCCTTAAAATAACCCGGTGAACGACAACGACAAAACGGTACATTTGTATGGTAACTCCCTTCCGATTCTCTCAATACCTTAACCTAGACCGATACCCAAGTTTGGTCGGTTTTGCTAGACCTGGCCATGAATTTCCACTTTTCATAATTATGGAGAAGAACGTTTTCATTAAAGCAGTCAGTGAGGTTCTATAACCTTTAAAAATCGACAAAAGTTACAATTCCTTTTTTTCTCAAAGTTCCTTCACAAGGAAATACTTGGGTGCGAACGAAACAATCATACATGTACTGCGATGGGTAGCCAAACACTAACAAAGGAATTGGAACAACTTAACGAGAAAAAACCCAAACGGAAGGCGGAATTTTCAATTTTCCTTTTTTCTCTAAATTTTCCTTGAGCGACCTCCAATAAATATTACGCTTTCCAAAATTTCACTCGGGTTCAATCCCTTTTTTACTTTCGAAATTTTAGGATTCTGCACACTGATGCTTATATACAACTTATATTAAAGAAGGAGAAAATGGATGGTACCAGAACGCTCAGAATCAATACGTTTCCAAGTTCGGTGCTGAGAGCGCTGACATAAGTAGCCAGCATGCTTTCCACGGGACATATTGCATCCATAATTAAATATCTAGCAGCTAGCGAACACAGACAACACACTACCACACCGTTCCTTGCCTTTGCCATAGGGAATGTCAAATCAGACGTTGTTTTAATATTTGAATAAAGGACACCGAGGAAACACTATCACGGGAAATTTCAAAATTACTTAGCTCGCTTCATGGACGCTCTAAGGCGACATTGGCTGAAAACGATCACAAAAACGCCAATAAACTTTGACCGAAACCAGACCTCCACTGAAACTTCTAGCAAGCAGAGACCACAGCTAGTTTATTCACCAAAGAGCTCCTGAAGAAGCATTCCTAATAGATTCCTAACAGTCGCATTTTTTTTCGCCTGAGGAGACCACGTAAGAGAACAGGATCTCGATGATTAGAAAAAGCAAGTTCCGCTAGCCTCCAGGATTAGTGACAGACCCTATGTAACATTTTTTTTATTTTACGCCTTTTCACAGACGTGCGAAAAATGGTTAGTGATACAAAGCACAGGGAAATTCCATCGAAAGAAAAATTACTTTTTGACATTTTTACTGGATTTAGATTTCCCACTCAAAGCTCACTTCCTTGGCGCCCAGAAGGCTGGGATTTCTCTATCTAAATTTGTTGCCGAATTGTTAAAGCTCAATCCAGTAATAATAATGTAACTCTCCGTTTTTACTTCTCCAAAAAGACGGATAAATCGTGGTGGTTGGTGCCCTTGGATGCGTGCATCGTTGTCGAACAGGAACAAACACCGATGCTGCACCAATGTCCGCGGGATAGTCAAACAATCGAGGAGTGAGAACGGACAAGCGATTGTGAAGAGGCTCGCCCCGGTGAGGGTCAGCGCCGACTCGACGAGAGACGCCCTCTTCACCGGCTTATACGCTTAAACTAAACATTAGACAAAGAAAAAATCGCTGCTCGTTCTCGGCTCAAAGAGTTTTGCAGCGTGCGGTTCCCATCCAATCCACACTTTTCTTCAAAGAGACCAAAAACGTTGACGAACGAAAATCAGGCCTACAAAACCTAGGAAATTCGCGCAAAAACGCCTGAAAATTTCTCTTAATAGGTACCACAATATCTCGCTATCTGAGCAAGTCCTATTAAAAGCAAAAAAATTGAAATACTTGAAATATATCCCGATAAAATATCTCATGTTTGCTTCTTTGTTATAACAAAAAAGTACGGATCACAGAAATGAAGAAAGAGAGTTGATAATGAAAGAAATTGGCGTCAGGGGTGAAAAGATCAGGGCCCAAAGTCACGAACGGACCAGCGGTCTCCGAAACCGCGGCACAGCCAGAGCCAGACGGCAGAGCCGACGAGAGATTGCTTTTAACATAGGAAGTTCAGGATACGTAGAGAAAGGTGCGCGCCGTTCACAGGCTGTATCTCGGGGTTTATCGGCGTTTACCAATGATGAATGTGGGCCCAGTTTTCGTTTAGGAACGAGAGATTGATCAACGGATGAAAAGAATTACCTATTCAAAAACACACGATAGTAAGAAACGAAATTATAATTTTGTAATGGTGGTGCTCGGTTCATCGCAAAAATCGCGCCTAAGGCGGGATATGAACCCGCCGTCTCGCGCGTAATCGGAGCTCGTGCGCTAACCACTACGCCAACCACTGCGCTAACCGCTACCTAACACCACCATTACAACACCATATTCTAGTATACCCACAAAAAGCGGCAATAAAACTAGAATTTCACGAAAATTATAACAATATGAGATAGGCTGACGACATAGTTATCGGTGCCAAAGAAGAATAAGCGAGAAACCGCTCAAAACTGAACCAACCTTAGCGCCGCCTACAAAGCGGAACAGATTCGAGTGACCCATTCTGAGCAGATCACCGTCGCGTAAAATCTCCGTCTGACCAATTCGATGATTATTCACCTGAATAAAGAAATAATCGATTCATTCGAAACACTTTCTATTCGACCTTTTCTGCTGTCCTAGAGCAAAAAATTCTCGAGCAAACAAGCCAGAAACAAATTCTGTTAATTTTTCTCCGACCTATAAATGAGAATTAAATGTAAAGGTGCCTATAGCCCTCAGTTCGATATATTCAACTCTATTCCTTTCCAAAAAAGATAGCACTAACTTGATAAAAACAGCAGTGGCCAATAATTAACTGTTGGGTTAGCTCAGCCACGTCCATAAACCCTTAACAATTACCTACAACCAACATCTGATTTATGGGTTACGTAACGAAGGACCAGTCCAGAAATCTTCATTTTCAAATCATCAATTCATTTGTGCCTATTTCTGCCACCTAGCAGACATTTCATTTAGAGAAAGTCGTCGTCTACTAACATGTTTTCCACCTCAGAGTTGCCGACTTCCGGCCAAATCGCGACACGGACGTTACTGCAATGTAACTAAAAGGTTCTACTACCTTTAACTACCCAATTTTCCGCTAGAGTGACCTCGAAACTCCTGTCCCGACAAAACAATCAGTCTGATCGGTTCAAATCACTATTTTCCGCCGTTACTCCTGTTTCTGGACCATTAATTCTGCCATTCCTGCCACTCACCTCGATGATCGCATCGGATGCGCTCGGTGTTATTGTCACCACGCCGTCCATGTACGTGATCACACAATGTCGCCCTCGCATTTCTGCACCATCGAGCTGAACAGGAAGGTAAATTCTAGCCAGGAAACTAGTTCCGGTGCTGATCGCGGGGCCACCAGCACGACAATAAGACGACCGGCCAACTCACGCAGATATTCTGAGCCGAAAATTGCGCCAACGCTCGATCGCTGCCAACCTCCGTCACTCCACCGCTTAGCGACAATGCTTGAGGCGGATTCAGTGGGGAGCCGTCTGAAGAGTATTGTTTTTAGCCAACAAATACACTGGCTTTTACATTCTTCAAAGAAAAATCTTAATAAAGGTCTACATCGATCTCGTTTCCACAAAAAAAAAAGATAAAGCAAGGAAAGTGAAAGGTATAACAATCGATATAGGTAGGGCACACGAAAGGTCTTAAACCGTATTGTAACGAGAATAGCTTTCTATCGATGTATACATATATTTTCCTCCATTTTATTAATTTGGTCAATTTCACACCCAACAGAAACTACTTTCCGAGTTTATCTGTTACAAAGGTACTGGGCATTACTGACTTATAAAATCGTTAGTACAATCTTCCGTAACAAACAAAGTTTGAATAAGAATTCCATCAGCTATCACACGAGAAATGTAGCAAATTCTATGAAAATGGACACAAAGCATTCAAGAAATGATGATGTCGATGGAAAACAGACCGTAATTCCTAAGTTTCCAAGTAAGAAGCATTCGATTTGAGGAGAGTTTGGGTGAAGACAAGTCTAGGATGTCTTCAGCTGCTATTCCGTCGTTTTGGATAATCTTTCAGACCATCTTTCAAGGCGCAATTCGTCCGGGTAACATTTGAAACTTCCCTAATAATTCCAGAAATTTAACCAATGCAGCTCATTTTCAGGCCAAACCTCAAAGGTGACGCACCCTTCCTTAGAACTCCCAAGGCATGCGCAAATTTCAATAAAAAAACGAAACTCCATAAAACTCAGCACATATTAAAGCACACCTTGCGTACTACTCGTAGGCCTATAGCTGGAGGTTGAATAAATAACAAAAGGGGCGATCATATAGAAACGTCCATATGTGAGCGATCTTCTTACTATGCGCTAATTAACCCAATGCCCCCTTTGCACCCTCGTTCTCACCACCATTGACCCAGAATCCAACAACGCTATTATCTCAATTTGGACACAACCAGTATAGCTTTCAGTGAGGAGTGTTCTCCTTCGAAGGAGGTGACCACAGAGACATTCCAGAAACCCGTATAATAACTGCATTCCTAGAAGAGTTATCGAATATAAAAGAAGCTGAAGACAAGTTGCTTCAAATTCTACACCAAATCATCGTTATACAAGCTGGGCATTACTATACCAGGAATGACATCTTATAAAAAGGTAAAGGTAAAGGTGGCGGCGTTGATCAATCCCCTAAAGACACGCCGCTTCATTCGTGTATCATTCAAATTGTGAAGGTACGGTGAATGCGTACTTGGCCTATACAATGACCTGCGGGGCCAGCCGTTATACCAGGTCAACACCTTTACCACCCCAGACAAGTCTGGTACCATTTTACCCAACCTCGGAGGGATGGAAAGTTTGCTTAGCCCGGACCGCGATCGATCGCTCGACAATGCGAGTGTCAGCAGCGCCCCTTACCAGTGCACCACGCGATTCCCAAAGACATATAATAAATAGAAAGCACGTTTCAGGGTTCCAGAATAACCAACCTGACCGAGAAAAAACTCCTCAAAAAAGAAGGAATTCACCAAGATACTCAACCGCTTGCCAGAAAGATAACTCACCCGGTGCAAGAAATTGTAACGTCGGCTCCTGCGGCATCGAAGGCGCCATATTCATTGGCTCGGACGTGTTGTTCAGGAAATTTTGGTCCGTTAGACGGGTAGTACCGCTAGAAAGAAAAATACCATTTGAAATGCTACAAAACAATAAAAGGTAGAACAACTATATGAAGGACAGTTAGTGTATTGACCAGTAAGACATGGAATTAGGAAACGTTTTGAAAAATGCAAAGAAAAAGGCTCTCTCGGGATGATAAAAGTTGAGAAGATGTCCGAGAAAGTATCAGGCTCGAAACCTGAACTTTGTATCAAAATAATTTTCTGCTGCTCCGAGTCCTTTATATTCTCTCTTCGATAACCATGAAGGCAAAAATATTCCCCTGTTTTTATCCAGAACGAGTAGAAAACACAAAAACGGCGACCAGGGTAGAATCTACACCTACCTTTTGATAAAACATATTACACCAACACTTAGACCGAACTTCCAACGGAATATGCGAAATGCCACACTTACAAATTCCGTTGACCGTATCAAAATCGTAAAATACCAAAAAGTTGACGAACAAAAATAAATTGGACAAAAATTTAAAGAAGCAGAGTTATTTGAGCGATTGATACAAGTTCCACTTAAAATTGCAAAGGTTACCCACTGGAGGTGACTGGGTTTCCTCCTCAGCGCCAAGTACGTGTCCGGATATCCGTTACCCCTGGAGGCCATTTGAACCAGAGGCACTTCGTCGGACTCGATCATTCTGCCATCAGTTGGAATGCTCCGGAGATCGTTGAAACTGTGGCTTGTCTGTTCCGAGACTGGCATCTGAAGGGCACTGGTAGAATAGAATTTGTAAAACAGACAAAATTCTCAGACGTCTGTACCTTTGGGATGAGACCCCTATTTCTCACCACTCGATAGAGCATTTTAGATGGAGAAATCACAGTGCAGCGAGAATCGCAGCCGGCCCTTCGACACCAAAGGTCGGCGAGATAAACGCCTATGTATCGTACGCGGCAAAAGAAGAATTCCATGCTCATAATTTCCAACGAATAATGTCCAGTGTGTGCCGAGGTTTTTTCAATGGTCGTCGCCGTCAGCGTCAAAGCCGAAGAACACGCTCAGAGAAAAACTGACTAGCAAAAGACGATGACGGGAAATTAATAGTGACCATTGAAGGGCGCTCAAAAAGTCACGGCGCCGTTCACAGGCGAAACTGGCTAGCGGTGATCGCTCATGTTACACGAGCTCGGAATATGAAAATCCGGCAGCGAAGGCATTCCCTGATGTAAAATCGCGGATTACTATGGTCTTCTTGAATCCGGAAATTGCATGTCTAACATTCCATACTTTTTGGTATAACGGATTCTTGGACGACATACCCACCACATATCTCGAAGAAGGTGTTAATCGTGATGAATCGACGCTCAAATGGGTTTATTCTAATACATTTGAGGTAGGTCGCGCGTGGTAAAAGACGCTACAAACATGGCACCGTCAAAACCCGGGCCTACCAAGCCTTCCATCCCCCGGGGTTGGTTAAGTTGGTACAAGACTCGTCTGGGAAGGTAGACATTGACTTGATATAGCGGCTGTCCCCCGCAAGTCCTTGTGTAGGCCAAAAACGCATTCACCGTACTCCTACAATTTGAATTGAACACAAATTCAACGGCGCGTCTTTAGCCGACTGATCAACGGCGACGCCTTTACCTTTGATCTTTATACACTTCATGAATTCAGACCTCAAGTAAAAGGTAAAGGTGAAGGGGCCGGCGCTGATCAGTCCCTTGAGGGCGCGCCGCCGCATTCGTGTTCAATTCAGAATCGTAAAGGCATAGTGAAGGCGTATTTGGCCTATACAGTGATCTGCGGGGGCCAGCCGCTATACCAGGTCAGTGTCTTTACCTTCCCAGACAAGACTGGTACCAATTTAACCCGACCCCGGAGGTATGTAAGGCTTGGTTAGCCCAGGCCGGGATCGATCGCTTGACCGTGCGAGTGTCAGCAGCGCCTCCTACCACTGTACCACGCGGGCACTAGACCTCAAGTAGAAAATTGAAAACATTTCCACGGAATGGTGAAAATCTGATTTACAGTGTTGGTCTCGACTTTTAAAATGTCCATGTTCCACATGCATAATCTATGATTCTGTTCTTTAGCGTGAAAGGTAAATGGACCAGCGCTAAGAACGCGTCCTGCATTCAGCTCCCATTCAGAGTGTTAGGCGCATGACGAACGCACATTTGGCCTATGCAATGACCTGAGGAGCCAGCCGCTATAAGGTCTTCGTGCTTATCCTCCTAAACAACTGCTACTGAATTACCCGACCCCGGAGGGATGAAAGACTTCAGTAAACCACGAATAGGATCGATCGCTTTGGTGTGCGAATGGAAAGTAAGCGCCACTTTCACTGCACCACGCGCATCCCATAAATAAATAACTATCGAAAAAATAACAGTGGAAAAGTGCCACCCACCTCAACCAGCGCGTACTCGCTGCTGTTACTCGGATCTATACCGTACTTCTCCAACGCTTCCATGAGAATCCTCTCAGCTCGGTCATACATAGAAACTAATATCGTCACATATGGGCGTGACGGTACCAGCTCACCACCGTAGATTTTCAGACTTCCACCTGAAATTTAACCTTTTCACATAATTCCACGCTATCTACATATTTCAGCTGACGACATGGGATGATGACAAAAACTATATATAATAGTTTAGGGGTCGATAAAACACTTTATATATCTTTACATTTCCACGCAATCCCATTGCCGCATTCATAGGATTCACAACAACAAACATGTCATTAACAGATCATTTCAAACAAAGAAGAGGGCGGAATTTTAGAAAGAGAAACTCAAGAACATTCTCAAAGAGAAACTTCTGCAACGTCCGCATCTGCGGTTCTGGAGTAGGCGGAAAATCGCATTTTCAGCAACCTTCAATCAAGGCTTCCTGGCTTTCCAGTCGGAAGCAAAAAACGAAAAGTCGATTGAGAAGAGAACAAGCAAGAAAAGGATGAGTAAAGGTCGTGCACAACAGAACCTGAATGTCAGACGAGAACTAAAGTGATCAGTATGTCTTCCCAAGTAGACATTGCCTCCGGCCACAATGAATACGCCGAACAAAAATGGAAAGGGTAAAAAATAAACAACATGTTACAACCGGCCACATGCATGGCTACTTACCTCAGCGACGCCTTTTCCTAACCCTTCAAATTGAAAAATTGAAAACTTGGAAATGAAAATACAAATTCAACAGAGGTAAAGCACTCACCATGACCCATTTCCTTCAATCTTGTCTCCAGCTTTCGCTCCCTTCTCTTTTTCATTACCACTTCTGGATTCGAAATCGTTCGGGTGAAAGAATTCGGTGGGACCTGGGAACATATCAGTAATCAACGAAATTGAAAGAGAAACTTCAAAAATTAAAAAGAATATATGAACGGTAATTCTCACAAACTATTAAATTTGGAAAATTAGTGTATAACACTCATTAACTAAGCAAATCCAGAATGAAACTTCAAAGAGTGCAGATTCAAATGTAAATGGAAAACGGAACAAACAAAAAATCGCAAAAAAAAAACAAACCTGGTAGTAGAGGTCAGTCATCGGAGCCAAAGCTTCTTCTCGACCAGTGTTGACAGTAACTGAAGAAAAACCTTTGGTACTGGCTAAATGAAACGGTGATAATCCTTCACGAGAACTATAATAAAATATAAAATATTAATGAAATAAGTGCGGAGTGTCAAAGGCAGAAGATGATCTAGGAAACAGTGAACAAAAATAAACAAAATCGAAAATAGAAATAAACTGCGAAAAGAAAGCTGCGTTCATTATCTATCCTATTCCACGTTTTGCTGTGAGGAAACAAAAACAGGAATACGCAAACATTGGTTGTCATATTCGATTTCTCGAATAAGTTCAGTTGAAACAACCAGGATACAAAAATGGAGAAGTCAGAAAAGTTTAGAAAATAGCTAAAAGCATGCAAATGAATTCAGGGCCAAGCAGGTGCTGCAAAGGGTAACTATTTAAAACCTCAAAACCAACATCGACTCAGCGCTAATCGTCACATACGTTTCGGAACATGTGTAAAAAAACTGTTAAAAATTCTCTAGAGGTATTGAAGCAAACCCCTCATTGTCAGGTTTGAAAGGCATGAAAGAACATAAAAGGTTCCCAACAGATATTAACAAACACCACTTCTACGAAAAGTTGAAAGCACAATCGTAAAGAAAGGGGGGATACAAACAACAAACAACCACTCACTTATATCCTTTTGATGCTTCTTCTTCATCTCTTTCTTCTCTCTCTTCGAGAACCTCTTCGTACTTCGCTTGATGTTCTCGTCGTCATGCAATTGAATTGTCTAAAAAAATTTCCTCAGTCAGTCCCTGATATCCCCAGCAGGAAACGAACTCACTGCAAGCGGAGCTGTGGGTTGTCGATTCTTTCGCAGCAGAAATCGACCTTCACGGTCGTCTCGATGCCAGGTGAGTTGAACGAGTAACGGTTTCTCTTCGTCGTCCAGCTTTCGTTCACCACCACTTTCGTGTACCTGAAAGCAAAAATTTAGATCTTTTAGCGAAAAAGAACGGCGGTGATCATTCCGAAAGCACATGCATCACCATGTCGGACTAGAGACCTGGAGTTAACGTTAATCCGGAATTGCTCAAAACCTGGACTGAATACAACTTTTCTTAGCGAAGATAACCAGTTACCCACGACAAATGGTTGGGGTAATTGCTTTCTTCGCGGCTAGAGGGAAATTGCATATAGTACATGTAGTTTTAAAACATGCTTTAAAACCCACAATCACTGAAGAAATTTTCGTTTTTTTTGGTATCAGTCAACAGATACAGCCATTTTATTCCCACCACATAGCGTTCATTAAGACGGAAACGTTTCAGGATACAAAGGGATGGTAATTTGGATTTTGCTTTAGACAAACCCAGTGATAACCAATGATTTTTGCTACTGTTGATAATGTTTTGGCTGAGATTCTAGAAATCCACCAAAAAATGCAGTGAATGGTGAAGGAGTTAGCGGAATACATAAAAAGGTCAAAAATTCCAAGACCTTTCAAGTGTAGGTCAGAAATTTCGCTTGAATTCACGGAAAAAAATGTCAGACAAACCAAATTTTGACAGGTCCAAAGCAAACAACCCCAGTTATTCTGAAGAAACAATTTTATATTAGCCTGTGTCTTTGGTGGCATTTCACAAGAAAAGAAACCCCTTTGCTGTTTATTTTATGTGTTTCAGAAAGAAGTGATAATTTTCCATATTTTACAAATTCACTTTCTGTTTAATTTATTTGCTTTAGAAGCACGGGAGATAGGACGAAAACACTTGAGTTCATCTAGAACCACCCTACATAAACAACAACTTCTCAATAGTACAACGTCAGCATCCAAATTAAATGCGAAACATACTCGGTATCAAAAGTAGGAGATGAACTTCACTAAATATAAATAATTCAGTAAATTTCAGGGAAAGAAGTATAATGCGATTGGCACTCACCTCCCACAAAGTGTAGTTGTCGTCAGAGAGCATTTTCAGATCTGGCAGGAATTTCTCGGTCAGCGCTTCGACAACAGCTCGAGTAGTTGCGGTGCTGGATACCCGCACGCATTTCGTTAGTACACGTTCACCTCCATCCTAAAGGAGGAAATCAACTTCTCGTCTCGATGCAAATTCTGATGCAGTGGTAAGAGGCGCTATTTTCGCATGCATGGTTGAGCGATCTATCCTCGTCCGGGCTAACAAAACTTCCATCTCTCCGGGGTCGGGTAAATTACAATAGTAATGGACATGTCTGGGAACGTGATGACACTGACTTAAGCAGCGGCTAGCCACCGCAAGTCTCTGTATAAGCTTAATATGTACTCACTACGCCACTACGATTCTGAACGGAAGACGAATGCGTGGCGCGACCATAGGAGACTAGTTAAAGCCGACCACTACTACTACGACCATTACTTTTACCTTCACTTTTCCGGTTCCACACTACTTGTGAACTACCGTCTCTTGTGTGATTTGTACAACGATAACATAACCGAATACTTCCAGATCCCTTTCTCATCTAGAACTACATAGTTTTTCTCTGAATTTTTCGCTATTTATGCAATACTACTGCAACGGAAGCTCAGGTGTTACCGTGGTAGGAGACGCTACAGGATCGATCCCCGCTGCGGACCAAGAATTCCATACCTCCGAGGTCGGGTAAATTGGTACCAGACTTGTCTGGGAAGGTAAATACACTGACATGGTAGCGGCTGGCCCCACCTGTCATTATAAAGGCCAAATACGCATTCAGCACGCCTCAACGATACTGAATGGAAGAGAAAAGTAGCCGCGATCTTGATATACTGACCAATACCGATCACATCATCCTTTTGTCTGTCAGTGCAACAGATTTTCGCCGTTAGCACCCACCTCCCCGCCTTCTTCGACAGCGACATCCCGCCTGATCCCTTTTTTCGTGCTAACGCCTTCACGCTGAACTGATCGTCGCCAGATTAAGGTCAACAAATCGCGGAGGCGCCTTCCAGCTTGACACATTCGATCTAGCGCGTTCGACGAAAATTTTATCGGAAATCCTTCGCAAAACCCTGTTCTATGTTCTTCGTATTGTACCCAAACCATTTATCACATAACCCAAGAACACGGCTCACGAGCCGAACACCATCGAAAGACATTAAATGTAGACGAACGGCGACATGTCAAGGTCGCGACCACCGCACGCGCGTTCGCGTCAAAAAATGGCTACATTACAGATAGAACATGAAGAAATAGATAGCCCATAAGTTTATGAAACCATTATAAAAAGCAGAAAACGGAACAAAAAAAGCAGAAATTCTTACTTGGAAGTAAAATCGCATGACACCCTCGATCTCGAGATCCTGAAAGCAGTAGAAATGATATATAACATTCAATTTGGGTGTCTTTGCTGTTATTGTATTCTCTGAAAAGCTCGGTAAAGAGGTAATGGCTCCTTAAACTTACTTACATTCCAAACTTTCGCGAGGTTAAGCGGGTCAACCACTGGTATTCATCAATGGATTCGGCTGTTTTGAACCACTTTTTAGGGGGTGGTGGCGCTCAAGGAGGCCAAGCAAAACTTTTTTCGAAATAACTGCTTAATTTACCTGCTCAAATGCAAGATGGCTTAGAAACGTCAGGAAATTAGGCCCCAGCATACAATTTCGCATTCATGTCAACCAAGGAAAACGGAAAAACTGCCACAGACAAACTGAGAGAATAGAGGCTACTAATTCTAACAAACAGAGCCACGGTAACACAAAAAACCCTCCTTACCCCAACGCACTCAGAAATTCCAGATCTGCTCAACACTTTTCAGATTCTCTTTTGAGAAAGTGTCAGTGCGACACGACCAGCTTTCGCCTACTAGCAGTACTACAAATTAAGACGTCCTATTTCCTCTTCGCAGAGAATGTGTATTCATCTATTTTTCACGAACAAACCATGCGGACAGCGATATGTTGTTAAATAAGTTTTGCTAGTGTTAAAAACAGTAAAATATGAACCAATACAATCAAAAAGGGCAGAAATTTTACAGTGATCTTTAGTTTGCAACGGAAAAATTTATTCTATATTCAAACGACGATGCGCGGTAGCCTTCATAAACATGGAAAACCTATGAGTAACGTAAGATTTTTATATTTTGAACTTATTCTGCAAGACTGCAATAATTTCCCACCGAAACAACTGAGAGAGACGGATATTTCCTTTACAGTCACGAAAAACGGAGACAAAACATCACTTTGTCCGAAAGTATGTCAATTAGTAATACATATTTACCCTGGTAACTTTGAAAGGCATAAAAGAATAAGGTAAGCTACTGTTAACAGCACTAAGAAGATATCACTTGCGGCACAGGTACGCTATTAACAAATTCGGTAATGACAAAAAAAACAACATGCATGATTGAAAGAAAAGTTCGAAAAATAGCTGGAAATTGCTAACCTCCGTTGGATAGCTGAGGTGGAACAGGTCCAGACGATTCTCATTCCACTGTTCGACGAGAGCAGCCAACTGCTCCCGCTCGCTCAGCGAAGCCGCGCCCATTCCAACCGGATTTATGTAAAACTTTTCAGAAAATGTGTAGTGTAATAAATGTAATCAGGACGATTGCCAACGCATGAGAGTCCTGAAAACGAACGAAATCAAAAAATTTAAGGAAAAATCGGAAATTTCTGCAATTGCATCGAGCGCTTAAACGTAAAATGCGAATCTTTGAATGATGATAAGCAGAAACAGCAGCTTTATCATTCAATAACATCAAATTAAATCAAAATAACATAAAGAATACGAATAGAAAAACTTGAATTCGTTCACCTCATCACAGAGATTTCAGCTAAAACAGCTGCCCTCTCACACCAGACTAGACTTTTTCACTTGAATAAATTACGAATAAAAATAATAAAAAGCAAAAATTGATAAGAAAATTGAAACAATGACAACCAAACGTAAAAGCAGCAGGGCGTCCACTGCAGCCAGTGAATTGGAACGCCGCCGAGCCGGCCATGCGCCAAGCGCGTGCTGCTGGCGCAAACGTGGTGCGGGCGCATCGCCGGTGATTGAGGTCGCGCCACGTCCTTGACTCCGACCCGGATACGCCGGAACGGTTGAGTGCTCGGTGGGCGTGTTCAAAGATGATTGAAAAGTTGTTATAGTCCTGGGTAGAATTATTGGCAACTCTCTACCAACAACCATATCAATCTCACGGTTTGGCTATGCTATCAGACCTTATCGTGCCTTCAAGGTAGAGTTCCCGTTGCTACAGCATCTCGAATTTTTCATTTTTCAAATTACTTATTTACCGCAGACAGGCTGAGCGAAATAAGTGTGATTTCCATGATAAATGGCTATTTCTTTGTAGACGGCTATCCAGTTCGTCTAAAATACCATAGTATTCCGAAAACCGTTGGCTCAGGAGTCTAAATATCACTTATGATTTCTAAATAACAGGTAAAAATACCCTATATAGTTTAATACCATCATTTTTATTCATTTATTCATGTATTTATTTATTTATTTATTTAATACTCACATCTCCAACGATTATAATGGTTTAAAGTGATAAAAGTAAAGTGACTGGGATGACAAAAATAAAAAAGAGTCGAAAAAATGATAAGAAATCAGATCTGTAAAAAAATATAATGGGGAGTATAAGAAGATGATGGAACAGTGGTAAGACGCGCCAGTTCCTCTCGCATGGGCCAGGGATCTAACCACAGCAACGGACAAGAAAGTGGGTTTCTCACTTCAGCCATTTTATTTTTGCCTACAGGTTACTGTAGAAAAGAATCAATTTATTTCATATAATTTATTTCTGCACCGTAAAAGGTGAGCTCACAATCTAGCAAAGTTATTTAACAATTAGAATGACGATATAAATGCAAATTAAACGTCAACAACTTTCAACAAAAACAGGCGGGCATGGTACAGTGGCAAAAGGCGCTGCTGACGCACGCAGGATCGAGCGATCGATCCTAGGCCGGGCTAACCAACCCTTCCACTCCTTTGGGGACGGGTAAATTGATACCAGACTTGTCTTGGAAGGTAAAGACGCTAACTTGGTATAGCAGCTGGCCCCCGCAAAACCATTGTATGGGCCAGATACGCGTTCACCTTCTCTCGACGATTCTGAACGAAAGTCGAATGCATGGCGCGTCCTCAGGGGACTGATGAACGCTGACTCCTTTACCTTTTTACCTTTCCAACGAAAAGCCAAGTAGAAAATAATATTATGGAAATAAAAAATAAAATGGAAATAGATCAAGACCCGAAGGTCAAAGGAGTAACAGAGCCAGATGTGATCTTGGGACCTGTGCCTGGCGATGTGGACTCGCTAGGTTTCTGTAAAAGCGTTAAATGTTATTTGAAGAGTTGAAAATCCTAAGATAACGGGCCTAGACGGCTGGAAGTAGATCGATCGGTTTGCAAGAAACACGCAAGCAACAAAGTGAATGTGAGGTGCGGCTTGTCGAGCTGGCGGAACTAGTTAAACCAGTTCGGCGACTGTGGAGAAGACCTTTCCCGATAAAATTTTATGTCGCCCGAGTGTTCATACTTATTACGTCTCCACTGAATACGGATCTTTAATCGAGTGGTGGCGAACTCACACATTACGGTAATATACTGTAGCGATACGGCCCGCGTGGTACAGTGGTAAGAGGCGCTCCGGCCACTACGCACACGGTCGAACGACCAATTCCCGACGGAGCTAACCAAGCTTTCCATCCCTTCCTACGGTTCTGGATTGAACACGAATGCGGCTGCGCATCCTTGGGAGATTGACCAACGCCGATATCTTTACCTTTATATACTAGAATAGGATGTTGCAATGATGGTGTTAGGTTTATTGCAAAAATCGCATCTCAGGCGGGACGCGAACCGTCGTTTCAACCTATCTGGGGCTGTGCACTAACCACGGTGCTATTGAGACGACCATTTGCTAATCCCTAGCACCTTCAATTTCACTTTACCTTTACCGTTACCTTTACCTCGTCTACAAACATTCGCACCGTCTCCTTTGATCTCAGTAGCATAAAAATACCACCGCCAACACTCCCACCTTGGTACGCTCTTAGCGCAACTGATGATCTTATTGGTGAGGGAGTATTCTTGTTCTTCAACATTAACCTTCCTTGTTAGTGTTTGCCTTCGAATAAACAATAGACGTGTTTCATCTTCTCCTGTTTAGGGCTGAAAGTTTAAATAGAATAAAGCTACCACACGCCTACAAACGTAAAAGGTAAAGGTGTTGGTGTTGATCTGTCCCCTTAGGACGCGCCGCCGCATTCGTGCTCAATTCACTGTCGTACACGCTCAGTGAATGTGTATTTGGCCTATACAATGACTTGCCGAGGCCAGCCGCTATACCAATTTAGTGTTTTCACCGTCCCAGACAAGTCTGGTACTAATTCACCAATTCCGGAGGGATGGAAGGCTCGGTAAGCCCAGGTGAGGATCGAACGACCGTGTGGGTGTCAGCAGCGCCTCTTACCACTGCACCACGCGAGTTGACTAAACGCCTATAATAAATTAATATCAATCTCAACTACATTGAATTATTGAGGAAGTGTAACAGTTGCCATTCGTTGCGGCATTCCCACAGGCAGTAATTAAACGGGACGGTATAATGAGGTCAACATTGTTAGCTCGCCCCTCCAGCAAAGCCAAAGATCGTTCAACTAGAACTCAACACTCCCACATAATTTCTAAGCCTTTTGTGAGAACGAAAATAGATGACGTCCTGATTGCATGCCAATAGAGTAGAGTACCCTTCGCTGGAACAGGATTTCAATCCGGGCTCGATTAGATTATGACAAATTGAAAAGGAAAACTGGTAGTTCGGTTGGCCCATTTTCAAGTGTTGATTTTTTCGACCCCCGTATCCCGTCAAAACGGAAGAATATCTGTGACACCCAAAGTCGACAGTCTAAAAGAAACTATACTAGATGCTTAGAAAAGAGGGTACCGGTGCTGATGTTTGAAGAGGAACACGACAAGCCCCTCTCTTATCGCTGCTACCCTTGTAGTTGTTCAAATATGAGGCTTCTGTTTAGACTGATCATTCAGTTTCCACCTGATTATCATTAGAGAGAAGAGAGCTATTTTTTTTCAGAATTTACCAGAATTTTTCAAAATTCATTAGGGCCTGACCAGCAACCACAGGAGAAGGACGTCCGAAATTCTTCGGACTGGGAAACGCAACATGTTGACCTGAAGACAGAGATGATTCTTCCATCTGATAGGGCACGGCTTTAGAAAACCTGTAGAGCAGATCGTATCACAAAAATAAGGAAAAAGAAAGAAAATGAATGAAATAATGAGTGAATCAAGAAAATCGCAAAGCAGTGAAGAGTGAATGAAATAAAAAGAATGAAATAAATACAGTGAAAGAAGAAAGAAGGAAGAAAGGAGCAATGCCGGTGCTCCTCGCCAGTCGCAGGTGGTAGCCGACGTCGACAAATCTTGCCGGTTAGCGGCTCTAAATGACGGCAGAAAAACGAGAAACACGTGCAGCACCCGTTGGCACACTATGTGGCCACGATCGGCTTTTGGTCTATTAGCGAATCGGAAGAGTCCCTCCACCTCTGCCTTGGATACCGGACAAATAAAATTCATCGAAATATACTATACTGAAATGTTTCCATGACCTCCCGTTCGGAGGTCACATGCTTTCCCGACCACTTTGAGGCGCCCATCTAAACTCAGAAAACCGTTCGGTATTTTTGACAAAAACAGTCAAGTAGCGCCTTTCAACACCACTGATCAGTCTCTTAAAGACGCGCCATGTATTCATCCTCCATCGGAAATCACAAAAATATAGTGAACGTGCATTGGCCCATATATTAATTAAATGAGTTCCGCAGACCAGCCGTTACAGTGAGTGTCTTCCACTGCCGTGGGCGAGATTGGTACCAATTCACCATGCCTGGTAAAGTAATAGATAACTTGTGTTGATCAATCTATTAAGAAGGCGCCGTGCACTCGTCATTCATTCGAAACCTTAGAGAGATGGTTAAGTGCGGCCCACACAATGACTTGTATAATATGAGGCTGCCGCTATACCAAGCGAGCGTCTTTACCTTCCCAGACAAGTCTGGTACCAATCTAACCGACCCCCGAGGGATGGAAGGGTTTGCTAGCCGGGGAAAGGAGCGATCACTCCATCTTGCGGGTGGAGGAAGAGCTTCCTGCCACTTCACTAGATGAATATATTTACAACAACAAGAAAACATCAAAAAACCGTGGCTTTGAAAAGGATATGAAGCAATTGTATATCCTATCGCTACGACAGAAAACACTAGAGCCATTTTGCAGCGAATCAATCAATCAAATTCAATCGCTTCGATGAGTTCAAACGTTTCCAACAGGCAGCAGGTGAGGTGAGGACGATTTCTGGTAATGGCGGACATGCTCTTCTGTCGACTGAAAAACCGTCGGCCTTGGCGACGGACGAGATCGAATGATCCAACGTACTTTGCGCGGGTGTTCTTTCCAAACGATTCTAATTAAATGAAGTAAAACGTGTAAAAGTGCGTCCCATCTGCGCCATTCAGAAATCGAATTCCGGGTAAAAAATAGAGAATTCGGAAACGAAATTGCAGTCGGATCTGACCATGACCTTTAGGTGCATCCATACTTGGCTGCCAAACGAGGCAACAAATGGACAGAGACGTAGAGGACACAGCACAGCTGGCAACGATACCCATCGATGCTTTAGCTGGATCTGGGAAATAAGTTCCTCGAGGAGCATTCATACTTTCTAGCGGGGCAGCGCAGAACCGAACTATAGATCAGAGACACAGAGGACGCAGCACAGATCTACCAAGTGTGATCGGACTTTGTGAACTCCCTTTATTTAAAGAATATTGATTAGATTTTCGCCTGCGTTGGACATTAATAAGAGGGCGTTGAAAATGTGATTTTTTAGCTGTTTTACTGATAATTTTATTTAGCTGTTGTGTATGTTTCCCTTAATTTCCATGTTTTTGTACCGATATGCTTTTGTCCGCTGAGTGTCACGAGTTAGTACGCCTATTGGCAGAAACTAAACACGTTGACACTGCACTTCGACCACACTGCTTTGATATTTATATCTTTTTATTTGTTTAATTGTTTATCTATTTATTTGTTCATATAATTATTAATTAATTAATTTATTTATTTATTTATTTATTTATTTACGCCTATCATAGAGGTGCTCAAAAATACATAAATTGATAAAAATATAGATGCATACATATACATTTATTTTATTTTTTTACTACGCTAATAGGCGTGCTAATTCGCGACACTTAGCGGACAAAAGAAAATCGGTACAAAAACATGGAATGAAAAATTAGGAAAACAAACACAACAGCTAAATAAAATTATCAGTAAAACAGCTAAAAAATCACATTTTCAACGCCCTCTTATTAATGTCCAATGCAGGCGACATAGCAGGAAATTTTTTGCACATTTAAAGAGAATCTAATCAATATTCTTTGAATAAAAGGAATTCACAAAGTCCAATCACATTGGTGGTAAAGCAGCACAGAGTCGGACGGTAGGCTAGAGACGCAGAGGACGCGGCAGGTCCATATAGGGTTTGGATCAAATTTTTAGACATTTTGTCACGATGACGCAATAACTAACAAAATTTCATGAATAAGATTAGTTCGATAATGATAGAGGAAAGACTAGCTCTCAAAAAACCGTATTTTGAGTGAGGAGACAGCTCAGTGGCGACGCCGCTTGCTGCTGAGTATGAGCGACCTTCTAACTTGTAAGTTAGAAACATAGCTCTTTGTCCATTCGAGGAGCAAATTTTCGGGGAAAATTGGCCCGCAAAGAAGCTAACCTCGAGCCTCAACGAGCAGTTTAACTCCCTGCTAATCTCATGCAGTTGCGACTGATTGACTTTCACCTTCGTAAGCTAAGCTACGCTGAAGGTCGATATTCTCTCGAGAGCATCTACTCCCTACAGAGTGACAAGTATGAAAGGTATCAAGAACAAGAAAACACCGGATTTCAACTTCGTAAAACGCAGGCCGTCACGGATCACCTGCGATAAAGTTTTTTTTCAGTGAGGTGGCAAATTTGCGGTGATTCCAATTGGTATTTTTCTTGGGGAATTAGCAATCACAAGGTTAGTGAAAGGACGCGAGAGAAAAGAAAAATCTCATTTCGATCCAGTAAGACTTTCCAATAAAAAAGGGTCAGAGCAGAATGTTGATAACTGGATTCACAAATCATCGTGATCGTGGGACTGAGGAAGTTGAAAGAACAAGAAGGTAAAATTTTGTCCAAACTGGAGAAAATTGATGAAAATGGTGATGATGATGAAGGAGAACCCACAATGCTCAAAACGAAGGATGACAGAATGAAGTTAAAAAGGCGGAAATCCGAGTTTAGGGTTGGTACGAACCCGTTGAGACTCAAAAAGATCATCGAAATGATCACATTTGCTCTTGGTCACCACTGCCTCACAGAGGTATAAACTGGGTCTAAGATGGAACCCAGGATCACCATGACAGCACTTTCGTCCACTAAATTTACCATTAAGTCATAATTGAGGATAAACCGTGAAGATATTCTGGTGGAAGCAGAATTACACGCTAAAGGTAAAGGTAAAGGTGTAGGCGCTGATCAGTTCCTGAAAGGACGCACCGCCGCATTCGTGTTCAATACAGAATCGTAGAGGCTTGGTGAATGAGCGTTTGGCCTATATAATGGCTTGCGGGGGCCAGCCGCTATACCAGGTCACTGTTTTTAACATTCCCAGACAAGTCTGGTACCAATTTACCCGACCCCGGAGGGATGGAAGGCTTGGTTAGCCCGGGCCGGGATCGATCGCTCGTCCGTGCGGGCGACAGCAGCGCCTTTTACCACAGCACCACGCGCGCCCAGAATTACATATTAATACTAAAAATGGGGCGCATGGTACAGCGACAAGAGGCTGATCAAGGCCGACACCTTTGCATTTATTTTTACTAAAAATGCTTTCAGCTGTCGAATCATACCAATGTTACAGATGATTGCTGGAAGCACAAATCGCCTCGCTCAAGGAAGGACCTTACCGGATAGACCTAAAGCGCGCGAGTTCGAATCCCGCTCGAGACGCGATTTTTGCGATTAACCTAGCAGCATCAAGCTTTGAAGGAGTATGGCGGATTGGACGAATAGTTGTAGAATGCCCTCTAAAGGGTGCTTACCGGAATCGATAG
Organism: Nippostrongylus brasiliensis; assembly: GCA_030553155.1. Taxonomy (NCBI): domain Eukaryota; kingdom Metazoa; phylum Nematoda; class Chromadorea; order Rhabditida; family Heligmosomidae; genus Nippostrongylus; species Nippostrongylus brasiliensis. The sequence goes on along the minus strand of CP130732.1, from coordinate 33,268,802 downwards.
AGCAAAGCAATCGTGTGAGGGCCTGCTGATGTGTTCTTCAATTGGTTCTTATTCCGGCGGGGTGACAAGATAATCCATTTAGTGGCCGATTGGCGTGAAGAATCTCCGAACGGCGGCTGGAAAACTGGGACTTTTTTGTCCCTTCTCTAGCATGGCAAAGCTGTTCGACAGAGAACTGGACGTCGAGTGGACAGCATCACTCCTACGTCCAAAACATCCTGAGAACTACACAGCCGAAAGACGCTATGAAATCCCGCTTGTTGTTCTTTTTTGGTAAAGTGAAGCTCATGTGCTGTACTTATAGGAGGCGCTACTGAAACCCACACGGTCGAGTGATCAGTCCTGGCCAGGGTTAAGCAAGCTTCCTTCCCTCCAGGGGACGGCTAATCGATTGCAAACTTACCTTCGATGAAGATGAGTGCGCGGCGCGTCCTTAGGGGAGCGATAAAAGTCGAGCACTTCCGTACACTTAAACTGATCCCAAATAGCAACAATAGAGAAGCTTTTTCGAGTACAAGTTTAAACTCTAATCGAAATAGTCTTAATAGTTCAAAATGGATGACAAGGTTATCAATATGAATCATAATGAGCATATACTGAACAACAGAAGAAAAGATTTAATAGCGATTCAAATGAGTCCAGACTGATTAATCAATAAAGGTAGTGGAGGTAAAGGTAAGGGTGTCGGTGTCCATCAGTCGCCTAAGGGCGCGCCGTGCATTCGAGTTCAATTCAGGTTCGTGTAGGCTTTGTGAATGCGTATTTGGCCTATACAATGACCTAGGGGAGGCAGCCGCTATACCAGGTCAGTGTCTTTACCTTCTCAGACAAATCTGGTACAAATTTACCCGACCCCGGAAGAATGGATGGTTGGGTTAGCCCGGGCCGGGATCGATCGATCGACCGTGAGGTGTCAGCCGCGCCTCTTACCACTGTACAACGGGGGCCTCAATATCAATCAATATCAATCAATAAAAGCACGAGTAGGAGTTCATACTGGCATTGGACTCACAGAAGTAGAGACATGACTTTGAAAGGGTCTAGCGGACAAGTAGAATAACAAAAGCTGAGCTGTCCCTCTTTCAAGCAGTCTCAGAGATTCCCTAGCGTTTAACCGAATCGATAATTGATAAATAATCAATGAATAATAAACAATGATAAATAATGAATTAATAGTGTATCCACCTGATAGGAGGACGATGAGTAAAGCATATTTACCTGAGTCGTAGTTCTTTCAAGTAGCGCTAGAAATTGCCTGGCGTTGAACGGAAGCGATAGTTGATAAATAATGAATGAACAATGATAAACTATGCAATGATAACTAATAAGAGGACTTCGGGAAAAGCAAATTTTATAATGATGTATAAAAGATCCAAACTCAGAGAAAGTTTGGAAAATGCCATAACGTCATATATAAAGAGAAGTTGTGGCATTTTCCAAACTCATAATTTTTGTTTTCGTTTTCTTTCCGTTCTGTGTTTGATTTTGAAAGAAATAATATACAGAGAGAATATGATCAGTGACAGAACTCCTCTTTTTTATTGTTACTAATACCCCTTTCTCTGATAACTTGTTGTTTTTTCATATCTGAACAGCATTTTTGTTTCACTAACAGATTTTTCTTATTCAGTAGCACATCCATGTTAAAGGATGTAACGATAAATAAATAAAATAAAAAATAAAAAGAGACGTCTCCGAGCTAAAAGAAAGGGCCGTGACGGTCTCGGTCTTTGCACTGGTGAGCGGCTGCTGGCCGATGATGGGCGGCGGTAAATCAGTGGAAACTCCCGAGCCGTGGACATGCGCCAGTGATTGACGATAACTAAACGGCTCGCCGAGAAATCCGACGGATTGACCCACGGAGCAGAGCGATCGCGGAGCCTGTCTCTATTGCTGGCAATTGAAGGATTGTCCCGAATGATCTTTCTACCTTTTTATGAGCGGACGTGGTACAGTGGCAAGAGGCGCTATTGACACCCACACTGTACGAACGATCGATTCCCGCCAGGGGTAACCAAGGCTTCTATGCCTCCGGGGTCTCGTAAATTGGTACCAGAACGTAAGTTGCCTGGGAAACGTAGACACTGATTTGGTATAGCGGCTGTCCCCCGAAAGTCATTGTTTAGGCCAAATAAGTGCTCACCATGCCTCTACAATTCTGAATAGAGAATGAGTTCACGGCGCGTTTCTCGGGAATCGTAAATGCTGACCGCTTTACACATTACATTTGTATATTTATATTTACATACTTTACATCGCAAAGTGCAACTCGGTTATATGGACAAACAAACAAAGAAACCAAAGCGATCCGGCAACATGCTACTCCATACCAAGAACGGGAAAGACTGCTAGCAACCTGTTCGGTGGAGAAGCGGCTGGTAACTGTAAGTCATTGCATAATCCAAGCACGCATTCACCTCGTTCCTACGATTCCGAGATGAACGCGGGTGCGTGGCGCGTCCTTAGAGAATTGATCAACTCCGATCACCTTACCTTTACCTTGCAATTATTGCTTGTAAAATTTTGCACCAACGTTTTTATGGAAGGATCGGAGTGCAGCTGTTACGACCAGTACTGTTCACATAATAATTATTAGCTCTAATCACCCCCTCTGGGCCATTCATTTTGCCGCCGGCACTTTGTGTGCTCACCCGTTGATTCGTAATTAATTACATTTGTTCTGTTGGAGGTAGGCTCATCGCAAAAACGGCGACTCAGGCGTGGTCCGAGCCCAGTAGCTTCACCTCTGTACTTTCACTGTCCTCAGCTACTATTTATTTTACTTCCGATGACTGACGCGCATTGTATGTTGTATGAAATGTGACGCCTCGGTCGACGTCTTGAATGAATATCGAATGATAAATAAATAAATAAATAAATAAATAAATAAATAAATAAATAAATAAATGTGCGATCTCCTAGCACTGCGAGTGCAATTTCCACCCGAAAAGCGATTTTTTTGTGACGGACATGTTATCATCAGGACAAAATCTACTTTGTTTCCATGTAACATCAACCCTTACAATCACGGTGATAAGGTGATAAAGCCAACTTCTACAATAATTAGGCAAATCCTGAAAAATGAAACCAAATCAAACCACTCAAACCACTTTTTTGATCGCTCAAGAGTTTTTTTCAGGAACTTTTATAACTCACAAGAAACATTCATGACGAACGATTGCTTATCATATTGTTCGAACTATTTTACAAGAAAAATTGAACACCAAGTAGGCACCCGAACGAGCACTCAGGAAGCAAGAAACATCCAAATCGAATCAATAAAAAACATTTTTATTCAAATGCTCTCAATTCATACGACTACACACAGCACCATGAAAGTGAGCAGTTGAGACGATAAGGCGTCCTGTCATCCGTAATAAAGTTATCTATAATGTTGATAAGTTTGAAATATGAACAATAAAGTCAACTGCTTTGAAGTAACCGCCGAGAAGTCACTAGCCGAACGCGACTCCAGCGGCGACGCCTAGAGGACGCACGAAAGCGACAGAAGTATAAACACGACCTGAGGTGGCGAGCGGCGGAAATTCTTGTCAGGGAAATTGCAGTCGAAAACCCTCTCAACGATGCTCGATGATGATCAGTATGACTGGGTATAGGTTAACCGGTTACTTGGTCTCGACTTCCGGCAACATATTGGCCCTTTCGAGCAGTTTTGCGATGTCCACAGGACGATTGTCGGAGAAATGCGTGAGAGCGATGAGTTCGTCGTCGGTTTTGTCGATTTTCTTCTCCAGATAGGTCCAGAGAGCCAACGTCTGCAGGTAGTACGGATGGTCCAGACCGAAGCACACCTCGAAAATGTTCATCGCCTCGAATGCATAGCTCATCGCCTGTAAAAACTTAATAAATAAATAAGTAACATGGAAACAATGAAATATATTATTCAAATAAAATATTTAATCACTTTCTTCGGTTTCGGTTTCCTCTTAATATTCATTGTCTCTTGTGATCGATTGGCTGATCGAATTTTTGGATTATTTTTACGAATTCCTTGGTCATGGCTTAATACTTCCGTGGTGTACTCCTGCGTCGAGTAAATAAATAAGTAAAGGTAAGACAATCGATATTGATTATCTCCTGAGGACGCGCCGCGCACTCATCGTAAATTCATAATCGTAGAGGCATGATGAAGACATATTTGGCCTATACAATGAGTTGCGTGGGTCAGTCACTATACCAAGTCATTGTCTCTACCTTCCCAGACAAGTATGGTACCCGGGCTGGGATCGATCGCTCGACCATTCGCGTGGAAGTGGCGCTAATTAGCGGCAAATTTCTCCCGCAAGAAAAAACTGTTGAACTACATTTTCTAAAATGGCGCAAGAAAGGATCTTCACTCGGAGTTGAGTTTGGAAAACCCTTTGGAGGTGCTTGTTGAAGCTAAGCCGATGAGCACTAGACCAAAATTCGCCGCGCTGCGACACGCGTCGCGGTGGCATAAATACTTCTGTATTTGGAAAATGTTTGTAATTGAAGCAGTGCAAAGCAAAAAAGTTTTTTTCACGTTTGAAAATGTTCAAAGAAAACAAGATGATCGATAGCCTTACCTCATCCCTTTCGCCTTTTTCTATGAGATCCTTTACGATGTGCAGGAGCTGGTAGCCAACGTGCCGATCAGCTTTGGGGAAGCATCTGCATTGAAGATTTCATTTAAGTTTATAGAGGAAAACATTTAAATAAATTATTTGATGGATCCACTTTCCCTGATATTGAGAGTGAGAATTTAATGATAAACAGATGCAGAACTTTGTTAAGCAAAAACCCAAAAACAAATGAGTGGGTGTAGGTTTCCGGAGAAGCATATTTTGTCATTTCAGATATGAGGAAGCCGATTGCGCCGAAATGTCAGCTGATAAAACAGTTTTCTTTTTTCTCGTGTCACGCTCGAGCAAAGGGCAAAAACATGTGGAAAAAAAGGTAAATGATAAGGGTGATCGGTGTTGATCAGTTTCGTGAGGACGCGCCACGCATTCGTACTTCGTTCGGAATCGTACAGGTCTGGTGAATGCGTATTTCGCTTATACAATGACTCACAGCTCTATACCAATTCAGTATTTCTATCGTTCGATCGTTCGGCCGTGCGGGTGACAGTAGCGCCTCTTACCACTGCACCACGAGTGCCCTTTATGAAATAAGTGGAGATATTCAAAACATTCAAAAACGTACAGTTTGTAGTTGTCGTAGATCTGCTTGTGCATGAAGCCCATGTTCGTCTCCAGCGAGCCGGTCACGTGGAACAAAGCGGTTCGCAGTCGACAGACGTAGACGTTGTTCGGATGCAGAATCCGTTCGGCTTTCTCCAGGAGCTCACGCAGCTGAATATATTCACATTTAGATTTATTTCGGGCGTATGTGGCTCAGTGATAAGAAGCGCTACTGACACCCGCACGGTCGAGTGATCGATCCGGCCGGACTGATCAAACCTTCCATCCCTCTGGGGTCGGGTAATATGGTACCAGACTTGTCTAGATGGTAAAGGAAGAGCGGTTCAGTTTGTAATACTAACAAATTCGACTTGACGGCTCGAAAACTTCAGGTGCTGCAAAATTTTGACAGCTGTTTTCACCTCCCCTCCGAGAATCACCGCAAAGTATTCACAGCTTCCCCGGTGTTTCTCAGAATTGTCATTGTGGTTTTGGGATTTTACTTGGTTTTACTTGGGCTCTAATAATTCGGCAATACTAAAAGGAGGTCACCACTATGGTTCCGGTATGCATGATGTCACTACAAAACGTGAAGCCCGATGCGGGGCTCGAACCCGCGACAGCCAGATTAAGAGTCTGGTGCTCTACCGACTGAGCTAACCGGGCTTGCCCAGCGATGCCCTCTTGCTTCTGCAATCCTACTTGGACACTATTAATTACTCCCACCATGTTCTAAGCAGGACACCAACATGGTTATGGTGTGCAGGATGTCCCTGCAAAACATGAAGCCCGATGCGGGGCTCGAACCCGCGACAGCCAGATTAAGAGTCTGGTGCTCTACCGACTGAGCTAACCGGGCATGTTTCTCGGACGCCATTGTGTTCTTGAGACTTTTCTTGGGCGCTAATAACTCAAACATTCCCTTAACTTAGACACGGTGAAGGTGTACAGGATGTCGCCTCAAAATGTAGCAAGTGGCATCTTCTGGCGCTTTCAAATTTTAATTTTTCAACTTTCAAAAATTTCACCTTTGATTGATTGGTGACATGCCAGATTTAAACGTGAAAAAAGAAAAAGGTTCCGAAGGTGCAAACTGTTCTCACCGCTTCCACAGGGCAGGTGGGATCGAAGCTAGCCGGCAGACTCTTCATCAACTCCTGTGCTTCCTTCACCGTGCTATCGTCGGTCATTCCACGACACTTTGGGCAGGCGATATAACATGGTTCGGCCGTCTCCGATGTTATCTGGAATGTTTTTTCATCGAAAAAAAAAACTACGAAAAATTCCGGCATAAGGCTTCAGAGAGGAATAATAGCTCCACTTCTATACCAATGGAATACCTGTGAAGTATTATAGTAGAAACTCAAAAGTGACCGTTAGCTATCTTAGATATTTTGAGTCTCATTTATACTCGACTGCAAATCAGCGAAGCAACTAAGCGATTCTTTCTACTGAATGTGCATTTTTTCGCGCAGGGACTCTTCTACATCATACATGGGCCATAATTATGATAGGTTTTATCCCTAGAAGAGCCTCTGCAGCTGAAAAATTACCAAAATTTTGTGATATTAAGCATTTTTAGCACGTCTGTGAAAAGGCGTAAAAAATAAACGAAAAGAAAAAAAGAAAAAAATTCCCTGCAATCCTCTACTCCAATTAGTCGTTGCAGCGCTGTTATAATGCCAAGTATAAACAGGTCTGCGGATTAGACTCTCACGAAGATCACTATAATTTGGTTAATGAATTTATTTTTTACGCTCATACGCGTGCTGTTTAACAAAAAACTGACCGGAAATAAAACAGAAAGGGACGGGTGGCTGGTCTAATGACTAAAATATTAAACCAACCTTTAACGGATTGAAAAACTCATATTCATGGCATCCGCCTGCCTTAATACAGGCCTTATAGAAGCTTTTTGTAAACAATAATTGCGCCACTTTCACCACACCTCCATTTTGTTTCTTTCAGTAAACAGCTGAAGAGGGTATAGCACCTCTGTCACGTCTACGAGTATTATTAATAAATGAGAAGAATTCAGCTATACGGCATTTTCTCTCTCTATGTACTTGAAAACTCCTTCCTTGAAATGTCATTAGCGAGGTTCAAAAGTTTTCTTAACCATCGACTTTGTGTTCGAAATTCTTTCTCATGTTTCATCTGCTCCTCTCTTGCCTCTTTTTTCTCTCATTCGTCTTATTGTTAGAGTATACCAGTATTTGTTTATTCCTTCAGATTCGTAAGTTTCAACGATGTACCAGTTTTTTTCTTTTATTTGCTGTTCAACGTTGTTTTCTGCGGTTCTGCAGTTTTATGTGCATTTGCCATGAATGTATCAATAATTAACTAAAATAAATTCAGCTGGTCCCTTACCAATGGCTCAGGGCATCCGGGTGTGGAGCACTTGATGGCGGTCAGCATGTCGTCGGCAGGGTCAGCACAGCGGGTGCATTCGCAGTCGAAGTACCACCGGGCCTGTAAAATGGCCGATTGAACAGCAGCCAGATAGAGAAGCAGATGGCTGAATTTGAACCCGACCAACTCAGCACCATCTCGTGCCAATCGACCACTTAAATCCCAGCCATTCACCACAAAAAGTCCCATCTAAAGAGCAGAACGGGAGGAAAATAGTGTGAAATCGACGAAATATTTTTTTTCATTTAACTTAGCGAATGAGAGGTAGGGCGCGAAGGGAAACAAAAAATCCATAGATGATTGGCTATGGATTAAAAATGAGCAACAAAAAAACAGCGACATGCTGTCAGCTACCTAGCGGTTCCCAAAAACTCTGTCTATATGAAATTCAGTTTACAGAGCCAGAAATATTTTACTGAAACCTAATCAGTGAAAATTCGTTGACTTTATTCTTATTCTAGAACGCTTCTTGAAAACTCATAGAAATCAATTATGAACACAAAGTGATATGTCAAAAAAGGATATCAGGAAAGTCACAACGAAACAAATCCAAGCGCCAGGCCTAGTTGAAACTCCTATCGCAATTTTTCTTTTGTAAGCAATTTCTACAACAACAACTTGCAAATCCATGTCCCATATGGAACAGTTAGTTACGTCTTCGTCAAATTTTTTGAGACCCTTTCCTAACTAAGCCTAGTTATGATTTTTTTTCGTTTTTCTTTTTTGCGCCGTTTTATTCTTTTGGGACAAGTGAATTTATCTCCGCACATGAGATCAACAAATAAGAGCAGTTGCTTTTTCGTGAGCTTTATAACATGTTTTTAATTATTTTTCATAATTTTTTATTTTTACAGTTTTCACCGAGAAAACCAACCTTAAGATCCTTTCTTCGGACGTACTTACTCCGACCGACGTCCACATAGGAAATGAACGCCTGTGTCACGTCAGAAGCATCCACACCGGGCACCAGTGGTCGAAGGCAGACCCTAGAAGACTATACGCTTTTATTTTTTTAAATTTTCATCTATTTGTCATTGTTATTATTTATTACCTGGGTTCAAAACCCTTCGTAACAAATAATAATAGTAATAATAGTAATAATAATAATAATAATAATAATAATAATAATAATAATAATAATAATAATAATAATAATAATAATAATAATAATAATAATAATAATAATAATAATAATAATAATAATAATAATAATAATAATAATAATAATAATAATAATAATAATAATAATAATAATAATAATAATAATAATAATAATAATAATAATAATAATAATAATAATAATAATAATAATAATAATAATAATAATAATAATAATAATAATAATAATAATAATAATAATAATAATAATAATAATAATAATAATAATAATAATAATAATAATAATAATAATAATAATAATAAGTAGATAGAAACAAAAAATAAAATAAATAGAGTAAATGGATAAAATAAATAAATAATAATAATTTTATAAAATTTCGAAATCCAATTACCTATATCCGTCGAACACCATCGAGCAGGTCGGTCGACATGAATGATTGTACTTGGATACGCCTACAGCAGAACATTATTTGCACAGAATAAATAGCAAAGAAGAGCAGCTAGAAGGGTCAGAATTGAGCGCTGACTCTCTTCCAAGTATTCAAAGAAAATAAGCACCAATCAAAAATCATTAGAAACAAAAATCAGGCTTTGATAGTGAAGTATTCCAAATTTTTGGTCTCAGTTTCTCCTAAATTTCTGACTGAGCACACTAACGAAAGCTGTGAAGAAAAATTAAACTTCTAAAGCTGACTTGATACTCGACAATGTGAACCAGCTCAATTAAGCTCAAGTGTTATGTTTTTCAGTGTAACAAATTTTTTTCATATTTTTTGTGATATGTCCCAACCGTTTACGTTCTTAAACCTCGGCAATTTCTCCAATCTATCAGGCTGTAGGAACGATTTCCACCAAAAATATGTAAAAATGAGAATTAAATGAAAATTATGAAACAGGTTCTGGGATCTTCTCTCATAACGAAAGAATGAACAATAAAAGTCCACCTGGTAGATAGCAAAATGTTGTTGATAGTGATGGTGTATAGTTTTATCAGATGTTGAATGGCAATGAAGTAGAAAAACATATTTAGCTATTATTGATTTATTTATTCGAAAATTCCAAGTGAGCGTCAGAAGTGGCGGAAAACTTTTCCCGTGGTTTAGTAATTTGCGTTGTTTTTTTGATAAACAAAAAAGTTCTTCAAAAAACGCTGTGTCATTCGATACAAGGAATATTCAAGTAAAAGAAATGTAGCAAAAGTGTTGGGATTAGTGGAGCTAGTGTTTGCGTAGAAAAAACGCGAGTTAGAACTATTTTCTTCACCTATGGAATACATAAGCTTTGATTCAACCGTGTTCTGGATTCAAATCAAGAGATCTTTGGTCTTTCTAGCTCCGTTTCCGAAACCCAGGTGCTATCACGTTCACAACGATTTTTCCATAATTTTCTTATATAAAATATTAAATACACAACATTTATGTACCTAACGTATTTTCCGCTTTTGTTGACTGATGCGAGCTGTGCAATAAATAAACAAATGAATAAATAAATAAGAAATTTCCAAAGCTAGATGGTATTCTCAACGGGGAAACGCACCGAGATCAAGTGCCATGCCAACTTCCGTGCCGGCATTTGTGTGAATACTGTGCGAGTTGATGGATGCCTTGCAGAAAATGTCAAAAAATGCGTCCTAAAACAATGATCAATTACTATTTATTTATTTATTTATTTATTTATGTATTTACGTCCAAGGACGCGCCAATATCACAACCAGAAACATAAAGAAAAAAACCGAACTCCAACACAAAAATAGCTCAGAAACCTAACGTAGACAAATTAAACAGCTAAGATTTAACAAAAACTATGCCATCATCAAGCGGTTTTCCAATGGAGGTAAATAAGTAAATAAATAAATAAATATTGACTAGTAATTATAATGAAAGCATTAGAGAGCAAGTGGTTTTCAGAAAATTAAGCGTTTTCGGTCCAATAGAAGCGATTTTTCGGATGTTTATGTGATGTTTCGGCAAAAATACTCTAGACGTGCAAATTTATCGCTGAAAATATTGCCCGACAAGCTGTCATTAGCCAAATTTTGATGTTATGTATTTATTTCTACTACTTGACTAACAAAACGATTTCTCAACTTCATCTCAAGAGGCCTATTGTTTTTACTTTCATAAAACTCTAGGTATTTCGCAAAATTGATCTATCTCGGAAAATTTATCCAAATCATGGCAATTTGAAGAACGAAAACTGACAAGATAGCACTACCGTTAATTAGGCGGCTATGGAAGAGTAATACAAAGTAAACATCAAACAGATACTAGTCCTTTTGCTGTCTTTGAGGTTTATTTCTGATCTGATACTAGGTAAGATATTGAAACTAGCCTCTCTTGATTTCAACCCAATTATCTTACGTTTGAAACATGAAACAGAAATCCAAATAAAGTTGGGATCGACAATAAATATTCAAAAGATTCCTATTCCTATTTTTATTCCTTAATTAGTTGGCATTGAAATGAGTAATAAAATGAAATAAACAAAAGAGAAAAATAATCGTCATTATAGCACCCCAGATGTATTTGGGGGGAAAAGCTTGTTAGATTGTTGTTGATAATGGTTTTCAAGGAATATTTCATCACATTTATCTATGAAATGACGAGTTATAGATGTTCATTTCATTACTCGTGGTCATTCTCATCTTCTATGAATAATATAATAAATCATAGAAATAAAATGAATAAATAAGTTCGATGATTCTCGAAAAACCAAAGAAAATTATTTCACCGACCTTGTCGATCATTTCTTCTTTGCGAAACGTCTCCATTTTACCGTGGATTTTCTCGAAATGCGCCATTTTAATCTTGTCCTCGCTGAAACGAAACGTAGACCTTGTTGTAGGAATACTTACGAGGATCATCAAGAAGAAGAAAAGATTAGGGAATGTGAAGAATAGTTGGATAGATTTGAAAGAGCGGAAATGACTGGACTCAATAACATAAAAAGTCTAAGAAGAAAATGTTAAAACTATGTGTGAAAAATTTTCAGCGGAAAAGACAACTATCATGTCTCTAGTTCATCTGGTAAGATTATGTTACTTTTAATTTTGATTTTGTTATTATGAAATTTGTTAAGACAGTAGTTATATATGCCAATGCGGTTCACGAGAAGAGAAATCTCAGCGCAGCGAGCCACGCTGTCCTATGAGAGGCGACCGGCTGCTGTTCAACACCGCGCCTCTATAGCTCAGTGGCAGAGCGTCTGTCTTGTAAACAGAAGGTCTGTGGTTCGATCCCGCATGGAGGCAGTGCCCTTTTGCCCCACTGCGCTCAACTTCAGTCGGGCAGCAATCAATCGACGGATGGTGTCTGGCGTTCACCACGAGTTTTCGGAAGGTAACCAGTGCTGATGATAGTTGAAACCAGCGGGGTAAATGTTAGATTCATAGAGATAAAGGTAAAGGCAAATTCACTAATCCCAGAAAAATAAAACCAAGTAAAAGAGAAAGTGAAAAAATCAAAACTAGGCTTACTTAGAAAAGTGTCTCAAAAACAATTTGACGAAGACGTAACTAACTGTTCCAAAAGGGAAATATTGATTTGCAAGAAATTTCTGTAAAAATTGCTGCCAAAAAAATAATTTGGAGACATCAGGAAGAAGTCAATCTTCGCAAAGTGAAAGGTCGTAGGTCCAATTTTAATGGGGTTTTAATAATCAAACTAAACTAAACTCATGTCATAAAGGCTACCGCAGCCTCTCCAAGCATCGGTGGTTCAGTGGTAGAATGCTCGCCTGCCACGCGGGCGGCCCGGGTTCGATTCCCGGCCGATGCAACTGTTTTGCACTTGCGGTAACTACTTTGGACATTCTATTTTATCTGTCAACTGGTTTTCATTCAATCGATTGTAATACAGAGAAATTTGGAGAGAAATCAGCAAACAGTCGATAGGGAGAATAGGGTGTCAAGGATTTCCAGTCAATTGGTTAGAATTCACTTTCTCTTGGTACAAATATACCCCAAAGGTAGCCGGTTCTTGAAACAGCTCAAGATACAAAAAAACTTGGAATGCAAAAATCTAAAATGTAAAAATTTTGAAATATCTATAATCTGACGCTTTAAAAACTATTTGTAGCACAATGAGCTCTATTTCGCGATTTTTTTTTGTTTTGCTAGTAAAAACAGCAAATATGTAGCAGACGGTAGGTAGGTTTTATGGCATGCCGTTTTCTAATTATGTTCTAATATTTAAAAATACGCAAAAAATATGAAAAAAAACACAGTACCGAATTTCTTCTTTGTGATCGACGAGCGTGGAGAATTTTCGTTCACGTTCCCAACCGAACTGATCGCCATTTTCCGCCAGAAACACCACCCGATCAACGATTTTCGACAAGAACAGCACCTCGGTTAGTGGCAGGTTTGGGAACACCTGGAGAAAATCGATAATTCTCCAAAAAAGATTAATAATAAAAAATCGATTCAAGCGGAGAAAAACTGAAACTCACCGCTTTCAGTCGCCTGCACTCCGGTCTATGCACTTTCCAAGCCAATCGCTGGCAGTCTTTGCTGCAGTACCGGACGAAGTCACACCTGTACTAGCGATTTTGCCCGAAAAAAGACTTTGTAAAAAATATTTTTCAAATTTGAATATGTAAATTACTACTTACGCGGCACATTTGGCCAGTTTCTCTCCTTTTGCAGGCGCTCGCATACAGTGCGAACAGAAGTGCTCAGTTTTCGGATTCAGCACCTGATAGGCGAACGGGTGTTCGAACACCTAAAAATTCAAACTTTCTTTTTTATGATTTTTTATCACCACTTAACATCTAGGTTTCATTTTTCATTTGTCACCAATTTTCATCACCTGAAAATCGTGTCTATTGGCGGACTTATCTACCAGATTTGAGGGTATTTTGCATCGATGCGATAATTATTTGTCAAAAAAGCTTATACAAGACCTCAGTCACCCATGTGGGTGCTGCAGGTAAACTAAAATCGATAATAGTGGGAAGGATAATTAATTTTCAATTTCAAATTCTCAAAAGGAACGATGAAATTCGAATTTGGTGCGGCAATCTAAAACTTCATGATAGTTTGCAAAACGCGAAAGTTGGACAATTGGTGTAAAATCCTGCATGGGCGTGGTCATTTTGAGTGCCAACAATTCTCACAGATTTACAGTGAAAATGTTTTGATCTAAATACATAGCCCCACGGAAAGCCACGCTCATGCGACATTTTAGAATTAGCGTATAAAAATGCTCGAATAAAAACAGATTTCAATATTTTTTTAAAGTAATGGCACAGTCTGATGTTTAGCAATCTCTACTCCCACATTTTGAGCACCATTGAGCGGAGTACTAAATGAGTGATCTGATTTAATTCAAGTATTATAAAATTAAATATAAATAAATACAAACTAAAACTAAACATCTGCAAAAATCGTTACCATGATTCTAGCGTGAATCGACGATATGTCGTCAGCACCCTCTTCGTTTGGAGCAGTGGCTGGTGCCATTCTGGAAATTTACAAGTACTAAAATAAATGAAAATCATCCACACTATGGCAGAAAATTTCCGATTCGATGGAAAAAATTCAAATCGGAAATTTTTTTTTCATCAAATCGGAAATTTTTTGCTATAGTGTAGATGCTTTTCATTTATTTTTGCATCTACACTATAGCAGAAAATTTCCGATTTGACGAAAAAATTGCAGAAAACAACCACAAATTCGGAATAGTTAAATAAAAAGGAAACACATGACGGAATGGATCAGGATAAATCCCGTTGACAGAGATGACGCTTTGATTTTGACAACAGTTGGACTTGTCGCAAATATCGATCGACCTATCAACTGACGAAAATCGATAAGTACCCGATCAGAAAACAATAATCAATGTTCCAAAAACAATGCAAAACAACGGATGAAACGGATTCCTAGATGATAGCAAGTTCAATTTTTGATTTTCCTGAAATGAAAAGAATTCATAGCGTGGTTTCTGAATGAAATGTACCGGCCATAGGTATTTCGAAGATTTCCAACAAGAGGCTAGAGAAAATCCATTATATTCGAAGGCAAGATAATTTAAAGATGTCCAATATCCTAACTGAGCAAATCAACTTGTCATTTTTTAGAAGTTATCAGTGTTCTTATATTTCGAACAAAGAAAGCCTTTCTTTTTCTTGTATTGGAACTGCAGCTACCACGAGAATAAAAAAACGAGTCGCTGGTTTTAACCTACGAGCACCATTCACAGCAAGTTTCTCTGAAGCTTAAGCTCTCAAATTTGTAAGTTTTATGTTATCGAATATAGAGTAGCAGTCAAAAAGATATGTCACTTTTCATTTTTTGCAGCAATTTTTGAGATATTTTCGTTTGAAAATCGTTTAAAAATATTGTTAAATTTTGCAACAGTGGTAGGTTTGGACATAATTTTGAATAGATTCAGACTCTTTTCGTTCTAAGTTGTTTGTGCATAAAGATGAAAGGTGAAAATAAAGATGAAAAGACATATCGTTTTGACCGCTACTTCATCGAAACTTCAGTTAAAATAGACGATTTAAGAGAGTCGTCTGCGAGAAATGAATGAAAGGAAAAATTGCGAAGGAAAACGGCGTGAAAACGGTGGCGATCTGGGGGTGCTTCGGAAGCGCTGACGAAGACGTCGAGTGGCTCGACGACGACCGGTCGTGGCTCTTTAAACAAATGTTACACTGCGCCCGGACGGGGCCCAGAGCCGGACGGCCACAGGCAGACCGATCCCACGACGAAAAGCTCACGAAATCCGACACGAATTCCGACTTTCATCGAACCACAAGACCCAATATAATGAGAAGTAAGATGGTCGGCATTGATCAGTCCTTCAACACGTTGACGACAGCGCCATTTTTGCGTGTCTGGCGCGTGGGACCAATCGATTTTTCGCCGCGCTCAGGGCGTGGTAAAACTAAAAAGAAAAGGAGCAAAAAGGAAAGAAATCGGGATCTTCAGTCTCAGCGATATCCTTATGTGCTAGCACCCTTTTCGAATGATAGAATTTTCGCAGAATTCTTCCAAATTTTGCTAGAAGGTCACCTTTTTTGAATGGTTTCGATGGTTTCCTTTCTAAACACAGAAAATATTTCCTGTGACCCATATCTTATCGTTAATAGTATCGTTGATATCTGCGGTTCAATTGTGTCTAATGTCATCTCTGAAAACAACAAAAAACGTTTCTAGCGATCAACATTAGAGTATCGAAGAAGACCTGTGCATATTTTGATCTACTTGGCTACTTGTATTTTTTAATGTATAAATCAGCAACTGATAACTGTTTTCATGAACCACTCCTTCCAAAGCAATGTCTAAAGGTGAACAATATATCGCATAGGAAAAATTGCCCGAACCCTCCGACACCATTTAGAAAATAGAAATATTAAGCTGTGGCGTGGCGTTGTGCCACACGGCCCCACGCGGCCGCTTGAGCGTGGCGCGGCATAACGCCGCACTGTCGTCAACGTGTTAATAGGGTGCGCATTATTCAATAGGGTGTTCCATTCAGAATCGTTCTACTATGGCTGGCGGGCGCTACCCACCGCATCGAGTTCGTGCCTTCACCTTACCAAACAAGTTCGGTTCCAATTTACCCGAACTCGAAGTCCGGGTGAAGATCAATCGCTTGACCGTACGGGTGTCAATAGCGCCCCCTACCAGTGAATAATGTGCACCCTATTAAATCTTAAATAGAACAAGAAAACTTATAAAATCACAGAGCTTTCGATGGAGAAAATTCAGCTGTCAGACACACATTATCTTGAGCCTCCGTTTACCTAGTGGTTAGGGTAAAGGTGAAAGGCACTTAGAGATTCACCTTCTTTTTTATACAGTACCGGACGTGCCACAACGGCGCCTTCATGCGCAGAAAGGTGCCGTTCTGCGCATGAAGGCGCATTTTTTTGGGTTCACGCGTGGTGACCCGAACAGAGTCTACCTCAATTTATTTGCGCCGCATGCCCAACGGGGTCCCCGCGTGGTGGCCCGGACGAAAGCGGAGCCTCGCCGAGCGGTGACTAACCAGACGAGGTATTGAAGGGACAAGGGACCGAAAATCGAGGGGTCAAAAAATCGCTTGTTAGCAGGTCCCACAAATATGTAAAATTTGTAAGTGATAACATAGAGCTCGGGCTGTTCAGTTCAACTACATAATGAATTAATTTTAAGGAAAATATAGAAAAACGGCGGTTTTCGCACTAGAAAGCGCCGCTGATGCCGTTGTATCGCTGCGATCAGTCCGGCACTGTATGTAGCTCTGTGAGTCCGAATGTTTCATGATTAAAAAAACACAGAGATTCAGACTTTCATTTTTGTAATTTCCCGGTATTCCCAGAAAACCTCGGCTCACCTGCTTCTTGTGCCTCCCATTTAGGTCCGTCAATTGGTAAGCTCGTCAACTATCGAAGCGCAGGTGCGAGTACTGGAAGAACACTGAAGTATTCACAACAGAGAACCAGTTCTCTCAAACAGATTCGTCCATAGATAACTGCAAGTGAAGAATTACCGCAACCTTTGTAAGAAATTCAGCGAAAGGAAATTCTCAGAGTCTGCTCTTGTTCATAGCCACAGAATCCCACAACCTCCATTAAATCCAGGTAAAACCGATGTCCATCCTGAACATTATTTATTTATTTATTTATTTATTTATTTATTTATTTATTTATTTATTTATTTATTTATTTATTTATTTATTTATTTATTTATTTATTTATTTATTTATTTATTTATTTATTTATTTATTTATTTATTTATTTATTTATTTATTTATTTATTTATTTATTTATTTATTTATTTATTTATTTATTTATTTATTTATTTATTTATTTATTTATTTATTTATTTATTTATTTATTTATTTATTTATTTATTTATTTATTTATTTATTTATTTATTTATTTATTTATTTATTTATTTATTTATTTTGATCAATCTATCTATTTTTTACGCTCCATGAAGCTCTCTAATCATCAAGCAAACGCTAGAAGTCCACTGTGCTAGAGCTGAAATCTGAGCCCGGTTTCTATCCTAAATATTATTTATTTATTTACTTATTTATTTATTTTCTCATTTACTTATTTTTATCTATCTATCTATTTTTCACGCTCCATGAAGCCGTGATAATCATCAAGCAAATGCTAGTATACTGTTGAGCTAAATGAAATTAAAAACTGAAATTCCAACATTTTCGAAATTCAGTAATTTTTGATTGTTGAAATTCAGTAATATCGATTAATTTTGAATAATTTAGTGATTTTTGCAATGAAACTTTTCGGGACAGACGCCAGCTCATTTAATTACTCATTTATTTGTTTCATTCAAAAAGTGAGCTGGAAACGCTCGTCTTGTAGAACCTGTAGAAACTTCCGCAAAATTCCACGGTAGGAAAAAGGGGAAAGTGGGCACGAGATGTTCATTAACATGGTGAAAACTCTAGTAGCTTTGAAATGCGAGCAATCAATGCCAATTCGTTTACCTTCAACTAGCCGTTTGAGGTAGAAGGATTAACTTCACCTATACCTTTTTACATGTGAAAAGGTACAACTTAGTAACTGGGTTATCTCATATGGAAGTAGCGAAATAACGGCATCGGATTGACGAATCGATCGATGTAGTCAAATTATCAAATAACCCAATAAAGGTAAAGGTATCGACGTAGGTCAGTCCCCGAAGGACGCACCGCCGCATTTGTGTTCAATTTAGATTCGTAGAGGCATGGTGAATGCGTATTTGGTCTACACAATGACTTGTGGGGGTCAGCCGCTGTAGCAATGAGTGCCTTCATTTTACCTGACCCCGGAGGGATGGAAGGTTTGCTTATTGCTTAGCCTGGGCAGGGATCGACCCCTCTCATAGCTGTCGTGGGTAAGCGTATACCCGCCCACATTTGGAATGATCAGCAGTAACCACGCCCATCACTACACCACTTCTGTGCATAGCCGGTGTACCGAAAGTCTGCTCTATCTTGCTTGTTCAAAATAAAAATTATATAAGAGCTACTATCTCCCAAGCATGACACAGCTGAACCACGCGGTCGTCGGTCCGCAAAAATTGTGACCCGGATAGGATTTGAACTTGTGAAACTTCATAACCTTTGAGGGCATTGTGAGGTTGGTTCGCTCTAACAGTGAGCCGTTAGGTCCATCAGTAACTAAAAGGGTAGATAGCAAAGTAAACTTGCACCGCGGGCCTTAAATAAAAAATAACCTTCTAGTGAAGAAGGTAAAAGGTAGAGGTGTCGGCGTTTATCAGTCCGCGAAGGATGCGCCGCCGCATTCGTGTTCCATTCAAGTCGTAGAGGCATTGTGAATGCGTATTTGGCCTATGCAATGACCTGCGAGGGCCAGCCGCTATACCAGGTCAGTGTCTTTACCTTCCCAGACAAGTCTGGTACCAATTTACCCGACCGCGGAGGGATGGAAGGCTTGGTTATCCCGGACCGGGGTCGATCGCTCGACCGTGCGGGTCTCAGCAGCGCCTCTTACCACTGTACCACGCGGGCCCTAAACATGTAAACAAATAGATAAATTCTGCCCTCGACTCGCTCTCTTTCCTTTCTGACGAGTTTCAATCGAAGTTCCAATGGAAGAATTGTGGTGAGAATCCCCGGAACTATTCCGGCCATTTACAGGGGTTTTCTAAGCAAGTTCATCGGTAAGCGTGTTGCATGGAGGTAGGAGGTGAAAAGTTCTGGGACGGCAATCAGCCGTGAATTCATCAAGTACGTCAAGCGGACCACGTCGAACTTCTCTCAATCGCTCATTAGAGCACGGAATCGTCACCGCCCGGACGACGAACTACTTGAAAACGACACTGCCGTCATTTCTTCTTCTCAAAAGAGTTCCGCCCAGATGAATAGATGGGAATGACGAACGGCAACAAAAGACGAAAGAATGTTTGCTTGCAAACATCTCTCTAGCCAAAAACGAAAACTTAGCTGGTCGACGTCAATGAAAGCTCTCAGCCACGAATTTTGAATCCCGCCTGAGCCGATATTTTGCGTATATTTTGAATTTTGAACATTTTGAACCCTACCTGAGCCGATATTTTTGCGAATAAACTAACATAACCAAAATATCAAAGACCTCTACTAGAAGCAGTTAGAACCTGCCAAAAAATGCGGTCACGAGAGGGGTAATGAGTTAGAAAGGTGAAGCAGTCGCTGTTCATCAGCCCATCCCCAACGACGCGCCACACTTTCGTCTTCCATTCAAAATTGTAGACTTATGGAGAATGCGTACTTGGTCTACGCACTGCCTTGCGGGGGTTAGACGCTGTTCAAGTCAGTGTCCATTTCATTCCTCTGATGTCGGGTAAACTGGTACCAGACAAGTCTTACCCAACCTTGGAGGAATCGAATGAAAGACTTGGTTATCTCGGGCGAGAATTGATCGATTGACCGCGCGAGTGGAAGCGGCGTCTCTTACCACTGCACCAGTGTCACCAAGGTGCATTAAAGCCTCACGCAGTTTGGTTCCAAAACATTTCCAATCGAAAAGGACCACCACCGGGAACCCATCCTCCTTTTCTATAAGTTTGAAAGAACAAAAGATCTCAACGATCACCATCCTCACTCTAACAATAAGGCTCATTCATACTCGGCAGCAAAGCGGCATGGCCAGCGGTCTGGTCCCCGGATCCGTGGTTTTTTTTAACAGCCGGCTTTTCCCATATCTCATCTGGAACGGTTCTGAATGTAAGTTACGGTAGCAAAAAGACTTAAAATGTCATCTTAGTCGAGTCGCTCGCGCCCTCTGCATCCTTACCGTAGGCGACAATTATCACGTCGGAAGTGCCAATACGCACCTTGCACGGTGAATTTTGTCCAATCTCGTACCGATTTCAAGCGGATTTCTTCCATTTTCCTGTAGAGCCCTGCAATTCATATGACTATGTTTCAAATATTTCTCTCTTTAGTTTTCTTTCGGGACAGCAAAACATTAAAAAAATGATTCTGATGATTCTAATGATTCTGAAAAGAAATGATTCTGTGTAGTATGATTTTGAAAGAAAAAGCTTGGCCATAGCCAATTACACGATCATGATTAACAAACTCCCTAAAATTCCCGAAATATATACAGACCACCAAGTAAACCACGACACAATAACTTGTGGGGTATAAAATTTAAGGTTTATAACAAGGTGGAACACACCCTATGGGGTCAGAGGAGTATCGGATACCTCGCTGTGGTAACGGCACTCCACTGTTGATTTCTGAGCGAGTCCATGACCCAGGCGTTATCTCGGAAGTCGATAGCCTACCATTAGGGTAAAGTATACCATGACCTCCATGATCTATTGTCGTCGGACGGTATAAACCGAAGAAAACGAAATCATCATCAATGAAAAAAAAACAAAATCGCCAGATTTGCGAAACGGGTTTATTTAACTCGGGGTATCGATTTCCCTTGTCTTGCCCATGAATCTGGGGCCATAGGTGCGCTCTCTCGCTGAAAAAAGACCAGTCAAACCATGGCGTGACGAAGTTCTTCATCGACAGGTGTTTGCTAGATGATCAAGTGTCGTTTTGGGGAAAGTGAACAGGCGTCGTTTTCTCCAAGGACATTCGGAGGACGCGCTGACAACCACGATACCCCGAGAGAAACCTGCTAATTTACCGCGATTTTTTACCGCTACCTAGCCCACCACGACAGGTGTCAATTATGAGTGCTCAGTGTTGCACAAGCACGCGATCGAGAACCGCTGAGAAATGCCCTCGGGTGTTAGTTTTTCAATTTTGAATCAGAATTATCCAAAAAAGAATTGAAACCATTCGACGAAATAAGTCGAAGCAGCTGTCAAATGGTAGAGAATCGCAAAATTCGTAGCGAGGCATAACTACACTGAACTAAAATAAAATAAAATGAATGCGAGGGATAACTAAAATAAACAAAAATAGCGAGGAATGAATAAAATGAACTATAAAATCAATGACTCATTCACCTGACGTTTCAACCTTTTTGGCGTTTTCAACGACCTAAAAACTGCTCGAAACTTATGACCTCTTATTTGTTATGCCAACCATACAGTATTTTGAAAGCAATGGGCCCAATTCGCACCCTGAAATCGGCCCGAATTCCCCGAGCCCATCACCATTTCCCTGGGCGTTAACAAGCTTAAACCTAGAGAGGCCAACAAATCCTCGGGCTCGCCTCAAATCGCTCACAATGATAGAATGCTGTGTTCGGTAAGTCATAAAGACGATTAGCAGCGCTAATCCCCTCGTTTTGGCCGGGCGCCAAATGACAATCGGCCATTTCCTCATTGAAAAGCCGCCGTATTCGACAGCACTCGAGTCGTATCGATAGCTTCTCTGGGTCCTGATTCATCATTGATACCCTCGGACAAACCTCGACTGGCGCTCATATCCGCATTCATGAACGAGCGGCGGAGCTCATTCGGGGGTAAACTCGACCTATCGATTTTGAACTGACGGTCACTTACTTGCGGCGGCTATAATCACGGAAGTTGCGTCACTAACGTCAGGTATCGGTACGCCGGGTGGTGATGAATTGCAATTTTTGGGATATAAGTCTGGTTTATTCCTCCCTGGGCGTAATATACCCGGATTTCCGTTCATGAATCTAGAATTTAAAAAAAGTATTTTATCAACTAAAAGATTTTCTGATGGAAAGAAAGAAACTCCCTAGGCTCGCGCAAGAAACTTCCTTGCTAGAAAAAAGGTAAAAGGTAAAGGTAAAAGCAGTCTTTTATTTAGTCCTCTAAGGGCACGCCGTGCACTCAGCTTCTATTCAGCATCGTGGAGGCGTGTGAATGCGGGTTCGGCCTATACAATGACTTGAGATATACCCGGATTTCCGTTCATGAATCCGGCAGAGGAACTGCTGCGCCAGAAGGACTAATGCCCGTAATATGTATTTATTTATTTACTAAATTATTTAACTACGTCCAAGGACGCACCAGGAAAAAAAAACGAAAAAAAACATCACTATAAAAAAGAACCACACTCCAACACAAAGCAGGCCAGAAACCTAACAGAGAACACTGCACAGATAACATTAGATAAAATTTAAGGAAAATATTTTATCAACCAAGAGATTTTCTGATGGAAAGAAAGATGCGCCCTAAGCTCGTTCACATACGAGCGCAAGAAACTTCCTCGCTAGAAAGAAGATAAAATCATTCAAAAGAAAAAAGAAAAAATCATCATCATAAAGTCATATAATGATAATTATTTAAACCGAGTTTTCTCCGGCGCACGATAAGTGCATTTCAAATAAATAAATAAATAAAATCTAAAGGTAAAAGCAGTCTTTTATTCAGTTCTTTAAGGGCACGCCGTGCACTCAACTTCTATTCGGAATCGTAGAGGTGTGTGAATGCGGGTTCGGCCTTTACAGACTTGAGGACGCCAGCCGCTATACCAAGAGTGTCTTCACCCTTCCAGACAAGTCTGATACCAATTTACCCGACCCCAGAGGAGTGGGAGATTTGGATAACCTAAGTGGGGATCGATCGTTCGACGTGCAGGTGTCAGTTGCGCCCCTTACCACTATGCCACGCACCCCACATCATAAGACTATCTTTTCTTGCACACCCTCGAGTAGAGCTCCATAAAACCATCAAGGGACATCCAGACGGCTTTGAATAGAAAAACATCTGGAGCATATTCGCTCCGACCGCGCCCCCATCGATCTCGGTGGCTTCGACCGGAAAGTGTCAGCGGACAGTTTGATTGCCATCGGTCAGTGGCGTATTCACATGCCGGTTCGCGGCCATCGGCGGGTCATGAGAGTGCCGAGGTCACAGCTGTCCGTCGCTGTGCTTTTTCGATCGGACCCCGGTGAGCTGGTTCGGCCAAATCGGCGCACGATATTGTGGCCATCCGATCGGATGTCAAGTGCCGTATCAATTGCATCAGATGCGCCATCGACAAATATGGAAACAGCACGGTTACCAGCCGGCAGAGGTTAACCTACAGTATATGGACTGAGTTGTCGACTAGTGGAGCAGCTTATTTAACTATTTAATTCTTCAAATCTCCGATTGACGGTTTATAATGATTTGGAAAACCTTGTAACGAGACTATGACCTGAAAAAGAGACACAAAGAGGTCCTATTTAGCCGGAGACCATCGGCTGAAGCACTGAACGATGTGAAGGAAATACGCAAAGTAACCAGGTAAGCTCGTCATTTCTTGTTTCAAACATTTCTCCACAGCATTTATACAGTCCTGTAATATCGCGGATTTTGACTATTCCTTTTTCTGCAATGAAAACAGAAAAATAACAGCTGGAAGCTTTAAGAATGTCCTTTTTCCCTATCCAGGTTGAAAGGAAATTGTTATTTGTTTGTTGTTCATTATTTGTTTATTCTAATACTCAATATTTGTTTGTATTTATGTGTTTGTTTCAGTGATCAGTATTTGTTTGCATTTATTTGTTTCTTGCAATAACCAATATTTGTCTCTACTTATAAAGAAAACTAGTGCACAATCAAAAACTCCAGTAAATCAGAAGCTAAGAATCATTTTACATGGACCGCGAGGATTACAATGATTTCTAATCATGAGGTATATAGTGGCCAGGCAAATATTTCTCAAAAAATCGGGATAAGTCAGAAAAGTAAATTTCAAAACTGTGACGCAGCATTGCGTCACACGGTCCCACGCGGCCTAATACGTGTGACGCAGCATTGTGTCACACGGTCATCAACATGTCAATTTTTTCAATTTTTTGGAGTCTGTTTCGTGTGTGATTACTACTTGGTTTTGGTGTCTTCTCTTGTTCAATACTAACATAAAGATAAAGATAAAGATAAACCTCACGGAGGAGTAATGATAGCCGAAATTTCTGGAATAGCTCATTATCTCGTGGTTAATTCAAATAATGATAGGGCGTGCGCGGTACAGTGGTAAGAGGCGCTACTTACACCGGTGCGGTCGAGCGATCGATCACCGCAAGCGCTCACCAAGCCTTCTATCCCTCTGTGGTCGGGTAAAACATAATACAGTAGGTAGAGTCGATATAAAAGTACTAAAAATTTTCAGTATTTTTCATCCTGTTTCACCTTTTAGCCTATACAAGATAATAAATACATAATAATTAAGATCATTGCTATGATTAATAGTTGAAGAATAGAAGGAAATGTAGGGTAAGTTGGTACCGGAATTGTCCGGGAAGGTAAAGACACTGAGATGATATAGCGGCTGGCCCCGCAAGTCACTACATTGGCGTATATTCACCAGGCTATATTCACCATGTGCATATTCACCATGCCTCTACGATTCTGAATGGAACACGAATGCGTGGCGCGTCCTCAGGTGCTGATCAACGCTGACACCTCTACCTTTTTACCTTAATCCTGGGTTTACCACAGACTACAACTGACACTGAATTTCACCTGAGACCTCTACACACTCTTCAGAAAGGCGTTATTCTCCTCTGCACCTCTTAGTCTGCCTCCCTCCAGTACTCGTACGAGGCCTCTCCGAAGTGGCTCAATTTCCAACTCCGGCCGACTGGCTGGCCCAAGTGCCCCACAATTCAGACATATTATTCAATTAGGCTTCATCGACTATGGAAGTAATTACGAAAAACATTTCTCTTCGTGTCTGTGCACTCCTCGTTCGCCATAGTCCAGCTGACGCGCAGTCAACTCTCTCAATGATTTGGTGCCTCCCGCAATATTTGCCGCAACTTGGCAGCAAAGATTGGTTCTCTGGGTACGGTAGTCGGTGGAGAGGAGGGTTGCAGAGCTGGGATTCTGCTCTTTACCCTTAGTCACGGATTAGTCGTACACTTTTGACGTCCTTCATAAAAACCGTTCCGACCAATGGTCATCCAAGGAGCGAAAGGAACCTCTAATAAGCAGAATCTTTTTCGCAGCTCCTGCAAACTCGGGCTAATCGGCCGAAAAAAGAATGATTGGTTCAGGCTGCAGAAATCGGAGCGATGTGCTGGTCTGAGATGCACCCTTTTCGTCCAGAATTTATTTGTCTACCTATGTATTATTTATTTATTTTATTTTATTTTATTTTATTTTATTTTATTTTATTTGTTTGCTGTGCTAATTCGAAGCAATTACTAAACCACTGTACATCGGCAGTCAAGGCAGCCTAAAACTAGAGCACAAGAAAAAATGAAAAAAGCAAAACAAATACATATTTAAATACTTTAAAATACTTTCAGTTGAAGATTAATTTAGGGATGCCATTCATTATGTAATCTTCAATGAAAGCTCTAGAAAGAAGAGGACGGGAAAGTAGAAGGAAACAGCAAACGAACACCGAACACTATGTATATCTAGACCAACACAGTAACCTCTCCAGGGTCCAGATTCATCATTGGTAAACCCCCGATAAACCCCGAGATATAGCCAGAAGCGCCCATCTTTGTCTACTTATCCTAAACTTCCTATGTTAAGGCAATCTCTCATCGATTCTGCCGTCTAGTTCTGACTCCTCCGCGGTTTAGGAGACCGCTCGTCTGTTCATGAATCTGGGCCCAGGCCATCTCACTCCCTCCTTCCCTCTCAACTCTGGAGGATAACCTCAAAAGTTAGCGATGTTAACCCGCTAATCATAAACACTCGGCGGAGAGGTAGATCCGAGGCACATAAATTCGCGTTGATCTCAGCGATATCGATCAGCCCAATGATGCAGCTGGGTAACGGATACCTTGCAGTGGCAACCACCTGCCACTCCTCACTCCATCGCTTACGGCGATTTTCGTGAAAAAAACGCGGTAAGTTTTATTTAGCTAGTTATTTATTTATTTACTTACTCATTTATTTATTTATTTATTTATTTATTTATTTATTTATTTATTTATTTATTTATTTATTCAAGCATTTAATGGCAATCGATAACATATAGGTGTAGCGAAGCAGAAAACAGATACTGGTCATGATGTGCATTTAGGATCAACTACTTCAAACAACTATAAAACAACTACAAAACTACAAAAACAGTTCATAGAAAGAAGTTCATAGAAGTTCTGGTAAAGTTACGATAATCGGATGCCGATGGTCTCGTTCATGAATCTACATCCAGGCGCCGTGAAAGTTACCCGAGTAAGAGGACATTTAACTACACCCCCTCCTTCCAACTGTGCTCCAATCTCTTTCAGCTTTTTCCCGAATTTTTCGCGCCCCCCCCCCCTCTCAACTGGCTTCTGAGGAGGCAGCAGCAGTACGGTAGTTGAGCCCGAGAGGGGGGCGTGGCGGTTGTTTATTGCGAACTTGAGTGGTAACTGAGGCAGATAGATGACTTTCATCAAACACTCGTGTTCGACCCTCGAGTGTCGTCGGTCTCCGTCCACCATATGCTCTATCGGCTCCGCCTCAATGGGGCATATTTCGTCGGACCCTTTCGGCCGTCGAAAGTTCCATTACATGTTATCAAATTTCAAACGCTCGCTCCAGCTCCACATAGCCTTTACTTCAGCCACGTACGA
The DNA here is from genome assembly GCA_030553155.1 of Nippostrongylus brasiliensis. Taxonomy (NCBI): domain Eukaryota; kingdom Metazoa; phylum Nematoda; class Chromadorea; order Rhabditida; family Heligmosomidae; genus Nippostrongylus; species Nippostrongylus brasiliensis. The sequence goes on along the minus strand of CP130732.1, from coordinate 33,241,716 downwards.
CTTCGATTTGTCGCCGGACACGTGTTCCTCGACGCTGTCGGATAACTGCCACAAATCCAGACTGATTAGTGAGGATTTTTGGAATGCCAACGGTACTCTGGTGCTATGACCACTTATAGAAGGAACAGATACCCAATTAAAGAAAACAAAGAGGAGTACCTCTTTTTACCAGTTCATACCATCTTTGAGGTATGGGCCTTTTCCTCCACCGATTAAAACTAGCCCTTATGCCTTGTAGCATTTAAACATCTGTTCATTTAACATTGTAGTTTCGATTCAAAGAACAACCCAGCACTGCGCCCATAGACATTTTCTTTAGGAGATGTACCTTAATACTAATGCGTTATAGGTCCCGATGAAGCTATTTCTTTACTAAAAGAACACGGTTCAGAGCACAAGGCAAAGAAGAAAAACAAAGGAAAATGGCTTGAAGAAAGCTTACCAGACAAATACTACACCCAAAGAAGGGTAAAATCAGTAGGGTTGTCGAATTCCTTCGAAAGTAAGCCAGCGTCAAGCGGAGTTCCGAAATGAACATCAGGAAAACTTCAGCAGAACGCCTGAAAAATTAATATAAGGATAGAAAAATCATGAAAGGTTAAATAAAAGCAAGCGATTATCTGAACGATCAGATCAAAGTCAAAAATCAATTTGGATAAAACGGATTTCGAACAGATTTATTAAAACCAGTGAATAAAATCGACCTTGATACCCAATGTTTGAGACAATCGTGAGAAAGAGGAATGAATATCAAATAAAGCACCGAAGAGTTAAGAGTACTATACGTCAGATAGATTAAGGCAACAGTAACGTATTAGGTTGGTTCATAAGTTCGTGCCGTTTTTTTCAAGCTATCGTTGTAAGCTTGCTATAGAAGCTTCTGAAGAGCTCGACACAGCATTCGAAAGAGAATTATTTGAACTTCCAGAAAGTGCTTCAGCTGTTTGTGGAATTTTGAAATTTTATAATTTTTGTGGCCTATAAAGCGAAAAATGAAAACGTGTGAAATTGACCTCACTGACAGCAAACTTTTTCTGCTTTGGTGTGAAACGGTGTTCAACGCCTAAAACACTGCTACAAAGAGGAGGAAATTCTCTATGAAATGGTGTACTAAATGTATTTTTTGCTCCACATTTTGTGAAGTTTAAGGTCACTAAAGTGGAACCTTTGAAAAACAGCAATATTTTTTCGATGCTGCTCTTGCTCTCGTTGTGAACGATGAAGATGCCTTTTAGCGATTATTTTGAAGAGAATTCTTAGCTCTTTCTGACCATATGTTCAACGTTACAGAATATTCAATTTTAAAAAGTTTTAACTGAAGGAACGATTTCGTTTTCTCCGAAGAGGGAAGCCTCCAGTTTCTATCATTTTGGTAAATCCCACACAGCTTCTGAAAGAAGACGATACGCTCTGCAAGATGATGTACAATTCGCTCTTGAAGGTCTTGCTTATCACTGATTTTCAGGCCATCGAAGTGGACATAGACGAGCACTTCTGGCCGCGCCGCGCGACGAGCGCGGTGTTCGCGCGCCGCGCCGTCCCACTACTGTTGCGTCGCGCTCGTCGCGCGGCGCGGCGTGGACACTGCCAGTTAGTCCACTTCGATGGCCTGGAAATCAGTGGTAAGCAAGACTTTCAAGAGCGATTCGTACACCATCTTGTAGAGCATATCGTTCTCTTTCAGAAACTGTGTGAGATTTACCAAAACGATTGAAACTGGAGATTTCCCTCTCTGGAAGAAACGAAGATGTTTTTCCTTCCAAAATGTTTCAAAATTGAGTATTCTGCAAAACCAAACTTGCAGTTAGATAGAGCTAAGAATTCTCTTTGAAATAATCCTTAAAAGGCATCTTCGCCGTTCACAATGAGAGCAAAAGCAGCATCGAAAAAAATACTGCTGTTTTTTGAAGGTCCCACTTTAGTGGCCCTAAAGTTCACAAAATGTGGAGCAAAAAATACATTTGTACACCAACTTATAGAGAATTTCCTACTCTTTCTAGGAGTGTCCTTAGTTTTGAATACCGTTCCACACCAAAGCAGAAAAAGTTCGCTGTCGGTGAGGTCAATTTTACACGTTTTCATTTTTCACTTTATAGGCCAAAAAATTGTAAAATTCCGAAACTCCACAAACAGCTGAAGCACTTTCTGAAAGTACAAATGATTCTCTTTCGAATGCTGTGCCGAGCTCTTCAGAAGCTTCTATAGCATACTTACAATGGTCGCTTGAAAAAAAAAACGGCACGAACTAGTGAACCAACCTAATAAATAGAGTCAACACAAAGAGGATAAGTTCTAACACGAAAAAAGTTAAAACCTCAGCAATTTCTTGGAAGCTATCCCTCCAAAAGCTGAAAAACCATGCGATGACTGAGGGACCTCCGTTTTTGAAGAAGTAAATGTGGAACCTGCCCGATCCGCGAATGAGCGTTTCTTGTAACAAACGATGAAGTTGGAGTAAAAAAAGCGACAGGACTTTTGGTTCACCGTATCAGATTGAGAGGAAAACGAGAAACACTAAAAAGAACCAGGTATAAGGTAAGATAGAAAGATAGTAGGCAGAGCGTCCGCCATGGCAAGAGGCCGAATTTGAACAGAGTGAGAGGCCGGGACAATCGAGTAGGTGATCTGTCGTTTGAACCCTGCTGGCCGGGATAAAAGTTCAAGTTCAAGAAAGTTCGAGCGTTGCCATTCACTCGTTACGGTAAAGGTAAGCTAAAGTGATCGACTTTAGCCAATCCCAGAAACACGCGCCACGCACTCGTCTTTCATTCAGAATCGTGAAAGCATTGTGAATGCGTATTTGGTCCATACAGTGACTTGTGTGGGTCAGCCACTGCATGTGTCCTTACCTTCCCAGATAAGTCCGGTACCAATTTAATGGACCGTGGTGGGGTGAAAGACTTGGTTAGCCTTCGCGGGGATTGATCGCTCGACTGCTTGGGCGGGGGTAGGGCCTCTTTCCATTGGTTGTCTCAGGCCCTTTATGTATTCAAGGGTCACAAAACAAGTGAAAAAGCAACAGAATATATGTTTTCAGAGACCTCTAAGACGTAGCCAGGTCTACATGTTAAGAACAATATCCAGGAATAAAAATAAAAAATATCATCCACATGTGGTGCTATCTGGCGAGTAAGTTTCAGCTACATATCTCCTTGGATCCTCAAACAAGAAAATGACCGGAAACGCACTTTTATACCACTTCCTTATAGACAATTCGAACAAAAAAGCGATTCCAGGAACCCATTGGCCACTGGCCCTAGTACTTATATGGCGATAGGATGACTCGCTAAGAAATTCGAAGCCACTCCATCACTCCGTACTGACACTTGGTGGCCAGAAAATGAAAATTGCGTCCTCGACTATTCTGCGTTGCAGACTGAGTGGACGTCCGTGTCGTCGGTGCTGAGAGTAATCTCGATTTTGAAAAACAACTACCAGGCGAATTCCTGACGAAATGGGTAACATCTGCCGGAGCAAGCTATTTAGTGAAAAGTAACGAAAGTTCGCGAAACGGGTGTCTAAAGAGTACGTTCCATTGACAACCAGCAATCCCTTCTTTGTCGTCGTTGTTGAATAGAGTTTGGTTTCCGCAGCTCAACCAAGCCTGACAACAACTTCTTACCATCAGGAACTTGTGGCAGTCTCGAAAAAATTCCGTACGGAACGCCTAAGTCAACTCTCAGATTGAATTATTTCACTTGTAGGGCCTGCTCCAATTACCTTGCACTTAGGAATGACATTCCACTTCTACCGTGTTCTTTTCGCTATTTCAAACGTGTTGTGGAACTGAGACTTCTCGAGCACTGAAATTCTTGTGTCATTCTTGAGTATATTGTGTGTATTTATATCGCATTTTTTGTATTCTTCTGTCTCGGATGTGTGTCTTAAACATGCGCAGTAAATCTCAATATCAATACCAGCTTTGGGTGCTTAGCTCACTAGTTCACTTCATTAAGGCTCTGGAGAAGGCAAGAAGCCGGAGCACCAGCTCGAATAATATTGCTTAAGAATATGAATGTACATTTCAAAAGAACCTTAGTTGAACAGTCTTGATTGAGAAATCAGACTCTGTCCACTGACTACAAACATGCCAAGACTCATAGAGAGCTTGCGATTACAAGAACCGAGCGCTTAAGATGCTACTTTAGACTACTCATCAGACTCATGCGATGGATTTCTACAGTAACTGCATAAGTAACCTTCTCATGGTAAAATTGCAACATATCCGGATCACAGGAGAGAAAAATAAAAGATAAAGAAAATAAATGAATGAAATAAAGAGGAGGATACCACGCGAAAATGGAGTAAGTAGAGGAATGGTGATTAGCCGGCACGGAATGACAGGACTGGGCAATCAATCGGACGATCTACCGTTTGAACCATATTGAACGAGGTCAATAGAAGTCATAGTGGACGATTTACAGCAGAAAATCGAAAAAATGATGGACAACGCCTGTATTGGGTGAATTTCAGTGTGCATGGCGCACTTCTAAGTACGTCAGATTCTGGATAGCCTCCATTATATGGATCACTGTGTAAAGCGTGGCGCAACCCTACTCTTACCGACCATCCTAAGGAAGTGTTACTTATCTGTAGGTATAATTCCTATTATCCTTTTACCCTGTAGGACTGGGTATATGGCGAAAATGTAAAACGGTATAATATTACCCACCCACACACTGGGCATTAAGTATACTTTACTACCTACCTTTCTGGTTACCGATGGACACAACGGCTCACTGGTAGAGCGGACCAACCTCACAATGCCCCTCAAAGGTCATGAAGTTTCGCGAGTTCAAATCCCATCTGGGTCGCAATTTTTGCGACGGACCGAGTTCTTATCTATCGATTAGGGCCGGCGGTCCCCGACGGCCAGTACCAACGAATCGGCTATGCCATTCTTCGTCGGCTCTGAATGACACTTGTTGCCGGGACGGCTTTCACCAGCCGAATGCACCCCATGTTTGCACTTTTACTCGACAAAAATTGCTAATTAGTCGAGGTCTCAATGACAATGCTTTCCTGAAAAGATTCGCCATGATTTAAACATTAACCAGATTAGCTTCAAAAGGTTTGTTACGTAAGCAGAAGAGCAAGTCATTATCGGAACAAAGCACATGGTTATACGGATTTCTATTTATGCTCTTCCCTCAGGGGCATGTGTGGTTCAGCGGTGAGGCGCGCTACTGACACTCGCATGGTCGAGTGATCGATCCCCGCCCGGGCTAAGCAAGCCTTCTTTCTCCCTCCGGGGTTGGGTAAACTGCTACCAGGCCTGTTTGGGAATGTGAAGACACTGACTTGGTATAGCGGCTGGCCCCGCAAGTCATTGTATAGGCCAAATATGCATTCACCGTGCCTCTACAATTCTGAATGAAACACGAATGCATGGCTTGTCCAGCGGCGTCTGACCAATGCCGACAGCTTTACCTTTACCTCTTACCTCTCTTTTCTCGGATGTTACACCGACGCATTCTTGGTCACGATTTCTTCCACTTACCCCAGGTACAGAGCCCGCGTGGTACAGTGGTAAGAGGCACTGCTGTCACCCGCACGATCGAGCGATCGATCCCGGCCCGGGCTAACCAAGCCTTACATCCCTCCCGGGGTCGGGTAAATTGGTACCACACCTGCCTGGGAAGGTAGACATTGACCTGGTATAGCGGCTGGCCCCCGCAGGTCATTTTAGGCCAAATACGCATTCATCAAGCCTCTGCGACTTGAATGGAACACGAATGCGGCGGCGCGTCCTAACAATAAGGGGACTGATCAACGCCGGCACTATTACCTTTACCTTTACCTTTACCCCAGGTACATTTCATAAATAAATAAACTTTGTAGCTACTAGCGCCTCTATAGAAAATCCACAAGCTCTATTAGTTTCTTTTTATATTGTCAACATTTTTGAACGAAAAATATCATCTCTAGCCCGAATTTCACTCAGCAAGTTTTGCATTGTTCATGGAGGGTCCGGCGCAGTTAGACCGGACAGCTGTTCATTTGTAGCAAGCTAAAAATAGATAGGAAGGAAATAGGTAAACAACAGCGCACGTATGGAAGTCGTTCTGGTGTAATCAGCTGCATGATGGACAACAACGGCCACGTGCATGGCGCGATCTCGAACACTTTACAGAAAAACTTCGAAAGAAGGAAAAAGTTGGCAATCGAATTATTGGAACCAGTGCTTTAAAGTTTTTTTTTTGAAAAAAAGTTCCACATTTCAGATGGAAAACCTTTTAAACCATGTGTAGTGAGCAAAAAATTTCGTGAAACCTCTCGAATCAATCGACACAAAACTCCTGAGGCATGGCGCACTTCCGCAAGAGGTGACTTGAGTATTTTTTCCGAAACTAGCCTTGCACCTTCCGGTAGAAAGAAGGAACAGGGTAGTTAGCTTACTCTATTCTTCACTAGTTATTCTTCCAATTAAGAATTCCTGGTAAATTCCTTTACATGCAGAAAAAAAAATAGAAAAAAAAAACGTTTAAAAACGGCCCGAAAGGCCCCGCTTTTTCACGGTAGGTCGATCTGCTGCTGAACAAGCATCTCAAGACATCATATATTCATGGACATTCAAGAAACCATAGTAGACAACAAAGAAAAACGGAAAAATTCTCGATATGGTATTTCTTATTCACCATAAATTATACAGGAAATTTCAAAAAACACGAAAAATAACTACAAAAATGCAACACACGTACAAATCCGACTAAGCGTTCAGAAATGGAATGAAATAGCGCAGCGAGGCAAAAAAATGGAAAATTAATCATAAAAAATGTCAAAATAATATAAGAAGAACCGAGTAAATGGATGTGTCGAGCTCTAGGGGGTGCGGAAGCGCGGAAATGCTCGGGAGCAACAAAGAAGATAATCGATCGATATGTGCTAGATTTCCTCTATGTAGGCGGACAACTGTCACAAATATCAGTGTGTATGTAAAGAAAACACGTGGAAAAGCTCTATGTGTGAGAATGTGATAAAATAATAATCAAAGGAACATACAACAAACTGTCACTGAGATCTCGATGCACGGAAGAAGCGCGGAGGAATGGCGTGGAACGCTGATGCTACCGGAGACACTTGCTGGCTACCGAGTTACTGTAGGTGTACGGTAGCGGAACGACGGGCGGCTGGTAGTTTTATGACCCGGAAGTTCTCGGAAAGAAGTCTTCGAGGGAATTCGCGGATATTTTCTGATTTCTGGCTTCTAAAGCCAACCGGAATCGCTCAAATACCCTTGGACACGTGGGGTCCATTAAGGTATGGGACCCAGAAAATTGCGAATTTCGAGTTCAGAGGGTATCGTAAGCCATGATGGTAAACACTTCCACCTTGCCCATCTGACCCTAGTTAAAGCGGTGTCCTGGCTGGGTGGGCAAATGGGTTTAGCAGAAAAAATCCCCTCCTCAGAAGAACCCTTACCCATGTGCTCTTGGTTTTACTTTCCCATAGTTTTCTGTCATAAGAAAGAAGGCGATCCACTGACTTAGCTACCTATACGATACAGGTCACCTCTCAAAGTTACCCATCCCAAGCGATCTGGGTAGAGCCAGCGATACATTCTTATAAGGCTTTGGTTCCAAGTTACCCATCCTGACCTAGCTGGCTAAGATTGGGTGGTCCAGTTAAAGTTTGAGTCCAGGAGATGGAGAAACCTGGGTATCTGTGAAACCAAACTTCTTCTTCTCATGCTCCATTCTCCCTAGAACCCTTTTAATAATGTATACCCTAGCTGGGGAAACCCATGAAGCACGGCGTACCCATTGGCGACTAGGCATCACCTAGGTGGCTCTAAAAGGGTTTAGGTAAGTGAGATGGATCCAGCAGATACTGTGGAACCCACCCTATCGAGAATCCCCAGTTACTCTGAATAGCGATGGTTCCAGACATACCCGTCCCGAAACTTGCTCTAGCGCAAGCGCTCCTGATAAGGTGAAGGTCAACGGGTTGGTCAAGGAGCTTCAGAAAATCCCACGAGCCCGTTCAATCGGGTATCCCCGCTGAGGTTAGTCGGGGAGAAAGTTATGGTATCCAGCGCACGCATTAGTGACTAGACGTTACCTAGGTGGTTCTGGTAGGTTTTAGGTAAATGAGCTGGACCAAGAAGCTTCTAGAAGATCGCGTGAGCCCAATCAATCGAAGCACATTCCACTGAACAAAGTGATCTATCAATCTTGGTTTTGACTTCAAGTACCGGACTTTCCAATCAATCGACTATCCCGTAAAGCTAGTTGGCGAAAAAGTCATGGTCCCTCGTCACGGCCGGAGTATCCGAAGAGCATGGCGGAGCTAGAGGTGGGGGGGGTGGGCAGATGGCATGGCAGGTGGTCAGCTACTTTGCATACCAGCGCGCGCGCCGGTCGGTCGGCCTCACTCGGCGTTTTTTCCGGGCCACTCGGTCAGGCTAAGTGCCTGCGCTCTACGCTCGGTGCCCAATCGCTCGTCGGGGGGCTACCGCAAACTTCTGGCTGGCGGCCAGCAATATGGTAGCATCTGCGTTCAGGCCTAATTCGATTCGCTGCTGCTGCTAATAATTACAAGACTGAGACGCGACGAGATTTGTGAGAGCATCTGCGTCGCTCATACAACTTCGCTCACGACAACTGACAATTGTGTAACGATAGAGTACTGGAATGCACCGAACAACAGCTGAAGTCTTACGGTAACTGAGAATATCTGCACAGCCGGATAAGTGAAAGGAGCAAGGTGCGGCTGAAATTCAGCGCTCAGAGATCGGGAAACGGGATTCCCTTCGATTTTGGATGGGAAAATAGGGCGGAAGGTTGTCATTAGCCGTTGATTAAGGTGTCTTTTCTGAAATTTTCTGCACACACTTGAAGAAGACGGTCGATGGGCTTCCATCGGTGGGAATTGGATCTTGATAACTTCAAAGTAAACAAAACGCCTGGTGGCTTTTTTGGAAGACTTTTTCATGAGTCACTGGGAAACACAACTGAGAATCTGAGTGTATCGATTAGTCGGCGTTAAACTAGCGAATATCGATCGAAAATCGCCGCCTGTGGGACCCAATCGATACACCTTAAGGTTGAAGAAGCCCGTACTGGACCTTATTCAAGGCACCAGATACCGACCATTCAGGCCACAAACTCCACAAAATCCCTATTTTCGCCTGAAACTGCACCTCAATCAACGGCTAGCGGCCCATACAAACCGCCGGGGGTATAAATGCGGTTAATGGTGGCCTGGATGCTCTTACTTAGACAAACGCGCCCTTTGGCGACTGAAATTGAGCCAGGAACAATTGAGCAAGCATCTGCTGATTGAACATCGACGGATAGGGCAGTGCCGCCGGCGGTTTTGGCGGCATCAGTGCCTCAGGCAAAAGGAACGTCGGCTGGGCGGCGGTGGCGGCAGCGACCGCGGCAGTCGGCGGCGGAGCTGTTGCCGCAGCGGCGGCAGCGGCAGCCGCAGCGGCATCGACCAGACTGACCGGAAGGGAGACAGCGGACTGTTGCAGGACTGTGGGAGAGGATGGGGAGGTGCTGCTCGAGGCCGTCTTCAGTGGGGACATCGGTTTGGCCTGCAGCTGCTGCTGCTCGGCGGCACGAGCCGCAGCTGCAGAGGCGGTGAGCTGGACCAGCGCCTCCATCATCGACCTGGAAAAGGCGAATTTAATAAAATTTTATTCATGAAATTTACATATTTTCCAGAGTTTTTCCGCGGTAATATTGCCCTATAGCACCCCACAGAAGCACGGGATCTAACAAATGGGAAACAATGAAATGAAAAAAGTAATAGAATAGCTAGATGTCCGACAGGTTCTAGATGATCGTAGGAAATTTTTGAAAAAAATATTTTCGTATGTTTTTTTTTTGAAATCGACTTACTGTGGCATAAGCGGCATCGACGGCAGATGTTGCTGATCCAGATTGCGCAACGTGAGATCCAGCGGTGTCTCCTCTTGTGCGCCGTGTGGACTTCGAACTCGCGCAGGGGGCGGACCCTGAAGAAAATATTAATAAAAATGGAGAGGTTTCTATACAAAATAAACCCTCATAGAAGAAATAAGTCGTTAGCCAAAAACCCCAGAATAATTGAAAGTCTAAAAATCTCCATTTTCGTTGATTATTCCGTAGCTTCTCTTCAGCGATGCGACCTAATTAGATTTACCCGAAAAGAAGATCTTATATTGGCCTGCTTGGAAAAGGGTCTACCAAAAAGAGGGAATTTTGATATTGTTCTAGTGCAGGGAATCCCAAATGGAATATCCAGCCATCAATCAGAAGCCGAGCTTTAGAAAAAGCTATCCGAAAAATCGATGTTTCCAGCGAAAAAAAAGAGAAAACGGCATAGAGTTCCGAAAAAATTGGTCGAATGTCCATATGCAAAAAAGGATTTTTCTGTAATCGAAACCTTCAGAAAAAATGAAATTTGATTGAAATTGAGAATAACAAGGAATAACAAAAGACGAGTCCATTGCTACGTTAAAAAACACTGTTGTTTCCACCACCGATTTCAAATACGGCCCTCTGGTGACGCGCCATGCACCCATTTTCCATTCAAAATTGTGAATGAGTTCTGGCTTACGGCCCATATTTTTGCTGCAACCTCGTGACTTTACCCACCCCAGACAAGCATGACACTATATCCGACCCCGTAGAGATGAAACGCAAGGTATGCCTCCGGCGGAGATCGATCGCTCGAGCATGTAGGTGGAAGTGGCGCCTCTTAGCACTTCGCTGAGCACACATCACAACTTCTATTCTAGGGCACTTACTTCCAGTCGCACATTACACCCAGGATTACCAATTGCTAAGACAGAAATTTTTCAAAAATTAGTTAAAAATCGTCATAAACACCATTTACCTTGTTCTAATGGGTAGTTGTGCACAACAAAAAAAAGCTGAGATCACGCCCATGCTAGAAACCAGACAAGAAGCACCGCCGGGCAAAACAGTTTTTGCGGGATAAACTTTCAACGTGGGCGAGTGTAGTACAGTGGTTAGAGGCGCTACTAACACTTTCACTGTCGAACGATCGATTTCGGTCCAGGCTAACCAAGTCTTCCATTCCTCCGGGGTTGGGTAAGTTGTTACCAGACACGCTAGGGAAGGTACTTGGTATAGCGGCGGGCCTCCACAAGTCATTTCATAGGCCAAATACGCCTCTAACAAGCCTCTACGATTCTGAAAGGAACACGAATGCCGTCGCGGGTCCTTAGGGGACTGATCAACGCCGACATCTTTACCCTTACCTTATGAACCTTCGAAGCGGAAGGTGTTTATTAGGTTGGAAAGTTATGGATTGCCGTTTGAGTGAAAAAGAAAGTTTATTACAAAATCCTTTAAACTGCACCTCAATCTAAGAGATATTCTCCTTTACTGTCTATGACCTTCCTCCACCTCCGACACAAAGAACGAATCCCATCCGAGTAAAACTGCCTGCTCCAGTCATCGACAGAACTCGACACCCATATCCGCACTTCAGTGACGTTTCGGAATCTCTTGTCAGCCAATGAGTGCTGCATCGACCGAAATAAATGGTAGTCGGATGGAGCAAGGTCTGGGCTGCAAGGCGCATGGGGCAGAACCTGCCAGCCTAGCTCCTGAAGTTTCTTCCGGGTGATTTTTGCGGTGTTGTGTGAAGCGTTGTCGTGTAGGATTTTAATCGTTGATGTCTCCACTCCTTGGCGACGCAGCGCTAGTTCGATTCTGCACAGCTGCTGACAGTACAAGTCTGCCGTAACCTTCTGACCAAGGTTCAGCACTTTCTGGTACACCATGCCTTTTGTATTCCACCAAATACACAGCATGGCTTTCGGGCAGTGTTCGTCAGGTTTAGGACTCGGGATTGGCTGCTCACCCTTGCTTAAGCATTGGCATTTTTGCTTGCGTTTTCGAAATAGATCCACTTTCCATCGTACGTCAAAATGAAGTCAGAAAAATTGCTCTTCTCGGCCATATTGAGGAGAATTCCTGCAATGGTGACTCCCGCTGATTTGTTCGACTCACTGAGTGAGTGCGGCACCCATCTACCGCACCTGCTCTCTTTTCCAATCGCGTTTAGGTGGGTTCTGATTGTTGTGTGGCTACACCCGAACTGTGCTGACAGTTCTCTTGTGGTTTGACGCGGATCCTATTCGATGGCTTCCATGAGGACACTACTGTTCACTGACACTGGTCGGCGCTCGTGGTCCTCGTCTTCAAGGCTGTCGTATCCGTCACGAAAATGCAGGAACCAATTTCTAACCTGACGTTCTGATAGAACCTGCTCACAAAAAACACTGCATAAGGCCCGATGTGATTCTGCTGCCGTTTTCCCCAATTTGAAGTCGTACCACATGCAAATGCGCACTGACAGTTTCCCACTGCCCATTTTCTAAACATATTTTTTCAACAAAAAAATTAATTTTTGGGACGGTAAGTATACTCTCCGATGCCGGACGATTTGCGCTTCAAAATGAGCTACGCCAAATTGACAACTCATTTCATACAGGATAGATACTCGCCAAGAAGTGCAGCGGAAATTCATAACTTTCCAACCTAATAATACATGAAAATCTCCGTGACATACTACAACCATTTTTCCATTTTTCCTATTTTTCTTATTTTTCTTTTACTCTTACGACTTTTTCAACTTACCTTGACACCTTTTCGGCTGAGTTTCTGCTGATAGGCGATCGGACAACCGGACAGACTTCGATGTGAGGTGCGATTGCTGTTCACGTGTCCTTTGCCGGTACATCCGGGCGTCGTGCATCGAAGTACCGTATCCTGCTGCAGAGCGAGCACTGAAAAAATAGAAAAATAGCTCCGAGGGACCATCATTTCTTTGTTGAGCCGAACCCGAACGGGGAAAAAACACCCGCGACTCCGAACGGCTGAAATCGCCGGCAGATTTTAGATGCACACATTCACACCCCCATGGCAAACAAAGAACCACAGCAATCAGTCACTGAGGCGACGTCGCCGAGCGGCAACGCGACGTCGCGTCGGACTCAATCTCGGCGTACTCAATGAATGCATGTAAGTAGACACAATGACAAATCGCAACCGCTTCAGACTACCGTAGTTGGTTGGATATGAAGGCGGCGAAAGCGCAGTGACTGATGGCAGCAAATAGTCGGCCCCGTCGGTGGTTGGAAGGGCGCGAATCGGATCATTTTGATGAGAAAGACGGATGGGTAAAAACTTACTCTGAATGGTCGACTTGTCGGGACGTCGTGGGCAACCGGACAGGCTTCGATGATGGGTATAGAGGCCGGTCTGATGGCCGCTTCCGTCACAGCCGGGCGTCGGACACGCCAGTTTGCCTTCTGAAACATCTGCGCGAGTTAGAGTGAGCTTCTCAGCCGGGCTGAACCCCTGAGGGCTCGAAAGTAGCCATAAAAGATGCTCTTCACCATTCAAGTTTAAGTGGAATTATCTGCTTCCACGACACCCCAGCTAAAGATGAAAACACTGGAGGGTACTTTTTTCGTCACCTTATTTTCAAAAAAAATTAACTCCCCAAAACTCACCCCGTCTGGCGCTCCAATTCACACTGGGTGACGACATCGATGGGGTGCCCATTGAGGGGCTGGCCGAGCCGGACGGTGGCAGTGACGAGCTGACCGGAGTTTTCGGCGGCGACTGAAACAAAGAGACAATTTCGCATCTGATTAGTGTCGATCGTGTGGTTACGCGTGTTCCACTCGAAAACTGCCAACAAAGTGGGTAGAAGAATACCTTAACAACACTGGGGACCCCAACAAAGGGAACAAATCCATCAGTGCATCTCAGAACCTCACCAGAGGGGAACTACTACAAAAATGAACAGTTGGACGTAAATTACTGCTCCCTAGACGGATCCGTTCCTTTAGGGGCTTGCAGACTCGACGACGCGACGACGAGCATTCTCGTCCAACGCGTGCAGAGCAGTGTGTTGACTGTAGAGTACACTGCACCGCTTGGACGAGAATGCTCGTCGTCTCGTGTTTTGCTCAACTGCACTTATAACGGGGAATTCGACGCGCAAACTGCTCGTCGTCGAGTCTGCAAACCCCCTTTCTCGTAAAGAGCCCGGTATCCCGTACGAGTTACCCTTCAGGGACCCGGTGATGGACGACTTTTCCTTATCTGTGGCTAGACGGTTTCTTTCCACTTCTTCCGAAGTCTCCTGCATAGACCCGTCCCTCTCCTGGAACGTGCTCCATCCCTCCCTTTTTGAGAACTCCATATCTCGTACGAGTTATCCCTTCAGGGACTCGCTGTTGTACGAGTTTTCCGCATCTGCCCCCCTATATGGTGAAGGGTATCGATAAGGATTTCGAAGGTCCCGCGTAGAAAACCAGGGCTCCACGCCGGATCCACATCCCCAAAGCGTTGCTTTCTGGTCACATACGACGGATCCCATTGTTGGACGAGTTATCCGCACCTACCCACCCCAATGGCTCAAGGTGTTATCCGGCCAGAGATTCAAAGAATACGACTATATGAGAATAAGAACGAGACCTCGTTTTCAAAACCAGGCAATGTAAGACATAGGCAGATATCCCGTACGAGTTATCCGCACAGGAAACCGCTGTCGTACGAGTTTTCCATATCTACGAATAGGCAGACGTCTTTAGCGAGTAACTCTGAGCAACTCTAATGAATTTTGCCTTAATTTTTCGCTTTTGTTTGAATTTAACCTTCCCTTGAATTTGGGGTGGCGCTTTTCTGGAAAAGAAAGGGGGCTGTTCAAGTTATCCAACGATGACCATCAACTAGTCGAATTTTACAGGGAAACTCCCAGCGCATCGTCGGAGCAGCTGTCCAAGCGATGCGTATGCGTCGCGGTCGAACTCACCGTAGTCGTCACTTCAATGGTGGCCGAACTGCTGCTGCGTTCGTCTTTCGCCACGTCTGACGTACTGCTTGAAATGCGACCATCGATCGACATACACAACATCTCAGGCTCGACTTTTGTCGGCGACACAAAGCTCATATCGAATTTTGACGAGTGCTGAAAATTAGAATCCGTTGAAATTCCAAAAAAATTAACATTCCAACACACCATCGAACCGACAAGACCCGCTTTCGTTCGGCAACTACACAACCCATGTAAAAAAATTGCAAGAATAGCATTAAAGCTCACGGGCTATTTTTTTTCTGAAAAATTAGTCCTAAATCTAGATTCTAGCATTCTATTTTTTATTTTTAAAGGATATTCAGACAAACGTTTATCTATTTCAGAAGGCAAAGAACTACTGAATCAAAGAATTCGACTTTATTTCTTCTAAATAAGTTATCCCATGTCTAGAAAATTTTGGTGATAAGAAGTAATTGTAAGTAGAGGAATTTTGGCAATGAACAAGTATACAAAAAGTATATAAAATTCAAAGATCATTGGGTCCTGTTTCCCGATTCTGTTTTAGGTTTCTTTGCGTATTACTGAGCCACGCCCACTTTTGTCCCCACCGTATGCCCCTCGTGCCCTATTGAAAGCAGAACTGGTGAATTTATGTTGGAAATGCCTGGAAAAATGCAAATGCGAGGAGTATACGGTGGGAACAAAAGTGGGCGTGCCCAGCAATACGCAATGAAACCTAAAATAGAATCGAGAAACAGGATCCAAAGATCTTTGAGTTTTATATACGTTTTATATACTTCTTCATTGCCAAAATTCCTTTACTTACAATTACTTTTTATCACCAAAATTACCCAGATATGAGATAACTTATTTAGAAGAAATAGAATCGAATTCTTCGAGTTGCTCTGGCAAAAATCTAATCTAGAAAAGTGGTCATCATTTTTCCAACCACTACTTTTTATTTGTCAAACTTCATCACCAAATTCAGGTAATTGTTTCTGAACACCTTCAATCTTCAAGTTCGAACTATAATTTTCCATAGGAGCAAATTTTGTTGGAAACTACAAGAATTTAGTTTGAAAAAGTGGAATTTACATGGAATGATAACGATTTGGAGCGGATCGACGTAACACTGTCAGGACTGTGGAGCTCCAACTCACAGCAGTTTTTCAGTGTCATTCTCTGCCCCGTCGACAATATTTTTAATGGAACCGTCGGTGGTTTTTGATGGAATTTTTCAGCACTGTTTCATGGAGTCATCGGTTGTTTTCGATGTGGAGAACAATTGTCGAACGAACTCCTTGTTGCTGATCCAATGGCAGTACGCAACTTTTATAAACACGACCGATTTTTATTGATTTTTATCGATTCTCACATAACCTTACAAAACTTCCCTTGGATTCCTAAATATTTACGGGATTTATCGCTTTTCGTGTGGACTTCACGGCTTTTCGGGTGTGGAGCCCCAGCGATTTCAAAGCCAAAAAAAAGTTTACAAGAAATTCTTAAAAAATCAAAGAAGCAAAAAGGCGAAAGGACTTGATGCGCAGAAAATTTTGTTTATAAAAAATTAGAAACGGCATTTAGATTATAAAATAGGGTCATACCCAGAGGCAAATCCTATTCCCTGAGAAAGAACAGCCACTTAGTGAAGACCCGACGGAAAGTGCCGACAAATGTCGCCATTTCTAGGTAAATAGGTATGAGTCAAACCCGATCTTGCGGAACTTTTTAAAATTCTCAATTTGAAATCTGTAAATATGCAACGGCATTGAAAATGAAATTTTAGATCGCTTAAAAAAAAGAAATTGAATGATTTGCACCACAATCAATGAAAAACAAATGCCAGCTTACGCTGATATTCCTTCGGAGCTACGATCGATAATCGATTGCAGTGATCCTGTTATCAAACTCAGTCATCTTTTTCCTATGATAAGCTCAGCCGTCGAAAACAATAACAAACGACTGAATGAGAAAGACTACGCTTCTTCTGTAGTTTAGCTTCCTAATTTTTACACAACAGACAAATTAGTGCTTAAAGGATACAATCGATATATTGATCGGATTTTTGGGAAAGGAACTGAAAGGGAAACATCCGTGATCAAGTGTTGTGTGAACTTCGGCAAAGCTTCAAATCTGTTAAAGAAATAACGAAAAATATTCAGAAAATCGATCAAGGTGCATATTTATGCTTTATTCATTCATTCATTCATTTATTACGCTGTTTATCTGTATTATTACTATTTATCATACTTTTAACTAATATTATTATTGTTTATTTATATCTTATCCATTTATTTTTAGTAATTACTTTTTTATTATTATTTATTATTCATTCATTCTCAGAAAATGGATTAGTTTCTAAGATAATAGCTTGCAAGTTACCTTTCAATTGCGGCATACGATAAATTTACTGACCGAAATAACTGACCATGCACCGAAATTGAAATTGAAATTAATATAAGAATAATAAAAAAGGTGACCGGTGGACTGGACATGCCTAAAATGTTCGAAAAATCGGGGTAACTGGCTCAGGGGAATAGCACCTTTTTGGTTCACAAATCACATTTGAGTTGTAGGGCCCAATCGATATATCGATCGACATAGCGGCGCCTGAATGGAAATTCAAAAGCAAATCTCATCGATTATTCTGATGATTAACTATTATTACTGATTAGTTACGCGCTAAAGCAGTCTAGATTTGACCACTTTCTTTAGTAATGCAGTATAACTTAACTTTCATAACTATTCATGGCCTTGATCTTTCGAGGACTACATTTTGGCTAGCGCAATATAGAAATAAATAAACAAATAAATGATTTGAAGTTGAATTTCAACATCGATAAAGATCTAAGGCATTCGGTGAAACTTACCATCTCGTCATAGTCGGGTTTGTTCTCGTCTTCCAATTGTTCATCTTCTGGAGCTTCAGCGGCGACGGTGTTCACCTCCTCTTCGACGGGCCGAGTCTCCTCGGTGGGTTTCCCAGCGATGGTTTCCTCTTCGTCAACGACGCGTACGATATCCTTGACTGAAAACAGAGAAGCTCGAATCGTACAGTAGCTGCCATTATAATCGCAGAGAGAAATATGAGAGAGAGAGGAAAAAGCGACGAGGACGACGACGATGACGATGGGAGGCAGGAACAACACTGACAAAGAAGGTCGCCGCTGTTCGTCATGGCCTATTGCTGAGGGCAAATGTTGGCCGCGCATACGCCACCCGCCTCGACACGCTTCCATCTCACCTCGCCAGGTATATTTCGTGGCCCGAAACAAACCCAACGCTGATAGGGCAAGGCTAGCCGGGCGATGAACGACCGTGAAAAACCGCCGACAGCAATGCACACCGATGCCGACCGAAAAAGCCGCATCATTGAGGAGCAGAGTGACGAATCGTTGCGCCGAGACGTACCGGAGCTACTGGACGACGCGGAAATTGGCAGAATTCCGGTCAGCTTCAACTAGAGTAATAATAAAAAACACGATCACTGGACATGCCTAAAATGTTCGGAAATTGAAGTAGCGCCCTCAGGAGAATAGCTCCTCTTTGCTTCATAAATCACACTTTAGTTATAAGGCCCAATCGATATATCGATCGACATAGCGGCGTCTGAATGGAAATTCACAACTGAAAAGCCTATCTGATTGACTGCTGTGATAATTAACTATCATTACTGATTACTTACGCACCATATCAGTCTGGATTTGGCCACTAGAACACCTCCACTCGAAGAGTACCAGAGGCAATGGTTAACAGTTCGTCGCTGATCAGTTCCCTAAGTGCGCGCCATGCACTCGTTTTGCATTATAAATCGTAGAAGCTTGCTGAATCCGTATTTGAGCCGGGCGCTGTACAAGCTGCACAAGTCAGCGTTTTCCCTTCCCAGACAAGTCTGGTACCAATTTAACCCGCTCCGTTGGGATGGAAGGTTTGCTGAGCCTGAGTAATGATTGATCGCGTGAGCGTGTTGGTGGAACCAGCGCCTCTTACCACTCTACCATGCGCGCTACAATCGTATAAGTATAGATACAGAAGCTGTTTAAAATTTAGGAGCCAAACGACCAGGACCTAACCAATACCAAAGTCTAATCAACATTGTGCTGAGCAATAGCAAGAAGAGGGCAGAGGAGCTAGATGACAGGAAGACAGACTTGGGCACGTTTACACTCGGCAGCAAAACAGCACAGCAACGAAGCAGCCTATGATTAACAGAGATTTATGCGATCCACAGATGTGTTACAACACTTAACAATGTCCAATAGATACATGATGGGTCCATAAATACTCAACCTGGGCCGGGATTCATGAACGCAACCGCCGGTGAAATTTCACCGGCGGTTACGTTCCACAGGCCATGCCCAGCATGAGCGTAACCGCCGGTGAAACGTAATCGGTGACTGATTTGCGTTTTCCGGTAAGTTTTGAGGGTAGATTGTCATCGTTTGTTTTCAAACGAGCAGATTTACTGGGAAATTTGTTTATCTAGATTTCTGTAATTTGTTTATCTAAATTTGATCCAGATTTCTGGTGCTACGACTGTGAAACGTAACCGCCGATGAAATTCACCGGCGGTTGCGTTCATGAATCCCGGCCCTGAAGATCGAAAAAGGTAAATTTACCTCACTTACCGCTCGGCTTTGTCTCAAAGCATGAACGGACCTTCAGGAACACCCATTGGCGATGGGTATAGATCAGCAATTCCTATTGAACGTTCAAATTAATCAGCTTCAAAGAGTCCTACTTTGACCGGATTTCGGAGATTCCTTGAAGAAGGTGGCTGACCGACGTGAACAGCAAACCGACGACGAATTCCGCACGGTAGTTAACTGACCGTAACTGTTGGGTTAGTGGGTGATTGGTTCGCGAGCCAAACATTCCTACCCGGATCAGACGTTCAAGTGAGCAATCCGCAGGCTGGCGAATCGTCTAAGGGTAAGTATTTTTTGGGTATATAGCACTATTTATTAATCCACTACTCGGCCATTCCAGTTTTTTATTCTGTACGCCTAAGGGCCTTCCAAAATTTTTCACTAAAACTCTCAATTTACCCAAAAAACGAGAGACATGCGAAGTTCACAATTTGACGTCTGCCTCAATGTTGCCAAAATACAGTTAACCAAACCTGGTTGGGTGGAAAAAATAAATATTTTATAAAGAAGCAAAACTAGGGAATCGATAGTAAAGATCACACAGGTCAGATTCATTAAAAATAGTATTTACTTTGAATTTGCCTTGTGTAATTGTTACTCTAAATTGTATTATATACGTTACTCGACTCCATAACAAAAATCGATAACGCCTCCTGTTTTTCGTATTTTTTAGCATTCAGTTTAAAATTTTCACACTTTTATGTAAAACAAACGTCTCAACGACTCCTACTTCTCGCGCATCTATACCTAATTGCGACCACGTAGTAGGCCTAAATCCGTTCTGCCTTCTTATCAGCAGTGAAATTCCAGGAAATATCGTAAAAATATCGATTTGCAGCAGCTCTACAGATTTGAAAAGAATGGCGATATTACTCACCTTCGTTTCGTTTGGTTTTTTCATCCCAAAACATCCTTTTAGATCCTTTTAGTTGCCATATGTATACAAGTTCAAGTGCGTCACAAGAGGTCATTTAATCTTTTTAAAAGGTTTAACATTTTCACTACAACCTTTTCTAATGTCACAGTGGCAAGTGCTATACGATAACACCTTTTCTTAAGCAGTAAAAACACTCAGAAAATGTTAATTGTTTGTTGACGAGTTCTACTTCGACGACTACAAAGATCTCTCAAACATCTCAGTCTTCTAAACATAAGAAACGACTAAGTTCTCCAACCGCAGAGTTTCTTGAAACGGCAGATTTTCAAGGGGCATTTCATCACCGTGCAGGAGTTGAGCAGTGGGGCGTGGAAAAATCGAAGAACGCATAAACTGCGATGAGTAACGTGGTGCTAAAGGATTAAGCAATTCACGGCCGTCTCGTCCACTTCGACAGACAACGGACGAATAAATCAGATTCAGGCGTTCGCGGGACGCCAGCACTTCATAAAACCGCACGAAGAAGTAAATGAGCATCGAAAAGAAGACGTCTGCAGACAAGGAGATGCAGCCGAAACCTATGCAAAGCGTCAGAGACTTTAACAACTCCAATAAAATCTAGAACGCGCGCGTTGCAGTGGTTAAAGGCGCTGTTAACACTCGCACAGTCGAGCGGTCGATCCCCACCTGGGCTAACCGGGCCTTCCATCTCTCCGGGGTCGCGTTAATTGGTACCAGACTTGCCCAGGAAGGTAAAGACACTGATTTACTGTAACGGCAACCCCCACAAGTCATTGTACAGGCCAAACACGCATTCACCACGCCTCTACGATTTCGAATGGAAGGCAAGTGCATGGCGCGCTCTTAGAAGACTGATCAGTACTAATTCTATAAGGACCCTAACCCACAGTTTGACCAAGATTCCCATCCTGCTGAGTTTTTCCACCCATTGGGTTTGAAGAGCGGATCAATTTTCAAAATCGAATTATCCGGGAAGAACGAAAAGTCAAAAATTCTTCGAAACAAAATTGAAAATCGAATTTGACCAAATCGAGAATTTTCTTCTAATTAGTAGAACTATAATGACAAACGGCAGAATCTGCTGAATATGTTCAAAAACCTATAGGGACTTGTTTTACTTCCATTTTTCTTGATGACTTACTTGCCCTAACTAACTAGCTGATTATACTACGGTAACTAAGAAGCTAATGATACTACGGTAGAATTCGAACTTTTCAAAGTGAAAGAGTGAGTTTCGGATGACAAAATGAACCGATGAACGAGAAGAAGGATCAGAATGAAACGAATGAAGATTCGGGTCAAGAAAAACGGTGGTCCTGAATTAATTTCAAACTAAAACCACCGCCGAGATGTCTTTTTAAAGACGAAAAAACGAGTGGCTAAATAAAACCGGTGGCAAAACATTTTTACTGGCGAATCTGACAGAAAAAGGAACAAATACACCTGGCAGCGAACAACTGAAACGACTCACTTTACAATATCACGTTGTTTCGCGTATTTTCAGTGCAAATACGATATTTGCAATTTCTCGAATATCAACGGTTCTTCAGAATGGGGAAAAAGTTCCCACAGGGGCCCACACACAAGTGAAAATGTGGGCGAGTTTTCGTCGATTTGAGCGAGAACTCGGACGAGCCGATATTTCTTTTCGGCACAAAGCGACTCACAGAGACGTTTGCCACCTGTGCCCCCGTTTCCAAGACGATGCATTTAGCATGTCGCGAATTCACAAAAACCCGGTCCAAATCGACAAATCTGAGCAGCTTCCGTCGGATTAATGGACAACGGCAGAGGTAGAAGTCAGAGGGAGGTAAGTAGAGATGAAAATATGAATCAGGACTCCTCCCGATCATTGCGATATGATCCTGATTAAAGCGCCAAAACGTAGAAAATGCGGTTTTCGAGGTTTTTCAATTCTAGCACGATCCTAGAAAGCAGAAAAACCTTGAGATCCGTAAAGCCGAAATAAATCCACTTTTGCATCGGTCAGGCTAAATCCTACGCTCACAAAAATGCTTCAAGCGGATTTTCTGAGCTTCTGAGAGACCTTTCTATCGGGAATTCCTCTAAAACCTTCTTGTCATTGGAGATCTTAATTCTCTTATAATACGAGGGATCAAGCTAAGAATCGAATGATAATAAATATTAATCGAAAAAATGGATGAGAGCTTCCATCAAGGATTTTATTCTGACAATTTTTCGATTCTAAGCTAAAGATTCATTTAAAAAAAACAATTCACTGGGAGGACAACCCAATGTAATAGTTTACCCTAACTCCAGATCTCACAACGAGATCACTTTTCAAAAAATATCAAAAATTTCATAACAAATCAGGTTGAAGGCCAGAGAGAACATGACTCAGACTACACCCTCTCCATAACTTTCGAAACTTCCGAAGGCTTAAGCGGCTTTGAGTAATGTCAGCCGCGGATTTGAGAACAGAATCGAAAAACCCTCTTCTTAGCACAGCACAAGCCTAATTCGCCTATTTTTTACCGGAAATAAATATGAATGAGGGAAATCGGAGAGTAATAGACGGATGATAGGAGAACGAAGAGGAACAGATATGGAAGAAATGAAAAAATCAGCGCGAAAAATCGAAAAAATAGCTCACCGTCAGGTTTCCGCCGACGCTTCGCCGGTGGCGCTCCATCATTCGACACCACTGACGACACATCGTCCGGTGTGTCGGAGCCACCGTCGTCGGAATGGGTTTCGGCAGCGGTTTCCGGTGGGGTAACCGCATTCCGAGCAGCCAGCGAACTGCAAAAGATACATATCGATTGCTCGAAAGATGAGGATACCTTGTAAGGGTTTACCTGACTAGAGACAGCAGAAAATCCGGTCCATAATGGCCATTGTTCGAGAATACACCAGCCATGTTCATCGTAATGGTAAGGTGGAGTAGTGGGTGGTTGGGTTAAACGAGTAGGTACCGTAATCGGGTAACTTTCGGCGACTTTACCAGGAAATGGTGGGTAAGCGGTGGAAGCGTCGTCGGCCACAGTAGTAGCAGACTAGTTTCGTGTTGTTCAGCACACTGTGTGGCGTCGTCGTGTGCCGAAGTAGCAAATAAGGAGTGAGGTGGGCGTGGTCAACTCCCATCGGGGGCGTGGCCTACGACGAGGCGACCGCCAGCTGCCGCGCCGACGGCTCGCCCTCGCTCCATCCTGGGTCTGAGCCCGACTTTCGGCCCCCACTTTGGCCAAATGGACCGTCCGTCGACACCATATGGTCCGATGTAGGTGGTGGTACGGTATAGCAGCCCGATTTGGCCGCTTTTCGACGGGTTTTAACGGTGCGGGATTCATCCGACGGCCAGAATTCTTCCCGGCTCTCTTTCGCTGCGCCTTCGCCACCCTCTGCGAGGGGATAAATAGGTGAATGGCTTTCTTTAGCTGGGACAACGATGACAATGATCACTGAACCTTGGCTGAAGCAATCCTGGAATTTTTCAATTTTTTTTAAATTTTTATTTTTCGTGAACGCACGAACTATGGGAATAGAAGACCACCAAAAGTCGTAGTAGCCGACAAAAAAGCACTATACCCACCTTCGTACCGCTTTGAGGAGTTTTTGAATTGTTTGAAACTTTTCATATTTTCAAAAAATTGGCAAAAATATCAACGTAGCAATGATCACTCAAGGAAAACCACAAACAGCAAGAAGATGTAGAAAAAAAGGATGATCATTCCAGCCCTACGGACCACAACCGAGAGATCAATTTCTCGAGAGATATTCCATAGCTCAACTAGTCACCGTGACATCTTAAAAATTGATCTCATCTCATGGAAATTGATGCTCGGCAGCAGTTTTCTAGGCTCAGCAACAGAATTTTTGTTGAAATTTCAAGAAATGATTAAAAATCATTCGCATCATCTTCATCTTTCGGGTCATCTTTCGCGAGGTATTCAGTCAGGCGCTAATTCTTGGCCAGATTTTCTCTTTCCCAGATCTTGTACATATTTCACTAGTGCTTTATAAATCGATTTGGGTATTTCCCAACCATTCATAAGCAACCGGAGGGAGGCGGGAATAGTTAAGTTTTTTCCTAAAGTACCCCCAAGGCGCTTTTCAATGGTGAACGACGTAATTAGCTGAGGTATTTTTCAATGGTAACGTCCCTCCTCCGCCGGGTGCTCGAACGAAACGTTCATAATCGATAGTCCTGCAAGAGCCAATGGAGCGTAATTGCAGCCTATCTTATCGTTAGTGAAATTTCGCCAATTAAGAATTTGACTGCTTACAAATAAGTAGCAAGTAACAAAACAATAAATAAATAGTAAATAATTAATTCTGAGTTCTTAAAGGACTCTCAGCGCTGGAAACAAAGCGCTCAGTAAGGTGGGTCAACTTCTGACGATGAGGCATACAGCTCGACGTAGACGCATACAGGATAGCGATCCGGGTAGATGGATATTTTCAAAAAAAAAAATTCAAAGAACATTTTTAAGAATATCGAAAAATGAAATCTTCGACCTTTCAAAACTTTACTATTCTCATTGAAACTCAAACATCACAATCTACTGTTAATTCTCAATCTAAATAGTCGCTCTAAGAGTTCAAGGGAATCCAACTTAAGAGGTTCGAAACGCAGACCGATATCTGATTCCTCTTCTTTTAGATCAAAACTAGATTATCCTCACTAAATTCAATCTAAAAAAACCTCGAAGGGCAGAGAAAACCTCAAAAAAATAATACCAAATTCAAGAGATGATTTCGTGCTGAGAAAAGGGAAAAAGGAGAAAAGAAAGCGATCCAGAAGAGGCTAGAAAGCATGGGGAAAACCCTGGCACCAAAGCCAGTAGTCCACCTTTGAGAAAAACAGAAAAATTCGTTGCAAAGATTTATCATTTTACAACTATTATTGTGTATTTTTTAGACAACACACACGCACTCGCAAACACAGACACTGTAGACACGACAATTCTTCTCATTCATTGCTTAAAGTCACATGAGTATCGGACTGGTTATACAGAAAACGGACAGGAAACCAGATGAACTGGAAAGAAATTACGGAAAAAAAAGATGAAAAAGAAACTTCCTCAACAGAATTATCATCGTCTTAACATCATCACAGAACGATGTGTTTTGACGACTTCAAAAGAGTGACTACAACAAATGTTCCGAACAAAAAAGAACAGGAAACTACCAAACAACAACACAATCCCCCCGTCCTCCCGATACAGAGACACAGATCCCTAGACCGCGCGACGACCGTACGGCGGCGGCGGAAATGAACAATTCATAATAATTAATTAGAAAAAATTAATTAGAAATACAATAGCATAACAACAGTGGGAAGAAAACGCATAACATCAATGCCAAGTCTAACGAACTTTTCACGCATCGTACGAATCCAAACTGAAGTCGACCAGTTTCACCGGCTTTGTTTGCCATTTACCGAGACCGGCGGCTTCCATCTGAAAAATTACGCAATTAATACAGAAAACACACCATTGAATGGGCTTTTCGTGAATAAAATAAATAATAAATTAATCCAGCTATTAAATATCCTCCTCTAATCCTTTAGGAAAGTGTCTGATGCAGCGGTAAGGGGCGCTTGTTCCACCAGCACAATCAAGCGATCGATCCTAAACCAAGCCAACCAAGCATTCAATTTCACCGGGTCAGGTAAGTTGGTAGTAGAATTGTCTGGGAAGGTGAACACTCTGACATAAACAGCATAGCGTTACGAATCCACCAAGCTTCTACGATTCTCAGTGGATACGAATGCATGGCGTATCCTCGGTGGATAGAAGAACGGCGACGAGATGTCCGTTCTACTACTCTAAGACAGACTGAACATAAAAATCAAATTTTTGTCACAAATTGCAAATTGTAAGGAATGGAAATGAAGTGATTGTGACCATGCCTAAGGAAAATCGCCTCTCCGCCGCCGTCGTCGAGTATAAACCGAATTTAAACGACTAAGGCACACGGCACTAGTTAACCTCTCGTTTATATCGCAAAAAATAATGGGTTCCTAAAAAAATTTTTCCTTCAAAATATTAGTAATTTTTGACTTCTGCCAGAGTAAGCTGACAGCACGCTAGCAGCTTATTGCCAGTTCTTACTCGGCAGCAGAACAGCTTCGCTAAAAAAGCGATTTCGCTAAGACGCTGTCACCTTTGGAATATCGAATACAAGATGTTTCGCTTGTTAGAGAAGACCATAGAGAAAAAAGAAGAAAAGGAAAGAGAAGGAGGAAAATGGACGCGGATAAGCGAGAAAAAACTTTAAAACCTAAGTTTTTTTTACAAAATTTTCACTGCCCACGCTTTTTCATCCTTTTCTTAGACGTTCCTGCTTGCTTCTGCTCGTATTCTTCAGAACGCCAACATAAGCTCAGATAAGGACTTAATCACCATAGCACAGCGACTACGAGCGATCTTTTAAATCTTAATCCATAAAAATCCTCGTTAGACTTGCAAGGTTATAATTTCTCCTGAGAGGATTCCTTCTTCTTTCAGTTGTCCACTTCACATAAATCCTTCGAAAATGTCAATCTTCTTCCCCTTAAGCTCAACCTGATCAGCATCAGGAAATCCCACTCAGAACGTTTTTGCAGCGCGATGTTCCTTTTCGTGAGGATACTCCTCGGGCATTAGCACTTATAGTAATGAAAGGGAAGATAATAAGAATTACTCGATACAAGAAAGAATGAATCTTTCATTAGGAAAAGCGGCAATAAAACCACAACTGAGCAGTGAAAGGGCTAAAAGAAAGGGCAACCACCCATAAGGCGATTAAGAAGGCTAGGATTATTTCATTTTAATAAAATGAATGTTAGAAATCGCTTACTTGCTCGTAGAGCACTCGTTTTGCTTCATTATAAGCGACGGCCTTCTCCTTAGCTTCCATGTACGTGCTGCATTTCATGTCAGATGTCAATTTCAAGAACGCCTATAAAACAGAGAAGACATAAACCGTCATCTTAACCACATACTTTCGCCGATGGCGAAAAAACTACCACCAGCACGCACACCGACGAACATCGCCGGTAATACTTACCTCGAAAATCGCCGCTTTGCATAGACGCGACGGTGAGCCCTTATTAGTTCGACCCGATTCCACATTCAGCATCTCCACATGCTCCATATCGCGTGTCCACACATGTGATGGTGACATTGACAACACGATTTTGTTCTGAAGAGGAAAAGAAGGAATTAAATAATCAACCCGAGGGTTCGGAGTGGCAAATTCACTAAACGAACAGCCTGCCGGAGGTCTGCACTTACTCTAATCGACTCCACTTTACATGGATTTGCTGGCGGTTCAGTCCGTCCGAACAGCGCGTATAGCAGCGATTGGTCGCTGACCGGCGCCATACTGCCAAAGAACACCGAATGCGGTAGGATCGGATGCATTAGAGTGGACAGCAACGCTCCTTGAACACCTGAAGGAGCAAAAAATAGAAGTAAATTCACCAAATTTACCAAAATTACAGATATACCGCTTTTGAGCGGTCGAATGACCTTCCTAAGGTACGTATGATTTTTTATCTAGCAGTGTTTTTTTAACAACGGTTCTGAGCGGTAACAGTCACCCCTGTGCTGACGGAAAAGAGTTAGCCTACGCCGCGAAAAAAAACAGGAGACAAATTAATACAGACATAAAGAATTCGAAAAAAAAACAAATTTACAATTTGGAAATAGATCAGAATCAGAAATAGATCAGATCGAAATAGGACAAAAAATACAAAAATTCATATGGAATGGGAAAGACATATTCCGAAAAAATCGTAATATGAAAACTACTCTCTTGCGCCAATCACTTCGTTACCGGATCCGTCTTGTTCAAATAACAGGTTTAATTTGTGTCAATTTTTTTTCAAAGTTTGAGGTGGAGATGTAGAAAGTCACCAAAGGGTGGTCACTGTCAACAATTCATATGCAGAAACTCGGTGGCAGTGAGTGAAAGTCAAAATATCTCAGAAAAAATTAGAAGTCACCCAAGTCGAGTGGGAATTTAAACATTTTACTCGAGGGGTACCTGGTAAGTTTTACTTTTACGACGACCAAAATTCATCCACGCGCCCGATACCGTAGTACGCCGAGTTGGTTGGGCGCGCTCGCTCGAGAACTTAGAGAAAGAAATCGGACGGGCACTCCGAGCTGAGCAGGGCCAATTAGACGGACGACGGCGCAAACTTCGTCGGCCAATCGCCGCCGATCGGCCGGCCAACTTCCGCCAACCGTAATCTCTCCAGCCGGCAATTTCTGCCGAGAGGGAGAACGCCAAAAGAAACGGTGTTGTCACGAAAGTGTATATGAAATCTGAGTCGTCTGGCCGATGGGGAAAAACACTACGACACCCACCTGACAGCCAGCATTTGTGGAAAAGTCGATTGGAGCTGGGGAGTGCTGGATGGATGGCGCACGACGGCAATCATCATTCGGACTAATTCGCAACAAACCCCACCAAACAGGCGACAGCAACACCCGACCACCGCATCAACACCGCGGCATGAGGGGAACAATTAATTATTTACCGATGGCATGGCGCAATATGCAACAAGACACATAATCCATGCAGACGACAGTCGATCGCCGACATTGTTTGATCAAACCGTGGTCAGTTCTAGCCATTGCACCGAACCAGCAGCACAGTATAGCGCTTAATATCACAGAAAAGCGCTTGATATCACAAAAAAGCACTTACCATCACTAAGTCACACAAGAGCTTAGACTTTACTCAGACGCGTGAGGAGCAGATTGTTTTGAGCTTATCAAAAGTCTAATGCCTGTTTAATGTCGGGAGAGCTCTCGAGAAAATGTAAGCAGGACAGAGGCGTTGTTTTGAGTCAAAGATCCAAGCACAATCTTCAAAATATTCCTCTGGAGAAATTGTGGACGAATTAGTAAAAATAAGTGTTCCAAAGCTTATGAAAAATTTAGTTTCTGTATAGCGTCAAAGGAAAGCCGTTTTGTAGGAAATATTAACACAATCCAGGCTTTCTGAATTTCGTTTAGAGCACAACTTTGACGATCGCGCTTGAACTTACAAGAGAACCTTGGTAGTGTTCATATTTCCCGTTAAAAGCTCATTTCCCTCACTAAACACAAAAAATTCGTAATGAGCACAAAACATTCAGTCCTTCGAAACACGTATTTTTGCAAATTTAACTGATCAATGTTCTCTCAGCAAACCGTTAAAGATTGTGCTTGGACCTCTGGACTTTTGATAATCTTGAACAATCCCCTTTCCAATCTTTCCAATTAAGCTCGAGCTTTCACCTTGCTCAGTGATATTAAGTGTTGAACGTGAAGAATTCGGGACAGAAAAGCCGCTCCCGGCTTCTCCAATTGAAGGATCAAGGTTGATTGAATGGATTGAATGGATCAAGGCTTTAGGATTTTGGGAGATCTCCGACTGAAAGGAATTGATTACGTTGCACACAACCGGAGATTTCCATGTAAACTGCTCAGGGATCTTGAGTGGCGCATGTGAGGAATTGGTGACAGAAAAGCCTATCTCTTCCTCTTCGACAAATGTCGATGGATGAAAGTTTTAGGATTTTGGGATATCTTGGACTGAAAGAAATTGACTGTTGTGCTCCACATGTCCGGCACAGATTTCCATTTCGTCCCGTGAGTGAGTAGCGAACTCGGAGACCTTTAGGGATCTTCAACGCTATCATCAATTACTACTGGCGGCTGTCGCCTTTTCATTAATGACTTCTGCTGCGACGACGCCTCTCCTCAGTACTCTCAATCCAATCCAAATGCAGCACATACACACACACTCACATCTTGCAATAGAATCTTCGCGCAATCTGCGTTGACGATTGGTGGAAAGAAGAAACTCGATGCGCGCCATTACTCTAAAGCGGCAGGCAGGAGCAGCACACGCGACACGGGGCATTCGCCGCTTAGCCACTCACTCTCCTTGCCCCTCTTCTATTACTTCTTCCGCCGCTTTTCTCACTCAGAAGATCGAAGTGAAATCGGACGGGCAGTCAACGACCTCATCGGAACCCATGGACAGGATTCGCTTAAAGTCGAAGGGCAGGCAGCGGCACTGCTCAGCTGAGGGGAGAGGAAGGTGGCACCATTGGTAGGTATGTCTGGGTGAAAAAAAAAACCAAAGCAGAGCAGCAACGGGGAAGCCAAGCGTATCTCACAACAGTTCACGCTTTTGCAGCTCCCAAAACAGTTTCTTTGTGCCGGGACCAGCAACCGGCGATTTGCGTTAGGACCCATAGGTACGTCTCCGCACACCACGCCACTTTTCTGCAAAGAATGGTCATTGGCATTCCTTATAGTTACAGCGGTCGCATTGCCACAGCAAAAGCGTCAAGGTAACCTCCCCATATGGTTAGGTATTACTGCTCTCCAGTCACATCAATGTATTACTGAACACCAGTCGAGTACCCAAAAGGAGACAACTGCATCGAGGGAAAAGAGGGAAACTCTTTTGGTGAGGATACTTCAGAGTTACGTCTTGTTGTGACAGTAACTCCAGAGTCGCACAGCTACCTTCGAACAGAAAGTTTGAATGTATTTCGCAATATCTGCGGGACCGGCCAAAGCACCTCTTCGCCATGCTTGAGGCCCATTTCACACTCTACTGCGGCAGTAAACCAATGCAGAGCAATTTAAAGGGGAGTACGGGTACTTCCGCAATAGCTGCGCGCTTTTGCGGCCGTCCACTGGACTGTCGTTTGTCAAAAAACTATTTAGTGTATAGTTGGCGATATGGGTAGTTTTCGCAAAGAAATTAGAAGCCAGGCACTGTGCTACTGCGCAGCTGCCGAGCGCGCCACCGGTCCCTGTTAAATCATTCCAACGGCAGCAACGGAGTAAAGTCTAAAGGGCCCTTAACCGTTACTACTCTGAGGCCACAATAAAATATGTGAGTGTATCCTTTATGATGTCAATCCTTTGCATTTAAACGCGATCTTTTCCGCTTCTCACTAGGCATCTTCCGGAATCATCATGCAGAAATTGGACAACACATCGCCCGGCCTACGATGGCTGTTCTTGGTATTCTATTCGCCTCGTCGTCTTAGACGGCAACATATGCAGGCCGCGTCTCATTCCTCAAATCTCATTCGTCGGCCTGACGCATTTTCAAACAGCAACTGATCACACGACGACGACAGCCGGGGTCGGCTAGAGCCGACAGATGAGTGCCGGCCAAAGCATCACTGGAAGACGACGACGAGGTGGTACCGTAGGACACTCCTCGTGGGGATTCGGGAAAGAGGAGAGTGTGTGGGTGTGCGAGGAAAAGACGCGCACACGATGGGGCCATATGCTGCTGGCGTTTCACTTCAGCACATTGGCGACCGAAACTGCACTTGGCACCTTTAATGGCATGTCGTTCGTGTGCTTCTCGTTGCACTTGCCGCTACTGCCTTGTGCACGCATGGTAATGCACTTGTGCTTTTTCTAAGGCGTATTCGTGAAATCTCCAACTAAAACCGCATAAGATACACGGGGTTTTAGCTTTGCTGAAATCTTTGACGTAATTGGATGAATAGAGTCCAAAGAAACTGTTGCTACAGAGTGGTTCCTCGAACGGAGCACTGCAATTCTTGATCACCAACGGATTATCTCCCAGAGCTTAAAAGAGCGTCTGCAATAGGTTTTGAGCCAACAAAAACGACTTATGACGGAGCTCGAAGAAGGATGACGACAATTTTATGCGATTTTTCTTCGAAGCTCGCCAGCTATGAAGAACTGGGTATTCTGATGAGAGTGGCATGAAAGCACCATGGTCGTGAGGGGATTTCATTGCCAACAATGGACAGAAGCAATCCGCCCTACACAGAAACCCAGGAGAACCAGGCCGACAGGAATCGAATCGTCTACCAAAACCCTTTGACCACTCCATACTTCGCAATCAAACCCGGAACAGTGGTGATTTCGACCACTTTTCCAAGTCGAATTTAAGAGAAAACTAGAAAAACTAGAAAGCTAGAAAACAGTGGCTCAAAGGGTTCAACAAGAATAGCTGAGTAGCGGAAGTCCGGCAGAAATCGAGCTGCTTGCAAAGCCCTTCAACCTTTCTAAACTTAAGGGATGAGTCTTTCTGTTCCTAGTATAGTTTCCAAGAGTCTCACGATTTACGGACCGGTTTTTTGTCATCTTGTAGTAGGATTTACTAGAAGGCCACCGATCTAAGCCTTCTGTTAAATCGTTGAGCCTTACAAATGCTGTGTGGTAACAATTCACCGGGAAACCACGATGCAGAACAAATTCTACTGGAGGATTCGCTCACTTTAGAGCCGTTCCAATTCTGTAGGGTAAAATTTACCGGAAAGAAGTGTAGGAACTGATTTTACCGCCACTACCGCTACTACAACGACCATTTGCGACATTGTTGTCTGCAATGCCGTTGCACACAACAACGTCGGAAGCTATACACACTTCATTTCGCCTTGGAGACGACTTGCTAAGCTCCACCTAAGCCAAACTCATTACAACCAGCAACGAAACCACATAAATCACTAACGAGGCACATACAACGCCGATGCCGACGTGATGATGCCGCGAAAGAGATGGGACTCCTCATCGTCGACGATGAGACCTACCACCACCCGCCAAGAGTTCGATTATAAACCGCGACAGGAAGTTGCTGCTCGTCTTCAAGGGTTTAATTAGTATCGGAAAGTGCCAATATCTGAGGCGCAGATTCATATCAACATCAGCCATTCAGCTCTTCCACTAAACAACCGCTTGAATAGACAAAAGCAGATTTGGCATCAATGATTACAATACGAGCCATACATGAAATATCGCTCACTCGTTTTCTTTGAAAAAATCACCGGAGGACACAAAAAGCGTTGGAAAAAATAGGGACTACAGGGCAGCCAATGCAAGCAAAACTCGGAATAGTAGTTCCTCTCTCAGTCACACTTTGTTCAGCAATAACCAATACTAACAAAAGGGCAATATGTAGAAGCCATCCGAGGAAATTAGTACGACAATAGCTGGGGGAAAATCCATTGAACAACCCGCTGACATATTCTACAGTGAAAAAAACTGAAAAACTTTCCCGAAGACTTTAACGATAACTTTTTGCAGTTCACTCAGAGGAAAAACCAGGAATTAATCCTCCTCGGTAATCCTCTTCTTTGAAAAAAAGCAATTCATTTCTTTTCCAGAAAGACACACCGCATACCAAAGGGCTGAATCCCATGAACGCTGGGCAGCCGCGGGATTCATTAAAATCAAAAACCTGGGCTAAACTCAGGAACGAAGTAGCGCTTCCGATACCCTTAGGTGAGCTGGCTTCCAACGAGCGTGTTTCTTACAGCGAACCTAGCGCAATCTCCGATTCGCCAGGATCTGGGTATCCGATACCATGGAAGGCGCTGACGGCCAGGAGAGTCACAGACTTGGATAGAAATTGGCATTCGGCGACGTGTCGAGGTTAGTCGGGGGCATATTTAAGATTTGAGAACGGGTTTGGCAATCATTAGAAGAACTAGAAAGTTAAGCGGCTTGGGTTAACAGTCGGGTTAGCGACCTGTTTATCAATCATAAACCACCTAGGTCCATTCCTCGACTGGGGGAAGCTTCACTCCGAAAAAAGTCAGCTAACCTACTTGTCTGAAACCATCACGGTCAGCTCAGAGTATGGGATGCTCAATTTATGTAAAAAAAAAGAGCGGTATGTTCATAATTTAACTCAATTTTTTCTTCTTTTATCGATTGCCAAACCTGCTCCTGAACATCAAACATGCACCGACTGCCTGCTAACCTCGACACATCTCCCACTGCTAATGTCTATCCGAGTTTGCGGCTCCTTTAGCGGTCAGCTTCCCCCAGGATAGCGGGTACCCAGATCTTGTCGAACATCTTCAAGTTACCCTATGTTCTGAGCAGCTAATTCATCTGCAGTTTCGACCTAATCTAGGTTCTTATGGTAGGTGGCTCCATCGCCGGCTACTTTCGGCGAATCGAATAAACGAGTGAGCGCTCTGTTTCGAAAAGGAGCTTCACTTATTGAATATTCATAGGCCAATTTCAGCCAGAGACGCCATAACGCTGGTGGCGGGTGCCTCTGGGGCGGCTGTTTAATAACACTTACGTCGTTGTGTTTTTAATATTTGGCGGCGATGCGGCGAGTTAACTCGACGGCAGGGCGCCGGCAGCTTCATCTTTCTCTGCTGTCGCTCTCCGCCGGCTTCCAGGCGCATCGTCGGCCATTGTTTTTCTCACCCGGCACAACTTGCGACTACGGTAGCGAGCGAGAGCTCGGGTGAGGAACGGGGAATGAGTACACACTAGCTGGCTGCCCGACTAGAAAGCTAGCCAGTCAGTCAGCTAGCATACACACAGCAACAGCCTCCCATCAGCAAAACAACGCCCGAGGGCGATTTCAGACTTATCGGGTAAAATTCTGAAGGGTAAAGTTTCCGACCGGGTTAGACAATCAGTCAACTTCTAAAAGACAAGGACATTGACGATATTACAACAAAACAACCATTACATATAGAAAAAGACGAGAAAAATGCACAGTGCTTCCTTTTTTATATCCTATTTATATTACAGCGTTTTGCGGATTACAGAGCTTTTTAGAAGATCAGAGCTTTTTAGACCGTTATTTTTACTGCAGCATCTTCGTCTAATCGCTTGCTGATCAATAAAACGTCGGATAGGCAACACCCCGACAACAACAAAGCCGTATTACATCACTAACTACCGTAGCACTAAACAGCTTTACTAAAGCCGATTTTTCCAGAAGAGTATTAAATCAGGAAAAAGCCGAGACCTATCCAGCTGCCCTCCTAGAGCTGCCTGTTACAGATCAGATGATGTATGACGCTCATTGCCCTGATAGACCAACCATCACAAATCTTCCTTATCACCTATATCACTTCCTTGAAAATCCTTCGAATTCCCTTGAAATTTCGCATTTTATACTACGGCAGAATCAGCTAAAATTGCGTCTTTCCTTTATTCACGTATTTTAGCTTATATAGAGCTACAGAAAGAGCAGATGCATCATGATAGTGCGATGATAATTACAAAAGCTTATTTATGAACCTTACTTTCCCTAATAAACTACTCTTCACAAATCATGTTTATCACTCTTATCACTACCTTAAAACGCTCGATTTCCCCAGAAAATAAGTCTTTTAGATTTTAAAGTTACTTTTTTTTAAATTAAACTAGGAAAAAAATCAGTTTAAATTGTGCCATTTCTACAAAAATTCAGCCTTTGCAGTATTGGAAAAGGAGCACATGCTCTAATGATGGACTTAGTGCTATCGCAAAAATCGCGGCCCAGGTGGGGCTCGAACCCGCGTCTCGTGCCGGGAAAGGGACTAGACACGTTGGGTAGTCAGCTAACATGGAGAAACCAGCGCTACCATCGCCATTACGGCCAAAATAACTCAGATTCTCCGATGACAGCGGATGGATCGTGTTCGGCGTCAAACAATGTAATTTCGCGGTGGCCCTAATCCTGACTTCACGATGGAAAATAATCAATAGGGGACAAAAATAGCTTTCAAAATTTAAAGTCTTATATGGGATAAACGGTTCACAGAGCCCTATTTTCATACCAATCAAAAATCAAGATTCAAAGCGGTCAAAAGTACACGTCATATCTTCATGCTACGCCTACCACCTTACACCCCCCCCCCACATCTTTTAGAGAAAAGTAAGCCTGGTGCAGTGGAGAGAGGCGCTACTAACACCGGCAAGGTCTGGAGATCGATCCCAACCAGGCTAGCCAGTCCTTTCATCCCTGCTTGGTGAGGTAAATTGGTACTAAACTTGCGCAGGGAGGTAAAGACGCTGTCTTAGAACAACGGCCCTCAGGTTCATAAGTAAGCTAAATTCACATTCACCACCTTTCCTCGATTCTGAATTCAGAACGGATGCACGGCGCGTTCGTAGAGGACTGATCAACGCTGAGCACTTCACCTTTACCAAAAAACATTCGAAAATAATAAAACATAAACTACATTTTTTAGCGTCTTTCGTATTGGATATATACGCACAACCTTTGCTGCAATGCCAGGCTGTACGTCGACACTCGACTTCTCAAATATCGCCACCCTTTCTTCAACCTTTTTTGTAAACTAATGTTTTGATTTGATAGGTCGGATAAATGTTCCGTAAGCAAAGCGTCATCCTATACGATATTCCTAACAAACAATTTCGATCGCAAGAAGCCTCTTTACTTATGTTTTATGTTTACATAACCTTTCCGGGACATTTCGAGAATGTCTAAGCCGGATTACCCTTTTGTTGTCAGTAGTGTTCTTCAATAGTTTAAAGTTTGTAGCTCAAACTTTGATGATCAGGTGACACTACGATCCTCGAGGACGGTGAGGGTGGCTTTGGGGGAACTCAACAATTATCAGAGTAAAATACGGAAGAGAAATGCGCCTTTTACAATTTAAAATCGACAAAACTCGCTCAGCAAAGGAGCGGAGGATCGCTAACCGAAGGGTAACTTGGAGCCCAAAACCCCAGAAAACCAAAGGATGGTTAGAGCAACTTGGTTAGATTTTTGGGGTAAAGTGCCTACAAAGGGTAAAGTATCAAATTACCCTATCATCGAAATAGAAAATACACCGATCCGATCGCCATTTCGAAGCACCATAGATCGGATCGGATGTTTTTAGAGTAGCTGGTACAATATTGGCCCACTGGTTAACGTCGACAAAATCAAACAAACGGTATTTTATTTTTATTGTATGAATTTACATTCCCAGAACTACAATTCATCTCTTTCTGCCATCTCTATTTATCAGCGGTTGAGCTTTGACGAGAAACTGTAACGGCTAGAGGGGCTACCCAAAGAGCAACACAAAGCGCATAAATAAGATACTTCCCATTTTTTTTACCACTGCTGAAACACAAAAACCACGACTCAAAATGTAAACCTATTTTATCACCATTGAACAGTCACACTGGCAATCTTTTTTGATAGGATTTATTTCATGGTGATAAAACAGGTTCGTATTTCGAATAATGGTGTTTGGGTGTCTCCACGGGTAAGATAAAGTTAAGAACATCTACTTTCCCCTAGGGAGAACCCCTCTGACCGTTCGTCAATAGGCAAAACTCATTGATTCAATCAAAGCTGATAAATGTGGCAGAGAGAAATGAACTGTAGTTCTGGGAATGTAAATTCATAAAATAAAAATAAAATACTATATGTTCGATTTTGACGTTAACCAGTCGATAATATTGTCTCACTTACTCTAAAAACAATCGATCGATCTATGATGCTTCGAAATGGCGATCGAACTGGTGTATTTTCAAAATTGTCCGAGAAAGGGGCTATTTTGACACTTTACCCTTTGTGCTTCAAAACAACAAATCGAACTGCTGTACTCACATCCATCAACTCTTTGCCATTACCCTTACCATAAGGACATCCTTTCTAACCATGCAAAGTGCTCTTTTTGTGCAAAAATCACCGAGCAATTATCCACTTGGCACAGTTTCCGCCAAGAAACTGGGTCAGTCGGACGCGGAGCTCGTGGGTCGTTAACACTCGCAGACCATCTGCCGCAGGTAATTCAGCCATGTATTCACTAAGACGGAGAGTGGGACATCTCTCGTCGTTGCGGACGGCTCAGGTGCAGGTGATTTCCGACTAGGGCAGGCATGAGACTCGGTCTAATTGCTAATGTTGTAATGTGAGTAGCTGCTAGCCGCGAGAGGGAGAGATGGCTAGTCACCAATCCGGCAATGTGCCAAACTCCGGCCCTATATGCACACCTGTCCATCGGTGCTCGTAACGCCGCACACGCCGCGCTCGTGAATCGCACGACTGAGGGGACTGAGCAATCATTCCGACCAAAACATCGCTACCAAATACTCAAATAAACGTCGAAAAGCTATCGTAAGCCGCATCAGCAGCTCACTTTACATGGACAGATGGTCAGTCAGTTGGCGGTGACCAAACAGACTGAAACTGTCTCCACTGGACCGAGTTTTGCCCGATACGACCATCGTAGCGCCCAGCAGGCGATCGATTCTGGTTGAAATGGCTGATGAAATTATCAGCCATATGGTCCGACGACAAGTGCCCCACTTTCTGTGGGCCAATTGAATCTGTGGATCGCGCCATGTATCCGCAGAATCAATCACACTTGAGAACTTGACTAATCCGTCGAGAGGCATAGGGACCTTGAACAGGTGGTCTTATGTCTTCACTAAAAAGTGACCATATGTAAAGGTAAAGGTAAAGTCGGTGGTGTTGGCCATCCCACTGAAGACGCGCCATGCATTCGTCGTCGGATAGAAACTGTGAGTCACCGTTCCATGCACTTTCCAAGTGCAAGCTTCGTTGACCTCTTCAGCAGTTTACGAACGATTTTTGATGCTCTAGAGACCGTAGTCAGGAGATTGCTAGTTCATACCATTTAAGAACAAAAGGGCAATGCTTTTAGGATATTCCTCCTAAAAATAGCAATCACCTTGAGAAGCAACGGCTAGAAACAGTGAACAGCTGTGACCTTTTCAGGTGTTCTTCAAAATGGGTGGTACTGTCTGCAATATTCAAGCTCCAGCTAAGAAAGATGAGAAGTGAAACGACTGAAATGTCTACCGTACACCACTATATATTTGCTATTTCTAAAATAAACTTCCGTTTTTACTGCTAAATATTTCTGACTAACATTCGCTGTTCCCTTCCCGTTCTCAACCTACTGAATAAGTCAAAGAAACGCTTGAGAATTCCAAGAGCACTGCAAAGGTCTCTTGAACTTTCATCGGCTACCGCAACTGCGAGTCTCCGTTCTCATGTGGGCGTGTTACGGTAAGGAAATTGCGGTGCTGACAACAGCACGGTCGAGCAATCGATCCCCGCCCGGATCAACCAAACCTTCCATCCATCTGGGGTCCGGTAAGTTGGTACCACGCTAGCCTGGGAAGGTCACTGACCAAGACACTGACAGCGGTTGGCCCCATAGGCCACTGTATAGGTCAAATACGCATTCATCGCGTCCCTACGATTCTAAATGGAAGATGTATGCGTGGTGTGTCGTTAGGAGCTGGTCACCGTTAAGCGTTACTCGTTGCTTTTGCCTTTACCCTTGTTTTATCTACACTTAAAAATCATGGGTGCGGTTTTTTTTATATCCAGTGACTGAAATAAAAAAACACTCGCCCGGAGGCTTAGAATTTTCGAAATAAAATTTGTCCTCTGACTGGAACTACAACTCGACAAGCACCAAACCTCATCTCTAAGTCTATAGAACCCTTGCCAACCGATAAGTCAGAAAACCCCTGAAAACCCATACCATCTATGCCCGCGCCTACCAGTCACCAGCTCGTCGCTTTGTCCGGAAGTCACACTGCCACAGCAGAACCAGTCTTAACTACCAATTACCACTTTGTAATCTCAGCCCTAACCTCTAGTGAGCACCGCGCTAATCACTTTCACCGGCCGCAGACTTGTCCCGACTTCCAACCATCAATTACCGCCCCGAGTCCACCGTATCCATATACTTCAACCATTCAGACACTCCTGGGTATGTGACGTAGATAGTCTTTAGTAAATCTACCTTGGAACTTACACAAGTTTAAAATATGAGGATTCCTTGAGGCGCTCAATTCATTTCAAAACCAGCACTCTTTGCTGAGAATTCCAAAGTTTGCGGACCATTTCTTCGTTATAATGGTCGTCTACATAAGGGTGAGAATGAAATGAGAATGTAGATATACCCCTTGTCACTATTTTACCTATGTGAATTGTTGTAATTATTTTCATTTTTGCATATTGCTGGATTCATTTTGCCTTTTCTTATGGGCATTTATGGCTGTGGCGACAGGCCGGGGAGAGTTGCGGCTAATCAAAACCTCCACAGAAAAGCACCGAGACTGACGATTGGCCGGCATCATCTCGGGACGACGAAGTGGGGAGAGGCAAACTCCAGGCGAACAGCAAATAACTTATGGAGGGCCATGGGTGAATAAATAGCGCAAACCTCAACGATATGCACCTTTTGTCACCAAGATTTTGGTAAATAGACGGCACCAGGATCGAGATTCATGAACAAACCGGAGGGTGTAGATACCCCGAGATTATTGGACCCTTTTCCTACTTCAAACTTGCCGCGAGTTCTGATTCACGAAGTTGAGGTATAAGTATAAAGCTATAATTAAGAGATAAAGCGCAGTACCAACGATCAGGGCTCAAAGAAATCAGGAGCAAAACTTAACTCAAAACTCAAGTCCTCCTGAAATCTAATAGAAACTCACTTCTACAGCCAAGCTGAAGATACTGTATGTAAGATGAGCTGAAACCTCCAGCTATTCTACAGTAATTTGAAGTCATCAATAAAAACAAAAAAACTCAGTCTCATAAATCGCAAAATCTCCATAAATCTCTAGTCGATTTCAAATCCTGCACGTGGAGTGCACAACCTATCACAGCTCGATGATCTGCAGAAAAGACACTTCTACCGATGTCATTATGATCCACTTATTCGCCTTCAAAGTAACGTAGATCTTGAACGTCGTAGGAGAGCTCAAGCTCTACTATTTCGGCTACTTCTTTCACTCAATCGTCGCCAGTAAGCGAGCCATCACCTATTCGAGGAGGTCGCGTTAGGTTCTGGACCGAATTCTCAAGGCGTTTGAAATTTCCAACGCTCATCAAGGAGGAAGTGTACGGTTCAATTATTCCAGCAGGCTGCTGGCCGGCTGAGTTCAAATCTCTTCCTAAGTGTCTGTAGAAGGGTTCGGAGTGAGTGCGGCCGGCGAGGGGGGTTAGAGGGAGGTTGGATTGACGTTGACGAGGACCACCTGGCGCCATGTGTGAGTGCTCTATCAACTCGCTTTACCACCTCACTCAACTGACCTTGTCGGTGAGCGTGTGCAGGCTCCATGCAAGCCAGGCGCATTAATCACACCACGCGCAACCCTACTCCTCTACCGTATCGTCGCGCCGTAAGAACAACGATCGAAAGCCACAATTATCCACCGGAGATTTACGCCCGCACCGCCGAACAAAGAACAACTTTAAAAACACGAAACATATGAAAGTGAAGGTAAATGTAAAAGTAAACGTAAAGGTAAAGGTAAAGGTAAAGGCAAAAGTATAGGTAAAGGAGCCGGGGTTGATCAGTCTCCTAAGGACGCCGCCGCATTCGTGTTTTATTCGGAATCGTAGAGGCATAAAGAATGCCTATCTGGCCTACGCAGTTACCTGCGGTGGTCAGCCTCTAAACCAAGTCAGAGTATTTACCTTCCCAAACAAGTTTGGTACAGATTTACCCGGCCCTGGAGTGATGGAAGGCTTGATTAGCCAGCGCCGGGATCGATCGCTCGACAGTACTGATTTCAGTAGCGGCTCTTACAACTGTACCACATGCGCCCAAATTTGGAAAATAGCGAAAAAACGTGCTGAAGAATTTTCGTGTTGCATGCTAAATGCAAATTGGATAAAAATCCAAAATCTCTGATAAAACGAAAAATACGCAAAAATGTTTTTATAGATAACTATTGTAATTATAAGACGTGTTCTAATAGATAGCCGTGCTCCAATAGATAACTGTTGTAATTATAAGACGTACCGATCTTGCTCCATTTGTATATCTTATCCGCTGCACAGTGCACATTCAATCGACCGGTTTGTTGAATGTCGGTCAGCGATTGAACCTCGTCCGATACGGCGATCAGATTTTTAGGCCTAAAAGGGTCAAATATAGAGTGAATTACATTTGAGAACAATTTAGTTCATTGTCCAGAGGCATCCATTAATATCTCCATCAGAAAATCTTGAAAAGCCGAAGTTTTAAGCACCATAGTTCAAGATTTGAATAATTCAACCGAATTTCATCTCTGAAGCTATTGGAGATTAAGTCGATTCACAGAGCTCACAAAATCACTTGCATTAAAAAGTGATTGAAATAAAATCGGGCTGGAATTTTAGGGTTCTTAGGGAAGAAATTCGACTGTTGGTGAGACTTTGGGAAAAGGACAGAGAGTAGTAGGTTGAGACTGTGGCAGAGGTAGAGTGATCGGTGTTGATCGGTCCGGTAAGAACGCGCCTTGTATTCGTCTCCCATTCAGAACAGTAAAAGCATTGTAAATTCATAATTAGACTTCACAGTAATTTGCTGGGAACTAGACGCTGCGTAAGCCAGAGCATTCGGCTTCCAGGACAAGGCTAATACCAATCTACCCGATCTAGAGGGATGGAGGGCTTGGTTAACCTGGGCGAGGATCGATCACTTGATAGTGAGAGCGGAAGTGAAACCTCCTACCACAGCACCACACACGCTCACACAATTAGAATAGTCAACAATCTCGTGAGTCTTTCAAATTCACTGCTCACAATTGTCACAGAAGTTTTTAAACTTATCAAGACGCTTCATAATGTCCGTTTATGGGTAAAGGATATACTTTGCCTTTGGGTTTCTCAATAGTAGGAAGCAGAGGAAACGAAATTCCTCCGTCGAAGCACTTCTCAACATCTTCAGAAACTCTTTTTGCCCTTGTAATCGAATCGCTCCCCTTTCATTGCCCAAAAGTACAGACCACTATGTCTATCGAGACAGAAAAGCGAAAACTAAGGACTTTTTTCTTCGAATTTCAAAGGCGAAAATGTTCGAGGACGCAATCGACGACGACCAGGACCACCTGCACGCGATGCGGCTCATTGCTTGTTTCTTATCCAGTGCGCAACTAAGTACTCGGCGCGCGACAGATGTTCACAAAAACTTTTTGTGATGCCGCTTTTAAACTTTCGTTGTGGTGCCGGATTGAAGTCATGGCGAGCGCGAAACGATTAGACAACGCGCAACAAAACAATTTGCCCCGACACGGAACGCAAGAGCAATTTCGGGGGAATGGGTGGGGACCAACTATTCCTTGATATTCAAAACTGAATCACCCCCTACAAAGATGAAGTACACCCTTTCGTTGGATTAATTGTTGTCGACGGAAGTTTTTTGAGCTGTTAGAAATTTCCAGAAGTTTCATAGAAATACACTGGTTTCAGCTCGAAATTTCATCATGTTCAAATCAAATCCTACGGGGCAGTTGTTTTTGTGGTTCATTCGTTCGTCAGAGTAACTTAGCGACCATTTTTCGCGTGGTTTTATGTCCGCTTAATACGCATAAAGTTGTCGGTTTCCCTTGCTCTACCATAACGAATGCAAATGTCACTGGAAATCCACCGTTCAGATGCTATAATATTTCCCACTAAATTTCAATAGTGCATGGTACGAATGGAAAGAAGCCCTAGTGGCACCCCCAGCACGGGTATAGTGAACACTCCTTGACCGGGTTAACCAACTCACCCGTCTCTCCGGGTGTGGGTATACTGGTACCAGATCCGCCATACCTACACCCAGAGGGAAGGGCGAGTGAGTCTTGGAGGATGTGCGACATTGACTTATACAACGGCTGGCCCAGCAAGCCATTTAGTAGCAAATAATGCATTCAACATGCCTCAACCAATCCGGATAGAACAGGGATGCACAGCGCGTTATTAGGGATAGAGCTAACCACTTTTGGATGGAAAGCGCGTGGGTTTTACGAAAGATCTGAAGATTATTCATCCGATTTCTGAAATTAAAAAGACAATGGATCATGAGAATGAATCATGAGCCCACCACTTTCAATTGGCAAAATTAGGCATGACAAAATTGGCAAAATTTTTTAAATCAAAGACACCACTTTTTGAAAATCGCAGAAAGTCGTCTTTGACTTGAAAAATGCCAATAAAAATTAAAAGTTAAACGAGGAACCATTACATCTACTATTCATATCTCGTGCTCGAATTCCTTTATTTATCATTAGTCCACTTATATGATCCGATCGCGCGATCATTCTGCGCTCAGGCTAACCAATATTCCAT
Organism: Nippostrongylus brasiliensis; assembly: GCA_030553155.1. Classification (NCBI taxonomy): domain Eukaryota; kingdom Metazoa; phylum Nematoda; class Chromadorea; order Rhabditida; family Heligmosomidae; genus Nippostrongylus; species Nippostrongylus brasiliensis. The sequence continues at coordinate 33,197,580 of CP130732.1, read as the reverse complement.
CCCTATCCGTAAAATGGAAGAAGCATACTTATCTAAGAAGGCGGGAAAATATTCACCAGATTTCTGAAGTCAAAAGGACCAGTCTAAACGAATCCTGAGCCCACTACTTTCTACTGACATTTCTGCCCGATGGGCGAACGTTCATCCGCGAGCGATTTCCGCAAACATCTGCTTCCTCCTTGTACTACAAATTTTCATCCGCCGGAAAAAAGCCTCCTCAGCCGCACCAAATGCTCTCGAAGCCATTTCACCCATTCAAAGTGCATCATGTCATGGCTGTATGTCTATGTGTGTGTGTGTGACGCCTATTAAGTAGCGTATATTGAATAGCGCAGATGTTCTGATCGGAAATGCCCTCGATTCGCGACCGGAAAAGCACCGACCGCGCAAAGAACGCCCGACCGATGGAAAGCACCGCCACCGCCTCCACCATGACACAAGGATTGCATAATCCATCGAGTGACTACTTCCTATCCCCACCACTCTCCGCTGCTTCTTCGGAACGTCAGCTGGTCAATCGAACAAACCCCGCACCCCCGATGGACAATCAAACAATTATGACGGCAAACTACGAGGGCGCGTGCGCGTACACGACGAAGATCGTATGCAAAGGAAGTGATCGGGGCACAGTGGGGTGCGGGGAGGGAGAGGAACGGTAGTGAGGGATCGGCCGAAAAACAGACTCCAATCACCGGAGTCTTAAAGAACAAAGTAATTTACCTACACAAAATTCTAAACAAAGTTCACTCACTAAAGAGGGTAACGTCGTGTAACAATCGGTTTTTTAAGCAAAACCTTCGACTCTGGGTGCAAGAGGAGGACACAGATCATCAAGGTTCAAAAACAGCAACCGATGAGGACTCTTTGCTTGAAAAAAGGGGTCACAACATATGACAAATAAAAAGGCAAAAATATAAGGTAAACAATACAAACAATATATCGAATATATGAGTTGTGCAATTAAATTTCTGGCTGTTATTTTCTACTTATTTTATTATTTCTCTTTCTCTAGTTGGAGAAAAGATTGCACCCGAATCGACCCACAACCACCCCATCCGCTCCCCAGAAGATGGAGAGCGATCATTGCTATAATAAAGAAATTATATAGAAACTGTTCATGCTAAAATTACTTCAAAAAGAATCCAAAAGTCAAAGAGATGGAAAAGTTTGAATTGTTCAAAAAAAAGAAAAGGAGCAGGGATGATGAGCCGATGTTTTTGGGTATAAGTCCAAGAAAAGGCAAATATACAGGGTGGCCCAGAATTACGTTCACAAATATTAATCATCATAAGAACAGGCAGAAAAGACATCTGAGTTTAGAATTTTAGCATAGCATTACTAACCCAATTACAAGTGAAATTGCGCAATCAGATTTCGAAACGGCCTCCTTTAGGGCTTGTTCAGACGACGCGCGTCGAAAATGCAAAATTGAAGCTCAATCAATAATTAACGTCATTGATCGAATTTGCTCCTTTGCGTTAGTGGCGCAGTCCGGTTGCGCCTCATATAGGCAAAAAAATTAGGCATATAATCACATAGGAAAGAAATTGAACGAAAAAAGTGAATTTTGTCAAAATTTCCATTAATAAGGAATAGCAGCCTTCTAAAAAACCCGAGCGACCAGTAAGTTTGCCTATATGAGGCGCAACCGGACTGCGCCACTAATGCAAAAGAGCAAATTCGATCAAGGGCGTTAATTATCGATTGAGCTTCGATTTTGCATTTTCGACGCGCGTCGTCTGAACAAGCTCTTAGGGAGAACGTAAGCCTTTAGACGACGCGGAAATGCATCCATCGTGGCATGTACATAGTCCATTGGCATTTCGTTCCATGCCTTCAGAAGGCTCAGCGTCAGCGAGTCAAGCGAATCATGGCGTGTAGAGCAGGCCTTTGTCTCCATGTAGGACCAAATAGAGTAGTCCAAAAGGTTGACGTCAGGGCTGTAGGAAGGCCATTTCTCTGCGCTGATGAAGTCGGGACGCTTGGTGCGGCACCACTACTGCACGACCTTCGCTCTAAGAGCTGGTGCTGAATCTTGCTGGAAGATCAATGACTTGTCCTTGTGAATTGAATTGGTCCAAGGGACCAAAACTTTTCTAGAAGGTCTTCCATGTAAATTTTAGCCTCTATTTTTTTCTCCTTTTTTGACGAATAATAACGGCGACTTCGCAGAATAGGAGACAAGGGATTGCCCAAATTATGACTGACTTCGGACCACCGCAACGTTCGCAGATCCTTCCCACTTCGTTGGCTTCGGCAACTGATTTGGCAAGTACACGGTCGTTTCGGTGGTTCAGCGCTGCTTCTATAGTGGAATTTCTTTCGTCTGAAAAAAATCCCGGTCCCGGTAGCGTTCCTCGCCTAGCGATACGATGAGTGCGTCCTCAGCGGTTGAGAAGGTGCCACTGAGCAGTTAGTTATTGTTGGGACGCAGTATTTGGTGTCTGAGTTGAGCATAAGCACAGCTAGCGTAGGAAATGAGGACCGTTCGTTCCTGACCCATAGGTCAAGAGAAATGAAAGGTCAAACATGTGTGAACGTAATTTTGGGGCACCCAGTATTGGGAAAGTCAAGTTGTCGATTCAAGACAAGGAAAAACCTTTCTTTCGAGGTTCCAGTTTGAATGGCAATTTTGATCCGTCACAAAGAACTACATGTTTTAGCATTTCCAGAAAATACAGCATTTTGATTCACTGACGCGCATACAGTAGGATTAAAAGTAAAAGGTAAAAGTCGCTAACTTAGATCACTATTCTCATTAAATATCGCATGTGAGCAATTAAAATGACAGCAGACTGTTAAAAACCCAAACCATTTGAGTAGTCTTTACAGGTACAACAGCACGTAAAAATAAAAAAGGGTAGTCATTGTACAATTACAAAAAATTGAAAAGCAAGGCAGCATAAATCTGCTGACTGCACGAAATGAGACACCTTCACCAGCATATGAAATTAATGTCTTCAACAACCACTAATGGAGACTAACATGTAGAGGAGTATTTGTTGGAAAAAGGAAATATTTCTATGTGACGGTTATCCAATACTGTGACATTTTCTTCATTAGACACCTCTGGTATCGCGTTAATTACCGTAGTTGATTGTTCGTGTGCATAATTACACCATAATTTGAGGATATCATTTTGCTCTGTCGAGGTCAACGCTAGTGTTCTCGAGTTCTCCAATTACTCGCCCAGCGGCCATCTGATAAATCCCTTCACCATTTTTGACATACTAGGCTAACTGAATCTACTGAAAAGCATTTCTTAACAAAAAGGGAATTCAAAACTCCGAAACGTCGGAAAATTGAAAATTCAACTCCCCAAACGTCAAAATGATCACGTTTTTTAGGCAAACAGTGGGGATCCCTTTGTGGGCTAGTAAATCATTATCAACTGGTAGGGAGTTTAATAATACCCAAATATAAAAGGTAAAGGTAAAGGTGTCGGTGTTGATCAGTCACCGAAGGACGCGCCGCCGCATTCGTGTTCAATTCAGAATCGTAGAGGCTTGGTGAATGCGTGTTTGGCCTATACAATGACTTGCGGAGGCCAAATCAGTGTTTTACCTCCCTAGAAAAGTCTGGTACCATTTTACCGACCCCGGAGGGATGGAAGTCTTGGTTGGCCCGGGCGAGGATCGATCGACCGTGTGGGTGTCAGTAGTGCCTCATGCCACTGCACCACACGCGCCCTATACCCTAGTATGCCGCTTGGGCCGGGAAAGTCGAGAGTTCGATCCTCGCCTAAGTTAACCAGAACACCCATACGCTCGAGGTCCGGTAATTTTGTTACAGACTTGACTGAGAAGGTAAAGGCACTGATTTGGTTTTGAGACCGGCCCCATCGAGTCACTGTATAGGCCAAATACGCACTCACCATGCCTCCTACAATTCTGCGTGAAACGTGAGTGCGTGGCGCAGCCTTAGGGGACAGATCAATGTCGGCCACCTTTCGGGAGCTGTTCAGCGAAAAAACAAGCATTAGAACGCAGATGTGCTCGTCAAATGGCCATCTACGGGCATGGGTGCCGGACAAAAGTCAATTTGCCAACGCATGTCACCGCCATTGAATCGCACTCAAATCGCTTTCTGGCGCTTTTCGTAACCACCGGCCGCCTGTCGTCAGCCACGGCCCTTGGCCTCGCGATTTCTCGTTTTAAACCACGACGATGTGTCCATTTATGGACGGACGGCTGGACAAGCAGACTTCCATCTCAGCAGCAGCGGCAGCAGATGTCCGCGTCACTCAGTCAAAATTGCGCGAAATTGAAATATCTCAAAACGATTGCTGTACTGAGACACAATGGTGTCATCGTCAAATGTTAATTAACCAAAGCCTCTTCGCCATGCAACAACACAGAATTCAAAACGCTAAGAATCACCAAACCGTTGAGATTCACATTTTCCCATGAATATCCTTACTATATAATAAGCGAAACCCAGTTGTTTGTTTGGATGGATGGATGTTCCGATGGATGTATGGATGTCACTTCATTTATCAAATAATTGGTGGTGGTGGCCGTTGGTGGTGGTTTTATCACTGCTCATCACTGAAACCACTTTGAAAACCACTTTCTATGATAACGCACTTAAACTCCATCCAAGGGTGATCAGGCTAAAATTTCGTATTTGGCTCAAACTCCGTCTAGGTAGGTTATTTTGCATGCTGATGGCGATTCTAGGTGCCATGTGATTTGGGGGGAGAGGGGTGATTGCAGCTAGGGCAAACGTATTCCTCTCAGATTGGTGTAAGAATCGCTCTCAGATTGGTGTAAAAATATGGAGAATATGGAAATACACATTTGAATTTGAGAGCAATTTGATCTTTTTTAAAACTCTAATAAGTAGAGTAAGAACAACAATTCTACTTTTCTGCCCATTGTTTGAGCCAAAGTGAAAGGAGAAAGTTTCTTCGACTACCGGAGGGCAATCATTGGAACAGTGTCGAAATTGCAAATGAACGAAGGGTGACTTAGCTTGGCAAGCAATATAGATTAGAATGTTTATTTCTTTTTTTAGGAACAGACGTTTGGCGGCCGATAGGCCGATGAGCGGCTGGTAATCATATGAGCGGTTTCTCCGCATTTTCACAGGGGTAAAGATAACAATGAGATGATCAGGGTTAATCAGTTTCCTCTAGAAGCGCATAGCATTCGTCTTTCATTCAGAATCCTAAAACCAAGGTGAATGCATACTTGGCCAATACAATGACTTGTTGAGCCAGCAACTCTTCAACTCAATGTATCCACCTTTCCCAAAAGTCTGGTATCAAATATTCCCAACACCGATTATAAGGAAAGCTTAGATAGCCTTGGCGGAGATGGATCACTCCACTGTACAAGTGGAAGCAGCGCTTTTTATCACTGCAGAAGAAGCAGCCTTTTCACTAATATACTTTTGTATTAAGAAAACCTCCACAAGCCAAGGCCTACCACTCCTGCCCGAATATTACGCCGTCATCTACCTCCCATCCAACGACCAGTTTTCTCCAATCTGTATAGAAAAGAATAAATAAGAAGCGAAGGATCAGAAAAGGAAAACGACGGTAAAAATCTCAAGAGTAGTCCAATGAGAACACCGTAGCTCGACATATCTCCAGCTGATAATAAAGTAATCCAGGAGATTTTTCGCAGCATCTTCTTCAAGTACCTGTCACGATTACCCAAAAACTTCTAAGTGATAGCATTGATATTTATGATAATAAAGTCGCACAAAAAGCGAAGTGTTTAAAAAAGGAAATCATAAATCCACGTTATCTCCGAACGATTATGCCTTGATTGTCCGAACTTTAACACGAACACGAGGTGACTCGTACCATTGCGAATGTACTCAAATAAAAAACACATTTCTATAAGACAGTGAGCTTTTCGTTACAAGACATTGTTCTGCAAGTTTCGATTTTTGAGGGCAAATCATAAGGCGATAAAGCCCAAAAGCGGACAGCCTGTCGTGATTACGATAGAAGCTAAGCACATCCGCCTAGCTACCGTATCCAAAATTGAAATTTTTGATACGGTAGCAAAATCGAAAAAATTGAATGGGAATTGAAAGAAATTATCAAAAAGTCCCAGGAATGAATAGCTCCAGACTCTCATCGAAAACTTAGATTTGGTGCAAAAATAGCCATCCTGAATCAAGCCCTTTTCAAACTAATCGCACCCAGAAGCAAAGACTGATCAATTTCTCTGGTTACACTAGAACATTTTTGGGGCGTGCGTTGCGCAGTGGTAAGAGGCACCGCCGACAACCGCACGGTCGAGCGACCGATCCTCGCCCGGGCTAGCCTTTCATCTCTCTTGGATCGGGTAAGTTGGTACCAGACTTGTCCGGGAAAGTAAAGACCCTGACTTGATACAGCGGATACCTACTCTACATTGCTGTGTAAGCCAAATGCGCATTCACCACGTCTATACGATCCTGAACGGAACACAAATGCGTGGTGCATCCGTAGGAGACTGGTCACTGCCGATCCCTTTACCTTTTAGTGAAATATTTTTGGTCAGAATTTCTATTGAACAAGTTCTTCTCACAAAAGGTACCTCACCGTCAATATTTAACCACTGAGAACCTTTTCATACAAATTGAAAACCACAAAGCTGTCTCGCGGGCCCGGCCGTCGTATACGATCGGTGCACTGCTCAGGGCAACGACTTTATGTGTATTAAGCGGACATAAAACTACGCGAAAAGTGGTCGCCAAGTTACTTTGACGAACGAATGAGCCACAAAAACTACTGCCCGGTAGGATTCATTGCTTTTGCCACGGCCGGCACTCAAGCGACACAACCGCTTGCAAGCTCCCGAAATGAGGGAGCAAGAAATGTTAGTAAGTGCAGACTCGGAGCACTTCCAATCACTGTAGCTACTTCTCGTTACCAGTTTTTAGAAGCAAAATTTCCCAAGATGAGCAACGCTAAGATTCAATTTCCATGAACTCACCCTATCCGACTCCATACAACACATAACTCTATTAAAAACCGCTGTAATACATAATTCTCCTATCAAATTAACAGAATGGTCATCAAAAGTCCAATATCCAAAAAAGAAATCGACTAGCTCGGAGTTATAGGGAATAAGAGACAGTTTCGTGACCGCTTCTTGGAATCAAATCAACAGATCCACGGTCTTTCCCTGTGTTGCTTTAGTATGCCTTTATTACGCTGACTATGAACTTTACATAATTTTCTTAGCGTACGTAATGTATTGCTTACTTTTAATGATTAATGTAAACTATATGTTTTATCACATTTGTGATTTGAATAAATAAATAAATAAATTTTTGACTACGATCGGATTACAGAAACGAAAGAACACATTTTCGCGAGGAAAACAAAGGTGCACTTCTAACAAAACTGTATTCTTCCTTACCGAGCTTCCTATCAGCCAGATTAAATCTTTTCCCTATTCAGCCGCCTACCAAGAACGCCACCCAGCACCTCATAATTAAGCGAATCCAACTTAATTTTACGAGTTTAAGATGGTATACTTCAAGTCATATGGTCAATTTTGAATTTTGACATTTAGGCCTACTTCTTACCGACATCTCAAAAAGCCTGATCAACAGCAAAAGACACGTCTGTCATGAATTAGGATAAAACTGATAACCACTGGTGACAAAAAGGACCTGATTACGGTGTAATTCAGACCGAAAAAACGCGGTGGATACAAATTTGGACGCAATGTACGGAGAATTCGCTTATTCTGGGGTCAGTTTGCGAACAAAAATGGCTCTTTTACCCTTCTAGATGATGGATTTCCACAAATCCTTAGCAACCATCTTCGAGACAACGTCAATGTGGTAGCAGCACAGCAACATTAAACGTCACCAAAAATGACGATATGGCTTCGAACAAGGAAGGAAGCACAACGACGACAACACAAATCTGACCCACCCCGAATTTTCGTTGAGCGCAACTTCTGGGACAGCTTGTAGATCTTCCGTGGTGCTGTTTATAGGGCCCTTCGGTATCCTGCATTCAAATGGCTTTGCAGGAGACAATAGGTCCCGTACGGAACGTGGTACGGTAGAGGACAAGCACAACAGTTATATTCATCAGATTACAATCATTTGCCCCAAGGTATTTCTGGATTTAGTAAAAAGTGTCAGGTTCATAGCACTAATGCAGGGCTCAGATTCACGGACGGTATACTCAGATGCACCTCGAAATAAACCCCAAGTGGCGTGCAAACCTTGATTCATCAATGTGCGCAGAGCGGTTTATTTGGGGTTTATCCGGAGTTTGTAAGAGGTCTAAATTGTCACAGCAAAAAATCGGACACCCCGACTGGGAAACCCCGATCCGCTATCGCACTCTGGGGTTTATTCGGGTCTCATTTGAAGATCAAACGTCCTTGCTAGTTACCCTTGCAGCGCTTGTGACGTGCGTTAAATCCCGAATCAACCCAGAGCACATTGATAAATCAGGGTTTGTACACCATACAGGGTACATAATTTCTCCTTATGCTCAAAAGTTGCATTTGTACCTCGTATAGATCCCGAATGAACCCTCGGAAACCCTGCTGTTCGCGATGACGAATTACGGTTTGCGCGGTGTTTGCGGATATTTCGAGTTAACTGTTTGTAAATCTGGGCCCAGAACAAATGAGAAGCTGCAAATTCCTGGCTAGCAATAACCTGAGTAGCCCATAATTTGTAGCCACCGCGGTAAGAAAATCAGTGACCCTCCCCAGACGACATCAGATCTTTCCCACGAATTCCCAAAAATTAATACCGAAAATTAATTTAAAAAATCAAAGCCACTCACCCCAAATAGCTGAGCTTTTTCACAGACGCCTCAGTGCAACTGTAACAACAATTGGGGGCGTAGGTGGCGTAAAGGACGAGTCGTAATCCCTCGTTCAACTTCAGCATACCGTCTTCGCCTTGCACAAATATGCACTTTGGATCGCCGACCTTTGCCACCTCGTTGATGAGATATCTGAACAGATTCACATGCGAGCACGTAGCTATTATCGCATTCTGAGAACAATTCCGATCTTTTTTGGAAATCTTCTAAGAGAATGTCATCTTCATACGAAGCAAAACAGACTAGACGCCTATTCATCAAAATCCAGCTCCTTAGCGCTAGTTTCTAAGAATGTCCCAGATCTTTAATCACTAGTACGTGTGCCGTGCAGCTGCAAGAGGCGCCACCGAACTTGCATGGTCAAGAGATCGATCCTCGACCGAGCTAACCTAGCCCTGCATTGCTCTGCACTAGGGTAAATTTGTACTAAACCGGCCTAGGAAGATGTAGACACTGTCTTGGAATAGCGGCTGGTCCTCTCGAGTTTTTATGCAGACCAAATAAGCGTTCACCACTACTTTACTATTCTGAGTGAAAGGCAAATGCGTGGCGCAAACTTAGCAATATGTTGCAACGAGAAGTATACTAGATGCATACACTGAAACCCCCTACGATGAAGTAATAGTTATTCAATACTCTTCGGAAATTCCACACCAAGGGGAAATTTGTTACCCTTTCACAGCTATTGGGTCCGCGCGCTCATTTACCTACCCTAAAACTTTTCCTAAGCCGACCAGGGCCCAAATTCATGAACGAACGAGTGATCTCCGAAACCGCGGCGCAGCCAGAACCAAACGGCAGAGTCGATGAGAGACTGCGTTTTACATAGGAAGTTCACGATAAGTAGAGAAAAGGTGCACGCGTTCACTGGCTGTACCTCGGGGTTTATCGGGGTTTGCCAATGATGAATGTGGGCCCAGCTCCAGCAATGTAAACTTACCCGCGGTTCTGTATTGAATCGATAAAGCTGGCAGCATTTTTTCAGTTCCAATACCCATCGGTATAATTTTCAAATACCCACCTCTAGTGTGAAATTTTCAGATAATCCGTAGCCCTAGGAGCGCGTCGTGCACTTGCTTTCGATGCAGAATCGTAGACACGATTGAACGCGTATTTGGCCTTTACGAAGGCTTGCAGGACACAGCCGCTATACCAAGTCAAGGTCTTTACCTACTCAGACAAGTCTGATACCAATTTACCCAATCCCGGGGAAATAGAAAGCTCGTTTAGCCCGGTCGTGAATCGATCACCCGACCATACAGGTGTCAGTAGCGCTTCTTACTGCTGCACCACGCGCACCCAGTTTCATCAACACCCACAAGAAAACAAGGATTTCGACGAATTATAGTTGAGGTTTTCTTCAGAGATTTTGAACAACTCACCTTATCAAGGAGCGTCTCGCCAGAACAATAGGATCGAAGTGAACGATAGCCGTTCCTCGAGCCGTTGCCAATGTTTGACCGTGGATTACACCCGGACGTGATGATCCAATGGCCACTAATCTCTTCTCGTCGAGCTCATTCACCAGGAAGAATCTAAACCACATATCTATCAGTAAGAAGTCCGAAGTCATCCGAACTAATTTTTTTCATAAAACCTCCTATGAATGGTCAAATCAGAACAAGCAAAACCAGCCAGAAAACTGCTAAACATCACGGCATTAATAAAATCGGTGAATAAATGAATATGAGACAAATTCGCCGAAGAGCCTGTAATAGAAAGACCACAAAGCTCACGCTGCCACTTCGGTACTCGGCTTCACTGCGTAGAAATTGCACATGCTATAGTATTCACGCTTTGCATACTCAGAAACCTGGAAAGGAATCCTATAAAGTAGGCGAAATAAAACTTTAAAATAGATTAAAAATAACAACATATCGTCAAAACAACGATAAATTAGTAATTTAAAACTGAAACTTTGCAAACTTACATCAAAGCACAGCTGCGAACATCCATTCGCTCCCTTTCGACGCTGTTTCGGTGCTGTGTCGATGACTGGGCATGACTCCGGATCATTGTAGTCGAACTAGAACATTCTTGTAATGAATGCATTAATATATTGAAGATGAGAACATTTCCCTCCAGAAAAGTCCCAAAATAGAGCCAGTAAACCTTCGACTTTGGTAGATGAAATGTACACAAAAATTTGAAAAAAAAACAAAAAGTAGAGAGCTAAATTAGACATATGGGAGCTTCAAATTGCTAAGTGCGAACAGGAATCAACCCAGGAATAAGTTACAAAGAGCAGTGTTTTCACTAAATCCTCGACGAAACAACATCGTTGGTGACAAAAAAAGCACAAATACCTTGCAATTGAGGCGTATGGCCGAGAAAACCCTTGACCTTAACCCATCTGAAATTTCGCTATTCGCTTCCTTGAGACTCCACTAGCTCAATAGATCCTTGAAATCCTTCCAACTACATTGATGCTGAGGTCAGGTTCTGGTGGCTGGCGTTGACCGGTCCACAAAACCGCGCAACGTATTATTCTTCCATTCATAAACACAGATGTATGGTAAATGCGTAATCGGCGTCTTCACCTTTCCTGACATGTCTAGTACCAATTTATCCGAACCCGTATGAATGGAGGCCTTGATTAGCTTGGATGGAATCGTCCACTCACCCATGGCAGTGGAAGTAGCGCCTTCTGCCACTGCACCAAGAGAGTCCCCCTAATTTCACTAACACCAGTATGCCACGGACTCACCATGAATATCTTCTTCAACGCCAACATAGCTGCGTCATTCTTCGCAGCCTTCTTCGATTTTCCGCTGCCGATGAACTCATCCTTATCATTGATTATGAGTTTGCTCCTACAAAAAAAATAGCAATACTGCAAAGAACGGACAGCAGAAATCTCATAAACCGCTATTGAGGAAGAACGTACCTAAAGATCATTCCCATCTGACTCACAGAATCATCAGCAACGCCAAGATCCTCGTACTTGATGTTCGGTGTAACCTATTGGTAAGAATGACAGTAATACATCATCTAACCATGACAGCTGCAGATGACTAGTGACAAAAAAACAACGAAAAACACCATATTTTAAAATGTACCGATCTGTTCTGCTTGGCAAGAAGCACATGCAATTTCTGACATGGTGGCACCGGTTGTTCGACTGCTGGTGGCAAATCGGCAGCAACTGCTGGAGGATCAATGTCGAAATGGGACCTATAACCATAAAAAGCCAACTAAACCGGAAATCCATCTCAATAAACCAGATAAGAATGGAAAAACCAAATCCTTCTCACACCTTCCCTTTGGTACAAATCGAACAGATTTTTCTACTTCAATAAGCCAGAGAGGTCTGTACCAACTTATGTGAGGCCTGGCCTCGAAACATGTTTTTTTTTGTGATGGGTATAAACAGCCGAACAATCTCCATTACCTTTCCCCAGAACTAGCACCAGCGAATATCACTTACTTCGCCCATTTCTCGGCTAAGAAAAATTCACCCATTCCTTCTTGGCTGAGAAAAATTCACCCAAGAAGAGGACGCTGACTAACTAACACTAACGTCGCCTAACTGACTAACACTGGCAACTATACTGCTGAATAAATCACACTGTATACATAATAAAAATAAAAACAGAACATAACGTCAACCGGGCCAAGACTTTTTTTACCACCGCAACATTTGTCTTCCCTAAATATTAAGAACATACAGATAAAAAATATACAGTGCCGGCCAAAAAGGTATTCGTTTTCACTTTTTTGGATGTAATTCTTTGAGGACTGAAGCTTTTGAACCCACTTTTTTAAAGTCAAGGCAGAGTGGCAAGGGTATACATATGCTAGTTTCGTTTCCATAAGGGCTTGAAATTTCGTGAATTTTTCCATCAGCAAAGTAAAATGCGCACTTTTAGAAAAGCGGCTTCATTGAACATGAATTTTTCCTACTCTAAAACAAGCACTGTATATAATAACGGCTTTGAAAATCCAAACCCTTAAAGACAAACCTCAACAGCTCATGAGCTACATACTCCTTGGCTTCATGTTTCGAACGACTCGGTGGTGACGTGAATTCAACCTTCTTATCGTCCACTATAACGAAAAATGAGGAATAAAAATGCTGAAAATATATGGAAGCATTACAAATGTTCTACGCTTAGATCCGGCACAAGAATCCTGTTCAATTCAATTCGCGTACCGGAAATTGTTCCCCGCAGCTGGGGGACCCGTTTCCAGCTAGAAGTCATTTTAGAACTATTGATTGGGTCCCCCAAGCAACGACGTCTTTTCCCTCGCTCGTCACTGACCAAATTATTGGAAAGTGACTGGGGATCCATCCAGCTAACCTAACTTGATTATGGTACTAAGTTTTTTCTCTTTCTAACTTTTTTCAGCTACAGAATCTGATTCAGGGTCAAACATAACACTCGAAAAAATTCCGAATTTCGACGATCACAAAGCTTTCAAGTAGAATTTCGACGAAAGAAAAAAATGCAGGGATTAACAGCAGAACACTACTGGTCAACACCCATGTTGAAAGTAAATATGTAGTCATTTTTAAACAATATTACGGAATCTAGAGACCTTTTAAAGACCGCGAGAAAAATAAAATCGCTAATGAGAATTCTCTGCACAAGCAGCTAAGTGCTTGACCCTGATCTGACCCAATTTAGATGCGGAAAGGCTCAAGATACTGCTTATCACTACACCAAGCGATTGTGGACTGGTGGCGATCGTCTATTTCGTCTATACATTGTCTACGAGGTTAATCGGCGCACTAATCACGAATCTGACATTTGTTTTCGGATTTGGAAAGGATTCCGGTAGGTTACGGTGGGTATGGGTCACAAGCATAAGCGTCACTAAATACTGTCCTTCGTATAACACGGAACTAGTCTGCTAATTGCCGCTTTTGTTAAGAAAGAGATGCTAGGAGATTCGCAACGTAGTACATCGGTAGCACAATGGTTAGGGCAGTCTGCCGGAAACAGAGAGACGCGGGTTCAATTCCCGTCCGATGTCAGTGTTTTGCGAATAACCTAGTATCTCCAAATATAAATGTCCTTTGTACGTTCTCTGCTGGCCATACCCGTCTCAAGCATAATTCTACACAGCAACTGCGATAAAATTGCAAAAAGTGTAGCGTAGTGTAGTACCTAGGGTGTGGAGGCAAAAGAAAAGCATGGCTAAAGATCCGAACCCATGACCATCAGACTACGAGCCCAGAAAGACTAACCATTAAGCTATCTCGACACTCCCGGGGATAGTTGTGACCTAGGACATTTTTCGCAACTGGTTAGTGGTCACGGTTTTTCCTTCATTTTTGGACCACCGACGTGCATTTAGCAGAAACAAACTATACCGTTGTAATCGCCATTCAATGCTCTACAAAACCATCTAGGTCTCGATGGAAATCTTTGGGGGACGCTCAGTGGGTAGCGATTTTTGCTTAACACCATAATTTAATTTAATTTGACAGCATCATTACAAAATCTGAGTCCGATCGTGCCACCAGTCCACCAGCGCACACAAGTCATTTCTCACAAGAATCTCACGGTCATTGACACTAACGATCCCGTCACTCTCCATCACAGCCCCTTACTTCCTTTCCACCACGGGCGTTTGCTGAATATCGCCGGACATGGGCTGCCTATGGACTGTTGGAGAGCACGTTCCGTACAACACCATGTCTAGGATAACCGCTCGAGGAGGTAAGATAGTTACCATTTGATAGTCAGAAGTTTCGTATTTTCCTCAAAACGTGAACATGTTTCCGGAAAACCTCTGCCATCTTATAATCGTGTCAATTCGCACAAGGGGCGCGAACATTCCGTTGCCACCGGTTACTCGTTGAAAGACGTTTGATTTTTTAGAAGCACGGTGAATGACAAAGTGGCAACAAAATGTAATTAAGGCTACGGATGACCACCTTCCGTCCTCAAGAATAGAAAATACTGGCCAAAAATTGAATTGATTGTGATTTTTGCTGGGAAAACTGATGGAAGTGTGCTCATCCATAGGGTCAGACCATCAATGATGGCTATACTCAGAACTCCGATGGTCAGCGTCAAACGGGAGACTGATTGCTGTCTCAAAATTTGATCGGAGTTCTGAGAAATGAGAGAGAGAAAAGAACGTAGGGCAAAAGCAAAATACTGGAATGATCGATGAGAGTGCAGACGGCGACAAAAGCCGGCGGAGCGTGGCCAATCGCCTTCTCGGACGCGATGTCTACCTTGAATGAAACCTCGCAACCGCAAAGATGGGCCACTTGGTAGAGCGTCTGAAAACATTACAGTAAGGGTACGGTATGAAAATTATGTCCGATAATTATCATTCAAAAAGCTGTATGATTTAGTTCTAAACTGGTAGTAAACATGGGACACTATGTTTTCATGAGCCAGTAAGCCCTTGAAGCAACTATTATACGAATACGGCCGTCTTCATTTTCTCAAAGTTGGTTCTTCCTCCAGAACATTCCATTGCCAATTTTGCTCATGGTTCTCAAGACAATAGGAAGGGTAAACAGCTTCTACGACGTTTGAAATGAACTGCTGAAGCTTAACAGAACAGAAAGGCAAAATAACAAGCGCCGTTCATACGGGGCATCCTGGTCTTCCCTAGGGGTATGGGTGATGCCTCAATCTGCTATCAGACACAAGACCCCATAAACTGAATAAAAATAGGGGATACGGTAGTAAATATTGGGACCACCCAACAGTGGAACTGAGAAGAAAAATTGTGTCATGCATGTTGTTTGCCCAAAAACTGTAAACAGGAACGACGCTATATGCTCAAAGGACCACAATGGCTCCATAATTTACGAGAACAAAACTACTCGAGACCTCCCCGCCTTAAAGGGTACAAGAAGCGCGCAAATTGCACAAAACAAAATAGATGAAAGGGGAAATGCTATAGCCAATTTTTTGTGGTGTCCGCATTATCACATTTCATGAAATTCAAACTAACAAAGTCGCTTTAAACAAGAACGTACCTGGATGATCGGCATGTCGGTCAGTTTTCCCATTAGATGGCGACGAACAATGCGCCGAATTTCCGCTTGTGGGACTTGGAACAGATCCATCAGAGCCTAAAAGTCGCCGATAATCCTACCCTCTAATGCTCTTTTAATTAAAACCCACCTCACGAACAGTGACGTCTTTGGTGGAGGTTTTTCCGAAACCTTCATGGGTATAAACTTTTCCTTGTTCAGCGAATGTCAGCGTGCATCTAAAATCACCCAGTTCGAGATATGTGATTAGTATACCCTTCATTACCTTTGCTCACCTGAACTTCCTCTTCTCTCCAGGTGTAGTGGCGGCGGATTCGGTAATGTCAGTGATATCGAAGACGGGGTTGAAAGGTCCTTCAGACACCCTCTCCGCACACAACTTTCTCAAGCAGTCGAGGAGGGACAATGCCGATTCCAGCGCGTTCAGCTGGAAGCATAAAATCAGCATCCAAACTTCAACGGTTCCTCGAGATTCATCCAACGAAAGCAAAAATGACAAGTGTAAAAACAATTTAAAGGAAAAATCCAGTGTCTAACAAAAAACTTCAACCAACTTGCGTTGTAGGAATAAAACTGTTTTGTTAAAGAGAATGAAAAGAAATCTTCAAAGGCACAATATAGGCTGATGTCTTCCCAATTTTCCTTATCCCTAGAACAGAAAATTTTCGAAAACATTCAAATTCACAAACCTTGATCTTCTTCGCTGGAGGTGCGCCCTCGGAATCTCGCTTTAACGGTGTCTGAGGCGCTTGAACAGCGGGCGGTGCCAAGATGCCATCCGTTACTGGTTGCGCAGTAACCCCATCTTCGAAAGGTGCCACGTTCAGATCTGGACGGAGAGTGCGCAGCGCGATCTCGGCGGTTTTCTGAAACAAATATCCTTATAGACAGATATACTCATTAATACTATAAAACGAAAAATATTCCACGCGTAAGCAACAAAAAAGATCTATTAGCATTTAGACGACAAAGCCGCTCCTCTTAATTACTAGGTCGGAAGTGATAAGGTAAGGCTATAGGTGTGCCTTTGATCAATCCGCTAAGGACGCGCCGCCGCATTCGTGTTCAATTCAGAATCGTAGAGGCATGGTGAATGCGTATTTGTTCTATACAATGACCTGCGGATGGCAGCCGCTAAACCCCTAATATTATTACTCCTAAGCACTATTAAAATGGTGTAAGTATAATACGCACCTGAAATTGCAGCGAGGATAATAGGATAACGCACCTGTTTCGCAGTCTTCTTAGCTGGCGCAACCATTGCGAACTGTTGTCCGCTAACGACCAGAATGCAACGATATGCTTTCGGGTGAGAAGCGACCTCTTCATAACTAAAAAAATTGTACATTTTAAAAACAGCTCTACAAAAAAAATAAGCGAAAATTAAAATTTATTGTATGCTATCAACAACGTACGTCTCGGTAATATCCTTGAAGACCTCGTGGAGGAGCATAGCAGGTGTCTTTCCCGTCGGATCAGTCTCCTTCTTCTGCTTCTTGGCGAAGTTCTGGGCAAACTGAACATACCATAATACTTTGACGAGTAACGCACAGGTGAGTAAAATTGAAATTGAAAGAATAAAAATAATATCCAAATCTCGAAAATAATAAATACCGGTGCTTGTCCCCAGCCCTTTTTCGGAAAGCTTTTTCCTTCTGTGCCTGCTGCACGCACACCACCCGGAGCTGCCCATTGCCCATATCCAACACCGGTGCGATTTTGAGCCAGCTGACCTTTGGGCATCTTAAAGGAGATCATTAGATTTTTTCATTAGAATTTTCCACATCTGGCACCCCTGTGCACTGCTACGGCGCGTCCTCTGCGACTCTGCCCCATAAATTATCATGAACGAACGGGCCTCAATAATCACTCAAATATCTAATACCTCTAGAACGAAACCAGCACTCAATCTCAGTGAACCCTCAAATAGCCAATACCCACCAAAGGACTACAGGGTGCGGCAAAAGTTCTTCAACACAGATTGTTGACCGTCTAAACGCAGATCTCAGGCAAATGCGATGAAATTTATATCAGTTATTGCCTTTGACCACACACATTTAAAAAAGCATCTAAGTTTCGAAACTACCTTCTTTCGCATGAATACAGCCCCTATACCTCTTGAGGAACGCATCTACGGCGGCACGCAAGTTCACCGACGCGTCCGAGAGAATCGACAGCCCCAAGTCAGGGAAGACATTTTGAAGAAAGAAATGCTTCTATGGGCTTCTTTGCACTTCGAAAACACCACTTGGACCTATCAGCAGGACTCTGCACCTGCCCATAGTGCCGAAGTCGTACAGAAGTGGTGCGCCGACAATTTTCCTGATTTCATCTAAGCAAAGAAGTGGCCACCGAATAGCCCGGACCTTAATCTGATGGATTATTCAATCTAGTCCATATTGAAGAGAAAAGCCTGCGCAACATCCCACGCAAGCATTGATTCTCTTACAGAAGACATGAAGAATGCCTGGGAGAAAATTGATGAAGATGTCCTGTGTGCCGCCGTACCCGCGTTCCTCAAGAGACTTACAAGGAGGGTCGTCGAAGTGATGCCAAGCTTTGGCGATGCAATTTCTATGGGGTGTAGGGCTCCTCATCAGATATCCAAAAGTGTGAAAACATTTTTTTGGAATCGCATTCCATGGTACTGAAAAAGGCCTGCGAAAACGAGCGCTGCTCATCACAGCGCTCATCTTGCCACGTTGGTGTGCTTGGCGGCGCAGCGGTTAAGCGGTTCGGTTTTGGTTCAGATGGTCATGGGTTCAGATCTTCCTGGTGTGATTTTGTTTTGCTTCAATCGCATTGATACCAAATCAAGCTCATTTCGCGATATTGTCATGGAGTTTGAAGAAAATCATGTTTAGAGCAGCTTAAAACACACAAACTTCAGTAAAGGGCAACATTAATATGGACAGCCGATATACATCGTGACTTACTACGCAAATTTAGAAACTAATATGGGGCCGTATGCTCGTCTCTCCCCACGACGAGTGGGGGAGTCCCCGCCGGTGCCCTCCACCCGAGATAGTACGCAAACGTAGGAGGAGGAGGCCGCGCGCGGGGAGCCCCTCCCCATCCCCAGCTATCTTGGGTGAGACGAGCATACGGCCCATGAGATTCGTGACCAGCGCCCCAAACAACCCCCAAATACGGAGTTTGGACGAAATCGGTGAATTTGGCCCAGGCACCTCGCTTACCCACCATTTCCATAGCAAGCGCTCACCAGCCCAAACACAACCGAACCCACCATTAGGTACCCTCACTAGTTGCAAATCACGGAATTAGTGTTAGGTTAGTAATCAGCGCCTCAAATAGTCTCACTAGCAAGGTTTGGGCGAAAAGGGTGACTGCGACGCCACGAACCTCACATCAGGTGTCGGTAGAGTTACCCAAGGTTCAGTCTCCGATGATTTACTGGTAATATGTATTATGCCTCCATTCAAACTCTAGCTGTCAGAAAATCTTGAGTATCCACTACCTTCAATCCAGAAATTGCATGGGAGTCTCACTTGAACTGCTGACCACGAATTTTACTTTTGCTTCTGGAATTCTGACTGGTGAGCGCTTGCTATGGAAATGGAGGGTAAGCGAGGTGCCTGGGTCAAATTCACCGATTTCGTCCAAACTCTGTATTTGTGGGTTATTTGGGTCTCTGCACACGAATCTAACATTAGTTTCTGAATTTGCTTCCGTTTAAAGTAAGTTACGATGGATATTGGTTATCCATATTAATGTTGCCCTTTACTAAGTTTGTGCGTTTTATGGTGCTCCAAACACGATTTTCTTCAACCTCCATGACAAAATCGCAAAATGAGCTTGATTTGGTATCAATGCGAGTGAAACAAAACAAGACCACACCAGGAATATCTGAACCCATGACCATCTGAATCAGAGTCCAACCGCTTAACCACTGCGCCACCAAGCACGACAAGGTTGCAAGATGAGCGCTGTGATGAGCAGCGCTTCCTCCTTTTCAAAGGCCTTTTTCAGTACCATGGAATGCGATTCCGAAAAAAAAATTTCACACTGTTGGATATCTGATAAAGAGCCCTACACCCCCTAGAAATTGCATCACGAAAGCTTGGCATCACTTCGACGACCCTCCTTGTTAGGGCCTGTATTCGTTCGAAAGGAGATCATTTCGAAACTTGGATGCTTTGTTATATGTATGCGCTCAAAGGCAATAAATGTTATGAATTCCATATCATTTGCCTGAGATCTGCCGTTTAGACGGTCAAGAATCTGTGTTGAAGAACTTTTGCCGCACCCTGTACTTCCTTGAGACTAATGTTCTCATTATGTGAATATTTTATACCCGATCGGTATCGATTACCTTTTAGTGGACCAAGTCACTGGTCAAACGCTGCCTAACCCTTGTAAGGGCAAAGATTCAAAACAATTTGGTAATTTATTTTCACAACTATTGGACTGACGCAATGGCAAAATTGTCATCAGAATTTAGCCAGAATTCCATACCGCTATCACATGACATACGCAAATGCCTAATTAATAATCCTAAATTACTCAACGATGGGGCGACATACCAAGCCACACATTCATGGACGTGGGGGCTTTTCTAGAATATGAACAACTGATTTCAGGCAACATTTCCCTGATTGTGGGAAAAATTATGTTATGCATCGCTATACGCATTTTTAATAACAAAGCAACCACGTTCTGTTACTTTTTTTGCGTAATTCAATCGTTTTCTGCTTCCTCGCCTATCTTTTCCCTTTCGTTAAAACAGAAAGAGAAAAAGTTGAACTACGGACCTTTGGTAACTCGCCGAACGGCTGACGATTTGGTGGGTAATTGGGAGTGTTACGAAAATTCTGCGGTACAGCAGCAGCAGAAAGCGATGAATTACCCCAACCATAGGAATAAGCTTGATTCTGAAAATAGCATGTCTATTGGAACGTTTAAAATTATCTCTAATAATAAGAAAAAAAGTCGAACGACTCAAAATAGAATAGAAAAACCTAAAATGAATTGCGTTTTGAACAAAAGTCCCAACTCACAGCAGCTGGGGGTCGGAAATTTCCGTTGCCCATTGAAGCGGTGTAACCGTAGGGATCCATACCTGGAATGAGAAATAATAGATGAGGAGAATAATAGAAAATCACCTCGAAACAACAATGCGACAAGGGCAACATTGACGGTGAATTTTGCGATGAGGATTTTTGCAGAACAAGCAGAATCTGCCGGACTATTTGTAGAAGAATAGAACGGATAATCTTAATTTCTACTCGCCAAAATCCCGAATATCTGTCGTCTACGAACATTTAAACAAATTTGTACTGGAGACGGATGTGCATCCAGCAGAGGTGTTGCACTTTTCATCATTACCAGAACTCTTTAAAAGGTCAAATAATTTTAAAAGTGTATTTTCAAGTTTCCCATACTAGACCATAAAGTTGAACAGGTTTCGGTGAAAAAATATGGTCTCATAGAATGTTTTGCTTTGACTGCATCGCTCAACCTGGTGTTCCCGTATAAAACTTTGAGAATCCTACTGCTCACTCAGTCACGTTAAATGTGTTCCGAAAGAAACCGAAAACTCCAGTTTGCTGAAGCTTGTTTTTGTAGAATCTATAAAGCAAGCATTTAAATCAAATAAGTATACCATTTCCCTGAATTAAACATAAAAGCAAACAAAAAAGCACACCAGAAACAGATTGGTGCACTGCTAAATCACCACTATCAAAACGTATGAGAAAAATGTCGGCAAAACAAAAGACTTGGTAGAACGACGCCCGACTCGTCTTTATCCCTTGATTTACCCTTATCCAAATTTTAAAATATGGACGTATAGTGTCCTGTGTCATCGAGAAAAATTAGAAGAATAGGGGTTGTATTCATTAATTTGAGAAAAATAAGACCTAAATTGGCATCTACCCATCAAACCAATTAGCGTGACATCAACAGTCCAAGTTCTGGTCAACCGCAAAGTGAAAAAGATAAGAAGCAGACAAAAGGAAATACTTGCGAAGTAGGAGCAACCACACTTTCGGCTGAGACCTCAAGAAATGAACAACATCGATAGGGTAGAGTATATATATGTGAGTAGATGACGCGTATGGCACCTATGGACAACTGTTCCTGTCGGAACGGTTGAGTTCGGACAACGCTGTATCGATCGGATCAGCTAATGGTAGAGGTCAACCACTTTGTGGGTAGCTCATACAAAGAGCGTTTCCCCCGAAACCATAATTAGAAACGTTTCAAAAGCGAATTCCCCACCGTGGTCAACAAATCAACCTTTCTCGAAGGACGGGTATTGGGGAGCTTCGTATTACAGAAAATGCACATAATATCGGCTAAATGGTGTAGTGTCCTTGCTATTACTGTACTTTTCAATAAATGTGAAGTTGTTTAAAACGAGCAATTGAATGGAGCCTCAAAAATTTTTTTGAAATTTTAACCCAAACCCCCAGCATCCTAAACAATCATACCCACTGCTGAAAAACATAGGTAACCGTTGACTCAAGTGATTGGCTGAAAAGGAATTTTCAAGACCACTAGTCAAAATTACCGCCGACTCCTCAGATCCGACTTCGGTCAAGAATTCTATATACAAACCTTTATCTAAAAGGGATGAAGGTTATTATTTGATGAAGGTGATGTAACAAATTTGACAACTGCTTTCAAAATCTGGGTTGGTAACCATTCTTTCCATTAATTCAATATTTGCCAAGAGAGGTTATTTGTGGCTCTGATCACATATTGGCATTTGTCTTAAAGGATACGATTGACCACGAAAAGGCTTGTGGAAAACACTGTGTTTTCACTGGTAATGATTGTTTAAATTCTGATCCGAGACTAATAAGCCTTTCACTGAAAACGACATCTTCTTTAAGTATAGGTGAGTACTACCATGCCGCCGCGATCTTCGCGAAAAGATAAAAAGAAAAACAGATAAAAATGGGAAAACTATTAAGCCCCTGGAAATGGCAGCATACCAATTTGGGAATGGAACGAAGTCGCCTATGATCAGATGCATTCATAAGGAGCATAATGTATCTAGTTATGAATATCGCTGCACGATAAAGTTGTCGGAGAAGCATTCATGATCGTTGCTAGCAAGAAGAGGAATACTAATAAAGCAACAGATCCTACACGTGCATCGAACAAACGTAGAAAGAATGATAGAGCTTTTCGAGGCTTGTCTGAGCAATTCTCCAAAAGGGAGACATTCTATCCTAAAAAAAAACAACGTCAGAAGTCACACCCACCTAGGTTACCGACTTGGGACGAAACTCCACTTTTTACTGTACTGTTTCCTGTTTTAGTCACAAGGAAATAAAACAGATCTTACTTCGACATACCTCTGCAACTGAACTACTCCCGTGTTTCACTTATTACTTGCTGATACAACAATGATACCGCTTAGCTTTCGATATCATATTCTACACCCGTAACTTTGATCACACCCTAATCAGTAGATGAATTAAGATCTTCCCCTACGCGGTTTCCGTAACCTATTGTCACGTTAACAATGAATTGCACACAATTTTCTCGATAAACCTAGCATATTATCTACTTCTGGTGATTGAGACGTTGTTTGTTCTTTCACACAAGTGAGCTAGACCGATCCCTTAAAGAAATAAGTGAATAGATGAATGTTTAGTTAAGTAGATAAACATCAAGAGCAGATGAAAGCAAACGCAGGAACCCAGACCTGGGTAGGTTAACCACCGCCGGAAATATGAGACGCCGCGTAAATTCGCGCGGAACAATTCGCGATCGATAGCAGTGTCCGCAGCACGCACTATTGCGGACCGATACGGTATGTAAATTTGAATAAGGCGCTCAGCTGACGGTGGACCGTGGCTGGAGTTGATCAGGATTGCGCCACTGGAGATGTTGAGGTCGGTCCGATTCCAAGTTTATAAAAATATTTATAAAGAGAATCGTGTGGAGTGAATTGACCTATTTTTACAGCTCGTAATAGTAAAATTTTCCGGGGAGGGGGTAAAGGAGGGTGCAGCTGAATTAAAAAAAATTGCCGAGGGCGTTTTCTATATCCATTATCGAGAGATCTGTTCAGATTGGTGTTCGACTATGGAGAATTTGAAAATAAACACTTAAGGATAATTTGACCTCCTTTAAGGAGATCGCTAGGCACAACGAATATTAGGTCATTTCATAAGTCTCTGCCGTTTTTTCAACGTCCTTCGGTAAGTTCAATAGAAAGGCTTTTCTCTTTCGGATGGTGTGCAAAGAGTTCCAAAAAGTTGCACTATTCTGGAAAAAATTCCATGCCGCAAAGTGCTATTTTTGCGAAATTTTATTTTCCATTTCACAGGTAAAAAATGAGCCACATTTCAGGTATCCATCAAAACGAAATACACATTCTAAAAAGCAAACAATTCTCTACCGAACAGTATACAGCTGATTGCCAGATCTTTCCTATTAAACGTACAGAAGGAAGTTGAAAAAAAGCGGACTTAAAGTTGAAAAAAAGCGGACTTGCTTATGGAATGACCTAATACACCACCTCCTGACTGCTTCCCAACTCATAAAGCACCGATATATTTCGTGGATCACGAAGAAGAGTCCGTTTGTGCAAGCAGAAAAGGAAATGAAAAAGATAACTGCAGTGATAGGCTAATCACCGCATACTACCGCGCACTTCATCTGGAAACGCGTTCAATGGTCGCTTGCGGTTCTCATTACAAATCCTGTTACCTGTATCCACCTGTATCTTCCGTTTCTCGAATCTCAGCCAATTTCGGATCGTGCAAGTGCGTACAGGTAAATGAAGGTGGTGGAATGGTGGAGAGCTCGTTTTTTTCCTTCGAAGCCCCGGTCGAATCCCGAGAAATGGACTTAAAATTCGTCATGAACACCACAAGTACACCCTTTCCACTGAGCGGAATTTTAGCCAAATTCGTACTTTTTATCCGAGAACTTGCCATTCATCTGTGGTGGGTGTCTAGTTTTCCTTGGACCCTCTAACAGGCTGCTTATTTTTCTGGCTACATCACTCGAGCAAATCGAATTAAATTGGATATTATTGGATATTGTGTCTTACTAATCTTAGTAACGTCCGTTGTTAACTTTTGAAGTTTAGCTTCGCTTTTAAGACGGCTCTCCATGTAGCACTCTGTCGTATTGAGTTGGATTTTTCCCCTTTTCTTTTCAATTTTATCTTAGATTCCGATAATTTCAGGTATTACAGTGTTCAATTTTGTGTTTTCCTCCACTTTGACGAGATATCAATTGAGCTTATTTGATTGCCTGTCCAATTGCAGTTTGAACGCACCTTGTGGTGTGCATAATAAATAATATAAAATAAATAAACTTCCGTCCACCATATCGGTGGGTCTCCTACCCAAATTCGAGAAGCAAAGATTGTAGTCGACCCTATCAGACCTACAAGCCGAAGACTGAGCGATAATGAGTGAGAAAAATCTTCGAAAGCTCCAGTCAAACTGAATTTCTCTTTCAATTTTACAGGAACCGGATAAACCAGGACAATCCGCTCATCGCAATAGCATGTGGTCAATTTTCGCTCAGCCTTATGCAGGTTCGTTGTCCTGTTTGGAAAGTTTCACAAAGACTAGCTTTTACTGGACCTTTAAAATATCCCTCGAAATCTATAAAATCATTTGTTAATGCTTGATAATTTGTTTGATGAGTAGCCTATGCTTCTTTATGGACTCATTTCAGACAATGTTCATGTTCTACTACGTTAAAGTCTACCTCAATATATTCCATGTGCCCACGGTGTGGTTTAACATCGCGCAGGCGATGTTCATGTTTTGGAACGCCATCAATGATCCGTTGTTTGGCTATCTACAGGTTCGTTCAGCTTAATTCCTATGGAAACTCTTGTTTGTTTTATTTTCTGGTGGAAACTGGGCCTCCCAAAACCTCTAGAACTGTGCCCAATGTTTCACAAAAATGTTTTCTTCAAGGACAAACCCGGATCGTGGCTCAATTCACGAACTCGCGTCATTCGCTCGTTTGCTCCGTTCCTAGTGACGGCGTTTATGTTCATGTGGGTACCGTGGTCCGAAGGTTCGCCATTGGAGGGTCTTCATCTCATCATTTCCCTCTTCCTCTATGACGCTTTTTACAGGTAATACCTTATCAATCCGTTCATCATATCAATGATATAAGCTGTTAGTTTTGGCATAGACGCCTGTTCAGCATAGCAAAGGAAGCCTGTTAGAGTCTAATGGGGCATTAAGCCGGCTTCAACAGCTTGTTTGGTAAGTTTTCTAGTCAAGAAATTTAATTCCAGTTTTGGTTTTACCATGAAAGGGTTTGAAGTTAAGTGATACGCGATCAGTCCCCAAGAACGCGCCATGCATTAGTCGTCCATTCAGAATCGTAGAGACATGGTGTGTATTTGGCCTATACGAAGATTTGCGAGAGTCGGCTCATGCGAGTCAGTGTCTTCACTTTCCCACACAACCACGGAACCCTCATAAGGCATTGAATAGGACACATACAAGACCACCTTTTTCTTTATGGGACATAATCGGAGATGAAGCATGGCGCAATCGCTTTTACTCTTCTTATTCTTACTTAAATCTTGAAAATCATGGTAGAAAGTGTTTGCATGCTATTCGTGCCGTTGTTTGTATACCATGCTTCTTGATTTGCATTTTCTCTCTGTTGGGGAGTTTTCCATCTATCCCGACCCTTTTCCTTTTTCATTCTTTATTACCTAAACTACTTTCAGTGCGGTCGGGGTTTCATGGAGTGCTCTTTTTGCTGATTCGACGAGGGAACCTCGTCTACGTGTATCAGCGATGAAATATAGCCAGATCAGCATTCTCGCTTCAGTGAATATAATCGCGATCACTGAGAAGCTGAGCCACAGCCTTGAGGTACGTTCTTAGACATGATGCTATCGAATTCTTATTTATTTGTTTGTAATCCATTCATTTATTAACTTAACGGAATGGAAAGTTTAGAGATTCTGGGCTTTCCAATTGGTCACCATAGTCGTGGCGTTCATTGGGTTGTTCTGCTTCATGGTTGCTGGCTCGTTGAGGGCAGGCTTGCCCTATAGCGTCGAAAAGGCAGATCTGCTCGAAAATGAAGATGGTGGTTCGACGACTTCAAAGAGGTTAGATCTGACGGTCACAATTTATAAGTTACATTCTACAAAGGGCGCGCATGGTAGAGTGTTAAGAGGCGCTGCTGACACCGGCGCGGTCGAGCGATCGATCTTAGCCGCCGCTAACCAAGCCTCCCACTAGGAAGGTAGAGGTAAAGGTGAAGCATATGAGACGAGATTTCGAATCCTGTCGTAGTCAGAATTCTTGCCAGTAACACAACAGCAACCAGGGCCCAGATTCATTGGTAAATCCCCGATAAACCCCGAGATATAGCCCGAACGGCGCCCACCTTTGTCTACTTATTCTAAACTTCTTATGTTAAAGGCAATCTCTTGTCGACTCAGCCGTCTGGTTCTGGCTGCGCTACGGTTTCGGAGACCGCTAGTCCGTTCATGAATCTGGGCCCAGAACATCAACATTTCTATTTTACAATATTTATAATCTACCGAAAGGTAAAGGTGAAGGTTAAGGTGTCGGCACTGATCGGATCCTTAAGAACGTACCATGCATTCGTTTTCAATTCAGAATCGCAGAGGCATGGTAAATGCGTATTTGACAATGACTTGCCGGTGCCAGCCGCTATACTTAGTCAGTGTCCTTATCTTCCCGGACTAGACTGATTCCAATTTACCCGGTCACTCAGGGATGGATGTTTGGTTAGCCCGGTCGGGTTCGATCGCTTAACCGTACCAGTGTCAGTGGCATCTCTTACCAGTGTACCAGTGTACCACGTGCGCCCAGGGCTTCCGTTAGGTGAAGATATTATAGGAAAGAAGTCGGTTCGATGTGGGTGGCGACGAAGGAGATCTTTTGTGAATCCGATTTTATCGCAATCATCGCTGCCAATTTCATTCACACTGCGAGGTGGGTGTCTTGATTAGAAAAAAGAGGATGTTGGTTCCTTTTTTCAATTTTTCACTTTCATTCGAGTGTGCTAAAGCACTTAATAAACTTAATAAACTTTGCATTCGATATCACGCGCTGGTTGCAGAAGTGTAGCCCACATGAACTTTGCCTCGACAGCGACTGAACTGCTCATCCCGCAGGCGATACTGCCTAAGGGATCGCTGCAGTTGAGTCTGTTCTATGGTGTTGTCACCTTAGGCCCTCAGGTTGGTGAATTTGCTTTAATCATTAATTTTTCTTTTTTTACTCATTACAGCCACATTGTCTCTTTTTGAAAAAGAGAACGTATTGCAGATTTTGCTCATCCTCTGCGAACAGGTCGTAGTGAGGAATGGAGCTTATCGGATACTGATGACCAGCTACGCGCTATCTGTGCTTTCTGGCCTTGTCTTTTTCTTCATCACAAATCCGTATCTCCTGATGGTATTCATGTTCATCGACAGGTACGACTTTCAGGTTGACTTCCGCGTGCATTGAATCTAGACCGAAGTTGAGTTCTTATGGTGCCATTACCTTTTCAGTATCACAGTACACTCGGCCGCACCTCTTTTCAACATTGTCATTTCGGATTTTATCGACGACGACGCAAAAAGACATTCTCGAAGGTAATTTGTCGACGTTCTTCTAGGAAGAAAAATCGATTTGATGTCTTTGAAACAAGTTTCCTTTTTGCGCGGTTAATGATTGCGTCGTCGATTTTGGAACTATTCGATCTGGAAAAAATTGATGGCTCAACTGTTTGTTTACTGAATTGGTGCGCATTTCCAAGTGTCCTAATGTAAATAGAGGCGTTAATGAGGGGTGGAGAAAGGCCCATCGAAGGATGCTGCTGCTTCTGCATGGTCTCTGACCGACTAAAAAAACGATTTTTCAGATCTGGTCTGTCTTCATTGGTATTCAGTCTGAACGCGCTTATCGTGAAACCGGCGCAGTCAGTGGCACCGGTTCTCATTGTGTACATATTAAATAGCTACGGGTATAGCGTAAGTCCTACTTTGTTTTTCTTTTCTGTTTTCTTGTTTTCTATTCTACCTCATCACTTCACTTTTTTGGCGTGGTTTTGCTTTCATGGGAAATTAGAAGTTAGGAGAGAAAAGAATATACTTTTTTGAAAATGTCATAAAAATAAAGCGCCCGTGTGGTGCAGTGCTATGAGGCGCTACTGACATCCTCATGGAGGAGTGATCGATTTTCTCCCAGGGTCACCAAGCCTTCCATGCCTCCTTAGGAGTCGGGTAAACTGGTACCAGACTTTTCTGGGAAGGTAAAGACACTTACTTGGTATAGCGGCTGGCCACCGTAAGTCATTGTATAGGCCAAATATACGTTCACCATGCCTCTACGATTCTCAATGGAACACGAATGCGGCGGTCAACAGCGAAATTTTTATCTTTATCGTAAAAATAACACTTCAGGAATATATAGCAACGAAGGAGTCGTCTGAAACCCTAAAAGATGCGATGCGAACTGTCCTGTTGGCGACGCCAGTGGTCCTTGGCGGGCTTCAGTACTGTGTGTTCAAGTCCTACTCTCTGCGGAATAAACACATAGTGAAGACAGAGGAAACCATATAACTAATGTGTGAAATTATTTTGGTATAGATTTTCTTCATTAACATTTTTAAGGAGAACAATTTGTTGTTGTTGTTTTTTGAAATTCCGAAAGCTCGTTTGCTGATTACCCGCTTGTTAGCCTTGTGAAATATCTGGAATTTTCTTTGTTAGGATAATGGGTAACTCGCTGTGTAACTCTCATTTATACCCCGGCGATTCTCCGATTTGTGAATTTAATGTAGTAATAATTTCCGAATGCTCATACAACCTTATTGTATCGTAATCTATTAGTGCGACCAAGTCGCTACGGTATCAATTTTAGATTTTTTTGTCATTTTGGAATTGATATTGATGTTCCTAGATCTTTGCTATTCACTTTCAGCTCCGTACAGCTCCTTTGATAATATTGGTTAATATTGATTCTAGGAGTTATATTGAATTTTCGTTGTTCGTTTTCTCCAAAAAAATATACCTCGTTAGTGAAATACTTTTGTAGGACACCAAATTTATTAAATTGTTTCTCTGCCTCAATTTTTGTTCTCCGGTTCAATTATTTTGTAGCTTATGTTTTGTAAGGATTCACTTTGTGCATGTTTTTCACTTCTTCCGGGAAGCATAAGTAAATGGAAGCGACCTATGTGATAGTAGGTTTCTTTTCTAAGGAAGTTTTAAAATTGAATGGGTCATAGACTTGTGTTGTTGTGTTGAACATAAGGAAGTTCAATAAACATTCTTAGTCAGTTTCTTGGATTTATCAGTACGGTTAATGGCTTACCCAGTACGGTCATCGTGTGCTTGTTTTCCAAAGGCTGAAAGTTTATCAGAAGGGTGTAAATTCCCGTTTGAAGGCAATAGGTTTCATTCGACAAAAGCTCCAAACACAGATTTTTCAAATTGACTTTGTTTCTCCAGCATTTTGTCCAAAAGAGAATTTCAGTTCCTGGAAACTTCGGACCGTGCGGAACCCGGTCTGATCTACGTTAGGTTTCGTCGTCGTTGCTTCGCAGAATTACAGTAGGTTTTCTGTCTTCACGTGCTTCAAATCGAGTTAGAAAGTTGCCTCAGGACATACTCCTTTCTCTCCTATTCTTCTAGCCATGATCTTGTCAACGTTAATGCTAGCGGACAAGATCAAAGCAGCTGTGCCGTGTTCACTGTTGTCCTTCTCGATGGTACCCTTCGCCACCGTATCTCTCGGTATCGGTGCTGCTTCGTGGTTCGTTCCCAGGAAAACTACTCAGGTAAGATGTGGATCGAGTCGCATTTCTATCGATACTGTATTTCTCTAGTTTAGGCACTGGATAACACCCTCTACAGAGCCTACATGAGGCTGTGCCTGTTTGTGTTTGAAAACCTCTCTGGAGTTCAGGTAAGGTTGTTTTAGGCACGTCGTTGGACGTATTAAATAAATAAATAAACAAGTGTCTTAAATGTCAAAAATGCTCCTGTCTTAATTCATTCAAGCGTTACTGTGTTTTCAACCTTTCTTTGTACGTAGTAAGGTTACAATACATTCGCTGCCGTTGCTAGTGCAGGACTAATTCTACATTCTTTTGTACTCCCTCCGCTCCTCCTTCTTACTTTTCTCCGTAGCGTTTATTTTTGGAGGGAATAGGGTCCCTGCCGTGGCGAATTAATGCAATCCTTTAATTAGGATCCCTCTGCAGATGCTTGTGTCTTTTGAAGTTGTTAGAACGTTCTTCATTCGACTTGAACTCGTTAGGAGGCAAATTTACTAGGCCGCCTCCATAAAATTCTACATAACAACAAAATACATGAACATGAGAAAACTACAGTTTCCATCAATACCGCGGTTCATCGATTGAAGGACTTTTGCTTCAATGATGGTGCTAGGTTTATCGCAAAAATCGCATCTCAGGCGGGATTCGAACCCGCGTCTCAACCTATCCGGGGCTGTGCATTAACCACTATGCTACTGAGATGATCATTTGCGAATTTCCAGTTTCTCCCTTAAACCCGAAGGTTGAGACGCGGGTTCGAATCCCGCCTGAGATGCGATTTTTGCGTTAAAGCTAGAACCATCATTGCAACATCTCATTCTAGTATGTATTATATAATAGTAACTCGCAGAAAAGCGGTAATAAAAACTGGAACTTCTGCTTCATTTCTAGGTGAAGCTCTACGGTGACGTACGTCAACTGATGGAAAACGAAGAAAGCGTTCTGGTGCTGTCAAATCACCAGAGTGATGGTGACTACAAGCAGATTATTGATTTGTTATAATACTTTTGTAAAAGTATGAGATTCCAGTTGATTGGGCCGTGCTAGTGATGCTGGCCTTCCGCCAAGGGATCGACGGCAGCGAGGCCGGTTTTCGAGTGATGGTCAAGCATGTGATTCATTATGTGCCCCTCTTCGGCTGGTATATTTTTCAGGTGCGTTGGGTATATTTTCTCTTAGAATGTGGAGAATGATCTATGTGTGACATATGACGATGCCAGGTTTATGACAAAAATCGTGCCTCAGGCGGGGTTCGAACCCGCGGCTTAAGTATCAGGTGATGATCAGGGGTTAGTTTAGAATGTGAAGGGAGTAGTTCTAGAGGAGCAATAAATCATAATTGTAATCATAATCATAGAAATCATAATTGTTGACCAAGAACTCTTGATTTAGCATGGCTACATTTACGTTCGACGATTCGGAGAGTTCCTAAGTGCTCCGGTGTTGAAACAGCTCGCTTGGCTAGACTCTTTAGACGAGAAGTTTTGGTTACTGGTTTTCCCAGAAGGTACGAGGTAAGTTGCTTGGCTTTTTGTCTGCTATATTTCCGCTCTGGTATAATCTTAACCTAGCCTTTAATCTACAACCGTTTCCAGGTATTCTGTCAAAAGGCCGGAGAATATAGAACTCAGCAGGGAGTTCTGTCGCAGAAAGGTGAGTAACGGATTGGAATGTTATGTATTGTTAGGGCAATTTGAGGGTCAGCTTTTGTCAATCTGTTCAGACGGATCAGATATTTCTGTGAACCTTATTTGGTTTGATTTCGTTTGAATTAATTTAGTTTCCTTGTGGGATAGAATGACGCCTGATCATGTTTTCAGGGGATTCCGGAACTGAAGAATGTTCTCTGTCCACGAGCAGGTGGTATTTTTATGGCGTTGGAGCGGCTAGAAACGTTAGATGCAGTCTACGATGTCACCATAGGATACGGTCAGACTAGGTGGGATGGCCTTACCAACTATTTGCTTTGTTCTCTCAGCCAACACCCATACCCACCTATACCTACCTCTATAACCATTGATGGTTTATAGTATCATGTCCCCGTGTTCAAGCAAAGAGTTAATCAATGCATATTCAAAAGTACCGTATGTCACCGCAGTTGTGGCCGTGGTGCTCGGGTTCCGTGTTGTTTCCGATGAACTCAAGGTCGCTGTGAAAATTTGACAACCGGTTTTCGTTTCAAAAAGAAGGCCTGAAAGGTCGTTTCCCGAAATGTCCGCCATTCGGCGTGCAGTTGGCAAAGATTTAGTAGATTTATAGTCTGGCCTAGGCGATAAGAGACACTGTAAATTATCCAATTGGGAAAAGCATTTGAGACGAGATTTCGAGGAGTCAGATTCCGTGCCAATAGTTTAACAGCAACCAGAAACAGCATCTGTTTTACAATCTTTATAATCTACCGAAAGGTAAAGATAAAAGGTTACGGTGTCGACGTTGATCAGTCCCTTAGGGCTGGTTTAGACGCCAAAATGCAAAACCGAAGCGCAATCAATAATTAACGTCATTGATCGAACTTGCTCCTTTGGACTAGTGGCGCAGTCCGGTGGCGACGCGTCTAAGCAAAAAATTAGGCATATAATCACATAGGGGAAAAATTAATCAAAAAAAAGGAATTTCGTCAAGATGTCCCTTCAATAAGGAATAGCAGCCTGCTAGAAAAACCCGAACGACCACTAAGTTTGCCTATATGAGGCGCCACCGGACTGCACCACTAATGCAAAGGAGCAAATTTGATCTAGGGCGTTATTTATTGATTGCAGTTCAATTTTGCATTTTTGCCGCGCTGCGTCGAAACGAGCCCTAAAGACGCACCACGCACTCGAGATTCATTCAGAATCGGCATGGTGAATGCGTATTTGACCCATAAAAGTCCTTTCTTTATTTTCCTAGACAGGTCTGGTACCAATTTACCCGACTCCAAAGGGATGGAGAGCTTGGTTAGCCCGGGCCAGGATCGATCGCTCGATCGTGCGGGTGTCAGTAGCGCCTCTTACCACTGCACCACGCGCGCGCGTTCAGGGAAAGTTGGGGTTGTTACCCGAAATGTGCCCTAAGTTTGGTGAGACGAATAACATTGCTTTGTGAAACCTTGCCAACGGTGCACTTTGTCGTGAATGGTCGGATTTCAATGACGACGAGTGATGTACTCTTGAAGGCTGCCAAATCGTCGCGGTTTGGCACCAAATATGTTCGAATTCTGTTGCGGCGGTGAAGCGGGAAGGACGTTGAGCGTTCATGTGAAGCGATACCCTGCTGGGCAACTCCCCAAGACTCGCAAGGAACTGCAGGAATGGGCTGTGAAAGCTTACGAAGAAAAAGACAAGTACGTTCCTTTAAGAGAAGTAGTGAACTTCTTTACCTCAGCTTTACCTCTCATGGTTCCAGGTTGATGGACCAATTCTATGAGACCGGCGAGTTCCCCGACCCCGTGTCGCTCTACGAGCCATCGGCATCGATTCGACAGACCCTTCCGCCCACTCTCTTCTTTGCCGCAGCCCTAGTGGCACCGTTCTACATACCGGCGGTCAGAAAGGCTTACTTTTGGACGGTGGCCAGTTCGCCCTTCTTGATCCTATGGTTAGAGGCGAGGAAGTGCGCCTGAGGCTCTTATCACTGTCAGAGTTGCTGTAGAAATAGGATAGCTTAGAAACGTTCGTCTTTGTTTTCTTCTTTTTGTACTGACTCCCCTAGGGGTTAAAACACATAGAAGGCCTAGGGCGAGCATTGATCGCTCGACCGTACGAGTGGAGGTGGAGCTTTGCCACTTGACCACTCGCTCAGTAATAGTAGCAATAGCGGCCTGGCCGGATATATGCTTCTGTTGAATTTGCTGTTGAATTTGGAAGGATATCTTCTCGCTTGGTTTCTTTTACATTTTGCATTATGTCTATTCGTTTTTTTGTTGACCAAGAGTGGCGCTTTTAAAGTGACCCTGTTATCAGTTAGTTATCTCCTCACACTTATATGACCGTCACTGCATCCTTCACTTGTATGCTTTTCAATTTGATAGCTTAGTTTCTGAAATAATAAAAGAAGACTGAGAATTGTGCCCTTGACAATTCGATACCATTGATCTGCACGACAAAACCCAGCGACTGCTTTCGTCGGCACTATAAATTTAAATTCATTTATTGGAGACGAACTCATTGGAGCCTTGTACTTCCTGGTCAATCGATGTGAGTTTTCAGGTCAGACGGTTTATCACCCCGAGAGATTATCAGTTTAAGATGTATAATTGATCGGTCGATGACGACCATCGAAGAGACCATGACAACTGACATTGATCAGGTCAGGACCGCACAGTCCACCGCGGTGCAGGAACAGATGTCGCTCGACAAGGGATTTTGGGACGATAACTGTTCCTCCCTTGCGGTGTAGTGCTCAAGTATAAACTGATCTGTACCGCTTGTCGAACTTTTCAGTGGCCTTTGCCGACTGATCAATGGGCATATACTTATCCGCGTCAAGCGATGCGAATTTTTAGAACAGGGCCTAGACTCTTGGCGGTTATCGACGCTACAGACCTGCGAGTAAACCCCTATCAGCGCGCGTTTTCGCATTCATAACCGCTCCGCGGAGTTTATTCGAGGGATATGGCGGGTATATTCCACCCCGCTGGCGCGGCGAGGCATCGAGCGCTCCGCTGTAGGAAGGGCATGAAACCCGACGGTGATGAATGCGAATATTGGGGGGATAGACCGGGTTTATCTCGCCCGGAGTGTTATATACCCCAAATTTCCGTTCATGAATTTGGACCCAGACGGTTTACCTCTGTGAGGAAGTACCGATCGTGGACGAGTAGACCATAACCTAAAGAATTTTTTGTCAACAAACTTTACTCACTGCCGAACAAATATACAAGTATACAGCGATCTCTCTAGTACAATTTGTAACAGTACTGCTCTAGCGAAAGAGTAATCGTGAATGGAAGGAGGAAATGATCAACGAACGAACGGGTGAGGAGACAAATATGGTGGGGATGGAGAACAACTGAAACCGAATGCGTGCTTCATGACGGGGCACAGGGTTTGCTTACGAGTTCACGCGCACGCGTAGCTTTGATGGGCGGCGGAAGGGCGGCGAGCGGGCGGAAGCTGAGGAGGATACACAGAGCACATTTCATTTTCACCTAGAAACATGGGAGGTAGGCTAATCGGACTATCGGAAGTGAGGCGGGAATACGGTAGGACACGACTGGTACCCGAGTGGCTGGTAGAATACAAACACACACTCTGACATGCATACATACACAGATACACATGAGGAAAAACAGTACGATGAACAACAGCTGGACGGCGGGGGGCGCGAAAGCCTTTCAACAATTTACGAGGGGACTTTAACGAGCCGTAAAGGGGACAAACAGACACTGATGTGATGGACATTCGTAGCTAGAAAAACGATGGGACGGTGCTTTGATTCAGTGACGAACAGAGCTGGTCATGAGGGAGGTAGATGATTGGAGAGGCGTGTGAGTGGAGCGCCAAAATGGTGCACGACGAGAAACAACGGCGAACAACCGATCGACAGGACGGACGTGGCTCGCCAAGAATGGGCGCAACCGCGACACCTCGTCGGTCGGTGGTTTGCCGGGTGCATCTTGATCGTACACCAGTCGAATTCGTTGCATAAAAGAACAGGGGGAATTTTCTCAGAGTCGATCGATCCGATGAGCACTGATCTGGGTGGGTTCCTCCATCATAATCTCCACTTAGGAATAGATTGCAAAAGACTTTCCCTAGGTTTTAAAGGAAGATGAGGCGTTTGCTGCACGGAAAAGTTGAAAATTAATTGACTCCTAAAAGAATAGAGAAATCGATTTTGCCTCGTTCCGTGGGTTACATTGTGTCCGTGTTGAAAATAATCGAAAGGCCCGTTCGATCATCCGGTAGTGCCTGACTCAACTCCTCGCACAGCCTCGCGACATGGGGCTCGTTCAGACGCCGCGCGGCGGAAATGCAAAATTGAAGCGCAATCAATAATTAACGTCCTTCATCGAATTTGCTCCTTTGCATTAGTGGCGCAGTCCGGTGGCGCCTCATATAGGCAAACTCACTGGTCGTTCGGGGTTTTTTAGAAGGCTGCTATCCCTTATTAGGGGACAATCGAACGAAATTCACTTTTTTCGTTTAGTTTCTTCCCTATGTGATTATATGCCTAATTTTTTTTTGCTTAGACGCGGCGCCACCAGACTGCGCCACTAATGCGAAGGAGCAAATTATATCAATGACGTTAATTATTGATTGCGCTTCAATTTTGCATTTTCGCCGCGCGGCGTCTAAACGAGCCCTTACAGTTGACACCTATAGTAGCGCAATTTTAGCTTTTAGCTTTAGGTGACATTTCTTGTCGTATGGGAACACTTGGCCGACATAAACAAGGGTTCAATTACCGCGGGCTGCCGTGAATCGAAAAAAACCTATTTTTTAACCCAAATCAGCAATCGCCACCCAGTGCAGCGAATCGATCGACGCGAATCGCTCCACTCACATTCAAGACGTTCCTAGCAGGGTTTTGGTGGACATGATTAATCTCTGAATCGTTAGCAACAAAACAGTACGGGGATTCATCACATGCCTGAATCGGATGGTGTCTGCTCGCCGTGCGCCGTTTCAGCTCACTTAGCACCCTGGTGTGCTGAAAAAGAAGAAAATCGAAGACCCCCGACGCCACTGTTTCCCTGTTGAGTGTTGTCTATGATGTTTTCCGACGGCCGACCGCTTGTTTTGCAGTTTACCAGGCCACGCCCATTTATGGAAAGTTGGCGAGCGAGCTGATGTTGACGACGGAACCGGATGGCAAAAGTCAGCCGGCCAGCCGAGCCGTGAGTGTGAGTATGATGCAGCAGACACCAGCCGAGAGTGCAAAAAAAGAGGGAGGACACGAACAGACGAGGGTATATTCCGTCTGGGTGAAGGGTAAAGGGTTACTCTGGGAGAACACAGAGAGAGACAACACAACACGCACATACACATTCGCACACGTACAGATACACACGGAGACGTACAACTACAAGGATGACGCTCGCCACTATGCACAAACACCACACTTTTTCTGTGTGTGCGGTCTAAAAACGAGCTCATCGGCGCTAGACGGGGCGCACGGCTACCCGGGTTTTCTTGGTTATCGTGGAACGAAGAGAGAGCGAATTTCTCGCATCTAAACAAGGAACAATGAACAATAAACGACGAACACGAACACCGCCGTTCGGGTCGTCATCGCCATTGAATGAACCGAGACGGCGACTTCCTAGCGTAAAGGCGAGTATAGGACAACAACAACAGCGGCGGCGTGGTCAAGGATTCCGATGACAACCAAATGACGGCGGTGTACTAGCTGAGAATGACGAGGAGACGAAGCTAGAGATGGCTACGCTAGAATCTTCAGTTCTTTCATGCGTCTGATCGCGTGGTAGTTCTTCGAACCGCACGCCGAACAAGTGATCAGCTCGTGCATGATGTGGTAGTTGCCCTGAAATCAAGTAAAAATCATGGTGTTAATTGATCACTAAGCAAAAGAAAACCCTAGGGAAGAAATAAGATCGACTATAATGAGCGTTGGACCTCTTACTAATCGGGATAGACATCAAGGAGGGAAAATTGAGTAAAAGGTAAAGGTAAACGTGCCGGCCTTTATCAGTCCCCTAAGAACGCGCCACGCATTCGTGTTCCACTCAGGATCGTGGAGGCTTGGTGAATGCATATTTGGCCTATACAATGACTTGCGGAGCCAGCCGCTGTACCAAGTTGGTGTCTTTAGCTTCCCAGACAAGCGTGGTATCAATTTACCCGACCCCGAAGGTATGAAAGGCTTGGTTAGCCAGACGGGGATCGATCGCTCGAGTGACGGGTGTTGGTAGCGCCTCTTACCACTGCACCACGCGCGCCCTTAGGGAAAATTGAGTAGCAATTTGGATTCGAAATTGCAACTCTAACGGTTGATCCGACAAGAGTTTCAAAACATTTTAACAGTAAAAGGTAAAAAGGTAGAGCGGTTTGCGCTGAGCAACTCCTGGGCGCACCACGCACACGCCATCCGCTGAGAAATGATAAACATGTGAATGATTATTTGGACAACATAGCAATCAATAGGATCAGCCAGCTATGTTAGTCAGTGTACGGGTGATATAGGTGATAGTAAAAGGTAAAGGTAAAGGTGCCGGCGTTGATCAGTCCCCCTGAGGATGCGCCGCCGCATTCGTGTTCCATTCAAATTCGTAAAGGAATAGTGAAAAGAAGAAATTCAATGACCTGGGGAGGGCAGCCGCTATACCAGTTCAGTGTCTTTACCTTGCCAGACAAGTCTGGTACCAATTTACCCGACCACGGAGGGATGGAAGGCTTGATCGCTCGACCGTGGCCCTCACAGCTGATAGTAATCGACTACTTGTCTCTCACAAACAAAACCGCTTCCGAGATCGCTAAGATGTTGAAGAAGGAACATTTCACCTCACAGATACCTACAACTAGGGTAAACTGCGCTCAGCGCTGAAACCCCTCGTCAGTGGAGCTGAGTGTGGTGCATGGTGCGACTGCTGGGAGCCAGACACGTCAAGTTAGCGCTGTTATTTACGAGGCGTTCCTGTTCTCTTTGTGTGAATGTGTGTTCGCAGCAGAAACTGATGGGAACAAACCGCTATTTAAAAACCGCAGAAACACAAGCAAAACACCAGCAAAACAGCCAGCAATAACAATAACTCAATAGCTCTGCTCAGTTATCGGAACGAAAAAGAGATACCATTAGAACTTATGTTGTTTCTAAGTTGAAAATTGCTATCAGAACTCGTCCGGCACCAAACTGCGGTCAACGGATTTTTCTTGCTTCTCTCTTGCTTTTCAATCGGGCCTCGCGGTTTGCTCCTACCCATGACTTGGCGATTGCTCATAAATCTAGCGGCCACCCTTTTTTAACTGTTCTTTACTTTTTGGATACCCGTTACGGAACAGAGCTTTTCCTGTAATTAAGCCCTTACTATGGCACTATATTCCTTTTTATCGGGGCTGCTTTTCATCATTGGTATCGTTGGTTGTTACGTTACCAATATTTAAAAAAATAAAATAAAATAAACCGCTCATTCTTGTTTCTCGAGAAAAACGAATTCGAACTTCGAATTTTTTCCAACGATTTTTTTGAATACGCGAAAACAGCTATTGGACATAAGCCAACCTATTTTTTCCAACGAAGTTTTTGAATACGCGAAAACAGCTACTGGACATATGACAATTAAGACTTGGAAAACTACGGCTAGGCTCTAGCGAATGGATAAACGTAAATCACTACATTCGTAACACAAGTTCCAAATTATAAAAATTATCTCTTCATCTTTGCCGCTCCCCTCAGAAATGGTAGATCATCCTCTTACCACCCCATAGCCGGCTGCTCCTCTAACTAACGACATTTTGAAGACTATTAGTGAATGTCATCCGCCTTAAAAGCACTCAGTCGTCATTTTCAACGAAACGTTATGTTATTTGGGTGAGCCGCTTAATAGGGTGTACGGTAGCAGATGCAGTATCGCTATTGTGTTCACTATGAAAATTTCTTTGAAAATGTTCAGAAACAAATGTTGCAAAGTGAATTGAACAAGGATTTGAAGAACAAAGAATATAAATGCTTTTATCACACCATGCTCGTTGAGCCGTCTTGAAAATCCGCTTTTCCACCAAAGAGCGGATAAAGAGCTGAGAGCTCATGGAGCTTAAATGCAGTTCACACTTTACTACTGTAAAACTAGTGCTTTAACGATTGATTGTGATACCATGGGTATATTGAACCTAGACCACAGAAGTCCAGGATACTTTAAGTTCGCGTCAAAATATCGAACATCACCCTTTGACTAGCTTAAGAACCAGAAAAGTGTAAAAACTATACCATTATCTCACATTCACAATCTGCATCATGATGTTTTCCGGTACCAACAGTGGACTGCGGCAAACGGTGCACGTCGGCGGACAGCATTTACCAGCAGAAACTGAAAGCAAATGGAATTGAAATAAACGTTTAGTAGTCATTTCAAAAATATGCTATTAACAGTAGAACAAAGAAGAAAAGAAAATTTTCAACAAATCCAATCGAGCGATATGGATTCATTGCAAGCTGAAGATATACGAGTTACACTGCTTTTCCAAGAAAACACGAAATCACGTTGCGCGTCAAGGGTCGGCCTATATTTAATTGCAAATACTTTCCCAGTATAAAAATCATCCTACAACATGTTCTTAAAAACTAATCATTTACTAAGAACTACAAAAAGTAACACAACATCTTAAAAACTCCATACGTCAGGAAAAGCAAGGGATGTTAGGGAAAGTGTAACGAAAATTAATTTACTTTTAATTTACTTACATTAATTTACTAACAAGCTCTAGAATTGAACAAGGGTAGACTCATACAACGGGAACAGAAACAAAGGCAAATAATTTGAAAGCACCGAATATCCTGCTATACGAATCATACCACCCAGAACTGCAGCGGATCAATAATACGATGAGAAACATGTCTGCGGTTTCTCTACATTCCAGCAATTCAAAAGAAAATAAAAATGCGACTAACCAATATCGTAGTAGTAGAGCGTCCCGAGCACAATCGACTTTCCATTGAACCAACCATCTGAATTCGGGACTCGTTAAAATGGTCGGAAGAAACAGTTAAGATAGAAAACAGCCAAGAAATCGAAGTGAAAACAATAAATAAACAAAAAGCACAAGGAATCTCACCTCGTCCGCAGTTGTTACAGCGCCAGTCAGACCACAGACAAGTCGCACACAACTGTTGCAAATAGTTTCGTTTACCATCGTACATCACCTTAACGAGTTTTCATCTTCGGGAAATTACTATCCCACTTAATTTTCGAATTCGGAAAAAAAGAGTGATAAATGCTCAGGTAGATATTCTATGAGAGTATCATACAGAGAAATGTTGTGTGCCAATGTTGAGACAAAATAA
This sequence comes from Nippostrongylus brasiliensis, assembly GCA_030553155.1. Taxonomy (NCBI): domain Eukaryota; kingdom Metazoa; phylum Nematoda; class Chromadorea; order Rhabditida; family Heligmosomidae; genus Nippostrongylus; species Nippostrongylus brasiliensis. The sequence goes on along the minus strand of CP130732.1, from coordinate 33,156,094 downwards.
TCATCAAAAATGATCGATCAAACTAAAAGAAACGAGGAAATCGGTCGAAAACACAGAGTATGGTGGACGAGAAATACACAAGACAATTTTTTGCAACTTAAGATGGGCCAGGCGGAGGAACGTATAAACCTGATTTTTCCCCCATAGGTTAATATTTCACCCGAAGTTCACCCACGAAATGATACCCATCCGTTACATGTTATCAACAGCTCCTATATCTCTCCCATTTCAGTAATTTTCTACTTGTTGAATCCTTGGAAAAGTAAATTACAGTAGAGAAGAGACATGATGCTTTTCAAAAAACACGTACTGCTCAAGTCCGATGTGAGCCTCTAAAGAAAATAATATGTAAATAAACCAAATATGAATTAAACACTTCGTGAATTCACATAATGTTACTCAGAAATCATTCTCATACCAACAGGAGAGGAAAGGGGAAGAGGCCAGGATGTAGCATAAAATCGACAAATGATAAGTCTCTCATAAATCTGCCCACAGGCAATCTTCCCATTAAGTCAACAAAGTTGTAAGCATCGACAAAAGTAAGAAGAAAACAATTCAATGTGAGAAACACAGCTAACATTTGGAATAAAAAGTAATCCTTACCTGGGTGGCTTCCAATTCAAGATCAGAAGCTACCCCTGAGGAACAATTTCACTCAATAAATAGACCAAACAGAAATCTGTAACATTAAACGCACTGACCTCTGTAGGTGGTCCAAAATGGCAGACGGGCGATAGAAAGAATACGCCGTCAACAAGCGGATATCGATCGTAAACCTAAAAATGGAATAGGAAATATGGTAGGTCAAAGAATAATAGTGTAATAGGAATCGATACAAAAAGATAAAAAAATAAAAGTAGCGGAATCTCACAATCATGTCGCGATGGCATCCGACGCAAGGCACAACACGTTGATTGTGAGCGCCCAACGTTTTCAGAAGGCAGAGGCGCACATCGTCACCACCTTGTGGGCAGTCATCTTCCATCTGAAATTTATTTTTTATTTTTCCGCTATTTTGCAATGAAAGATAACTATTTCCTTTCTGGGTTCGAACGTGGCCTTTCTTAGAATGAGCGCCATCCGTATTATTCGTTTTGCGCTACAAACAACTGCCGTCACAAAGGCAGCTCGTTTAGAAGGCGTTTGACGTCAGCACGGAAAAACACCTAGCTCATCGTCTTTCAGAGGATTTCTATGTCTCAGCGGGCAGAAATAACCAGCGCTGTCACCGAAAAAGAAAAGATGAGCATTATACGTTACTATTTCACTTATTTATGTACTACGCCTTGGAATCAGCCAGAAAATCGAAAAAACCGTCAGAGACTAAAGAAATTACTTGACAAAAAGAATTTTCGCTAATGCAGCTGTAACAGGTGCTGCTGACACCCTCACGAACGAGCGACCGATCCTTGCCCGAGTTAACTAAACCTTCCACTCCTTCGTGGTTTGGTAAACTGATACCAGATTTGTCTGGGAAGGTGAAGACACTGACGTGAACAATGACTGATCCCCACAAACTATTGTATAAATTGTGGATTGTATGAAAAATGTTTGTAAATTGTAAAAAAAAACAAATGGAATGCGTTGATCAATCCCCTGAGGGTGTGCCATGCATTCGCCTTTCATTAAGACTAGTAGACGCAAATGCGTACTTGACCTAAACATTCAGATGCAGAAGCCACCTGGGCTCAGATTCATCATTGGTGAACCCCCGATAACCCCGAGATAAAGCCCAACGGCGCCCATTTTGGTCTACTTATCCTAAACTTCTTATGTTAAACCCAATCTCTCACCGACTCTGCCGTCTGGTTCTGGCTCCGCAGCGGTTTTGGAGACCGCTCGTCCGTTCACGAATCTCGGCCCTGGTCAGTGTCTTCACCTTCCCAAACAAGTCTTGTCCCTATTTATCCTATTCCGGATGAAAAGCTTGCTTAGCCCCAGCGAGGACCGATCGCTCGACCGTGCGGGTGGATGTAGCGTCTCTTAGCACTGCACCATAGGCGCATTGCAGGTGGGCAATAATTGTAATCATATCAATTACTGATAAAAATGCGGATTATTCACGAAAAGGGTCTATCGGTCAATCCATTGGACCACCGAACGAGTCCAACATGCCGAAACCCGACCTCGCCGTGGTGCCGCGCTGGCGGGGGTGCTCGCTCTGCAGTCTACCCAATTGCTCCTCATTTCTATTCGCTGTCTTCACTGTTCAGCTGTATTCACTTTCGCTCTGTATTTGCTGCTGTATTCACTGTACTCGCTGCTGTATTCTCTGCTATATTCCTCGCTCGCACGCTATTCAGAAGAATGGAGAGCCGACAACTACCAACGACAGCCCGATATTTTTTCCCTCATTTTGTTTGATATTTAGCTTTGTTACAAATACTCGTAGTATTGACGATGCTGGATTATTGGCAAAAATCGCGACTCATGAGGAATGACGGCCTAAATGAAACGAAATGAAGGGATCGGTAGGCAAAGAGTTTGTGGTGTAGTCAACTGCCACGGAAGAGCCTGAGGGGTAGGCTCGATTCCAGCGTAAGTCGCGATTTTTGCAAAAAACAGCTTTCAAATATCGGTACTGTGTGGGTTGAGGGGTGAAGCCTGAGGATACCGAAGACCAAGAACGGGGTTGCGGAGGAGCTTTGAGACTTTCACCCTAACGAAGTGCAGTGGACATGTAAGATGAGCGAAAGATCTTCCTCTTCAAAATCTGGACTTGGTTAATGAGAGTATTTCGGCAACATCAATTATCAAAGAAAATATCATTTTTTGAGACGTGTATTTTCGAATACGAATTCTCGTAGCCGAATGTGAATTGTAGCAGATTTTTCTGAAAAGCTAGGGCCTCAGGAAATCCTCCTCTACTTGCTGCACCAACCCCCAACCCATGTAGCCCCCGAATGTGTTTACCATATCTGTCATAAGGGCCCCTTCAGACTCTACTGTGGCAGTAAACCAGATAATTAGAACTTTGTTGACAATATGGATGGTTTTCGCCCCAAAATCGTGAAAACGGATGTCAGATTCATGATGAGCCCCTCGATAACCTTATAAAGCGAATTATCCGCGAAAAACAGTTTGATTTTGGAATGACATACTGCGCTGCTGCAGCGGGTACCTATCTTTCATCATTACTGCGTTGCTGCAACAGTAAAGTGTGAAAGGGCCTAAAAATTCCGGCAAGAGAAGCCGAATATCTTCACTAATCTGAGAAGAGCCAAGAGTTGTTTGTCCGGATGTCTGGACGATTACAAAACAGCGGCTGGTGGTGGCTTTCTCACCGTTTACCACTGAAATCATTTTTAGTAACCCGTTGTACAATAACCCACACTTCATTCACCAGCCGTTCAGCGATGTACTAGCCGACCCATTTGATATGAAATGAACAGAATGTGACTTTTCTATGTAGGTTCTATGTGAACCATATATGTTTACGTATGATACGAAACTATTCTGCTATTTGCCGCTTTTTGTTTAGCGGTTTATAGACGAGAACTAGTTGAAGGACTTATATATTTGGAGATGCCAGGTTATTCGCAAAACACTGACATGTCAGTGTTTTGCGAATAACCTAGCATCTCCAAATATATATGTTTACGTATTTATTGGTTTACCATCGGTAGACCGATAAGCTGGAGGTATTAAGAATGTATCATTAGCATTGTATTTCATTGTTCAGCTGTTTTATTGTTGTTTTCTTGTTGTTGCTTGACGAGTGCTCCATTGATGTGACCACCGGAGCCAGGAGGATAAGCCACTTTGCAGCCAATAAAGTTAATTCTAATGTGTGAGACAAGATGAACATACCTAGCGCACACGGAATCACAAGGAATGAGGACAATGGTTACCCCATTTGAGGATGTAGGATGTTCGTAGCACTAGGAAAGATATCGCCAGCACTGCAGCCTACAAGCCATTTGGACAAAATACGGTGGACTTTGCGACTAGTCTTGAAGAGCCCACCACCGAAAGCGCCATGACTCACGATGCTCGTGGTCCCGTTGGATCATGAATGGGCCAGATCGACCACGGAAGTGAAAACGCCGAGGACTCCAGATGCTGGCGAGATCGTGAGAACGCTGGAGGAGAGCAGACGAAGCCCACCGCCGTACAGGCTCAAGTTTGGCGACCAGTAGGAGGCCACCGAGAGGACAGGGAGCGAACGACTTCAGAGAGAAAGAGAAGCTCCTTTAAAAGGGAGGCACTACCGGTGCCGGAAAAATATCGTGGAAACATGACGCTGCCTTAGGCGTGGTCACCTGACAGGTCACTAACCACGAGCTCTCTTCAGGCCTCTGAAGACGACCAGCACCTCGAAACGTTAGGCCGTCTGATAAATCGGTCCACCTACCACGTTGTGCGGCAGAAGAACTAAATTAAACCGCTATAGAAAGAGTCGCATCGACTAACATCTAGAGCTGGTTGCCAGATCGGCAATGCTCTAACGGTGGATCACGGGCTTGTAAAGACGACGAAAGAGTGGAAACATTAGGCCAATAATAAATACTGGTCCAATTACTAGCCTCGTCCGGTATAGAGAACTAGTATAGCCTCACCGATCGGTAAGCCGTTCGGGTCACTTACCACGAACCATGTTTAGGCCTTTAAAGACGACGGGAAGGTCGAAACGTCAGGCCGTTAATAAATAATTCCACCTAACAACCTCGGCAAGACATACTAACGTACTACTACCGAAGTACTAACATCAATGCCGAGGTTCAAAGAAGAGAGAACATGGAAGTTGTTACCCACTGTTAGGGGTGAGCGGTCGGTTGGTGGCAGAAAGCCGGTGACATCTGCAGCAGAGCGATAAGGTGACTGGTGGTCGACAGCACCACTGAGGGTTAAACGAAGCCGACTTCGCGAACAATCTGCCGGATCAAAGTTAACCTTAGGTATCGCTAAGCAAAAACTTAGTACTGAATGGGATGGAATTCGATTTCCAAGCGCCATTAAACATCGTTATTGCTGCCATATGTATATCTCATAGCAAAACTTATCAGACATGGTAGCCACAACCTACCGCCCTGACGGTGGGTTACGGGGTAAGTCATCGACTTTCCCTCGTCTTTGCGATTATCGCTGGTTGCGATATCATAAAAATACGAAGAGTTCCAGAATCTGGAATGGCCAACACGTCTGGAAGACTACATACTACCCAGGCTTGATGTCCATACGCAGAGTTATCCGCAAAATTCATAGGGACAGTGGAGAGAACGGTATCCAACCACAACCGTTAGAATGGAGGAATTTGTTAAACAGCAAGTAGCTAAACCGCTGTAATCTAGCGATGGAAACGGTGAGGTGATTTCCCTTCGAATGCATTTTCATTTGGTATTCATAACAATTTGTCAAAAATGCTAGATCGAATGCGGCTTTTGGCAGGGTAACCCAACCGGCCTCTAGCCAGGAACTGCGTTCAGCTGTCTGAAGACGATAGGCAGGTCGAAACGTCAGGCCGTCCAATAAAGTTTCTAGCGAACAATGCGACGGACCACCTTCCCGGCTCACCTCCCACGCTAGGGTAAACCAATTGAGTTACAGAACAGATATCCAGTAGGCCCCACATGCTGGATCTGATGAGAAGCGAGATGGAAAAGAAGAAACCCAGCACTCTTGCGGTGGATCACGCGAAGAATTATTGATTTCTTTCGTTTTTTACGGTCTTTTCGCTGTGATTGTAAGGGTCCGTCTAAAATGCTAGGGTCGATACGGCACTTGGCCGGACAGTTCAATGATAGTCAAGTTTCGAGCCAATTTTTAGGCCTCTGAGCACGACGTTCATGTCGAAACGTTAGGCCGTAATAAATCTGATCCACCATACTAACCTTGTTCGGCAAAGCAGGATACGGATTTCAATAATTAAAGCATTTGTACACTATAATTTTTCCACGCGTCAGACATGCTAGGGATAGTTCGGCGCTCGGCCGAACAGACCAAGGATAATAAGTTTCGAGTCATTTTTAGGCCTCTGACAACGACGAACAGGTCGAAACGTCAGGCCAATAAATTTTGATCCACCTTCTAACCTCGCTTGGCACAGACGCATAGTTTTTAACCCCAGGAGTAGAGCTGCCACTTGTGCCTGTCTTCAACTCTCAATAAATGGTTGGAAGAAGCTCCTCCTAACTACAGCCCACCGGCAGAACCAGGACAAGTCCTGGTACCGATTAGGTAGATTGGTCAACCATTGAAAAAAACGCTGTCCAGGACAACAGGATTGCCTCTGAAGCTGAGGGAACAAAGATGAACCATGACTCAAGTTGCCAGATCGGACGGGGCGGTGTGCTTCCAACATGATATGACCGTAAGCATGAAGCATGAAATGAACCATGATTTGTGTATCTTATAAGCTTTTAAGCTAATCCAGCAACTTCTATAATTTCCAATGGATTGCTTATCGGATGAATTGGAACTGAAGCCACTAATGTCGAGAAGGAATTAAGAAACATCCAAAGTATTAGGGGTAGAATGACTACCAATAGGAATGAAGAGTAGGGTGTGATAAGGTAGATTTGACAAATGTAAGCATGTTGAATATATAAGTGGAGTGAGTGGTAGCAATAAAGAGTCCAACCCACTGATCGTCTACTGACACCGTAACTGGCGATCAGGATGAGATGCAGCGGCAGCGGTGGCACCATGGTTCTCCAGCTGGAGAGGACCAGAAGCCGCCCGAGGAGATGTTCGAGCCGCTAGCCGCGAGTACGAGGAAGAAGCCGAAGCCGAAACGGAAGTCGCAGTCGTACCCCACAGTCGAGAAGCCGCCCGTCGACTGCGCTTGAACAGCACCTCCAGATCCATAGTTATGTGAACAAAAAATTAAGAAGAAGAGGCTTGCTTTGCAGTGGGTAGTGTGGTCTCGGCGGTGGAGCCGTGTCAGAAACGCACGGCTGTGGTTACGCCCCAAGTGGAGTAAGTGGTAAGAAAAAAGAGTCTAACCCACTGATCGCCTACTGACAGCCGTAACTCAACGAAAGCCACCAATCGGCAGAGAACAAGTTCAACCATGAGAACCACGGCGACCTTGGACACTTCTTCTACCAAATTTTCTCTAGAAGAGAGTACGAACTCGGGTAAGTGCGATCATCGATACCCTATTAATCACCATCTCCAACGAAGCAGAGCAGGTGATAAGTTAATCATAAATAGAAGAAAAGTCGGGTCACTATGAAAGGCTATTTTAGCAGTCCGACGAACGTCAAACGGGATGAATATCAAACACTCAGTTCGGAGAAGCACACTGCACTAACTGGCTGCAAGCCTGAGCTCAAAACTTGTACAGGAAGGAGTAGCACTAAGACGGTATGAATTATTTACATCATTTTCATTAATGACGGACCGCGTGGTGCAGTTGTAAGAGCCGCTACTGACATCTGCACGGTCGAGCGATCGATCCCGGCTCGGGCTAACCAATCCTTCCATCCCTTCGGATGTTGGGTAAATTGATACCAGACTTGTCTGAGAAGGTAAGGATACCGACTCGGCAGAGCGGGCGGCCCCCGCAAGTGACAGTATAGGCCAAATTCGCATTCAGCATGCGCCTCCGGTTTCGAATTGATTACGAATGCGGCAGCGCGTCCTTAAGGGACTGATCAACACTGATACGTTCCCCTTTACCTTCTTTACGGTGACTTGCGGCGCTAGACTGAATCCATTCCGGAGCCATTGTTACAGTCTGCAACGTTTCCAAAGCGAGCGCCGCAAACAGTTTTATAGTGCTTTTCTACTCCTACCGAACGGTGCCTTGAACGTTTTGATAAGTGCCCTAATTGACGAGGATTTTGATCTTGAATCCGAATACTTGTAAATATCCGATTACTTGTGACTCAACCTAATAAATTCATTTATATGAAGGCACTTTCGACGACCACCAAAATATCCCCATCAGTATGTTGTCGTCCCCGACAAAGCCAGCACTGAAGCGGCGGTCTGCAATAGTCAATGACGGTTTGTCATCTTCTTCCAAAGGTGTCCGACGTGCTTGCCGAGGAATCGACGAAAACACAGCGATAGGGCACGTAAATGTCAACCGAAACAATCGTCCTCGATCAAGCAGGCGCCGATCGCTGACGCTATAACAAATCATAGACGAATGGAGCAGTTTGAGTAATGGCAGTAGATCCTGGGTAGCTTCAACTAACGAGGGGTTCAGCTGCTTCGTTTTCCGTTGGGATTATAGATTTCACCTGGAAGGATAGTTTACCAAAAGACAGAAGAGGTGTCAGAGAACCAGGGCCTAAATTCATGACGGGTATCGGCACAATTTACCCGAGAATAAACCCCGGTGGGCGCGATTATTCGCATTCATGAACGCGCCGCGGAGTTTATTAGGGGGATATCGCGGGTCTATTCCACTCCGCGGCGCGTTCATGAATGCGAATAATCGCATCGACCGAGGTTTATTTTCGGGTATAATGTGCCGATACCCGTCATGAATTCAGGCCCAGAACGAGAAATAATCCCCTGCAAGGGTCAGCCGTTGTTCAAGTGAATTTTTTCACTTTCCCAGCTGGTCTGGTACCAACTAACCCAATCAAGATGGGATGATCGGCTAGGTTGGTCTTGGGCAAGAATCAGCCACTCAATCATACGGGTGAAAAGCGGCATCCCCTACCACTGCACAACACGTCTAGAAAGGAGTGAAAGTCAGTTATTACCGTCAGGATTAAACTATAATTGTTTTGCTCTCACTGCCTTAAATACTGTAAAACCGATCATCGATCGGTTCGATAGTATTTAAGGCGGTAAGAGCAAAATAGCAAAGCAGAGATTATCGGAATGTCCTCTAAAAATCCCCTCCAGAGCCTAAATTCATGACGGGTATCGGCACAATATACCCGAGAATAAACCCCAGTCGGCGCGTTCATGAATGCGAATAATCGCGCCGACCAGGGTTTATTCTCAGGTAAATTGTGCCGATCCCCGTCATGAATTTAGGCCCAGCAGCTGTATAGGCTTCTGGTTGAAGGCCAAAGGCCAACCGTATTGATCGATCGGTTCGATAAATGGATAGTTGTCACGCAGCGCATTATCACAGAATAATTATAGACTCAAGATTGGTTACTATGGATGATTACCAGCTTTTTTTCTGTGGAAGGACTACGGACTCTATCTATGATGTAAAACTCTTCGACATTATTTCGTGGAACTCTTCCGTGCCATTAATCAGGGTTTTATAGAATCGGAGGGCTCTACGAAATTCAGCCCAGAGCCATTTCAAGCCGCTTAGCCTGTCATTATGCTGTCATGGGAAGTGCAACGGCACTTGCTCGATCTTAATGCTGCAGCGAACGTGAATAAGAATTTCAACTGCTTCTTATTTATTTTAAACTATTGGTACTACTCATTCGTCATTCCCTGAACTGCAAAGCACCAATTTCGCCGGCCAAGAAGCTGGAAGCGAACCAAACTTTCAGACATGCTTATGATGACTTTTGGATTCCGTATGTAGGGAATGACGTATAGGTCCACATCAAGAGAACATCTCTCTTAAGCACCCAGCAGTTGGCGCTCATTTTTCGCTGTAAAAACTACGGTTCCGTTAAGCAATCAGAAGTTAAATGAAGGTGTATGATTCGCCGCGCCCCTTCTGCAAAAATTATAAGGTTCGCTCCAAGTGAACCTTATATTCAAAGCCCTCGGAAAGTTATGTGGGAGAAATTAAATCCGGAAAACGCTCGTTTCGTTTCGTGGACGACGAGGCGACACAGTAACCTCATTACAGCCGAAGGGGAACACTTCGATGGACCCCGTTCCAACAGGCAACAGCGCAAAACAAACTCGTAGAAACTTCAACGACAACGGCTGCGAACACGGTACGATGCACCATGCTGTTCTCGTTACTCAGAGCTACATATACCGGTCCAAGACAGAGATTCACCTGAACGGGTTCCATGAAACAAAACCGAATCGAGGTCGGCGCATTGTTGTATGGAGAGTTGGGAAGCAGGAAAGTCGAGTGGATGATTCTGAACTTCTTTCCGTAGTTTGACATCTATGGACCGTATAAAAGCTCAGAATCTTCCACTCCACTTCCCTACGGCCGCTGATATTCTCCTGAGCGATGAGCACCTCGATTGTGTTTCGACGACACCCGTCTGGACTAGCCTCTTACTAGGGAAGTTAGTGAGCGTGCCCCAAAGATCCCGAACGAGATCTATGTAGTTTTGTAGAGCATCGAGCGGGGATCACAACAATGTAGTTTATTTTTGCTCAGCGCGATGGTTTTTTTGCGATTTTCAGACCAGCCACTGGCACTCAGTAAAAAAGAATTACATTGCAGTGATCCCCGCTCGATGCTCTACGAAGCTATGTAGGTCTCGTTCGGAAACTTTGGTGCACGCTCACTGACCTCCCTAGTTAGAAGTGCCGACTATTGCATTCACCAAAGTCGACTTCATCCAACGAGCTGGATGGTGTTCGCCAGACAACGATGCAAATAGACGTTGCGTTGCGCCAACTCATTCAGGAAAGCCGGCCCATCTATGTATCTAGCTGGCCCCACTATAACATGACTTCACCTTTCAGATACTGTAAAACTCAAGCTTCCCTCAAATTGAACCGCATCTTTCATAGTCACAATGAACAAAAAAATTGGCTCTCACGTGAACAGCGTGTTGCCGCAGGTGGCCGAGAAAGCAAACGGGCGTAAACAGCAAGTGCATTCGAACGCCCAGCCTCGTGAGAACACTTTATCTACTGCTGCGATAATGTAAAAAGAAGAAGACAAACACCGACAAAAACATACCACGAACACCGAAACTCTCAAGTTAAGCAGCAAATAGGCCAAGCGGATCGAAAACCGAGAGGCTGCCCAGTGAACGTTCTCCAGCTACGTTACTGATGAGTAGTAAATCACTTCTAGTGTGGCTTACTCAAGCATAATGATAATAAATAACGAAAATATTAACCTGCCTCCACTCAGTATTTTCAAGTACCGAGTTTTTCACATCCTCAGAGCAAATACTGAAGCTCTCCCAAGTAGTTTTTTGGCCGACTGAAGCAAACAATTTTTAGAATTCAGTTCCGTCTCAATGGGTGGTCTCCCGCCCTCGAGAAGCCTACTGCCCACGAATCGCGTGTTACCCAGGTAAATGAACACCGTCCAACCCTCCGGGAATCTTTCTCTCTTGGATCTGTCTAAATTTTCATAAACGTTTCGTAAACAGACATCGCTTTGAAAAAAATCCGAAAGCACAAAGCCGCGTATCGATTACCCAACACCTACATTTCCCTGTTGCCAAGCTAGATCTGTTAGAAAAAGAAACAATTCCTTCTAATTTTTTTCATTCCCAGAAGTTTTACCGTTCAAAGAAAGCTCAGAAACCCTAACCACCCGTCTTTAGAGTCCCTTTAGAGTTCCAGTTGAATCTGTCTAGATTTTCAGAAACGTTTCGTAAAGAAACATCGCTTTGAAAAAAAATTCCGAAAGCATAAAGCTGCGTATCGATTACCCGGAACCTACATTACCCTGTTGCCAAACTATAATTGTTAAAAAGGAGACAACTCCTTCGAAAATTCTTTTCATTCCCCGAAATTTCATCGTTTCGAAAAAGCTCAGAAACCCTAATCACCCATTTTTAGAGTTCCGCCATCGACGCCCTCTGATAAAGGAAATGAAGAACTACGAAAAGCTCAATTCAGGTCCTGTACGTAATGGAAGAGTTAACTGTACGAGCTCCGAATATCTGATTTCGCCTTTAAGTGAAAGATTAGTTGATTAGGCAGCCATTCGCTGGAATACATTTTCTCCAGCGAAATTGGGGGGTGATTTTCTTACAATATCAACCATTAATCCCTTAAGGTAGGAGGCCGCACGTTCGATGACCAAGAAACAATGTAAGAACAACACTAAATGAAGCAATTAAAAGCATATATGTTACCTTGATGTGAATGCCGTTGAATTTGGACATTGGGATGATCGACAGTAGATTGTCGAAGTTCTCCCGCCTGGCGAACACCGAACCGTTCACGCGGACCTGAAAACAACGAAAACAAATTGCAAAACTGAACGAGAAATTATCTGAGGAGGAACAACAATGAACGCCGGGCTTCAATTGTAATTGTAATTGTAAAGTATTTTTGAATAGCCTGACTGTGTTCGCCAGGTCCCCACCAATCGTTCTATCGAAATTTTTTTCACCGAAAATCAAAAGTGGGTGAACTTGATAATCGCACAAACCTAAAATGAGGAAGGGTAGTGATCGCCTGATTCAGTGGCTTGAAACTGGAAATCAAAACCATGGGGTTCCGTAGAATAGATTACGAGAGGACCTCTGCTCATTACTGTGTGTTTTGAAAGCCTGCTCAAGAAAAGGTTTCCGTGTGGAGCTTTTCTTCAACTACAGGTTTCGCACTGTTCTCAACTAAGACCAAATTCAGTCAAAATTATAGAGGATTACTGAACGACACCTCAGGCTATAAAAAATCATTCTGCTCTTTCGAACTTCAATCCTGACCTGTTGAATAACATAACTGTGAAAGAAGATTAAGTGAAGGATCTGGACAGTAAACACTCGAGGAGGACGAGTTCGCGTACCTGTTCATCCTCAAAAAACCAATGTTTGTCGACGTTATTGCGCAGTAGATCCGGTTGAATGCAGCACCTCAGCTCACCGCCTCCGGTGTCTTTACGTCCCCATCGTTTGCCGTCGCTTCGCGATGAGCCCGAACGTCGACGAAACTCGTCCGAATCTGAATAGATGTAGATGAAATACGACGTGTTTGGAGGGAAATATTTGTTCTGCTTTATGATCTGGAAACCAGGTAGAGCCTTCCTAGAAGTGGTTACGGATCTAAGGTTGCAAAGGATTGCAATGTGCAAAGTCTAAGTCCACATTTCCTACCGCAAAAAAAATAGACGGTAACAACATTATTTGACAATAAAACAAGTTCAAGCAGTCTTAAAGCGAAAATGTACAAAACACCGTCACACTGAAAACTGAACATTTGGTCTAAAAATAGAAAATCTAAGAGAATCAAGTGCAGACATGAAAGAGTCCCAGATTTTTTTATATTGCATTTTTTAAGCTTTTCGCAGCTACACAGGGAAATGATAGATCACCGTAGCCCACTGTATAGCGGGTTTTCGTTGAAAAACCGGGGAGGTAAGCTAGAATAAAACAATTAGCGTTGATCAGCACCCGAGTTTACGCCGTGCACTCGTACAGTTCAATTTGCCGGAACCGCACGTTAAATGACGAAATTCTGATGTTTCGCTCTATTCTAGTTCATCACGCGTGTTTTCCCCCGGCTGCAGCCCCTATTTTTGTTGGAGAGCGTAGCCGTCGATGGTCGAGCGAAGAGGAAGGGGTGGAGCGAAGTGACGGAGTGAATAGCTTTATACGTAGCTGACTAAAAACCCCTAAGCCTCTGTAAGAGGATCAGGCCTCCATTTGCCGAGGATACCATATCAAGGCAGCTGCAAAAAGCGACTAGGCCTTCGAGCACCTCCCTCCCCTGCCGTCCCGCCGCTGGCGTTCCTCATCCATCGCATACGGGACGCGGGGAGCGAGCGAAATAACAACATACAATTCTCGAGTACCCACTGAAAAACATGTTGTTCGTCGCGTAACAAACCGATTTGCTCTCAGACTCGTCCCTACGGCCCAATCGTTGTCGACGAGAGGATCTTGGAACGAGGTTTAAATGGTCAGAAGAAAGTGCTTATTAAATCGTGGGGCACTAAACGTGAAGTTACAACCTTTAGGTACCGGAAGGTCCCTCCTTCTATGGTTCTTACCCTAGCCCCGGGGTCCTCCTCTCAAATGGATAAGAGACGTGCCGCTGATGAACGTGAACAGATCCTTCTGTAGCTGACTAAAAACCCCTAAGCCTCTGTAAGAGGATCAGGCCTCCATTTGCCGAGGATACCATATCAAGGCAGCTGCAAAAAGCGACTAGGCCTTCGAGCACCTCCCTCCCCTGCCGTCCCGCCGCTGGCGTTCCTCATCCATCGCATACGGGACGCGGGGAGCGAGCGAAATAACAACATACAATTCTCGAGTACCCACTGAAAAACATGTTGTTCGTCGCGTCAGTAGCGACGTCGCGACGCGACGTTGCGAGCGGCACCGTTCTGGCTTCATGCCAGCAAAACAGCTCACTCGGTGCAGCACCTAATCACTCTGCATTGACCCTACGACACTCACCTACGGACACAAACAACGTCAGCAAGAGATCAAGAAGCACGAAGTGGGGTTTTGTAGAAAAATAAAGTGAACGATAAATGGTGTTTTCAAGTCAGCGGCGTCGAAAACCGGCTTTGTTTAATGTCACACTCGATATCAAATGTTGAGGAGGAGCTCGAATATCAGTGGTCAGAAAAGTACGAGGCTATTTTGCCAATAGCGTTCCACGGTTCAGAGGGAGATTCGTTCAATCACGGCGACAGTACGATTTTTGGTCACTGAACATTGAACATCTTCGTTTAAAAACCTAAAACTGGACATCAAATGAATTGCTTTCCCCACCCTATGAACGATTGGTAAACAAACGCCCGACTCCTTACCCTCTCTTGCTCAAGGAGTAGCACAGAAGTTCACAAAGGTACACCTCAGGGTGATCCACATGAAGTGTTACGCGCTTTAGGAAAGCCATTTTCAGGCATTCCTTGCATTTGCGCGCCTTTCTATCCCGTTATTCGTATTTCCCGTTTCTTTTAGTGCTAATATGGTCAGCCATATTCCCCTTTTCCATTCAAAAATGATTTCACTAGAGGACCCTATGGATTTCGCCATCTGGTCGATCCTAGAGCAAAAAGCCTGCTCTTTTAGACATGGATCACTAATTTCGCTGAACAGAGCTCTGGAGAAAACATGGAACGAAATTTCACCGGAGATGATCGCACGCATTCTCGAAAATTTCCGGAAGAGATTGGACGCTTGCATAAATCCAATCCAATGGTGGCCGTTTCGAATGTGATGTGTGAAGTGTTCTGAGAATTTTTTTTGCCTTTCCGATGAATGTACTTTTATCTTATTTGCTCCGTTCAATGAAGAGTTGCAAGTAGGTTTTGTGTAACACTTCATATGGATCACCCTGTATGAGCAAAAGTTGAAGTGGTCGCCGTCGAATGGTCCGCTAAGGACACGCCATGCACTCGTCTTTTCTTTGGTTATCGTGAAGCCCTAGTAAATGCGTACTTCGCCTACACGACGACTTAAAAGAGTCAGTAGCTGCATCGATAGGTGTGTTCACCTTTTCACAGAAGTATAGTGAAAGCATGTTCATAGACCTATTAACGCAACCTTTCAAATTACTGAAGTGAACACCTGCAACCTTGGATGCCCTCATGCAGCTTCTACTTTGACCACTGGATAGCGAGGTTCACAGCTCCAACCTGTATGTCTGACGGCGATAACTACTTGATCCGCTACTCATTCGACCATAAATCGTCAAGAGGAAAACAAAAGTGCACTCCGAAATTTACGTCGATTCTCCTCGCTGCTAATCGTGTTGTTTTCGTCATGAGAGCGCCGTGAAAAACAACGAGACGAGTTCCCGCCTCTCATCGAGCGACGTGAAGTCCCCATATCCAGCGCCAAGCGTATTTTACTGCCCATTTACCGTGAGGCCTGAATAACTGGTAAGTACCCCTCGGTAGAAGCGATGCCCCCAGCAGCGCGTTTTCTAGTTGCTACAAGCGCCCCTGCGGCCGGCCTAGTTGAGCGCCCCCGCGGTCGGCCTAGTTGGGCTAGTGTAGAGGTCGAAAACAAGCCCATAAGAACGCCCAATTCACCTCACTACGACTCTACTAGCCGCGGGCGCGAAGTTGCGTGGAAAACAACTGACGACGGCGGACTGTTCCTCGGGGGAAAAGGGGCACAGCAGATGGAAAGTGAACGGCTAGTGACGCAGGGTGACGGCTGCAGCAGCAAACAGTGCCTGCGGATCGTTAAAAAGCGATGTTTAAAAGGCCAGAATCGTAGATCTGCTAGAGGGCAAGCCATATGACCAGCAAGCAAAGGAAAGAAACTGCAGAGAGATGGCTGCAGAACCAGATGGCCGTTCTCTTCGAAAATAGCCCAGGAAAAAAACACATGAGTCATAAAAGTATAGGCATAAAAAGAAATTACCACTCGAAAGTTCCGACCTCCACCTGGAGCAAATTTTTTGAATTGTTTATGGAGTTATTAGGGCGCCGATCACGAATCAGACATCCGTTTTCAAAGATACCGTTGATTTCGGTAGGAATGAGTACAAAACTGCTGCCTAGACTTATTGCAATGTACCCTGGACGATCAAAATCCTATAAATGTCAGTTCAATCGATAATCTCGACCCCGCCAAATATACCAATCCGTAACCACCTATACCTGCCAAAGTTGGCGCCGAACGTCAAATTTGTGACCGGCACTTTAAACAGCCCCTCTAGACGAAATTTCAGCGGAAAATTCATTTGACTAAGAATGGATGCATGGTGTCGAAACTTTTAACTAGGACCAGACAAGAGAACTCATTTCCTTGAAAAATAGGTAAACCATACCTTAGCGACTTTTCGCTTGCATTAGCTGGTGAACTATAACGCATTCTGCTGTGAATTTCTTAGTCGGTATCGAATACTTCCTTGGTCTGTGGAGCATCACTACGAGCTGTTTTCCAAACGTTTACACCCCGATAATGAAGACAAGGTCGGGACGTCAAACAAAAAAATGTATACCTTCCCGGATAGATAACGAAGAACCGTGACTAATCAACAAACAGGGTACGAACAGGACATACAATCCACAAAGAAATAAGGAAATATCAAACGAAATAGGAAAAATAAACAAACAACCACTCAAGATGATACAAGAAGAAAGAAGAAAGGAATATGTACAGAGGAACAGCACTGCCCAGTAGTGAAGATGAAGAATACAGGGTGACATCGAGTATCACCAGCAACAAGCAAAAGTGCAGGATGGAGGAAAGACGTTGATAGGAGAACTCTACAATCATTTAAATCGGACTTTTACAGTGAGGAATAGCAAAAAAATCCGGAACATCCATGCTAACCAACTAATTAAAAGGTGAGCATGGACCTGCTCCGGATTTTTTTTACTGTATCTCCCTGCAGAAGTCCGAAAATAGAAATGGTGCTTTATATCAAACTTGCAAAAGGCACTGCAAAATTTGCCGCACCCTAGATAGCGTGAAAACGCTGCTGCCAGCTATTCAAATCGTCCAAAAGGGCAGAAAAAGACGTCAACAGCAGTCATGTGGATGTTACCGTGGCGCTGTTTTCCTTCCCCTACTCCAAAGTGAACGTTGCTGAGTTCAATATTTCTGTCCAAAGCTCGATCTGAATGCTAGGTTGGCTTGTAGGCGAGGACCTTCAAGTTTAGGCCAATCATCGCGAGTAGCTTCCTCACTGTCAGTACCGTAACAATTCTCTAGTTCTTCTCGCATTAATGACACGTAAGAGTACTTCTTGCAATAGAAACAGGGAAACGTCTGGTTTGTTTACTATATGCGTAAGGACGCGCCATGAAGGTGAAACGAACACAACATTGAACGTGAGTCAGTGCCGCATAAAAAAGGTTCCAAGTGGTACTTTTCCTCTTAATGCCCAATTATCATATCATGCCCAACCGTACTCGATATCATACCATTTCGCATCCACCTATGGTCGTGTGCAGCCTGTTTGATCTGCCTGATGTGGAAGAAAAAGCCGTTCTTTTCTCGCAAGCATGACATGATAAGACCGCTTGAGGGATGTGCATTAAGGTATGAGCATGATATGATACGCTTGGGTGATAATTGGGCATTAAGAGGAAAAGTACCTTCCAAGTTCTTATACGATTTTTTTTCAAAAAATTTGAACTTGAAATTGAAGAGCTACTAAATAACAATTTATTGAAATACCTCCTACCATCACACAGTTGCGCGAAAGAAGAACCGGTTTGTTGGCGTACTGCAGGACTAGCATAAAACTTCAAAAAAAGAGAGACGAAGAGGATCACAGATGGAAACACTGTTGTTTGGTCTGCAGAAATCTTAGTGTCAACAAGGCAAGACTTTTATTTTTTTAATCTTTTTTCTAGACGTACGTTTCGGAATCAGCACCTTTTCCATGCTGGAAGCTAATTAGAGACATCTATACATCCAAAAAACATTTCAGGTGACAAAGATATTTCATCGTCCCAGTAGCTGGTTATCAGAGACTAGCATGATCTTGTGATTCCCATGGCTTCCGTGGAGGTTTTGTCGAACGTCTGACGATTAATTAACAGTCCATTCAGGATTAGCTAATATGATCAACATTTGAAAAATTTGTCAAAGCTCACATGTGTGAACTGCGGTTCGCATCGCTCGGACATTCAGATGGTGCGACTCTACCTGAAACTTGTGTGAGTAGGTTCCAAATCGAGGACGATGACTACGGTCACAGCAGTGCCTTCGTTTCAGGAAACACCACATGAAAAATGTACGAAAATAGGTTCCCGTCATAAAGAACCGCATTTTGAGAGCACCGACGGCACTCCGGAGTAGATGATCCTGACGCGCCGCCAAGCAACCCACGTCCGCGGCGAACACTACAAATGACTTCCGTGGCCGGATGTCAACTGCGACTATTTCGAAGCGAAAAAACACCAGCAGTGACGTCGGTTCGGATGGACGCCACCACCACCGAGCGATGTGGAGGCGAAACGAAGCGAATCTCAGAGAAAGATGGGTTGATGAATGCGGTGTGGTCGAGGATCAATAGCTCAGCTTGAAAGGCCGAAGCTGAGACGACGGCCGGCATTGCCGCGTACGGTTTTTTCCCGTCGACGGCTCGCCTCTCCGCATGTGAAGTCTATTGATTCGGTCGCACCGACCGCCACAACCCACCAGTCCTGCGGAGACGTTCAGCAGCACTGCGGTGTCAAGCAGGGCCGGATGGAAGACACTCAAATTAGGGCGGTCATGGAGCCGCGACAGCTACGAAACTGGGAGCTAACCGGCAGCTCCATGGTCGACCCAGACAGCATTTATACTTACGGCGAGTCAATCGATACTCTCCTCGCACCCGCCCGCATCTGACAATTTTAGGTGCAGAATCTGGTGTATCGCTGCATAACCGACCAGCTACGGTATAACCCTACCCTCGTTAAACTACGCCCTCATGCCGACTGAGAGGTGGTCTCGTCTATTGAATGCCTTTCAGTTATTTTACATAAATTTAAATGCACAATTGTATGTAAAACAACATAATAAAATCATGTAAAGTTGCAAAGGTATCGGCGTTGATCAGCCCCGGAAGACGCGCCATCGCACCCGTGTTTAATTCAAATCAACGAGGCATGGTGAATGTTTCGGTCGATACAGTGCCTTTCGGTGGCCCCTTCCCAGACAAGTTCGATAGTTCGATACCAATTTACCCACCACGGATAGATGAAAGGCCTGGTTAGCTCGGGCCGAAATCGATCGCTCGAACGTGCGGGTGTCAGCAGCGCCTCTTACCAACGCACCACGCGAGCTCTTAACGGAATATGTTGTTTCTTATGGATGAGCATGGTGCTTCCACTCAGTTCCTACAAACATTTCCATCGACAGCACTGAGCAAGCCACTTCAAAATCCGAAAATGAAGTGGAGTGAAATCACCCATACTTCGGGCCCTTCGTATAAGCGTCCTCACTACGCCTACTTTTTTCTGATGCAACGTTTCAATAAGTAACGAACAAAACAAAAAATAAGTAACAATAACAGTAACACTCTTAACACGCTTGCCACCACATGGTACCTCGACAACGAATTCAACAACTTCATTCAGCTTCTTTCATTTGTCACCTAAGTTTGATAGCTTCAGGCACAGTCAATCAATACCATGGTTATGGAAGTCACCCGACTCATTGAACTGGGCAATAACATAGCGGAAGAGCAACATTTCCTCTCAGAACGTTCTCGTTTTCTTTTAGAATATGCTCCCGTGGGGAAAACGGGACGAGCAATTCCTCCGGTGACGGCGACGACGATGAAAAAACTGTTGACTCCGTCACGAGCACCGTAATCAATATGCTTTGGCGCTGGGATGGTAGCTGTCGAGAAGTGTCAAGTGTCTTGAGAATGACGGAATGCTTCGGCACATCCACCCACGGCAGCGGAGTCGGTGGGGAAAATTTACCGAGAACATACCGCAGTTCCCGACTCAAGATGTTAGCAGTGACGGACACCGAAAGTCGAAGACTATTGCGACGGCAGCAGCCTCAGACACGTAACAGTGGGTAGGAAACTAGCAGCGGCGCACCGTTACCGCTTCGTCGGATCCATCACCATGCCCCAGGGTATCCGATACCCGACGGGAATCCACAGGGGATTTACCACCGAGGTGAATCACATGGTTACCGGACTTGCGAAGCTGTGAAGCTGACATTTCCACCACTAATCCACCGTCGTATCGGATACTGTGCTGCGTCAGCAGTGATGTTAGATAAGGAGATTCGCATTTCCTCCTCAGAATATTGTCATAACCAGCCGGTGCCGCTTTCTGCGACCTATAAAACTAGGGATTCGAACACATCGATCACCGATCGGACACCCGACCAATCGATTCGATCAATTCCCCAGCAAACGAGATAGTCACATAGAACGCACTCTTACAGTGGACAGTCATTTGTCGTCAAGTTTTTCTGCAATCACGAGCAAAACGCAACCTCATGAGATGTGACGCGCGTCTGCGTTGTCGAACTGGATTTCGACAGCAATAACAAAGTCTCAGAGTAGCAACTGGTGCGTCAGTCAGTTACCCTTGCACTGATAGAAAACCTTACAGCTGTCGAAACAACGAGGCAAAATAATAACTATGGAAAATTGGGAGAAGGTAAATCCTGTGGAGAAAAAAGCCTGAACCCACTAGTTTCAGCAATGGAATTACACGGTCAATATATGGTACGAGAAAATGTAGAACAGCAGCGTCAAAGGCGAATTAGGTACGAACGCAATCACGGGACATAGTTCGGTTTAAGGCAAAGACAAAACTAGCAGGTATAAAGAACGATAAAGAAACGAGAAGAAATGCAGTGAGAGGATGTTCACCTACAAGCGAGAGGTAGGAATATATTTCGTCAAGTGTCTATTTCGTAATCTTGCCGAAATCTACATCGATTTACGAAATTGTTGTTGCTTGTTGTCAGCTGCACCCGTGACATATTTTTGACTAGCACTACCCGGAAACCATTTGAGTCCACCTATTTTTGTGTCTTGCCTCGCTGTTTTCCTTTCTTTTTCTTCCCTGAGACAACCACATCAGCAAAAAGGGCAAATCGACAAATTTCGTGGCGTACGACAGCAATCGACTATTCATTCTTGCACTTGCAAATTGGTCCGCGTCTCACTCTATTCGATTTCTTCTTTTTTTTTTCGAGGACTGACGTGGTGATGAAAAACTTGGACAGGAGGCGTTTACTAATGAAACAATAACGAGAGCACTGATAAACTGATAAACCAGGAGAGATGCGATAGAGATGACCATCGAATAAAGAAAAAGAACCACTGTTCTACACTTCGAACGCTGCAGAATGAAAAAATCACTGAAACTTCTCTAGGAAGATTTAATGAGCTGAAATAATTGAAACGGATGAAAGTTTTAACCCTTCAAATAACCCTTGAAGAAGGAATTCCAGCAATAAATAGATGAATAAATAAAGACTAACAATAACGACTAAGCAAAGCTGGTTCAAAAACAAAGAGAGCAATCGTTGTGATTCTGTTGGCTATCGCCCTCAATGCTAACAAAAAGATGAAAAAATAAAAATATGACGAAAATATAAATAACGTATGACGCATAATAAGTTGGGAAACTGAAAATCCGACAAATGGCAGTTGTTTACTGTATGTTGTAAGAAAACTGTTCTCTGAGCCATTATCGATGATCCAGAGAGTGCAAAAACACAGATAAAGTGGACTATGATTTTCTCTCCAATCTAAATCAATAAGTGATCGTACAACTTTCCCAAGCTTCGTCCCTCGATGCGACGACTAAAAAATCAGCATCGATAACTAACTGTTAGCGTATCCACGGCGGTCGTTAGTCACCGTGACGGTGAGTTGTATAGCAGTTGCCACACTGCTACCAACAAAAAGCTGTCTGGCCACTATTTCCACATGGAACTGCCACAAAAAATTGTTTCCACGGACAGGAATGAATGGGTGAGACAGGAGATCGACAGAGGAACTTTCCTTCTGCATCTGTTCCACAACAGTTCAATTAATATGATAGGGAAGAAACGAACGGAAAGAAATCGTGTACTTTTACCCTCGGCTAGACGAACACATTGCCTATTAACGATTAGAAAAGCCTGTTTCCAAGGTGATTCGAATAAAGTAAAGTTTCTACCAAGTTCATGAAGCCCTACTACGCAAAATGTCTCGCTGCTCTAGTTGTCCACTTTCAATAGAAAGTGATCAAGCCAGATTGAAGACTGTATGAACCGGGAAGAAAAGCGAGTCGGAACAATGAGAACTGATAGATGAACTAAGGGATTGAATTGAAGTCTGGGGATAGTCTCTGTTAATAAAAAGATTCCATGCAGAGATTCATCGGAAATTGAACACAAAATCTTTCAATCTCATGGATTCTTCACACGTTTTGCTAATGGGGTCTTCTGAAACATTTGTGTCTACTAAAGTTCTAGTTTCTGGATTTCAGAGATTTCATTCTCTTAGTTTTTGCTTAACGACTGTCAGCTCTATATCGATTGGAGTTGCAGCTGATCGAAAAAAATTTCGACGCTCCATTTTTCCTCGCAAACCTGTCCAAAATGGAATTCGACTACGAAGAATTCTACAATACTCGCTTTCAAAAAGTTCAATTATTAGTAGAAGGATGGAGTAAATACCACACCAAAAACGAAGAAATATCAATAGCTCGAGGTCATATACATTTCATATAGTGGGAAACGTATTCACAATCATGACCCACAATTCAGGGAAGAGATTTTTTAATATTTCTCGTTCACACAGCACCTCAGAAAGACGTCGCCTTGGAGCTTTCTCCGCAGGCCCATCACGGGCTTCATCTTCTATTGGCTGCACCCCCAAGGCAATGAAGATTCTACGACGAGATTCATCGGGAATCGAGCATAAAATCTTCCAACTATTGGATCCTCGGAACATTTGTAAAGAACGCTTTTCTAAACTATTAGAGTATCTTAGAGTTCTAGATTCTGTGATTCAGATATTTCAATTCCAGTCTAACGATTGTCTTCCGTGTAATAAAGTGGACTGTGTTAAGCAGAACGTGGATGAAACAAATTTCGAGTTCGATTTTGAATTTGAATTTGTTTCAGTTAGTCTCGCGTTATTGTACTATTTGTATTTCTTGGCGCGTCTTCGGATGTACGAATTAAGATAAAATAAAAGCGATTAAGGTCAGGATTTTTCTCAAAGCGCTTCACGCGGCCGGCACTCACCGCAGGACTTCTTGCGATCGCGGAACACCGAACCGCAGTCGATCATAGTCGTCGTGGTGCCGAGCCACAGCAGCAGTAGTAGTACATGGAATCGCGGTCCGACTCACACACGCCAGCAGCGCTCCCCTCAGCCAACGACAACAACCGTAGTGGGGGCGGGATGGGGCGTGACGGGGGCGTGGCCAAAAAGTACACCTGCGGCGCCGCCGCTGCCGCAGCCGCGGCTGCACTTTGCCGCCGAGAACGGCTGACCGGCCAATATGGATCGAATAGGTTAGGATTGATGGTGAGACTACCGTAGCCGATTTGTATTCATCGATCTGATTTGTATTTATCGTCGAGACGCCCGGCCAACCAGTTATCAGTCATCATCAGTGTGCCGTGCACATGACAATCATTTGTCGACACATTCGAACCGGACAGACACACACTGCACCACAGCAACAGCAGCAACAAAAATCCCTCGAGCCTACTGTAGAGGTGATTTATCTTTGGGAAACAACAAAAACGCTAGAATTCTTCAGTTTTAACGCTCAACATCACCGGAAAACAACTGTTCTCCTAGTAGAAGTAGACGAGTGTAAACCAAAAGGGGTAATTGAAAGAAAAGTCTTCATTGGAAAGCATTGAATATCATAAGTTGTTCAAGTCAAGATAACGACAGCTTATCATCGTCATAAATATTTTTCTCAAATTTTGTCGCTAAAGCCGCTGGAAATTATTTCAGTCTCAACTGATAGCCAGAGCCCGCTTCCATGATTTGTTTATTTATTTGTTCTATCTGACATCAAAACCGAGAGAAAGGAGTAAAATTCTTGGCGTGTGATGTGATCATCATGTGTAATGATGTAAAAAAGTGACCAGAATGAAGGTCAAAGCAAAGGTAAAAGTTAAGTGGTCGATGTCTACAATTCCTTTAAGAACGCGCCATGCATCTACCTTTCATTAAGTATTTTAGCAGCATGATGGATATGAACTCGGCTTGAACAGTGGCTTGTGGAGGTCATGGCGGTCACCACCCCACACAAGACTGGTACCAATTTACCCGACCTCGACGAGAAATGGAGAGGGCTTAGTTAGTCCCAGCGGGGACCGATCGTTCGACCGCGTGAATGGGATTAGCGCCTCTTACCACTGTACTGCGCGGAGTTCTTGACATGATAGCGCTAGTTAGACCAATTTAACCGAATGCGAAACTGGCAAAAAATTGGCAAGAAGCGCTACCGACATCCGAACAGTCGAGCGATCGATCTTCGCCCAGGCTAGCCAAACTTTCTATACCTCATACCTCTGGGGCCGGGTAAATTGGTACCATGCTTGTCTGAGAATGTGAAGACACTGACTGGAACATTTGCTGATCGCAGCGTGTCAATGTAAAGGTCAGACATGCCACTAACCTATATAATTCTAGAGAGATAATGGATCCTCTGGCGCATAGTTAATGGACAGATCAGCAGAGGTTATGCTATCCATTTACCTTTACCCTTACATCAGTAGGAAGGTTACGGTAAGTAGGTAACGGAGATTGGAAGTCCGACCTAGAACGCTGACGGCGATCTAATGATTCTGGCGTCTGCTTTTGAACTACTGACCGACGGCCTGTACTGCTAAGAAGGGTATTCGAGGCAGGACCGCATAGCGCAACCGTGCGAGAACCGCGAAACATTGTCATCGTGATCTACACTTCGACTGACCCCCGTCCATAGATAGCATTCTGTTGATATAACTTTTCTCAGAAGACGGATCCATGGCATAGGAGCTCTCAGCTCTCATCGAAGACCCAATTTTCCTATTTTTGGGCACAAAAAGACAAATAAACGAATAAAACAGATAAAAAGGTAAAAGGTAAAGGTGTTGGCGTTGGTCGGTCCCCGAAGGACACGCCGGCAAATAATCAAGTACTGGGAGCAAGTGGGGGAAACAGAAGGGAAAATTAAAACAGTAAAGAAAGGGAGATGCATTTTGGATGTAGCAAGATAGAAAGAAGGACTTGAACAGAAAAATATGTTTATGAAAACAGTGCGTATTATTATGAAATTAACCGCACCAAATGTGAATGATGTTCCTTACCTCAACCTGTTCTAAAGGTCCTAAAAGAAAGTTTCAAATGACGAGAAGGATGGGTATGTTTAAGTTTACCCAAAAATCAAAAGAGACACCCTACAATGCCAGCGTTGTGAGAGTGAACTGGGCAGTCTTCCTTCCGGTTGACCCAGGTGGTTTACCGGGACACAAAATGCCTCACTATCAGGCAATTGGCGCTCTCCGTCAGAGTTCGAATCTCACTCGTAGAGTCGTCCCAATAGTACTCCTGTCGGTTCCAGTTTCTTAATTGATTTCTAAATTTTTCTAGTACTTACCTAGTTCTTTTCAAATTCTTCTGTCTTTTTTTCACCTCAACCATTCCAGAATTAACGCAGTCGATTCGCAAAAAAAGTACAGATACTAGAAGGATAGAAGATATTCCTTCGAATGTTGTTATACATTCAGAAATAAAAGCAAATAAGAAAATTCAAAAAAGAAAATTTCAGTTTTTATATTCTACTTGGGATCTTATATCTTATAAGGCTGTTACATTTATTGCGTGACACCTTTTTACGAGCCCATTTTTGGTTTTATCTTTATTCTGTTATTATGAATCATATCCGATAGTTTTAGATTACTTATGGGAAAGTACAAAGAGGACTACTGGAATTCAGAAAGATTCAAATATTTATATTGCCAATTTTTTATTATAATTTTTTCCTATTGATTGGGCCGTTGTAAACTTTTTGCTATTGATTGCTCTTATTGAATGGATTATCGTAGCAGCAAATGAATAAATAAATAAACAGCATAAATATAAACGACAAACAACATAAACATTATCATCGTGATCTACACTTCGACCAACCCTTATAATCAGATAAAATTCTGTCGATGAAATCAATGAATAAAAAAATAAAATAAAATAAAAAATAGCGCGAATGGATTCGCTCTTCTAAATGGTAATCCCCCGTTCCACGCGCTGCGTCGTTTTCTCGCGAACTGTCTCGTTGCGCACGTTTTTAGTCCTTGGAAACCATTCGCACTCTTCGCTCTCTTTGCACTTTACCCTCTCACCCGGCCGGTGCTTAACCTTCGCGACGCGAATTTTGCACGATTTTGCACGCGGAACATCTGCTCGAGGTCGCCTATCGAGCCTGATTCAGGGTCGAGGAGCCCGAGAGGATTCCGAGGGACCCCTAACGATACCATTTTAGTGAACCAATTCATGCTTGCTCAGTATTACGTTACAGCTGCAAAACGCCCGCCGTCCTACCAGAGGCGCCCGCCGCTACGCCGCGTGCTCTGCGTCTCTACCGTTGCGCCGCCGCGCTGCCGACTATAAACAGCTCTAAGGTGTCCCCCCACCGCTCCCCACTCATGCAACATTTGCGTGGACAGCCGTAACATGGTCCTAATACTGTCTCTTCAACTGCTATGCGGTTTAGTGGCATTGCACAAAAAATGCGTCAAAATAATGAAAGCGCACGTGGTACAGCGGAAGGAGGCGCAACTGACACCCGCACGGTCATGCGATCAATCCTCGCCCGTTCTAACCAAGCGGTCCGTCCCTCCGAGGTCAAGTAAATTGGTACCAGACTTGTCTGGGGAGGTAAAGACACTGATTTGAACAGCGATTGGCCCCGCAAGCCATTGTATAAGCTAAACACGCATACCCCACGCCTCTACGATTCCTAATGAAACAGTAATGCATGGCGCGTCCCTAGGGACTGATCAACGCCGATACCTTTGTACCCTTATCTCCTTGAAAATAATGAAATAATCTCCGCGATATTTATTGTACTCGAATAAAGGCTCAACGCCATGTAAGCATTCACAACACGTCTCTTATCACAGTAACTTAAACAGGGCTATATACATGCATGACTATTATTGGAGACGCCAAGTTCTTAATGATTATTGATAGAAATTGACAAGGAAAACTGATTAAAACATCACAACCGCGACAAATAGATTAGACTTCGAGTAGTGGTTATACTTTACAGTCGCGCTGCATCCGGTCACAGAGCTTAAGTTTTGAAGTAAAGCGCTAAGCGACATTTCGCAGCGCGACCAAAGTATGAAACTAATTTAAGGCGTACGAATTAGAGAAAAATTAATATGAGAAACTCGGCTTCAGGGCAAGTCCGACTTCAATAATTCCTGAATCTCAGCCTCCCATTGCTCGTCCGTTTTGTCGTTCTTGACGCCGTTCACCAGCTCGAACTCATTCAATTCGGCGAGCAGCTCCCGTTCCCAATCTTCATCTGAACACAACGACGTTGCTATTTGGCTATTGCTCTCTATATACCTTCTAAATTCCGCTTTTTCTTTCTTTTTTTGAATCTCATATCTAAATAGGACAACGACCAGCCTACCTATGAAAACTTACAGTAGTGGTACCGTAGCGGTTGTATTATATAATACAAAGCCCAAGCCGTGACCACTAGAAACACTCGAGATAGCCCGATACAGAATTACCTGCTCAAATGCAAGCACTGGAAGAGACATTGGAAAACTGATACCGAATTGAAGGTAATGGTAAAGGTAAAGCAACCGGCATTATGCTGTCCCCTTAGGACGCCCCGCGCATTCATGTTTCTTTCAAAATCGTGTATACATGGTGAATGTGTTTTTTATCTATATAATGACTCTGGTCTAGCCGCTATACCAAGGCAGGGACTTAACCTTCCCAAACAAGTCTGGTCCCAATATACCCGACCACAGAGGAATGGGAGGCTCGGTTTGTCCGCGGTGGGGATCGATCGTTTGACCATGCGGGTGTCAATATCGCCTCATACCGCTGTACCACGGGCGCCCCTGTTACTGGTAATACTCGAAATATCCCGCTTCGGCATTTTCCCTCGAATATTACGTGCGCTTAAGAAGAACGTTTGAAAACCAATACAGAATTGCAATCATTAATAATATAAATATCAATCGCGATTATCAACTATTAACACATGTAATACTGTATTTATGCAAAATGAAAAAAATAGCAACAAACCTGGTTCCACCACAGCTTTCGTCTTTTCATCAAGATCCTGGTCGGATTTTCGTGGTTCTTCGTTGTCACACTCCTCCGTCTGGCTTTTCTCTGTCTCATCGGTCGAAACCGCAGAAATATCGCTCATTGTTGAGGCCTCCGGTTCATCTTCCACCCGGCAACGATTCTGCAAGTGAAACAATTCTTATGGAGATACCTTATCCAAATGGTTAGCATGGTAAACCGAAAAGGTTAGCAACGAAAATAAAAGGAAAACGAAATGATAACGAATATATGTACGGTAAACTTATAAACAAAGAAAAGTTCGACGAGTAATAAAATAGCGACAAGCGAAAAATTTGAGAAGAAAATATAACCAGTACAGAACTCCATGAGCATTCACAGCATACCCACCTCATCTACGAGACTCGCACTCGGTGTTGACCGTCCGGATGTTTTCTGAATCTCCGCCACTGTACTGACGACTGACCGTCTCACCAGAGAAACACGATAGAAATAATTTCGCCAGAACTGCTCCTCCTTCACTCTGCCAAGGAAACGATTTCAGCAGAGAAGGGACTAATGAGAAAGACGCACAATGCCAAGGAAAAATGATGATCAGAACCTACTGCTTAGGAACAAGCTCGAATCGAACGCGACGGAGGTTGGGATCGATCTCAATGAGTCGTTTCGCCATGGCCTGCTGAGTGCTGGCGTCGTACTCACTTTCGCCAGGAGCCTCGCGAGTGAAGTTCGAGGGGTTCTAGAAAACTTTCCAAGACGAAGGACACTTTGGACACGTCCCTTCCAGATCAAGAATGAAAACCTCGGTTCGGAGGACAAATGAACATCTCACACGAATGTTACCTGATTGATTTACCTCCAATACAAATCTAGCTCTTACAGTGAAAAGGAAAGGTAAAGATGAAGGTGTCGGCGTTGATCAGTCCCCTAGGGACCGCCGCCAGCATTTATGTTCCTTTCAGAAACGTAGAGGCATGGTTAATGTGTATTTGGCCTACACAAAGGCTTGCGTGGCCCAGCCGTTAACCCAGTGTCTTTACCTTCCCAGACAAGTCTGGAACCAATTCACCCTACCCCCGGGAATGGAAGACTTGGTTAGCCCGGGCCGGGATCGATCGCTAGGTCGTGCGGGTGTCAGTAGCGCCTCTTATCACTGCACCACGCGGGTCTACAGAATGAATAGCCCTTGCTATGTCTAATTTAGGGAGATAAGTGCACGCGATCCCGGTGACGATGAACAATATCAGGGTTTAATTATGTAGGTAACATACCCAAGAACAAGGTATAATGAAAAGATATGAAAATCAAGAATAAGGTGAATATGTTTCACTTACCAGAGACAATTCCAAGATTTTCTTCTTAGCGAGTTCCGTGTCTGGCAGTCCTTCCCAAGGATCACTGACCTCGCTCAGTCGGCTGGCGTTTACTTGAGCGATGAATGCTTCTTGTTCGCGATCAAGCTCACCGATGATTGTCTGAAAAGAGAATATAGTTGAAACAAAGAATCTCAATTCAAAGAAAGGCAAGGTAAGGGGAAAAGGAACGGCGTTGATCAGCCCCTGAAGATGCGCCACAGGCATGGTGCAGCGTGCTTCGCCTATAAAATGACTGAAGGGGCCAATCGCTACACCTAGTCGGGGTATTTGCCTTCCCAGACAAATCTGGTACCAATTTACTCGACCCGCAAGGATCGAATTAATCTGGACCGGGATCGATCGCTTGATCATGCGAGTATCAGTAGCGCTTTTACCACTGCACCACGCTGGCCTCAAATCAAAAAATGATAATAATCCCATAACTGCCAGCATCACAATGTCCCAAAAAGGGCCAGGTTGAGGGTTGGAATCCCTTACAACCCACGCTTTTTGGTAGACAACGTAGCATGATCACTAGCATAAAGTAATGTTTATACCAAATTTGCTACTTAATTAATCGTGATTTACACTTACAAAAATACAAAACACTGACACTGAAAGAAAACAGGAACAAAAAAAACAAAAGCTACACACTTACATTATCCACAACAGCGTGCTTCACCGCTGCGATGCCTTTTGTTGCTTTTGTCGTTGTGTCCTTTGCATACACGAATAGCTTTGCTGAAAACGTTACCATTGAAATAACATTCAAACGAAAGGAATTTGAGCACTCATAAAATGAAACTTACACGCTAACGCTTTGCCTTTCTCCTGCAACTCGTCGATTTTTACTCTCTCCTTCAGCGGCTGTTTTAGTTGCTCTGGTTCTGACGTCTCGTTCGACTGCTTTCCTTCACACTCATCTCCTTCTGAAGCCTGCAATAATGATTACAACGTAAAATGGTGTGGTACCTTGGACGTCAGAAGATTCCCATAATCAAAAATATATCGCCTGATCAACCTGATTTCTAACTATATGAACACTCGATACTCCAAGCTTCAGTCTGGATAGGGGAACTAAAATCTAAACCGATTAACGGTATATATAATAGAAATAATAATCTTGGTATTAATTCTCGAATAATGAAAAATCACCAGGCCGTCATTGTTGCTTTTTACCTTTACGTAATCACTACTTTCGAAAGTCAACCAGGTGATTACAGGTTTTAACGATAAAAAGTAGTCTCCCTGCGATCAAGCTCTCCTGCACCCTCGATGGAAAACTTTTGAACACATGAAGTGCAGTCTGAGTAGAACGTGGAACAGAAACAAAGCTATATTCCACAAGAATAAATATGAAGGTATCTGGAATTGTACAGATAAAGTAGGGCCCGCGTGGTGCAGTGGTTAGAGGCGCTATTGACACCCGTACAGTCAAGCGATTGATCCCGGTCCGCGGCTAAAAGCCTTTCATCCCCCCCAGAGTCTGGTAAATTGGAACTAGACTTGATTCGGAAGATAAAGACCCTGACTTGGTATAGCGGCTCACTTTCACAAGTCACTGTGTAGGCCAAAAAAGCATTCACCATGCCTCTATAATTACGAACGGAACATGAGGAAATGCATCTTTAAGGGACCGATCGACCCCGGTACCTTTACCTTTCCCCTTTATGCAGATGAATATAAACTTGAAATGAAAACATACCGCCTGTGTTTTCTCCTTCTCCGCCAAGGCATCCTCTCTCACAGACGCATCGATCGACGTCACCACTTCATTCACTCGTTTCTTGAGGTCGGTTAGTAGCCAAGCCATATCCTTGAGGTAATCAACACAAATTTTGAAACAACAACAAATCGATATCAGATTAACGAGGCGAACAAACAGAAACAAAACAGAACGGAGATATAACTCGAAAATAACGAGTTAACAACGGCAGAACCCGATTAGGTGAACATTTTTTAATGGCACAATCATACAAGACATTCAAGCACTGAAAAGCAGATAATAAATAATTACTTAACAAATGCATCTATCACAAATCCATCACCACTCGTTCGAGAACAACAAATTTATGCATACAAAGAGTTCTTTGAAGAACATTGCGGGTGTACCTGGAAGAGTACAAAGTCACCATGTGGTTCCGTCCTGATTTCGAGCAATATTATAACGATCAATTGCATTAGTAATGAGAAGGACGGACGATGCCATTCTTTGGCTTGAAAAATTGCAATTTCTCAGAGGTATACAAAATACTGTCAATGGGTCGGTCAAACATAAATGATTTAATAATTTTAAAATTCAATATAGCATGAACATTCAAATATCGGAAACCCAAGCACGAGACGGCTGGGATAAACGAAAATGGGAAAATTCATAAATAAGGAGAATAATTCAAAGGGCGAAAATGGAGGTGGATGCAATAGTACCACAAAGACTAAGAGTTTAGGAACGAAAGGAATCGATTCAGCCGCACGCCAAGGAATGATTGACACCTGGGAACGTCTCCCGCCTGTCGAGGTGACGTTAGTGCTTCTACAAAAGACTCTGAGTAAGGCCAGGATTTCTACGCTTCCGGGCATTTTTCGAAGTCCTGCGGGTAAAAAAGTTTCCCTCAGGGCTCCGAGAACCGTTCCCCTGTTCATTCCTAATCTGAAGGCCAGCTCTACGCCCGCTATTGGGGTGGCATCTGAAAAGAAAACCCTGAAAGGTCCCCTTATCTGTACGATCTTCATAAATGGCGTATAGCTACTTCGAAGCGCATTTACGCAGGCACAAAATTGGAGAAGAAACTGAGACATATTGCAAACAATAATTGAAAAATGCACTGGAAGAAAGCGAAAATAATAGGAATGACAATAACAAGCATTAAAGCGAATAACAATAAAAGAGTAGGATGCAAACAACGCCATTCAACTTACTGGTCATTCATACCCGGGTGATGAAACCACGGTTCTACCGATAGCCACACACATACCACCGTTGTAGCGTGGAAGGCACATCAACTCCTGGCACTTTCATCCGCAGCGCGCCCTCTGCTTCTCTGCTATGCTGCTCCGTCGCTGCAGAGTATGAACGGCTGTTAGGAGCTACCGAATATAGCCACATCTCTTCTGTAGGCACATAGACTACGCAAAGCTACCACACGCGGTTCCAAGTGTGGGAGGGTGGTGAGCAGGGCGCCACCGCGGAATAGCGCATCGGCCCACGCCACCAGCTGGTCTGAAATCATTTTTTACGGTTTCTGAAAGAACAGAGGCACAAATATTTAGTTATTTATCTTTTATCTGCACAGTATTTGACAAAATTTTCCCTTTTTATCCATTGTTAAAATATTTCTCACACTTGAAAACGTCTCAAGCTTCCGAAAATAAAAGTAAAAGGTAGAGGTAGAGGTGCCACCATACCAAGTCAGAGCTTTTACCTTCCCAGACTAGTCTGGTATCTATTTACCCTACCACTGGGTGCTGGAAAGCATAGCTAGCGCGTGCCGTAATCGATCGTTCGATCATACGAGTGTCAGTTGCGCTTCCCGCCTCACTGCACCACACTGGCCCTACGATACCAATAGGATACATAAATATGACTTTCTACCAAGAGGAGATAATTTGAAACCACACACTTATGAAGGCTATCCAGAACAGTTCAAATGCAAATATCCATGCGAATTCAAAACCTCAGTTGAGGTTTTTCGCGATTATTTGTCCGACAAAAAACTAGTCAGAGCTCTGGCAGAGCTAAACCTTGAATCTTCCTTTCTAAAAAAAGAAGAATTGTAAAAATATTACCTGTGGCCGACGGCAGCTGATAAATTAACTCGCGAAGATAGTCCAGCAGAAACTCGAAGATCGCAGCATTCACTGGCGGCATCGAAGTAACTATTCTCCATAAACTGAAACCAAAATCACCTCACCTACTATTTCCGAGAAGAAAGAAACAAGTTGAAGCAACATTTCTGCAGCCAGTCAACAAATGACTGCTTCTTCTTTATTTAGAATAAAAAATACATAGGAACAGGTGCCGGAAAAACAGCACGAAGTAACTAAGCTAACCACAAACGAACTCACGCCGTAGGATCATTACAAGCTACCCGTAAGTCGCGGTGAAGACTGAACGGTATCAGCGGTTCTGAAACGGAAGAAAATGAAAATTAGAAAAAAGGAATGGTACTGGTGATCCGTGAAGACTTCCACCGGCAGGCCATAGACAAAAACATGGAACTTTCTTAGGGCAAATACCACTGCCAAGGCTTCCAAGTCGGTCACGTGATAATTTTTCTCACTTTTGTTCAACCCTTTAGAGGCAAAGAAGACCGGATGTAACAACCCGTCCTCCCCCTCCTGGCTGAGGACTGCCCCAAGTCCTTGGTAGCTTGCGTCTGTGTAAATCTTGAATGGCTTTCTGCCGCTCCTTGCGCCTTCTATATCGGGCTGTACCAGCACTGGCGCTGTGGAGATGATTTCCTTCAATCTCTCAAAAGCTGCCCGGCGTGCACTAGTCCACTCAAACGCTACCTTTTCGGATGTTAGTTCATGGAGCGGAGCCGCTACTTTGGAAAATCCTAACACGAATTTCCTATAGTAAGAACACATTCCGAGGAAGGTGCGGAGTTCGGAACGGGATCGTGGCAAGCGGTACTTTCGCACTGCCTCCACTTTAGCAGGGTCCATGTGCAGCCCTTGCCCGTCTACTACGTGCCCCAGGAACTCCACCTTAGCTTCGCCTAAGACGCACTTTTTGGGGTTCAGTTTCAACCCAGCAGCTCTCAACGCCACGAACACCTTCTCTAGCGTCGCGTGATGCCGTTCCTCAGTTTCTGTGGCCACCAATATGTCATCTAGGTAACAGAGGACTTCTTCACCTAGCAACTCCTCCAGAACTAGGTGCATCAGGCGTTGAAACACGGCCGGCGACGAAGCCAGGCCGAAGGGAAGTACCCGAAACTGGTACAAGCCTTCCGTTGTTGTGAAAGCTGATTTCTCCTTAGCTGCGTCTGATAAGGGAATTTGCCAGTAACCCGAGGATAGGTCAAGGGTAGAGAAAACCCTCTTTCCTTTGAGACTCTGCAACATGGCATCGATCGTAGGTAGTGGATAACTATCGACTTTTGTGACCTGATTCAGCTTACGATAGTCTACACATAGACGTAAGGTACCGTCTTTTTTGTGCACTAGTACGATCGGTGAAGCCCAGCTAGCCTTGCTCGGCTCTATTATCCTCCTCTCTTGCAGGTCTGTAAGAATACGACGCAGTTCTGTACGCGTCGCCAGCGGTATGGGTCGAGCTTTCTGTTTGATAGGTTTTATCTCTCCCGTCTCAATAGTATGTTCAACCAATGTTGTCTGGGTCAGCTCCTGCTCACTGACAGCAAACACGTCTGCAAAACGTTTCACGAGCTCTTCGAGAGCACCCACCAACTTGCGTTCTCTTGCGAGGGTCAGCAAATCTAACAGCTTTTGCTCTCGGTCTGCTACTTGCGCTGCGGTCCGCTCCAACATATGGTTACAACTAACGGGCTCGAGCTCTGCTACGGCTGTTGGCTCGAATCGGCCCATTGTCTGCCCTCCTCGGACTATCTTTGCCTCGCTCCCTCCGTTGGTGACTGTTACCTGTACGGTTTTGCCCAGACCGTTACATACCATGTCTGGAATCAGGTCGCATTCTGACCACAAGATTCCACTTCCGAGGCGGTGTGGGCCCTTGATGGTCACTACTTTTTGCTCCCCAGGGCGGATGTAAACTCTCTCACTTGCTACCACCTTCGTGCTAGCTGCTGATCGAGTCACATTCTGGCACTTCGTGGCGGGACTGCTTCCCTCAGCACCATTCTCCGCTTTCCTCAGGTCCAGAAAAGATTCGTGATTGCTGTCACTTTTCGTGAGGCAGAAACCCAATGTCTTAAGCGCATTGGTACCTAGAACTATCATCTCGTCATCTCCGTCCATTATGAACAGGGGAATACGGTGTTTGGGGCCATCTTCGATCTGTATCGCAAGACGTACTGCGCCGCCAAACTTCATTCTGTGTCCGGACGCATCATAAACTGCGTGCTCGCCGGTAATGGGTACTGTTTCCACATCTGTGTCGAGGCCTGCCAGTTCAGCTGCTCTAATAACTTGACGGGGGAGAATACTAATCTGCGACCCGGTATCTAGCAGTGCCTTTCGGGTCAACCCCAGAAGGTGCACGTTGCGCACAGTGCGCTCGCCAACCAGATCGTAATTCGGGGACAGAATTTCTCCCGCGTCTCCGATCCGTCTACCCCATGATGCAGTCAGCACTCTAGGGCCTTCAGGATTTCTACGGCTTGAAGCTGGCACGGCTTTGTCGTCTGCCTTTCGCTGTTTCTTACAGTCACGACTAAAATGACCGTATTCGTTGCAGTTGTAGCACCGCGGCAAACGTTGACCGGTATCGGTCGCGTCCTTCGACTGCTTCAACCGTGCCGTCCGCCCACGACTGGTGTTCAACTGCGTCTCTCTCGTGGTGGTGAGCCCGTCGTACCTGTGTGGAGTGGTATGGGATTTTAGTACCTCCGTAGTAGCCTTTGCCGTTCGCGCCAACTCCCGGCTGCGCTCGCAACGTAGCGCTAGGTTCTTTACCCACTCATAGGCACACTCTCGGGGCGCTACCTCCATTGTAGTGTAGAGCTGTAAATACTCGGGCCAGTCTGCTAACTGAGCCACCAGCTCTCCTGCCCTTGTACAAGACAGATCCGCCTCAGAAGCACTAGGGTAGGCCCTCTGCGTCAGCTTTTCCAGCTCGACACAATAGCTTGAAACGTCTGACCGTTTGCTCAGCGTCTTAAGGGCCATATATGCCTTCATTTGCGACGCGGAATCATTCTCACTGAACTTCTCAACCAGAGCTGCGATAAGAGCTGCGAAACCTGCCTCCCTTACTGCTCGCGGTAATGCATCCACTACCACCCGTGGGTATCCTTCCAACTTAGAGAGTAGTAAGTGAACTAACATGTCGTCGGTTAGTCCCAAGCCCTCATATTTCATCCGAAACTTAGCCACGAAGTCGCTAAAACCGCTGCCCCGTGGATGACGGAACACCTCCACTTCTGGTAGGGCCATGGCTGCGAATGTTCGTGCCAAACTAGTTTCAGGAAAATTTAGCGAACTTGGGTCACGCTCACCTTGGGGCTTGAGGCGTGATCTCGGAGCATTCGGGGAGTCGACCCTCTGCGTCGGCTGCTGCTCTCTCATCTTTCGTGGCTGGAAAGCTTTGTTCAGATCGAGCCCAGCAGGCAATCCCAACAACTTGCCTTGTGCGGCCGCAATAGGATCGAAAGTGGCGTGATATTCGACCTGATCGAATTCGTGACGGTTCAGTTGCTCGATCGCCACTTCGCCTGCGGCTCTAGATGTCGGCACCTTGCCCTGAATCGGTCGCATTAGCGGAGTAGTCTGTGATTCACTCCATTCTAAGAGTCTGCGTACGCTGTCCACTACATCGGTTGAGCTAACCCCGAGCAAAGTCGCTAGCTCGCGCATGCAGGAATCGTCATACTGCGCCTGCTCTGAGTAGCGTTGCACTAAATCGGGCAGCGTCGTACTCAGTGTGGATGCGACCTCCTCTAGCTGACTTCGCACAAATTCGAGGTGCTCCAGCTCTCGCTCCATCACGGCAACCTCACCTAGAAGCGGTGGTACCGGTTCGTAGTGAGGAGGGTCCCCACTCGCCGACGGAGAGTCAGTTATCTGCTCTTCCGCAGTAGTCGACAAAGAGAACAATTGAAGGGCGCAAACCTTTCAACGAGTCGAAAAGCCTCATTAGTGCACTATACAGCGCCACAGCCGGCACATCGAGTTGAGCTGAAAGCTGATGTTGTAAGGACAAAAAAAGAGTAGAATCCATTGCACTTCATGAATACCGACCGCGCTCACAAACAGGTCTTTTGTGGAAACTGACGACCATAATAGAGCCTGTGTCTGGGTAAATGGACACAGAAAAGTCAACAGTACGGCGCTGATCGAAGGTCAACACCGACTAGTGGAACAGAAAAAAGTTGGCCGAAATTGTAGAACAAGACGTCTCGTACTACGCTTGCACACAGGCAACCCAAGAGCCGATAGAAGGGCAATACAGTAACTTCCACTCAGAGCTGTCGTGAATTTGGAGTGAAAGGTAAAGTTATTAGTCGTGTCTTTACCTTTCTATACAAGTCCGGTGAAAATTTACCCGAGAAATGGAAGGCTAGGGTAGAACGACCGAGTATCGATTGTTCGGGAAAAGCACCTCCTACCATTTCACTACGCGCGAAAGGCCGATAATGCGGCATCGAATTTCGCTGACAAGATTCAAAGCAGGTCGAATCGACGCAGCACTGTTCGTTAACCGAATACGCTTTTTATACAACAGCACCGTCTATCTCTATTTTGCTTTTACTTAGGTCTATTTTCCATCTCCGTTGGGTGATTTCTACTTCCGAGAGTTACCCCGCTACACCTATTTCCTCTATTCAACCAATTCTAGTCCGTGTTGTTTCATTAGACGTCGGTTCGAATCCGGTCTGACTCACTTTTGCAAGGAACTCGAGCATCAGTCACTGTGCTGCGGCAACAGAGCAGTAATGATGAGTTGAGGGAGAGACGCAGAGAAGGTAGTAATACAGCAGTCGCAGCGCGACCGCTGCGCTGTGGCAGAAGGGGGATGTCAAGGATCACTCCTTGTCGCTGCAGAGAGGCAACGTGGAGTGGAAGGTCACGCCAGTGGATTTTATCGTACACATCTTTTCTCTTACATCCCAACACGAATAGCCGATTGCTGGTCCTAACAGGAAAATACCGTACCCCAGCGGGACTGCCGCAAGAAGGCGCAGTTATTTCGGAAATGTGCAAATCTACGAGGTAAAGGTAGAAGGTGAAGGTATCCTCGTCTATCAACACCACCAGGACGCGCCGCTGCATTCGTGGGCAATTCAGAATGATAGGGGTATGGTGAAAGCGTATTTGGCCTATATTTTGACTTGCGGGGGCAGCCGCTGTACCAAGTCAGTGTCTCTACCCTCTCAGACAAGTCTGGTACTAATTTACCCGACCCCGGAAGAATGGAGAACTTGGTTACCACGGGCGGAGGTCGATCGCTCGACCATGCGGGTGTCAGTGTCGCCTCGTACCACTGTACCACACGCGCATGGCATTTACTTATGACCAGCGGAACACGCAAATAGAAAAGTATTGAAGGCACGGAGGGTACGGTCACGGATGAAATAGAATAGAGCGAGCGTACGATTGGCCCTCTCTCAGTCTAAAACTAGATACCCATCGTTAAATAATGTTATCTTGAAACGCGCTCACTCAGATCTTTGGGGAAGTCGTGTTCCAGGGCGTTCCGGACGACGATAAAGGTCGAGTCATCTACGACGACATTCAGATCCAGTTTTTGCACGCCGAGTAGCTGCAGCGCACAGACCAACCGGTACACCTAAAAACAAGTTCGGAATTAAAACTCGAATAAAAATGAAAATTGAGAACATAATCTTACAGGAGAAGCAGGCTTAACTACGTCCAAATCTGTATTATATCATTAGCTCCCTTCAATCCAGGACGATAATTCGAACTTAAAGGTGAAGGTAAAGGTGTCGTCGTTGATACGTTCCCTAAGGACGCACAGCCGTTTACCTTTCTAGGCACGTCTGATACCAATTTACCCGACCCGAAGGGTTGGACGGTTTGGATAGCACGGGCCGAGATGGATCACTCGACATGACACGTGCGGATGTCATTAGCGCCTCTTACCACTGTACCACGCGGACGCCAACAATTCGAACGTAGCAATAAGAGATCGTGCTGAGGGAGGCGCAATTGTGAGGAAACTGTTTAGTTCCCCGTTCCGAAGCTTCAGGAATGACATGGTATGGCACAGCGTGGAAGTAAAAGACTGTAGTGACAGGTGTCTTTGACAGTCATCGCTGATGCTATCGTAATAACGGTCGACAGGATGTCACCCCGACCGGTTCCAGTCAACAGGACCAGTTTGCTAGTGAACCCAACGGAAACCATAACAATTAGACTCACAATTAATACGTGGTAGTCATATTCAAGTAGGACTGAGAAAGGAGCAGTTGGGGAATGACGGAAAACTCGACAATCTGGTGGATAATGAACGGATTTACTTGCTGTCATTACAAATCCAGGAAATCGGGTTTCAAATCAAAAGCCAATGAATCAAACAAAAAGTCACCACAAATAACAGAACAAAAAAGTACCTCTCGTGGAATGTTCGGTGGGCAAAATTCCTCTTCAGTCGACGGAGCATCGCCCTGAAAAAGCTACGTTGCCACGTTGGACGACGAACAACTAAAAAGTGAAATATTAGGCAGGAAAATCGGGAAATAAAATAAGAAAAACGGAAATAAGAATAGATCGAGCAAGGTCAAACAAAATAAGCAAGAAAGGGGAAAAAGAAATTCTTATCGACAAGGTGGCCTACAAAAGATGGAAATGGCAAAGATTCTGCGCAGAGATTCGACGATTTCTGTAACAATTTTGCAGGCAAGACTTCAGGGAGATGTGAAATGGTAAAGACAATGAGAAAGCCTGCCTATCTTGAAAGAACACAAGGTATAACAACGGCAAAAACCACGTGCTTCTATAGGGTTGCCAAGAAATGGATAGAAGACAGTATGACCCAGTAGAGAACAAACTGAAACTAAATTTTGAGAAAAACAACAAATTGGAAGAGAAATAGGCCAAGGACGCTGAGACTCCACCGAGGTCGTCACCCGGAACCTCTACCCTTTGGAAAGTGGGAAGGAGAACAGGGGAATACCTGTTCGCTATCGGAAGATTTCATCAAGTCGCACAAACCAGATATGACCGAACTAAGCACATAACCAAAGGATCGAGTTTTTCGCGTCGATCAATAACTCTATAACAGTGAAAGCACTATCGATAAACCCACGAAATCGATCAAATTCTCCGTTTTTGCGCCCGTTCGCCTCAGCAGTTGCTCCAGTGTGACGCCAAAACACCTGAAAACGTCTCATTCAGGGATGATTTCAAATAAATCCACTTGAATACATACTTCGGATAGTACTGCGCGGTTACAGGGATGAAATAGTCACGTCCATGTTCTAAGTTCATGACCAGAATGTCCTGCAGCTTTGTGTCCTTCAACTCCCATGCGATTTCCTTCTCGATCATCACAGTCAGAGAGATCTAAAAAGCATCGCTCGAACTAAAAATTAAATAGATTATTAGCAGCACCAACTGAATACTAGCAAATATAAATAAAATTGAATTAAATATAGGTCCAATACTAAAATAGATCCTTTCACCAACTTTCCATACCAACATATAAGTGCTTAGACGAAACTATAGATGAATATATTATAATAAATCTGTATATACTAGTCCCCCAAGTCCGTATCACAAATTTCAAGACAATTTATCCCTATCTTTGCCTGAGTTCAGGGCATTTGTTCCCGACATTGCTAAATGTACTTAAGTTAGGGCAAGTCTCCATCGGAAAAAGTGAAAAAGCAGTCAGCAATACAATAATGCGAAAACAACAAATAATTAAATAATGATAAGAAGTAAAACTACATGTTCGTTCCGACATTACCCTTAGACAAGCATATAATAAAAGATACTTCACGAACCCAGGGACTGCTCAACAAGGAGGACTGTCTATAGAATGAATGTCTAGTGGCCAAACAAGGAACGACACATACAACTGTGAAAGGATTTTTTGGATCAAACCGTTAGCTAAGATGTAGATACCTGTGTAGACTGTCCAACTGGAATCACATAGTGAGGCGGGGTGATCTGCAGCCATTTGGCGCATATTCCACGCTCTGGTCGTACGATGAACTTGAAGCGAACCATCGATTTACCGGTGTTCTTTATGGTTATAACGCAAGTGGATGGCTCCGAGAAGTGCACTTCTCCGAATTCAACCTAGGAATGGTGCATTTAACAGAGTCAACTTACCAAAGGGAAAGCTAAAGATTTATTCCCGTTAGGGTGTGCGTAGTTTAGTGGTAAGAGGCACTACTGACAACCGCATCGTCAAGCGGACGATCCCCGAACAGGCTAACCGAGGCTTCCATCCCTTCGGGGTCGGATAAATTGCTACCAGACTTGTCTGGGAAGGCAAAGACACTGACTTGGTATAGCGGCTGGCCCCACATGTCATTGTAGAGGAGAAATACACATTCAGGCAGCTTCTACGATTCTGAATGAAACACGAAAGCGGCGTCTCGTCCATAGGGGAGTGATCAACGCCAACACTTTTACCTTTATTTTACCGTCATCTCAGTAAGAACCAAACCAAATATCGATTGCAGCGACGCAGCCTTGTCACAAGTCACTTACTATCGGGTAGGATGATTCTACCATGAAGAAACATTTCTGAGCTTTCCCGAGCTTTGTTTTAATCTTTTCACTTTAGGGGCAAAAAGCACCTGGATTTTTCTTACTTCCTTGGAATACCTGAAAGCGCCCAAATACCTTTAGTACCTCTAAGTTACATGAAAAAAAAATCCAGTATTAGTGAGGAAAGATCCGAGTCAGGACTTCTCGCTACATAACCATAGTAAGAGCCCGAAGAAAACACAGCCTGCGTGCCCACTCTTTGTCGAAAACCTTTCAAACATAA
Organism: Nippostrongylus brasiliensis; assembly: GCA_030553155.1. Lineage (NCBI taxonomy): Eukaryota > Metazoa > Nematoda > Chromadorea > Rhabditida > Heligmosomidae > Nippostrongylus > Nippostrongylus brasiliensis. The sequence continues at coordinate 33,113,713 of CP130732.1, read as the reverse complement.
AAAGTTAATTTAACAACTACACTCACTTCAGTCATGCTCAACGACACCTGCGGTAACAACTCGTTCGCTCTACGATCAGCCTCCCGTATAGCTTCGTCATATAATCGATCTGCTTTAGCCTGTCAGAAAAGTTTAAAAAATAAACAAATACAGGAAAGGATGAAGCTTGAGTTTCTATTCGGAGAATTTCATCCATAGCTCATAAACTTACCTGATCCACAGTTCGCACGCCTAGAATGAAGACCGCACGGACGGGCTTGTGATCGCTGATGAGGATCCGTTCCACACTCTCATAACCACGAACTTTTAGCTGGGTCTCTGGATCTTTGGTCCACCACAGGATCCGGTCACACCATGCTGGCACACGAGCCTTAAAAACAAAACGAACTTCTCAACACGGCGTAGACCGAAACTGCGAAGGCACGGAGTACCTTCTCACTAGAATCCCACGTACACGTGCCCACATCATATTTGTAGGTGGGACGAAAAGGCGGAATAGCAGGTTCTTGGAATCCAACAAACACTCGACCAGCAGTCTGCTGCTCTCGCAACTGAAATACAAAAGCATATCACAGTTATAGAAGTCAAACTTAAATCAGATCCATTCGAACCATACCTGATCATACTTGAACAGAACTGGAAACTCCGAAGAGGACGCTATTTGACGCACCTACAAACATATATAATATGCATTTGCATCAAAAAAGTCCAAGGACACAACTTAATCTGTTTAGTTACGGCTGCTTCTTCAAAAACTTCACATAAGGGTGGTAAAATATTATTTCCCAAATTTCCTGTGTTGTTATTATTTTTATACTACGAGGTTCTTGCCTAGGATCGTTCTGTTTCTTTTAGCAAATGTCATTGTTTTCTTAAGCACGTCTATGAGAGGCGTAAATAAATAAATAAATAAATAAATCGAATTACAAAGGAATGCTCAATGGACTAACTTGATCGTTTGTCCACGATGAATTCTCCGTCTTCAAACGGTAATTGAGATCACCAAACCAAAACACCGCATCGTGATCGTATATTGAAAGACCATCATTGAACGTCAACTGCGATATATCTCTGAAAAAAGGTGTCAGTGTACGGCGCACTCCAACGTAAAATACAGATAAAATAAACAGACAAGTGAAACTGTGATGTAAAAAAATATGAACTATCACCAACCTAAAATCTTGATTCCTCCGTTCTAACTCGCCGCCTCCTGCCGCCAAATGGGAGTTCACGAAGCAAACAGAGGTGTCATTTATGCGAAGGGAAATCGCGGTACCTCCCTGAAAAAATGAAACATTTTCGTTTCGTTCGAACGAAATGGACACCGATTTCATGAATATTGCGCATATTACATGAACTAGAAGTTCGCTTATCGAAATAGACTTTTATAAACAATATTTAGAAAAACAACACCTTATTTCCGAGTTTGTTGACAAGCATAGAAATACCGGTAGCCACATAAGCCGCGTTCACTTTAGACACCTTTGCAGAAGAAGCGCGGGATTGGAAAAGTACGATGAACACTCCAATAAGACGCATAGTCGACACCTGCCGGGATACACCTTTGTTAACCGATAAAAACAGTAGAAGGTACAAAAAGAAAAAGTATAATAAAAATTAAACCGATGGGATCGTCTTCCGAAATAAACCACAAACACCTTAACTAACCGCTCTGTAGTTTTTCGCGCCCCCAGGTAATGACGTTCGTATGCACTCCATCCATTCTTCCATCTTCTTCGGGTTATCGATTATGTACGTCCCAACAGAAAGGTCCATTTCTTGCAGGCTAAAAAGAAAAGAACAAGGAGTTACCTGAAAATGGTAAAAAAATTGGAGGATTGGCCGAATTTACCCTATAACGTAGAAATCGGACACATTCCCTTCAGGAAACCATCCTCGAATGATGTCCGGTGGACTTTTACCATTCACATTGAACGTTGTTACACATATAGAGACGTCTGTGAATGTGCAGTATCTGAACATGAAGGTGATAAGTGATGAAACAAGTGTGAAACAATGTTTAGCGACAACAAGAACAGCTGACGCTCCACCAATTTATTTAAGAGGAGGTCATAAATCCTGAATTGAAGACGTTACTCCTCGAATGTGAAACCCAGGAATCAGAAAACAATAGCGGTAGAAACATTTACTCGCTTCAGAGCACCCGCAGGCTTTGGGGTTTATCAGACGCTCATCAGAAAGTAATCAATAATCACAGTTCAAGGCTTCAGGTGAAGCTACCCTCTTCTACACAAAAATAAAGAGAAAACTCATGGCGTAATAAGAAATGAACATTGAATTGTATGGTAAAACCGTGCGTGAAAACGCCATTAGCTGACATTTGAAAGCAGATAAATTAAATTTTCAGATATGATAAGATAAGATAGATAAGTGAGAGGTACTGCTTGCCACCTAAATCCAATATTTTACGACTGCTACGTCCAGTAACTCCTTAGAACTCAGGGAAATCAATTTCCGGAGAAGATGGGCACTGAACAATAAACCAGGGAAGCAGTCGACCTGTTTCAGATACGATCTATTACTCTATCTAGCTCACGTCGATTACTATTTGTTTCCGTGTGTCAGGGTGCTTACCTTCTCAGACAAGCCAGGTACCAATTTACCCGACCCCGAAGGTATGGGAGGCTTTGTTATCTCGAGCCGGGATCGATGGCTCGTCCATGCAGATGTCAGTAGCGCCACTTACAATTGTACCATGCGGGCCTTTTATTTAATACGTAAACGACAAAGGTCAGACTAGTCGAAGAATCGGTCAAGGATGAGAGTTCTCAATCTAACAAAGACTGAAGTAAAAAAGACAGAAAATATAACAACCCATTTCGATAACGATTAGGACTAATTTTTAAAAATACTAAATAACCAGCATTATAAAAGGAACTGAGAATAAAAATAACCTCTCTTGCCATCCTCGCATCACCTCGTCAACCATCGGATCGCGACCGGGCACGTACCCACCTCTTCGTCGACCGCCGCCATTGCCAGCGTCCGCATAGAAGGTCATGCTTCACCCGTCGCTTGGCCCACCCTATTTGCCCTCCGGCTGTTTTTCCTGTGGTTAGGTAGGGCTGAAAAGGTTAAACATTTTTATAGATTCAAAAAACAGGAAAGTTCATCGTGCATCAGCTTTTGACACGAAAAATCACACATCACGTTCCTATCTAGAATTGTCAATAAAAGAGAGGTCGTGCAACGTTCACATTGTTGAATGAGTGGGGCGCCTTTCTTCGTTCTGAGTTTGTGGGTAAAATTTCAGGACTTTTTGATCTATTCCTTAGCATCGGGAAAAGTTTTTGAGTGAAAACCAATACAGGAAGTATTTTCTCGGATGGGAACCTTTCGATTTGAGAGAATCGAGGAGGTGCTCCACTAATGTGAGAAATGAAGTTATTAACAACTTCCTAAGCCTATAGGGCAAGATCCACTGTTGTTTTGCAGAAGAATCACCGGGAAGTAGATAAGAACCGATTCAAACAGCTGATATAGGGTATCTGAAGGTCCGAGAGCCGTCACGGACTGTCAGCCAAGTGGCGACAATAGAAAACCTAGCTGGCTATCTCTAAAATAGCCGAAATTCTTCATCGAATTTCTGAACAGCAAATGAGATTTTTGATGCTTATCGGGTTCTTCAAACTAGTGGGATCCTCTGCTCTACCTCGGCACACGACAGGAACGAATCGGGGCGTTTCTGGTGCCCGCTGGCAGAAATCGATGATTATCTCCGAACAGGTGATACAACAGCGTTCCAAATATTTGGGACGAAGGAACATACCAACCACAGTGTAACTGGTAAACAGAACTCTATATAGTAGTAACAAAGAAAGTATGAAAACAATATACCATGCCCCTATGAAGAGGATTTAGGGAGTTTGAAGCAAATTCGCGACGTCTGAATCACTGCCTTCTCGGTCATCGCCAATGCAGCGATCCTCTCCTAATGCGGCTATTGATTCCCACAACCCTTCTTTCCCCTAACCTTATCAATCAATCAATCGACCATTTTGAACCAGGCATACTTCAAAAATTAAAAGTAGCTGCTGTTCATCTGGTGGCAGGTAATTCAATCTGTTTCAACTCATCTTGTACCAACAACTGATCAGATATCTCAGAATGCTACCACTGCTGCATAACAACCATGCTGTCCAAACATTCGCTACAATTTATTACCTTATTTATTAGGTTTGTAAGCTACGCTTCATGAACACAACACAAACAATAGGATAGCGAAAGGTAGCGAGGAAGAAGAACAAGCATCAAACTGATACGCATCAACTTCAACGTTAAAATAATCATCAAACTGACAAAGAGAATTTATGGAGAGCGGGAAAAGCTCAAACACGAACACAACACGATATCATCGAGAAGGGCTGCGAACCCCTCTGACATCGCCATTACAGTAAGACGAAGATCAATTTGCAAAACATCAACAACATGTGCTCATTGCTTCCTTTTGCGAACGAACGAGCGCTCAGTATCTTCCGCCGAAATCAGGGAACAACTCCACGTAGCGAGGTCCTGCAAGTAATTCAATTGCTAAAAAAAGATTATATACAATGATATCAGGTGTGGTGAATGCAACCACATTGAAATATGCCATCCTATCGCTCTTCAATCGTATTTATTGATCGTCGACTCGATCTGAGGGGTAATGCCTTAAGGCTCCCTCATTGCGTGCAGTGGTCTCACGGATAACATACTCATTTGGCAAAGAAAAGAAATTTCAGTAGCCATTACATACCCATGTACTGCTTGTCCTTCAAAAGAGCTTCGTCGTAATCCTTCCTGCTCGAGAACTCAACTCGTGCTTCACCCGACGGGCGTCCACTGGCCTCATGTATTATTTCAACATGGGTTGGACGAATTGGCTCGAAAAACTGAAAATACACATCTTACGTCACGATAAATTCCAGAGGTCACAATACAAAACGCTGGCCACGCATGATGTTCCTTTCCAGCGCCACATTCCTATCTGCATCGAACTAGTTATAGAGGTGAGAAGCCATCCACTCATGTACCAAACCCATCAACCATTCCGTGCATAACGCTGATTGTCCACCAAAAAGAGTATTTTCAACCCAATTTCTATCCAAAAACCTGCCGTTTGAAGACAAGTTCGGTGAAACGAACTTGTCCCTCTCTCCTGAACCGTTCCACAAATACCGTTTAAAAATTGATGTTGTGAGTTTTCACAAGCGTATAGTCTTCGCAACAACTAAAGATCAATTCGTGCAGTAAACACCGCCGAGGCGGCATAAACATGGTACAGTTCCAAGGGTTCAAATGAGAAAACAGAAGCAGTGAACCGCCGCTAGAACTGTACATACAGCCCAAACGCCTAAGCAATGTCAACAGCACGAATTGTGACACCAGTTGTTGCCAAGACCGCAAACTACGTACCTCCATGACCAGTTCAATACCAATACACCATCTACTGAGAATGAGTGACCAAATACCAAATTAAACCACAATACACCAACTCACGTCGTAGATATCAGCCTCGATGGCACGGAACGGTACCCCTCTCATCTTGAGCGTATACTTTTGTCCTGGTCGTTCACGTCCTCGTGGCGCATTTGCCGACGACCCGCGTCCATCGTCACGATCACGCCATTGGTCACGAACTCGTATCGGTCCACCTCCTGCCCCAGCGTTCGAATATCCGTACTCGGCCCATGAATCAGTGTAGCCAGGGGCACCTGGGCCTGGAGCCATAGCGCGTTCATCACCGCGCCACGACTCCGTACCACCTCCTCCTCCTCGAGGAAAGCTCTCGAAAGGCTCTGGTCTTCTTCCAAACATGTCGTCACCTCCTCTTCTCGACCCACGCATGAAAGGATCTTCCGCTGGTGGGCGGCCATATGGATCCGTTGCTGGGACGGATCTGCCATAAGGATCAGTGAGACTTGATCTTCCGTATGGATCTGCGAATGAAGATCCCATACGTGGAGAAGGTGGACGACGTGCATCTGGTGTAGACCATGAGCTATTGTAACCTGTGAAGGGATCAGGTACCGGCGCAGCACCGAACCCACCCGCACCTCTGTCCTCCCACGGTGCAGCAGGCGCTGGTCCTGCTCCAGGTCGGCCAAAGGCCCCAAATCCTCCACCACCACCGACGAACGGGTCGTCAAATGCACTTCGAACCATACCGAAGCCGCCCCCATTCCCACGAGGAGCACGAAGACGATGCTCATCGCAGAACTGTAGCATCTCACCGTACGACGCCGCGAACACCTCGATGTATCTGAAAGCCAGTTTTAACCTCAAGTGATGAACAATAAATCACAGAATTCTATTTCGATTTTCTTTGTAAACCCGACCAATCCTCAACAACCTTCCCTGAACCACCCCTCCCAAAATTCCCTTGCAATATGCGAAGTGGGGGACTCTTGACAGCGCGCAAACCTGCTCCACCCATTCTAACCTTTGCTGAGAATCCACAAAAAGAGGACGACCAAACGCTGCTTTCATGAAGGAGTCTGAATCCGCCCAACTTCAGGATGATTACAAAAAAACAAGGAAGCAAATGGGTTAGCAGTAACGATAAGGGAAGAAAGCGAGGTCAACTTTGTGCTGTGTTGACCAAAAAACAGAATCTTTAACATTAACTCTCGCCAAATAGCTGTTGAAAAAATAGTACATCACACAGCACAAGCTTGACTTTTAGTTGATGAGGCAGACATCACGAAACTGAAGACAATGAAATTGTTTAAATTGTAAGACATACCGATGCTGCATATTCTTCATGTGACGCATCAGTGCACGATCGGCAGTTTCTTGATCAACAAACACAACAAACGCCTCACCATTGGTCTTAGCTGCCACACGTTCATCCGGCAGCAGAACACCGTCCTAAAGATCACTTTAGGGTAAGAACAACGTTTACCCAATCAATTGCTAGAACACACCTGAACAATGGTGAGTGGTGCGAAAAAGTCATACACATCTCGTTCGCGGGCACCATAGGGAAGACCGCGAAGTCTTACAACACCTTCACCACCGCCTCCACCCATGGCGCCAAATGGAGCACCGCGAGCGACGCCGCGACCATACTCAAATCCACCGCGATCGCGACGATCACCACCTCGATCACGGCCTCCTCTGGATGTAATTCCATTAAGGAAAAGGTTAAATAGCCATAAATACCACCAGACATTACCTATCGCGATCTCTGCCACTGCTTCTGGCGGTGTCCTCATCCGCGGGCATCACCTCGATATATCTAAAAAAGAAGCAGTGAGGACATTTCACCTTTTTCCATTGCCACCCGTACCCCTGCACCAACACAAACTACTAATTTTCTGTTTCCGGCAGACTGCACTAACCACTGTGTTACCGATGTACTACGTTGCGAATCTCCTAGCATCTCTTTCTTAAGCCAAATCGGGCTATTGCTATCAGCACTCACCCGCAATCACGGGAATGAGCCGATAAGCCGATGTCAGTGTTTAGCGGATAACCTAGCATCTCCAAATATCTGAGTCAATCAACTCATTCTCGTCTATAAACCGCTAAACAAAAAGCGGCAAATAGCAGAATAGTTTCGTAATATATCAAAAATGCTATCAGCTTAACTGGTAACTGCCGATATCGGCTTACCGGCTCATTCCCGTGATTGCGGGTGAGTGCTGATAGCAACAGCCCGACCGGGCTTAAGAAGGAGATGCTAGGAGATACTAATTTTCAATTTTTCAAAAGTTTCATATTAGTTTTTCTCTTTTCTTTCGATTACCGCGAGCTTATATTCTTTGATAAGAGCCAACAGCTGGAGACTAACGAGCGGTAGATCTGATTTCTCGTCCGCTAGGTCAATCAGCAGCGGTGTGCCTCAAGGAGGCGTTCTCTCTCCAGTCTTATTTAATATTTACACTTGGGATTTACCTGGCCTTCTTTCCCGATTTGGCGTAGGCGTAACCGCCTTTGCCGATGATTTCAAAATATTTCGAGCTGTCAATTCTGAGGAGGATTATCATGCTATTCAGCAGGCTATAGATTTTATGGACAGCTGGGCCCACCAATGGGGCTTATCGTTATCCAAAGAGAAGACGAAAGTTCTACATCTGGGATCAAGGAACAGAAATCACACTTATACTATTGGTGACGTTCCTATTAAATGTGTTGACGAGGTTACCGATCTTGGGTTCGTAATCTCTAAGGATCTCAGCTTTGACAAACATTGTGATCTCGTTTCTCAAAGGGCCAATGTTGTTGTGAATAAGATTTTTAGAGCACTTTTTACGCGTAATCCTAAAGTTCTTCTTCGAGCCTATAAAGTTTATGTGAGGCCTGTTCTCGAATATGGTACTCCCATTTTCTCTCCTTACAAACGTAAAAGTATCGATAAGCTAGAACGAGTACAAAACAGCTTCACAAGAAAGTTAATGACTAGAGTAATAGGATTTCTCTATGATCGAATACCTCCCAGTAAGGATCGTAATATTAATCTTGGTCTTAGCTCTCTCTGGCAGAGAAGGAAGGTGAACGATTTGCTCCTGCTCCATAAAATTATTCACGGCGTCTGTGGTATAAATTCTGGGAACTTTGTATCTTTCGGTAGAGCATCCACGAGAAGTTCGTTTAGACTGCAGGCTAGGGTTTCCAAGCTCAACTGCAGACGTTTTTATTTCATAAATCGTACTGCTCCACTGTTTGGTAAGCTAGCAAAGAACGGTTCTTGGCAACTGAGCTATGGTGCTTTCAAAAGAGCCATAATTAAGGAAGGCGCACTTTGATACCTCATTTATTTCCTCCTTTCTCACCACTACTACTGATGTTGTTGTTTTGGATGCATTTCAGTTTTTTTTGATTCTATGTTTTCCTTTATTAGTTGCATTGTTTTATCGATTGGATTCCGAGGCTTGGTGCCGTGCGTTTTACATTATTTTTTTTCACATGGGTGGTTTGCCATCCGTGTAATAAACATAACATAACAGATCCACGGAAGTATTACTGAGCAGCCTGCACGGTTAAGGTGGTGAAATGATGGGCAACCCAAACTGACCTATGTCCCATGTGCTCGCGGTCCTTTTTCAATGCCTTCTTATAATCATGTTCGTTACTGTAATGCACGTAAGCGTCACCAGCAGCCTTCCCGTCTCGCATAAGCAAATTCACTTTGCTGATGCCCGAATCTGAAAAGAAGAACTGAGAACGTGAATTGCTGAACAATCGTGCTCCACTTTTGTACCAGAAATGGGAACTCACCACCCAAGAACTTTCTGAGAGCTTCCTCATCGCATGAGTAGGGTAACCCCCTGCACTTGATTACGAGGTCCTTAACCATTTTCTGCAACTAAAGTGCTAATTGGTGGCTAGGGGCGATTAACGGTGATAAGATCATAGCGATCGATGAGAGAAGACAATATCAAGCACTCAGAGGAAGTGAAAGAAAGCAAATTACCAGCATCCTTCGAAGTGTTTATTCTGTCTCTTTCGATTCTTCGATCCTAATTACTCAATGTATGCTGAGAGGGTTAATAATGATTGCTGAAGGATGATTCAGAGGGCAGTTCCTGCCTGCGTCATTGTTTGGTGATGGTAACCAGTAATAAATCAGAAAGACCCGTCGCTAAGCTGATACGGGAAAACAGCTAATCCCAAAGAACAGCGCTAAATCTCTTAGAGATACCCACCCATATGTTTCTAGATCAAGGAGAGATTCGTAGCGTAATTGGGAGCTTTGCGCAGATTCAACTTTTTTCACGCTATGACTGAGAGCGAAAATCACGCTGTGGAAACAGATCTAATCAGATCCAACGAGGGGTTGCACTCTTATAGGTTAATTTTGCTCGCAGTACTCCACTCAAAAGACAGTTTCGTTGGCTAACGTTTTACGATGCATATGCCGCTAATACTGTCACTTTACCGACTTCGAGTATCCTTTAAACGACGTTATTGGGGACCCCCATCAAGAAACGAATGTCCTCAAGCTAGCAATCAGTTCCCAATAAAGGATCACACGAAATGAAAGCAAGTCGCAAATGATAAAAACGGTGTAAATAATTTGAGGAAGTAGCCAAAACACCGGATCCTCGCCCTACATCGCAACTGTAAACATAATGGGATGCTTCCTGCTTTATCGGGTTCACGTATTCCCACTAATGGTTTTAACTGCTAAACCTCCCAACCCTATGGCTAATGAAGGAAAGTCGAACCATGAATTCAACTCCTTACCAATTGCCATGAGGGGATTGCTTCTACTGCACTACAGACTAGGTTTGGTGCTAAAAGGGTTTGGAGGGCAGCCAGTAGAAGTGTTGTACTTCTTACACTTAGCAGAGTCCTCAAAGATGACAAATTGCTCTCAAATGTGTATCACCGGAGGATCTAGAGGACAAAATTTGAGGAAATCTTTCCCCACAAAAATCCGTTGGTTTCAACGTTTCAGCGGAGAACTTGAAAACACATTCGAGAACAATTCGACCTATTTGACGATTCTATTTAGTCCTACGAGTACAACCGTCGCACCATAAAACAATAAAATTAAAGGACAAACGTCGAGTAAACAACGAACAAAGGCCACAGGTAGTGAACGACCGTGCAGCGGCTCACAACACGTCGAATACTCAGCGGCTCGGCGTCCCGATCGATCGCCGCACGCCAGCCGCGCCGCCCGTACTAAGCGGCGTTGGTCGCTGCGGGGGCCCCACGTGGTGACCCGGCGGGGGAGGTATAAAACGCGCGGCTCGGGGACGTGCGCCCTTCAGTTGTTCGTCTACGCAGCTGCGCTGTCTTCAGGATGTCCGGGCGTGGAAAAGGAGGCAAGGGACTCGGCAAAGGTGGCGCCAAGCGTCACAGAAAAGTCCTCCGAGACAACATCCAAGGCATCACCAAGCCTGCCATCCGCCGTCTGGCTCGTCGTGGTGGTGTGAAGCGCATCTCCGGCCTCATCTACGAGGAAACTCGTGGCGTGCTGAAAGTATTCCTTGAGAATGTGATTCGTGACGCTGTTACCTACTGTGAACACGCGAAACGCAAGACGGTCACCGCCATGGACGTCGTCTACGCCCTCAAGCGCCAAGGACGCACCCTCTACGGTTTCGGAGGCTAACACGCTTCATGTGAATCGATTCTCTCCCATTTTGATTTTTTCGAAGTTTTGGATTTGGTGAGATGAGCAGCCACCGGATGAGTTATACATAGGCATTGATCTCACTGAGTATTAGTGTTGACTAATTCCAGAGCTCATTTTGCAAAGTCTGGACACATGCACTGACAAAAGATTGTTCATGTTTTTATTCTTGTGCTATGCTGTTTGTATTATTATTCTTATTATTAATCCTATTTTGTCATGGTATCTCATTCGATAAACCCGTTCGGATAAGTCATTCTGTACAGAAGGGAGGCTGGAACGACTACAAAAACTCCAGCAGGGCCGGCAGCAGACCAAGTATTGATCAGGTCCGGTGGGGTGGGGAGGAGGGGTTCTACGCAGTCGTTCTTTGTACGCAGGAAGATCGTAGTCTGAAAATGATTTGAATGATTTTGCTATGTATTTTACGAGAATTTCAGCTTGCGACTGGATTGACTTAGCTGTCGACTCGATTAGCTGTATTGTTGCTAGCTGAGTCCTCAAGAGTGCAAAGTGCAAAATGCTAGGTGATTGGTTGACCACTGAGTGACTGGTGTCGTTGGGAGTTCGCGGAAAATAAAACAAGAAGAGGACGTTGCCCAAAAGTAATAAAAGTAAAGTAAGACAATAATATAGGGACGAGAGAAAAGATACTGTGCCCTGGTTTATCTATTTATTTTCTCCGCTATTAAGACGCTTGCTGATTGATTAGAAGTTAGCTATTTAAAGAGCCCTCGATGGGACGGATATGCATGAACTGAAGTGTCTACAAAATGAACGCTGGTTCCATGTAGACCTGAAGTTCTGACTTCTGGATTGGAATCACTTGTAGCTTTACTATATCCTGTATCTCGGATGGACGTTATCGATCGATTCTAGGAAGGTGTTAGCAGAAAATCAATACCGCGCACGTCCTCCCAGTCCAGCCGTCTCCGCATCTCATCTCTCCTAAAGAGGATGTTCGATCATGGATCTCCTTGTATCATCTTGCCAGAGGGTGAAAGCTCTCCGGAAGGCGATGTTTACATTGAGATTTACAAATTTTAGTTGAATAAAAAATACTACTTAAAATAAATAAAAATACTCCAATGGAGGTCTACTATAAGAGGAGTGCTTTCTCCACCCTCTTCCAAGTTCTAGATGAAAATAACGTCTTTGGGCACATTGACGAGATTTCTGTAGAAAACCTCGTATTTCAGTGAAAGGCAAAAAGGAAATTCTCAGGTGCTAAAAGGTTGGTAGGGCAGCACGAGAGAAAACCCTCCAAGACCTTTTTTCACGGAAACATTGTCTCATTGAGGAATCCGTAAATACTCATTCCAAAGTAATCTGACCTCTTCTGAGCAATCTACATTCTTAGTACAACAGCAATAACAACTCTGCGTACAGCAAGTACATCGCATGCATTAAGAATCTTTTTAGTAATATGCTCCAGAGATCAATCAAAGGAGTATTTCTCTCCCGCTTCTACTGAAATCTGGAGAGGTGCCCGAACAAGAGCTCTACAATAAGTCTGTTCTTGGGCTTGATCTGACCCCATACAACGAAAATTTCTACTTTTTAACATGTGTATGGTACACATGCCCAGTTCCGCTCCTTTACTCCCTCGTGTTTCCCAGCGAAATTTTCTGCCAAAATAAAATCTTACAACACTAAGACAAATTCTAGACAATCTCGTATTTTAGTTTATAATGAAGGCAGGAATACCTCACAGTCCATCAACTGATTTCTTAAACACTGACCACCCAGTGATTGGCAGGAAAACCTCCAATCTCCTATATTCTCGAATCCAGTCAGACCTCGACCCCATTATTCAACATCTGGACCTGGGTTTAGCCACCAAATTCCAGACAAACACCAAGACGACACGAATAACTGGACGGGTGGTAATTGTTACTGGCCCACAGGTCCCCACCTCAATGAGAGCATCTTTCAAATCATCGCCTCCTAACGGGGGGGGGGGGACGTTAGGTCCCCGAGCCGGCTCGGCAAAGGTGGTTCGTGCGTCCTGTGGATACAATTAACGGAGACTCGCACTGAGGCCATGCTCGTCGCACGCGACGGCGCGGCAAGTGATGACCGCATCGGCCACCCATGCCATGGTGACCCAACGACGACCCGATCGTCGTCGACGGTCCCCAGCTCAACCAGATTTTCAGGTAATCAATAGCTCGTCACCTAAAGGGGCCTGAGCGAGGGTGTCCTAGGTATCCGCTTCTATGGAGACCTGTATATGTTTCTACTCAGAATTTCACGCTCTATCAAATGAGCTGGACCACAACCTCCTCAAAACAACCCTGAGGGCACAACATTCTTGTTTTCACATTTTCTGAAAAGAAAATTGAGACATTCCTCAGATAACAGATTGTGGAACATGTTTCAAGACTAAAATTTCCCGGCCTATCCATGCAATCCAACAAGGAACCTTTTTAATGTCATTCGCGGCTTTTATTCCATAAAAACGAAGGACGAACTCATTGAGATCGTAGAAAAAGTTGGAGAGGATTCATCTGCAGTGATTTTTTACCAGTTTTACACCTTTGACATTTTCAGTAACATGATTCAGTATTTTTCAGTAGTAGCATGGCATAATTGAAATAATAAGTTTAGTAACGCGCTATTTCACATACTTCGTCCAGTATCATGTTTTAACATCGTTTAACGTTTTAACATTAACATGTTTTTAACATCCTACTGCAAAATTGTCTTATATTTCGAGAACTCGATTCACCTGCGCGATAGCGCACGGCGAACCTGCGGAAAACGGATAGGTGTGAAAACTGATTTTTGACTGATAGGATGCTTTGATAATTCTCTATTTATCATATGTCATCTCTCCACGTCACGCCTACGGGGAAGCTTCGTCTCGTCTGGTCTCTGAAAGCAATAAGAAATAGCTAAATATATCAAGAAACTGCGAATACCATAGTGACCTCGCTACCACAGCCACGTGGTGCCATCTACAGTCGAGGTCATGAACCCGGTCAATCATTATCTTCTATATTGTTACAGCCATTAGGTGATGTCTATATTTACCATAAAAAAGTTACCATGTCTGGTATATTTAAGGAAAGAAGGCGAAATATTCAAGATTCTCATTAACAGAGGACAAATCCGCTTTGCACGGAATCGTAACTGTCATTCTCTCTACATTCCATGGAATATAAATCATGAATAACATCAAAAAGTTTTTCGTTGAATTGGTTGAATATGCGACGAAATGTTAGTCTGGAAACACGTCCAACAATCTATTATTTAGCAACGTATTATTTTTTCTCGAAAAAGAGTGAACACGAGAATATTTTGCCCTTAGGGTTGTTTTGAAAAGATTCCGGCTGAGCTCATTTGATAGAGCGTAAAATTCTGAGTAGAAGCATATACAGGTTTCTATAGAAGTGCATAGTGAGACACTTTCACTCAGGCTCCTTTAGGTGACGAGCCATTGATTACCTGATAATCTGGTCGAGCTGTGGACCGTCGACGACGATCGGGTCATCGTCGGGTCACCATGGCATAGGTGGCCGATGCGGTCCTCACTCGCCGCGCCGTCGCGTGCGACGAGCATGGCCTCAGTGCGAGTCTTCGTTAATTGTATCCACAGGACGCACGGACCACCTTTGCCGAGCCGACTCGGGGACCCAACGTCCCTCACCCCCTCCTAACAGCCTTAAACTCTGTCAGATTCACCAAGGGAAGAACAAAACAGCAATGATGCAAATTTACTAACCAACCTTTTTAATCACAATCACACACATGACAAAATAGTTACACGGCGTACAATAAATACAACGGATACAGGTGAAGAAATGAGACCATAAAATGGATCACTTGCTTGATGTGTACTTGGTGACGGCCTTGGTGCCCTCGGAGACGGCGTGCTTGGCGAGTTCTCCGGGCAGGATCAGGCGGACGGCGGTCTGGATTTCACGGGAGGAGATCGTCGAGCGTTTGTTGTACTGGGCCAGACGGGAAGCTTCAGCAGCAATACGTTCGAATACGTCGTTGACGAAGGAATTCATGATGGACATCGCTTTGGACGAGACGCCGGTGTCCGGGTGGACTTGCTTCAACACACGGTAGATGTAGACCGAATAGCTCTCCTTTCGGCGATGCTTCTTCTTCTTGTCGCTGCTACGGGAGGCCTTCTGGCTCTTGGCGGCCTTCTTCGCACCTTTAGCTGACGGCTTCGGCGGCATCACGGACGACTACGATGCGATGGGTGCGGCTTGCAGCGCGTAATATATCAAGGCACCGTCGAGGGGCAAGCCCCGCCCCAGCGCAAGGGCGGGGCATAGTCATAGCACGCCGCTATAAGAGCGACGTTCACCGCAGCAGACCATCTCGTCAGTGCTATTCAAGATGTCCGGCCGTGGTAAAGGAGGCAAAGCCAAGTCCGGCGGAAAGGCCAAGTCCCGTTCGGCTCGTGCTGGACTCCAATTCCCTGTTGGTCGTCTCCACCGCATGCTGCGCAAGGGCAACTACGCTGCTCGCATTGGTGGCGGTGCACCTGTTTATTTGGCTGCTGTGCTCGAATATTTGGCTGCCGAAGTTCTGGAGTTGGCTGGAAACGCCGCTCGAGACAACAAGAAGACTCGCATCAACCCCCGCCATCTCCAGCTGGCCGTCCGCAACGACGAGGAGCTGAACAAGCTGCTCTCCGGTGTCACCATCGCCCAGGGAGGTGTTCTGCCGAACATCCAAGCCGTGCTGTTGCCGAAGAAGACCACCGGTGAGAAAGAGTGATCTTCTATTCCGCGTGTTGTGTAGGGCGCTAAATTGCCCATTGTATGTATTATTATTGTTTATTTATGTTTTGAAAACGATAAATTGCTGACGTTTGGCGAGTTTTTGTACGATTATGTGATTTGAATTGATCGGATCGTTTTCATGAAATATGTGACAGGCCTGTGAAGTACTGTGAAGTGATAAATATTCCTTGAACATTCAATTATGTTCAGAGTTGAATGTGAAGTGTAAATTGCAGAAAAAAAAGAGGAACGGTAGATTTTAGTCATTTCCGTGAACGAGTTCGATCATCAGCCCAAATTTTCATGAACGAGTTCGATCATCAGACCAAATTTTGACCGTGGGTAACTGCCGGTGCTCATTCTGCCTATTGATTGATCGATCGGCAATGTTGACAGTTCGGCCACCAGCCCGAGCTGGGTGACGCGTAGAGGCATCGGGGTGACCGACATAGGGGATGTGCACGGGGATTTATTGCAGTAATTTTGCTCTTTAGCAGAACTAATAACATTTCATGTTCGAATAAGATGCTGTCCCATGATATAGGACCGTGATTAATTTGGAGGGGAGAATCTGAAAATGTAAATGAAGTTCGATAGACAGTTTTCAACCATTACTGTTTCTAAATGAAATGTTAATAGGACAATCGTGTTATGAAGTTTAATAGGGACAGTTTGGCTTAAGAATTCCCTTGCTGTCTAGCAGTAGAGCTTCTGAGTGATCATAAGTCCGAATTTCACGATCGGTGCAGTGGAATGTAGTTCGAGACAAGTAGTCGTTTGGGGCTGTGTGTTGAATTGTGTTAAATTTCACGAATATTAGAAAATTGGATATAAAATAATCAAGTTCCAGATAAATTGATGTGATAGAGAGGCCTTTGATCAGTTGTGGGTAGCTGCAGGCGGCCTTTTGGCGCCGGAGGGGACGCGAGCCCTCACCTTGTAGATTTGCTGTCGAAAATATTCCCATTGTACCGTTAGCAGTGCTCTTTTCTTACTCCGCTAAGGAAATGCGTTGGTAGACATATTTGCGACGAGCTATGATCGCCTGTGTCGGAAAACAGGCGTTTGTGAGTTCAAGTCGAGCCTACGCAGTGCTCTTAGGGTTCATTTTCAGGTTCCAAACAGCTTTTACGAAACATTCTATCTCTTTCGCAGCTGCAAGTGGAAAAATAATAAAATAATTAGAGTCTAGAATAAATGTAAAAGTAAAATGGTTGATATGATCAGCCTCTCCTATATACTTGCCAGTACATTCAGCTTCCATTCAGAATCGAAGAGGCACGGTGAATGCGCCTACTATACCTTCAAGGATTAGAAGGCTCAGATGCCCTCAGGCGTTGATTGAACCACTGCGGAGTTGGAGAGGACGCTAGCTTCCTTCGCACCCGGGAGAGTGCTGCTGGTTTCGAATGGGCTATTTACTGCGGATCGTTTTTGGATTTGTCCATTGACTGTGGCGGTAGGTTTTATTGTTTAGTTGTAAGTTTTTGTCGGCGGTATAGGGTTAGAGGCGCGACTGACATCCGCACGGTTGATCGATCGAACCCCGCCTGGGCTAACCAAGCACTCTATCCCTTCGGAGTTGGGTGAATTAGTTCCAGACTTGTCGGGGAAGGTAAAGGCACTGACTTGGTGCAGCGACTAACCCCGCTGGTCATTGAACACGCGCACTCACCAAGCCTCTACGATTCTGGATTGAACACGAATGCAGCGGCACGTCCATCGGAGGCTCATCAAGGTCGACAATTTTTCCACAATTTTACCTTTAGCCTCATATTATCTTTAGAGTTCTAAAAAGCCTCCCAGAACGTTTTTCACGATATGTATGTAGTTGTGTGTCTAATGCAACTTCATGAGCTCGCGGTTCTCACAAACTGAATGGAACTGGAGAAAAGAATTGAATGTTATAGCCCATACATTTGCACATCCACCATGCCTCTACGATCCCGAATCGAACCCGAATGCAGCAGCGCGTCTTCAGGGCATTGGTCAACGCCGACACCTTTACCTTTTGCCTTGAACGGAGAGTTGAAAGTGTCGCCAAGGCTTTTGCAGCCAAATTTAGGAGTACAAGAATTGAATGGTGATCACCCGGTAGCGTTGCTAGCGCCATGTCTATGAAATGCTAAGAATAGTCGCCCAAGTTCACTATCTGATAAGTCCGACAGTTCATTTAAATCATTTCAGCAATAATAAAAAGCTGCACTACAATTTTGTGCGGAAGCGAGTTTGCTTGCAAAGGATCCTATACATTCATGAGAGCGGATCACGTTTTTAGCGAGAGGGCGACATTTGATCGTCATGGTGGCTCGGGCTAGACCGGGTGTCACTACACTACAGAAATAATTAGTTTAGTGTGCATTACACCTACAGAAATAATTAGTTTAGTGACAGCTGCAGCACCGGGCGCGGCGGACCATTGTCGCGTTTGCGGCGAAGTCTGCAGGACGAAGGTGATCAGACCGTCTATGATGGTCCACCGGTTGACCAGATCCGCAGTCGACTATCTTCGATCAGTGGAGCACTGCATGGAGAACTTGTAGGAACAACGTGTTAGATCCTCAGTGGTGCAAACCAAGGCATATTATGCTTGAATTTTGAGCGCAAGCAGGGCTGAAAAACTCAATCTTCTATTCAGTTCCTTTCAGTTTGTGAGAACCACGAGCTCATGAAATTGCATTGGAAACACAACTACATGTTTCCAATGCATGTAGTTGTGTTTTTCTGGAACTCTAGAGATAAATAAGTAAACTAATTAAATCATTGATAGAAATATGATGACGGTCAAAGCACGTTTTATTTCAAAAAAGTCTGTAGTGAGTTACACTACCGTGGACAGATGAGAACGCTCTGTAGTAAGAGTTTCTGGAGTAACGAAGGTACGACACTGGACGAACAATTTAAAACACAGTTATTTGTAAAATTTTGCTCTGAGAAACTCAATTTTCTATTTTCCTTTATATTCCACATGAGTACGAAGAAATTCTTCCTGAAACGTCCAGGATTCACGGATTATTGAGGCAGCACTACAGCATCAGATTTACACCTGGTTTTCGGTATGCACCATTTTCCCAAGATTCGAGACAAATCCGTTAAGAAGGTATGGATAAGTTAAGGACCTCTAGAAATAAGGGTAATTGTGGAGGATTCACGCTCACGTCATTCGATACAGCCGGACAGAATTTGCAGGGTTTGCGCCATTGCAATCCTTCAGTGCTAACTGCAACAGATATTTGTGGTGATGTATACATCGATGTAGACGCCTTCGACACTGGTCGACACCGTGGACCACTACAGTCAGTCGCTTCGCACTCACCGCGAAGGTGTCAATGGTCCGTCGCGTTGCGCTGCGAGGGCGGCTGTCAGTAAACCAACAGGCCCCACAGGTAATGACACTGGCTCTTAACCGATCCAACGTCACGAACAAACGACCATTATCCCGGTTGCTCTAAATAAGATCAAATTTTGCCTATGGAATTTAAGCAAGAATGGAGGTGATGATGTGTTTTTATCACTGTTTTTGCGCCTTCCTGCAGTGTGTACTGGAGCGAGCTGGTGTTCGGAGTTGCATGCTATTAACCACCTGGGCCGCTGGCAGCTGGTAAAATGACGATCCAGCTCCACTTGTTACGGACTGATACAATGCGGCAAAGCATCTACCGTACAAAATTTTCATCATTTTCTATTCCCCTTTCATTTTTCTCCGCTTCTCTAAGATCTGTGTACCCCTTATAGGGAACCGTCTCGCTCTGTACTCAAATTCCTTCTGTGGGAATGATTTGTTTCTGTATAACAGAAGTCTTTCGATCATCCGAGCTCTAGCAGTCTCACAGCAGCAGTGGAATCGGAGCGGTCGCGTCATCAGCGGCCTTTCAATTTATGTAAGGAAAATGTTAGGGTGTTTGGTGATTAACCAAAGATAATTTCTTCGATAGTTGTGTAGCAAAAGTTGTCAGTACAACATCAACATGACTAGCAAAATACTCTATTTCCACGCATCTTTCGTGAGAAAAACGCGAAACAACCACATTAGGATGGATTCGAGTCTCAACGGGTAACTTCTACGTGCGGTACCGTACTTGCATGGAGCTACACATTAATTTCTTAAATCCTCACTTGTGGTATGTATTAGGGGAGGGGAAGGGTCAAAAGTAATAAGTATTTCGCTTTTCTCCCATATAACACCCGACTGGGGTCCCACTGTATACCCATCGTATTTAAGTGTACGTATGCTACTCACTTTAGACCGCTTGAGCATTTGTCACTCCCGCGCTTCCCAGAAACATTTGAAGTTATTGAGAAACAAAGAAGTTTGTTGAATTTTTCTTATTATTTTTGACGCCTCCCTAATATTAGGTTGAGTCATGAGTAATCGGACATTTGCAAACGTCCGAATTCAAAACCGAATTTCCCGCCAAAGAGAGCACCGGTCAAAACGGTCAAGGTATCGATCGATAGAGGGAGAACAGCCCTACAAAACAGTTCATCGCATTCCCTTTGCTGCAACTGCTAACTGCTACAATGGCTCCGGAATTCATCCCGTCCGAATCGCATATTCCGAATGTCATGCTTTTCCTCTTCCTATCATAACCAATCCTTTGAACGCTTGAAGGACGTTTACAAGGAGGAAGCTCCTATTCGAAGCACCGTCTACTCTTGGTTCTCGAAATTCAGTAGCGGCGACTACAACATCGAGAACAAGGACAAGTCAGGACGCCTGATGGAGTTGGATCTGGACGTAATGAGGGACGAAGTGGAAGTAGATCCATACCAAACCACCCGTGAACTATCAGCCACCCTTGACGTTCCTCAAACATCTGTGGCTCGAGGATCGAAGTCGATCGGTAAGGTCAGAAAACTCGGTCGATGGATACCTGATGCACTGACCCAGCGTGACATAGATCGCAGGGTAGACGCAGCAATGTCTCCTCTCACTCCCAAGCGCACAAATGAGTGGCTGAACAATCTAGTCACTGGCGATGAGAAGTGGGTACTCTTTTCTAACCACCGCCGCCGTGGCCAGTGGGTCAACAAAGATGCGAAGGCAGAAGAAGTTCCAATACCTGACAAACACGGCAAAATGGTGATGCTGTGCGTTTGCTGGAGCGTACGAGGCGTAGAGTATTGGGAGCTGCTGGATAAGAAAACGATGGTGACGGCAGAGGTCTATACACAGCAACTGAGAAAATTGAAATCACATCTCGATCTCACACGGGGAGAGGGGTCCAAAATTTATTTTCAGCATGGCAACGCTAGACCACATACCACAAGAATGACAAAGGCTGAGTTGGCGACGTATGGCTGGACCATACTTCCTCATCCTCCGTATTCCCCAGACCTCGCTTCCTCCGATTACCACCTTTTCTCCCATCTCCAACGATATTTGGACGGTCAGAATTTCAGCAAATTTGACGACGTCAGAAATGCACTTGAGATGTTCTTCAGCAGCCAGCCAGCCACGTTCTGGAGCAAAGGCATATATGATCTATCGTCTCGTTGGAAAAAGACCATTGATGCTAATGGCACTTATTTCGATTGATTCCATTTTGTTGTTCAGGAGTTGTGGAATAAACTACTTTGTGCTCCAAATGTCCGATTACTTATGACTCAACCTAATAGTTGGGTCGTGCAAAGGAGTCGCTTTGAAGATACGAAGATACTTATCTTATATTGCACTCACTCTAAACCAGAAGCCCACGTCATGATGGAAATGGTTGGTGAGATTCAGCGGAGGGACTTCGGCCAGACCCGTGCCGAAATGGTCCCGACCGCCGTCACCGCCGCCGCAGCACCGAATGATGTTCGGCGGCGACGGCAGAGCGCAGGGCGACGGGGGTGCTGCTGTGCGTGTCCGCGCGGAGCGGTCGCCGCTCGCAACCCCTCCCGCCTCTCGCCCCCTCCCCCCGCGCTCCGAATTATCGGAAATCCATCGCTCCTCGTGCGTGTGTGAGTGCGGCACGTCGCTGTCGTCGTCGTCGTCGTCGTCGTCCATCGTCATCGTGTATGAGCTGCACAATTCCACTGGCTAAGGTGAGCACCTGTACAGTACCCGCCCGGCTGGTGGTGGCTGTACTGCAGCTGTGCGAGTCGTCCAGCCAGCTGTAGCCGTGCCGGCCAAGCACACCGCTGGTCCGGTGTGCGGCTTCTCACATGCGGCCTTACGGCCGATATTGATCCGCCTACGTAAACACACATAGAAAGAGAGAATAGTGATCCTTTAAGGACCGTACCTTTACCAGATCAAGGACCCATGGCCCCGATTCCACCGATTTTTCTCTGCAACGGCTGAAGAGACAGAATTCACGCACAACGGCTGTGAAACAGGAAATTTTTCCACAGCAGCTTTGACGACGTCGGGAAAATTGTTGTTATCATTGATTGTGATCAACTGAAGGACAGCTGCTCATTATAGCTTGGTGAAGAAAAATTGCAGAATTATGGGTCTGATTTTTTTGAAAATTATCCGGTCCAGCCCTGGCGCCGGTTGGTGGTGGGAGTATCATGGCTCTTGCTTAAGTCGTTTTTTAAAAGTCCTTTTTGATTTTCTTACTTTTAAAGTGACGTTTAGAATAGATGTTCACCTGCAACCGCCTTTTTAAATTCTGTATGATAAATAGTTTGTTTCGTTATTTTTGCATTCGTTCTTTCCTCATGCCCTTTTTTCGTGATCCGCTCAAATCCGATCCCAGTCGAACCTTGAAAAAAATCTCTTTTTTTTTGCAACAAATCATTGTAAACAGTGGAGCTCAAGAGTTTGTCGCACCTTTGGGTTTCCTTTTCCTTTCAATGAAACACCGGTTTTCCTCCGCTCTTTGAGCTGTTCCGAATATGTGTTTAAAAGGTTCCTCTCTTCTCTCACTATCAATCACAACCTTTTTTTTGGAGATCTATTTTTTATGTTGTCAGTAAATGTTTGGGAGAAAGTGAAAGGGTGAAAGTGAAAGGGATTAAAATTATCGAATTTGTTTCTCATTTCAAAGACATTCAAAATTCATATCCTCTCGTTAAACATGTGATTTTTGTACGAAGTTCGCCATGATTTTTTGATCTCTGATGGCTGCAAAAATTATATCGTTCAATACTTTTTCAACTAAAAAATGAGATGGAGATCTATGAAATTGTCGCATATTCCTCTATTCAATTGAGAAGCTGCGAAATTTTTTATTTAATTTTGCTACATTACATTCATAACTATTAAATATTCATTGACTGTGACGAAAGCTGCTCGAAAACCACGGTTTCTAACAACGCTCAATATCTAATCGAGTTGCTTAGGTGTAAAGACAAAAGACATTTTCGCAATTTTTAACCAGATTCTTCGTTGACACTGGCTGATGTTCAAGTTCATGCCATCTCTTCTTTAATGCTTTGATCTAGTTTCCAATTTAAAATTGCGTAAAAAGCAGAAATAACGCTATAGGTGGAATGTCCTGGATGAAGAGGTTCACAGTATGGAAAATACTAGTCCACAGTGATCTCTCCATGGGAACCGCGATGTTTAATGGTTTTTCCAAACTCAAATTGGGCTGAATAGGTTGTCTTGGTCGAGTTTCCATTGTGATGAACGGACTGTTTCAAGTCGAAATTAGCTATCCATCCTGTGATGTCTCTCTCAAACGATTCTATGAACCGGAAATTACATATTTCTTGCTTCTTTCTTGAGAAAGATTGCTAAGCGAGCCAGCTAAAGCCAACTAAAGCTAAATGACTAACCCGTCTCCGCCCACATTGGCCAATCCATAGGGTCCCGTAGCGCTGGTCCTGCCGATCCTGTCACGCTTGTAGCCCTCTTACTCCATTATATTATCCGTACTATTTGCATTATGTTAGCAGCATCATAGATAAATATATTAGTCCAACCACTGAACCACAGAATCACCCTACACCTAGAATGTACACGAGCTGGCGAGTTCGGGCTTTGAGATCGGGTTCGAATCCCTCCTGAGGTCAATTATTGCAAAACTCTAACAAAATCCGTTCAGCTGCCATTTCTAATGGAATCGTTTTTCAGTTGGATACTTTGAGCCGTCGTTTACAAGAAAGCGTACAACTCCGCACACACAAATACTTTCGAGTTGCCGTTCCGCAAGCGCTCACCGGGCAATCGTTGGTTGCCTTGGTCGGCGAAAAGGTAAGCGAAAGATCTTCGCATGGTTTTTAATTTTGATTAGCTACACCTGAGATTGATATAAACGTTATTTATTTGACCTACGCTTGGGCGCCCTCATCAGAGCCTGTAAAATCAATAATCTTTGGGACCTGCCCGCTTAAACGTCATTTCGTCGAACAAATAATCGTTTTGAGACCAATAGAAGAGGAATTAAGGCAACCAACCAATCTCAGTGATGGCGTCAACAACCAGTATTCA
Source organism: Nippostrongylus brasiliensis (assembly GCA_030553155.1). Classification (NCBI taxonomy): domain Eukaryota; kingdom Metazoa; phylum Nematoda; class Chromadorea; order Rhabditida; family Heligmosomidae; genus Nippostrongylus; species Nippostrongylus brasiliensis. The sequence goes on along the minus strand of CP130732.1, from coordinate 33,089,508 downwards.
AATAACTACTGAAGCTAGAGCAATTCCGAGATTGGTAGAAAATTGATCATTATGAGATTTTTTAATGACGTTTGACATTTGACATACTCCTCACTCATATTAAGTTTATTAATTCATTCATTTATTGTTACATTCCGAATCATGGATGTGCTACTGAATAACAAAAATGTGTTAGTTAAACAGAAATGCTGTTCAGAAACGAAAAAACAACAAGTCTTCAGGGAAAGTGGTATTAGTGACAATTTTTAAAAAGAGAAGTTCTGTCACTGATAATACCCGCTTTATAGTTACTAGTAATTTTAGTATACCCAACTAATCACTTTTAACTATTTGTATATTGCCACACATGCCGTCTGCCTCTCCTCCTCCGCTCTCTTGGTGTGTTTGTTTCGATTCGATCCGCTCTGCCACTCGAAATGTGTCGCTGGGTCGCCTCAGCGCCGCCAGAGATTTTTGCGAGTTCACTCGGATTTTCGAACGATACTGAGCTGGATTCCGCCCCCGCCTCGACAAAAAATGGCTTAATCAGATCATATAGTGGCTGCAGGGTCCAGAATAAGACTGGTTTTGGGTGTTTTTATACCCTAGTCAACCAAATTCCACGATATTTTCAACTGCCGATTCCTTCCTCTTCCTTATTACACGAATGCATCGTGTGACGTTACATAAGAACTATTGAACAAAAAAAAGATAGCGCACAAATACGAATACATGACTTACAATTAGTACTCAAGCATAAAACGAAGTTCTAATCGTGAATGTTAGTGTTATGTGAAATAGAGAGATAAGAGTCCAACAGACCTGCAAAGCTCTTCGAGAAATGCCTGTTCTCCCCCTCAATTTGTCATACTTTTTCATAAAGTAAATTTAAAATCAGGATTTACAATTTTTCACTCGGACCCGAACAATGAGGAACGAAATGTTATTCTATCAACGCGGTTTCTCTTTTCAAACTCCTAAATCAACTTTCACCGAGTTTGGCCGTTTCGGCGTGTTCCAATAATTATCACCTCATGGGTGTTCTTCCACTGATTGCCCATTCCAATCGATCATTTTTGGTCGTTCACTGAGTACGTCGTAAAAAACAAAAAGACTCGCCAGTAACATATCGAAAGAAAATCGAAAATCAACCGATACAATTTGACGAAATGTAGACATTTTTATGAGATAAATTTTGTGAAAAAAAAAACACGGAAATTGGCTTCACCTTACCGTGATCAACAGTGCTGAATCGCTCGTGGGAATTCTAGAAAACGTACTTTAGCTAGAAAGAAATATACAAAATATGCAAAATATAATATGGTCCAGCTTTCGGGCTTTCGGATAACTTTTATATTGGTAGCTAACATTCCAATTCATTTTGGAAATGGAGCGTAGTGGAATCAGCACGATTGGAAAATCATTATCGATTATTGATTTATAAATTCACTACGAATAATTGTGTGTCGGTTATAAAAGCGAAGATTGCTAAGCAACCAGACCATGCCGTAAAATTCAAAAAAGGTAATTCAAACGACTGAACTGCCGTAAGGGTCAAAAACTAAACGTAAAAACTAAACCAAGCTAATTAGCTGCAAGCCACCCTCAAGAATGTACCGGTGAGCATTCGATTATCGATTTTTCCCGCGTAGACGCTCACGCTTGAGGAAGGTTAATGAATCGGGTCCTGTGGCGAAATTACGGTATGGCCGGGAGTTTGAGTTGAAAGTTGTCCGAATTTGACTGCTGCAGCCGGTTATTTTTACGTGGAAGATCTTCTAACTATAAGACCTACTTTGAAAGTAGTTATCTCAGATGACGTTACTAAAAAGGTTTCTGTTATGTTAATCGTTTTAGTTTCCTACTAAACACCAGAGTTTTGTTCTTGTAGTTTGCGTTATCGAATAAATAAATTAATAAATATTTTTGGAAATCCTGGTACTGCTGTATAGTAAATGTTTGTGAATGATCTTCATGGGTGTCTTCTAGGGCTATGCCGAGGATGAAGCCGAAGCGGTGCATTTGGCGACGCTGCTGCTCCAGCACGGCTATCTGTTCCCGGTGATCGAGCCGGCTATGACCGTACGGGACGATGGCACTCTCTACCGATTACAACGACCGTACTTCTGGCCGTCTCACGCCACCCAGACCGACAACGTCGAGTACGGTAGGTCAAGAAAACTTTTTATTTGCCATTGAATCGATTCCATTATCATTGATTGGTCAGCCAAGGAATTCTGGCCGAGCTGGTCCAGAGTTCGTTTCCGCATGTCGGTGTATTTTCTTTTATTTTTGCTTATTGGCATTCGTTGTATTCTTGGAACTCTTCTGCAAAAAGCACTGCATTGATCTTAGTGCCAGTTTCGGATCAGTCGAGCTCTAATTTGAAGTCGTATTTTCTCTAGAAAATGGTTATCCATTTTTGAATCTTGAACATTTGTGGCAGTAAGTCGGTTAAGTTTTAAGTTCAGATTCACATCCATTCTCTCCTTCGCCGCATTGATATTTCGTCCCTTTACCTTTTGACTTTTCTTCTTCGTAGCAAACAGGTCATTCTGCGTCACTCGTTTTTAGATATAGAACAGATTCTGAAATGTGTCTTCTAGAAACTGAAAATATGCCTTACTTCCCTCACATTCAGTTATTCTATGAATTTACTCGTTCTTTCCTGATTCTTTCCATTCCACAGCGTTTTATTCCGATCATACGTCTTTGTTGATAGTTGCTTCGTCTTCTCTCACCTTGGTTCGGCTTCCGCTTCGCTGAGGTATCACTTTGCCATCATATCTCTGTTAAGAGACCTTCTCATAGGGTGCCATATCATCCTCGATCGCAGGTTCTTGAGCGCCACTTCCCTGCATGCGATTATCGATTTGTCTTGTGATTGTGATAGTTTCCCTCCATCAGTTTGCCTATCAGTTATTTCTGAGCAATACAGTGTTTCTGTGTATGTGGAGGAGATTGAACCCTAATCACTGTCGACATCATGAGCCTAGGCTTCTAACGCCCCGGCCATAACATCCCAGTTTTTTTTTTTGGTAGTAGGCGCTATGACACCCGCACGATCGAGCGATCGATCCTCGCCCGTGATAACCAAGCAATCCTACCCTCTGGGGTTTGGTAACTTGGTACCGGACTTGTCTGGGAAGGTAAGGACACTGACTTGGCATAGCGTCTGGCTCCTGCAAGTCATTGTAAAGGCTAAATGGGCATTCGCCATGCTTCTACGATTCTGAATGGAACACGAATGCGGCGGTGCGTTCTAAGGGGACTTACCCACCCCGATTCCTCTATCCATTTACCCTTTCCTCATTTGGTCCACAGTCCTAGAAAAGCTTCGGGAAGGCGTGTGAGCACTGAAGCGATACCTTCCGAACCGACCGAGATGTCATGACTCTTCCGTAAGGTTCTCCAAGAGTCTCATTTGGTCCATAGTGTTGCATCACAAGAATGAAACGTAGTCATTCATCTCATCAGGTGATTATTGGGTTTTGTAATTTGGAAGATAACAACATTTTCCATCACTCAACACATAGCTCCCCTGAAAAGCCTCGAAAAAGCCTTCGATCACGAGAACATGGCTCAGATTCATCATTGGTAAACCCCCGATAACCCCCGAGATGTTTGGCCAAACGGCGCCCACCTTTGTCTACTTCCTCGCCCATCCTAAAGTTCCTATGTTAAACGCAATCTCTCATCGACTCTGCCGTCTGGTTCTAGCTGCGTCGCGGTTTCGGATACCGCTCGTCCGTTCATGAATCTGGGCCCAGGTTTCTCTCAAACCGGCACCGGGTCGCCGAGATGACCGTGGTGACGGTGAATCCTTTTCAGTGTATTCCAAGAGTCTCACTCGGTCCGTACCTCCCAGAAAAGCTTCAAAAAGGCCATGCTTGATCGTGTCAGCGGTCCCTTACGAACCGGCCGAGATGGTGGTTGGTGGCGGTGGTGGTGGTCGGTTTCAACTCGGCTCCTCATGCGCGTCCGCCGCCGTCTCTCCTCCGCACTCTCGCGGCGGCGCTCTCCCTCCTGGCCTGGTGCCCCCCCCCCCCGGCATCAGCTTCAGCAGCCTCGGTGGGTGGCCCGAATGCGACGGGGCGGTCTGCTGCTGCTGCTGCTTGTTAGCGGCACCCCTGTGATCAATAGTATGCCAGCACTCGGGGCTCTGCTTCAGCCCCCCCCCCCCCCCCCCGGCTGCCCGCCCCACTGCAGCGAGCTGCTGTGGAGGCTGCGGCCCGGGGGCTGCCGGCCGGCTCTTTCAGGGCCAGTTTAATCCACACCACACACCGACACCGGTATCGTCACATGCAGAGGTGAACGGATGGTGAAAATCGCGAAATTTTGCCTTCAAAAGGCATAAAAAGGAAAAGGGGTCAGTGTGATCAGGCCCCTAAGGACGGCACGCCGCGTCCTTCCATTCAGAGTAGTAGAGGTATAGTAAATACGTACTTGGCCTATACAATGACTTGGGGCAAGCTCTAGACCGGTGTCTTCACATTCCCAGACAAGTCCAGGGGTCAGATTCATGAACGGACGAGGGGTCTCCAAAACTCCGTCGGCGATGAACCCGCTCGATACGGTCGAGGTCTCCCAGGCCCTGCCCCATCCCCATCGTGAGGTGTGGTAGACCCACGATAAACCACTATTAAACCCGGGCACGCGTTCACGAATCTCGTTTTGCGCGCTGTTCGGGGTATATCTGGGGGTTTATCAATGATGAATCTGGGCCGAGGACCAACTTTTCCGACTACGAAGGGGTGGAAAGGGCAGAAAGTCGGTTTCCCGTTCAGGTGTTGGATGTGTATAAAATGTATATTGTACTAAAATGATATAAAACCAGTGATGCGGTGGTAAGAGTAACAAAGCCCTCCATCCTTCCAAGCCGGGTAATTCGATGCCAGGGCCCACATTCATGAACGCACCAGCGGTCTCCGAAACCGCGGCGCAGCCACAGCCAGACGGCAGAGCCGATGAGAGATTGCGTTCAACATAGGAAGTTTAGGATAAGTAGAGAAAGGTGTGCGCCGTTCGGGCTATATCTCGGGGTATATTGGGGTTTACCAATGATGAATTAGGGCCCAGGCGGTGAAAAGACAAACTAGCACAGCAGCTCTTTGATTTATTCTAATTGGAATCAGAGGAGCGTAGTGAATGCGTATTTGGCCTACATAAGGACTTGCAAACAAGTCCATGACCAATTTACCCGATTCTGGAGAGATAGAAGGCTTGTTAGCATGGACCGGGATCGATCGCTCCACCGTGCGGGTGTCAGTAGCGCCTCTTACCGCTGTCCCGCGCGCGCACTTAATTTACAACAAATGCATGCGAGACGGACTGTAAGTGTTAAACAGGGGTTACGGTAACGAAACGATTTACAAACCTTCGCTTTCTGGTTGAAATTCGTGTCGTGATATGAATCGCCTCAGGGCTGTAAAAAACCTTAACGGTGTGAACGATGGTGATAAATGGTTGACAACAAAATGCGATGATGAATCGGATTATGGTCGTTAAATGCGAAGGTGTGAAAAGATTATACTGATTATTCCTTTATTAAATGCTATAATATTGTTAATGTAGTAACAATTTAATGTGAATTCTGGAATAAAATCGCTAGAACTGCAAATAAGGAAAGGCTCAAACTCAAATGTGCTTCGTCGCTTTGCATCGAAATTTCGCGGTGTCAAATAATTATCAACCCATGTGGCTAAGAGCAGCTATGGATTTCGGATCATATTTTTGTCTTGCAATGAAATCACATCGATTGACTTGTCACATCGATCTACTGATCTCTGAGTCAGCTTAAATGCTATTTTTGGGAGCTTTCTTCACCATGTGAATCAATTCCGTTTCAGCGATCTACCTCAACAAACGTCTACTCAGGAACGAGCAGAAACACGGGCTAGAAGAGGATGAGGCCGAAGCCTATAACAGGTACGCCTGTCTCTGGCTACTACCCGGTTTGCACCTTGTCGATCAATAATCACCGATAATCGATATGTTTCAGGTTCGCCGAATTATTAGGGCATATGTGGGGATTCATTACGCAACAAGCTGAAATGCAATTGAAACAGCAAAAGGAAAAGAAAAAAGCCGACAAGGTATAGTTTCGTAAATGAAAATTCCATGCCATTTTTAAATTTTATTTTTAATCTATTTGTTAATGAACAGTCTCATTTTTCATTTTGTTTTTTGTCTTTGAATGCCTTTTGAGATTTTACATTGAGTGAGAGCACTGATTTGTACGCACTGCTTTCCACCGTTCAGCAGCTAGGCTAAAAATAGTTGATGAGGATTTTGTCTTATCAGTGATCATACCAATGTGAATAATGTCAGTCGTGCGGGTGATCTATATTTGTTAATTATTGTTCTAGAAATTTCCTGAGTACTACTTATTGAATATCATTGCATACGACTATTCGTTGTCACCTCATTTATCAATTGTATTGATCGATCAGACCTTGGATTCACAATTTCATCAAAGATAATGTTTAGGTGGTATACGATTCCGAGGAGCGAGCATTCTGGCGGCTCCGTCGACCGTCTCATCCTGATTTCCTTGAGCAACACGTCCAAAAGGTAATAAATCACAATTCTTGATCTTTCCGTATTTACAGATTTTCTGGTTTATGTTTACCTTTGCGGTTTATGGTTAGTCAGTATTCACTACCTGAAAGTTTCCCTGAATGTTGTAAGGGTTAAAGGTACCGATTACTGGACCCCGATGGGAACTAACACTTTGGGACTTCGCTAACTTGTGGGGAGATTGATCCCTCGACCCTACAGGTGAAAGTAAGTGTAAAGGTAAAGGTGTTTATGTTGATCAGCCGCGAAGGACATACCCGACCCCAGAGGGATGGAAGGCTTGGTTAGCCCGGGCAAGGATCGATCGCTCGACCGTGCGGGTGTCCCTAGTAGTGCTTCTTACCACTGTACCACGTGCGCAGGTAAAAGTAGCAACTTTATTAATGGAACTGTTGCAGGTTGATCGACGGTTGCGCAAAGCCACGGCGCAAGGCTACCGTAATCTGGTCGATCGTCTTAAGTTCTCATTGAAGACGAAGCCATGGTTGAAAGCGTTGAAGGCGTCTGACACGTGAGTACATACGGAATTTTGAATTCCCTTTATTGATTGTATTGATCGATCGATTTAGAATGGTGCAATGGGTAGATCAACGGGTAGATTACGATCCATTTCTCACCGCACCGCAACCGTCGAATCCGTGGATTACCGACGACACGAATCTGTGGACATTGAACACAGACACGTGAGTGTTCAATTGGATATTGATCGAATATTGTTATCGATTTGTTGTTTCGATGTCAGATTGATCATTTTTCTTTTCCTTCCGTTCATTGCAAAGCCTTTCTGAGATGAAGAAGAAAATTCATATGAATTAGACAGTTCATCTATCCACTTACTATAATAAAAAGCTGCCACAACAGCAAAATTTTTCATTTCCAACTTTTAGGCACAAGACACTTGAATTTTTTCAATTTTTTTTCATAGTGCACCACTTTTGCGAATCGTATTAATAAGCTGCCCTCAGCTGGCAGATACTTCAGAATGCTCCAAATTTCGGCAGCCTTCTTCCTTTTCATTAATTTTCGGCTTACCCTTCTAGCGTCTTCAAGGCCTTCAAAAGCATTTAGACTGACCTTTTTTGTTTTTCCCACATTTTTGCTATATGGCTCCTTATTCCCATTTCGAAGGTCCCCTTTCCAATGAACCTGAACAAAATCGATGTATCAGGAATGGAAGAGTTAGTGGCTAGCTCGACTTCAAAGACAATTTTATAAATAGTTAAATTACAAATTGAAAAGTTCACTGCTACGGTAGAATTACTGTAATACTTTAGCGTAGAGGTGCCGACGGAAAGAAGGGTCAAACGATGGGGCCTGTCCGTGCAGGAGCTCGTCAAGGACCCCATAGGACGCCAGGTACACTCTATTTCTGGTTATCGTGGCTTTATCTTCATTCGCTCTAATTTTTAACGTATCTTTTAAATTTGGTTTTTATTGGGCTGTATTTAAGAGTCGTCTAAGAGCTCGTCTCTAAATGTCGACTCACTGTTTTATTAGTATAGGTATAATGTTTGGTATAGGTATAATAATTTGCTGCTCCTAGGTACTGGAGACGTTCCTCGAATCCGAATTCTCATCGGAGAACATCCGATTCTGGATCGCCATCCAAGACCTCAAGTACTCGCCGAACGAGCAAATCGACCACAAAACGGAGCGGATCTACGAGGAGTTCCTCGCGCCCGGTGCACCTGCGCAGGTAAGACAACACTAGTTCTCGGGAGGATTGGTGGACCGGATGCAAAAGCATATTTAAAAGTATTAAAATTCTGAATTATTATTTTTCTGGAAACAACGGGTTTTTCTGTAAATGAAGTAGTGAAGAGCGAGCGTTAGTTAATCCAAAAAATTACCTCAGCAAGGGCATGTTTGGGCGCAAAATGCAAAATCGAGGCGCAATCAATAATTGACGTCATTGATCGAATTCGCTCCTTTATGTTAGTGGCGCAGTCCAGTGGCGCCGCGTCTGAGCAGAAAAATTAGGCATATAATCACATAGGGAAGAAATTAAACGAAAAATTGTGAATTTCGACAAAATGTAATAGGAATAGCAGCCTTCAAAAAAACCCGAACAACCAGTATGTTTGTCTGTATGAGGCGCCACCGGACCGCGCCACTAATGTAAAGGAGCAAATTCGATCATGGACGTTAATTATTGATTTCGCTTCAATTTTGCATTTTCGCTGCGCGGCGTTTGAACTAGCCCTAAGGGTGTAGGTGCCTTTTTTGCTGCCTTTTCAAAACTTTTTCTACCTTCTTTTCAAACCTTTTTCTTTCTTTCTTTCTTTCTTTCTTTCTTTCCTTCCGTCCATAAACCTATCCTGCATTCAGGTCAATGTCGACTCGCGGACATTGGATCAGACGTTGGACTGCCTTCAGAAGGCAACCACTGCATCCACACGACGTCATGCCTTCACGCATTCTGAAGAGCACGTGTTCACCCTCATGGCCAAAGACTCGTATCCACGATTCGTGCGGTCTCAAATATACAAGGTACAGCTCAACTCCACCTTTAACTACAAATATTAGGGTGGTCAAAAGTTCGTGTGCATTTCAGACCCTGACTTTCTTTATTTACAATTTAAGAAAAACAAATAAATGACTGATAAGGTTATCATGATTAAGCACAGTTTTTTGTCGTGGATCACGTGAAGAATTGTGATTAACCATAATAACCTTATCGGTCGTTTGTGGGTTTGTGTTGAATTATTAATAAAAGAAGTCAGAATCTGAAACGCACACGAACTTTTGACCACCCTAATATTTCGCCGTTTTCATAGAGTTTGGATGTTGACGCAGAGCTGTTCCTCCTCATCCTTTTCTATTTTCCGTCTTTTGTAGACTATGAGGGCCCTTATAGTTATAGGATATCGCTCCAACTCATTTTCATTTTTTCCCACTTTGAGCCAATTTAGTTATTGGTCCTATCTCATTAAGGTAGTTTTGTGGCGCCACCATCCCTTAGGGCCAGATTAATCATAAACAATTGAGCTGTAACTAAGAAGTTCCACTCTTGAAGTTTGAAAACCTGGGAGACTTTCGGGAAGAATTTCGTTGTCTGATGAGATTCCCAATTGGGTTTCGAGGTTATGTTTCTTCTTGAGACCAACTTTCCCTGACTCTCCGCATTGGCTCATTGTTTAGTTTTGTTTAGCGAGCGACACACTGGATTGACGCAAAACTTTGCCCGCCCTGCGTTGTCACTTTTTTCGGTGACTGGAAACTCAAGGCCCCTTGGGACTTACCCGCTCAAACACCCTCTCATCCTTCAAACCGTTGCTCTGTGACCAATGGGACGGGAATTAAGGCAACTAACCTCAGTGGTGGTGTCAAACTTACAACTGGACTCATGACAAATGTTGCGCTGTTAAGGGTGTTCTCTCGGCAGCACAGCAACAAGGCTCACGACGGTTGGGATGGCGAAATTTCATATTCAACATGGGAGCGGCGAAGAAACCGCAGTGTAAACCGACTAAACGCGACGAATTGCACTCGTCAAATCTGCCAAAGCAACTCAGTTCGGACTCGCTTCCAGTGCGGACGGCTCATGCAGTCAGGTTAGTTGGACTATTACATTCTTCGTTCCACAGCTTCGTTCATGTTGAGCTTTATCGAGTTGGGTTCGCTTGAGAGTAAACTGTAACTAAGGAAGGTACTATTCATCTTAACGAACACCAGTACTTGACTTTTTTCATCCGTCGAAATTCGCTGAAACTTCGCCTGTGGGGGGGGGAGTTATTTGGGGTCCGGAACACCCCAAATAACCCCCATAGGCGAAGTCTGCTCCCGCTACCTGCTGTCCATTTTTCACATGGGTGGCCTCGGACCACCCAAATCGCTACTTTGGTGGCCCAGTGAGGATCACCGATTCTGTCGAACCTTTGTCTATGGGGGCGATGATCCTGACTGGACCACCCAAGTAGCGATATGGGCGGTCCGAGGCCACTCCCATTAATAACGGACAGCAAATTCGTGAACAGCGCCCTCAATTACACCCCTGTGCAAAGTTTCAGCGAATTTTGACGACTGAAAAAAGTCGAGCACCGTTAAGTTGAATAGTGCCCTAAGGAATTATATTCTCTTTCAACTTTGTCCCAATTTACAACATTTTAATGAATTGGCAAACCATCACTTATCAAATTGGTCTTTGTATACTCCCGTATCGATCGATTCAAGTTGTTAGTTGTAAGTAGTTCTAGTTCAATGTCGTCAATCATTCGAAAAGCGTTTCGCAGAATATTCAGTGGAACTTTGCAAGCAAAGAATGAACAACAAGAAGACTCGTAATTACTTTATTAGGGAACAACACAGTAGTGAAAACAAAACACACGGGGTATTTTCTATGAGTTCTGTACAATATTTCAGGCCGGAAGCGTCTGCCGAATGACCTGTGGCTGGAGCTGCTGCGCCGTGCTCTTCACCCACCCCTTCACTCATTGACCGATGCGGAACACGAGGCGAATGATGGCGATCTGGATGATCGAGTTGTCGTTGAGTCGAGTCCGATTGTTGGTGCCGAGCGCTTTGCCATCCACGAACACCGTGCGCGCACCGACGTTGGTCATTTCGAAGTAGCCGGTGGTGGGATCGCGGGCGATCACCGCCTGTCGCCGTGACACTTTCTCGGCCGGACCCTCCAACGACAAGTCCAAATCGACGGGTTCACGTGGGGTACTCCGTCCCAGCATCACCCGGTCGGTCCGCACCAGATAACGTACCACTCGGCCGCGTAGCGTTGCTCGTACATCTGTAGCTGGGCCACAGATACCCGTCACCGGTTGCACCTCGATCTTCGCCACTTCGCGTTCCCTAGCGTCGTAGGTGGCCACTCCATTTAGAGCTCGCTTCTCGTCAAAGTTCACTCGTCCGGTCAGCTCGTAGGTTCGTTCCAGTAGCTCCCAGTCGGGTAGGCCTGACTGCGGACCGGCAGCAAGAATCCCATATCTGCAAAGAAATAAGTAAATTTGGAATCATATAACACCCCAATCGTCCTTCATCTAGTCCCAGAAATCTTACTAGTCAAAGTCAAGTCCGTAAATATAAACCTAACCGCAGATCTCACACGACCCACAAGGTTAGACCAAATTTTGTATATACTTTCAAGGTTAAGAGGGCTGCGATTAGGCCTGCTATAAGGTGTGCAATTCCGGATTAAAACCTGATGAGCCGTCGTTATTTCCTACCCTCGGAGCGCTGCCTGAACCTGGTTTTCCCCGCTTCATAATACCTTAGCTAACAGTTTTTATTTTGAATATTTGCTATTGGATCTAATGATTAAAAAAAAACGACGGGAATGCCCGGACCCGATCCCCGGCGCAAGCCACACATCGGCACTTCGGAAAGCACTCGACCCGACCCGTTCGTTCCGCCATCGCGCCAGTTCCCCATGCGTGTGTGTGTTCTCCCCGTGTTGCTCTGATCAATCAATTGACAATCAATATCATTCGATCGAGCTTGTCGATCATATTACTATTTCTAGAACGATGAATGTAAGCATAATCGCAGCTGATATATCCACTGCCATATATACAGAAAAATTCTAATAATCTTATTGTTGAATTCCTGACTATACCGGGTCGAGATTTCCGCTGGTCGTTGTTCCTTCCCGGACGGTCCGGGCTGAGTGAGGAGCGACCGTCTCCAGCCGAAAACTCAGGCTAACGTCATTACACATCGCCATGTCATGTAATTGTGCGCGAGTAGTCGCGCCCCAGAATTGAACGACATTTCATCCGTCCCTTCAACTACTAGTCCAACCCCTCTCTGACCACTTTGTAAACTACTACACATAATATTTTCTTATACATGTATATGTATGCGCGGCCCGCAATGCTATTGTTGAATGTTAACCTTCGTATTTGCTCAATCTTCCTTGTCGGTATCAAGTCAGCACGTCATTTCACGGTTGTTAATTTTTTATATATTGTAAATGAATATTTCAAAGTATGTTGTTCCTTATTATTAATTCTCGTTGACTAATAAAGCTATATAAAACTTACGAGTTCAGAATGTGCCAATGATCCAACAGCGACTGAGGTGTGCGCGCCGAATGGAAATCTTCTGGGTATTTTTTGATCAGCTCTTCCATCATCGATCGATCTGGGCACGAAATATTGCCCAAATCGAGACCTCGGAGCAGATCCTCTTCTCTCATGGTGAACGGGGTGCGGGACTAGAGAAACATGTATCTTTCTCCAAATTTCTTACAGAATAGAAAGCAGTAGTCATAGAACTAATGTGATAACAAAACATACTTGGATCCTTAGAATCTCCTCGATTGGCAACTCATTCATTCTCTTCTTCGCTTGTCTGGACAACGTATCGTCGTACATCAGCTGGTACCATCTGTAACTACAAATTCGGAGGAGAGAAATCCAGATTAAAAAATACACCTAACTAAATGGCGTTGAATCGCCAACCACAGGCCAACTCAAGAGAACTGCAGTTGAATCTCGGCAAAGGCGCATTTCTACAGTGTACTGTTTAAGACGGGTGAGCGCGGTAAAGTGGTAAGAAGCGCCACTGACACCAGCATGGTAGAGCGGTCGATCCGCGCCCGGTCTAAGCAAGACTTACATGCCTCCGATGTCGGGTAAATTGGTACCAAACTTGTCTGGGAGGTAAAGAAACTGTCTTGGTGTAGCGTTTGGCCCACACAAGCCATTGCACAGGCCAAACACGCATTCACCGGGCCTCTACGATTCTGAATGGAACGCGAATGCTTCTGTGCTTCCATAGGGTGCTTATCAACGCCAACTCCTTTACCCTTAGCTTTCACCCCGTTCAAAACGCTACCTAGGTTCGATCCAGGGGAAGGTATTGAGAGCCGGTTAATAAGAAGGCAAGTAGAGTCGCGGAAGAGATGTTAACATTCAGAATTTAACATTGACATTGACCAAAACAGGTCTGAATGAAAATCACATTCGAAAAGGAGAAAAGGTAGTATAATCAACGACTCTTACCTCTCTTCAATCTCCTCCAATGAGTACTGGCGACTGAACTTGAGGCTACCATATGCTGCACGTAAATCGTGGCACTGAAATTAGGTATACTAAAGAAATCCCAAAGTCAAACACAAAACATATAGTTGCACAAGTACTAAATGTTCGTACTGGCATGTGCTTCGTCACTTACACAACTGAACGCCAAATATGAACCGTAGTTTGAATACCAGAACACAATTTCAGGAGAAAATCAGGCAAAAGGGTCAGATCTGTTATAGAATTCGTAGAACTGTTCGCTGTCATGGAAAAAAAGAGGCCATACCCACATCAACCAGTTGCAGATCATGTGAAGTTTTCAGAAATTGTTGAGAATCATGCAGTCTGTCAGTAGACTATTTTTTTCAAAACTATCGACTAGACACTCGTGGTTGAATTCAAAAAGGGATGAAATTTTCAACATTTGTCAGCCACACTATTGTAGGATATTATAGTTTGTTTTGCCAAAGAAAATACCCTTTTTTGACAAAACGTAAACAAAAACAAACAAACAAACAAAACGAACATGGGTAACAGCGGTCACCAGCGCCACATCGTCCGCTGCTGTCCATCGTCTTAACTCAGCAGATGTCATTCCGTCAGCGGCTTCAGTAGCAGCAACCAATTCCTGAAAAAGATCATGGAACTCGCAATCCGATCACTCAGAAGGATTTCCTTAGTCGGCTCAGCTCACCTTGCATCGAATGTCTTTATTCGCTATTCTAGCATCACGCCTTTTCTTTTCCATTCTGTTCGTTTCCTCTTCTTCTTCGGCTTTCTGATCTTCCGGATTGTGGGTGGGTCGCCTTCTCAGCGAATGGGCATGTTTCGCTGCAGGGGCTGCCGAAGCTTCGCCCTAAATTTTTGAAACTCACGAGGGAAGGTTGTAAGGTCTAGGTGACGATTCGTAACGAGACCCATATGAGCGTGTAGGGCTTCGGACGAGGAATGCAACAATGTGTTCACAAGTTGCTTAGGACACCTGGTTGATCTGAAAATGGCCTGTGAAATTTTGCACTGTCGCATGCGTAGGCTAACCGCCAGCGGGAGTAGAGGGGGTGAGCTACTCCACCAGAGCGACGAGTTGGCCTAGTGGATAGCATTGTGGACTCACGATCTGGTGGTCGGGGATCGGTCCCTCTGTTAGGCTCTTCTTTTGCATTTATGCGCTAGATTCCAAATTACGCTGCTTTTGCAATTTTGTAGCAGCTGCGGGATAGAATCGCGTTTGGGACGATTATGGCCAACAGAGTACGCACAGAGGACAAAATCTACTAGCAGTTATGTACGTGACCCATAATTACCGTAACCAGTCCAAATCCATCCCAAATTTAGAAACAAATGTCAGATTCGTGATCAGCGCCCCGAATAACCCCCATAGACACAGTTTGGGCTAAATCGGTGATTTCGACCCAATCACCATACTTTGTTACTACGAAGCCTTGCAAGTGCACGTCAGACAGAATGGGAAAAGCCGATGTCAAATTTGTGAGTTGTGGATTTGTCAGCAGCCCAAGTAATCTTTCTCGATGAATATGAAAAGAATCTCATCCAGAATGAACTCTCTGTTCTTTAGAATTGAAAAAGTGGAGTAATAGAATGAAGAATATGGAAGAACAAGTGGACCTTCATACAACCACTCACTCGACACTAGTAAGGCTGGTTAGGTCGAAATCACCGATTTAGCCCAAACTGTGTCTATGGGGGTTATTCGGGGCGCTGATCACGAATCTGACATTTGTTTCTAAATTTTGGATGGATTTGGACTGGTTACGGTAATTGTGGGTCACGTACATAACTGCTAGTAGATTTTGTCCTCTGTGCGTACTCTGTTGGCCGTAATCGTCCCAAACGCGATTCTATCCCGCAGCTGCTACAAAATTGCAAAAGCAGCGTAATTTGGAATCTAGCGCATAAATGCAAAAGAAGAGCCTAACACAGGGGCCGATCCCCGACCACCAGATCGTGAGTCCACAATGCTATCCACTAGGCCAACTCGTCGCTCTAGTGGAGTAGCTCACCCCCTCTACTCCCGCTGGCGGTTAGCCTACGCATGCGACAGTGCAAAATTTCACAGGCCATTTTCAGATCAACCAGGTGTCCTAAGCAACTTGTGAACGCATTGTTGCATTCCTCGTCCGAAGCCCTACACGCTCATATGGGTCTCGTTACGAATCGTCACCTAGACCTAACAACCTTCCCTTGTCAGACGTCCCGCATATATAAATAGCGATAAAAATTACTAACAATGAACAACTAGGGTCTCGAAAACGGTATAGTAAGTGGCATGGGGGGAGGACGTTAGGCAGGAATCCTAATTGCCAACTCATGGCGCGCGCAAGGTGACAGTACTTGCGGACCATTGGCGAGTTCACCGCGTGCACGTGCACACTGGCCCTCGCCGCATGCGATCTTGGCCCCGCCGAGCTCCTCGTTAAGGCGATGGTGACCCGACGGACGAGAGGAGTCCGATGGTCGGCGAGAAATGTTCCAACCGCTTTCGCCTACATAATTAGCGGTCGTGTAAATGGTTCGACGACCCGGTTATACATGAGCGAAACATAGGAGCATATTAAAATTTTGAGCTCTTTCCAAAGGGCTCAATCACAAGTCCATAAGAACAACAGCTGACGCCCACTTTTTCGATTTGGAGACCGAAAAAGAAGTATCAATGGAACATTTTGCTACTACCAATTATATGGCTCCCAGCATTTGGTTTCAGAAGATCAACGAAATAAAAAGCTTAAGAAAGCGCAATGCTGAGAGGACGCTTAAGTTCGACAGAGAAGTGTCCAGGTATTAAATAGATGCATGATCCACTATGTAGTGTTTATGGATAACATCATCTTATAGATTCGCTGGTCGGTGTCATACAAGAGGGGTTAGTACCAGAGAGGTTACGAAGTACTGTGCTAAAATGTCCAGACACGTCACTGGACGAGCAGTTTGAATTCTGTAGTATTATTCTCAATGTGCTTAAGATTTGAATCTTGCTCCGTGGTTCTCTATCAAATCTCATATCTCGTCTTCATCCCTCATATCTCGTCTCCATTCCTCTCTATTTTTGTTAAAATGAACATCAAGATTGAGATATACATAAGTTCAATTTTTCCTATAATCCCATCTTAATAGAATTGCATAAAAGACGATTATTTTACGACTAAAGACACACGGTCTCGGAAATCGAAAAATGCACACCAAAAACTGTTTTTATGAATTTCTGAATGAGCCCATTGGAAAAAGCTCAAAATTTTAATGTGCTCACATACTACGATCATGTAGAACCGAGTCAGACCATTTACAAGGTCGCTAATTATGTAGGCGAACGCGTTTGGAACATTTCTCGGCGGCCATCGGACTCCTCTCGTCCGTCGGGTCACCATCGCCTTAACGAGGAGCTTTTCGGCCTGGCGAAAATCGCGTGCGGCGAGGGCCAGGGTGCACGTGCACGCGGTGAACTCGCAAATGGTCCGCAGGTACTGTCACCTTGCGCGCGCCATGAATTGGCAATTAGAATTCCTGCCTAACGTCCCTCACCCAGTGGCATGGACCCCATTCGAGTCTTTCACGATCAGTGGGCTACCACACCTTCCGATGAAAAATACTCTTATCCATCAGGAAATGAGAATGAATTTTGAAAACCTCACTCTAGAGATGGACAGGGAAAGTACTGAGCAGTCACGTTGCCATTGTTGACCATTATTTTAACAAGAAATAGGATGGTAAAAATGAAAAAAAGAACGAGAATGAAACAGCTCAGTGATCAGCATGTGAAACAGAATGAGCAAGAAAGAAGGGTAAAATAAAAGGAATTTTACAGATAAATATTACAAAAAACAACTTCAACTTACACGTGGTGACAACAGCTTCGCCACTCCGCTATCCACCAATTCGTCGTCAAACTTTGGTCGCTTAATATCCCGTGTTGAGCGTCTCCTTCGCTTCTCGGACCCATCATCTTGATCGCTGTAATACCACTTATACTAGAAAATCAAACCCAAGGAGATTCACTACAAACACTGAGAACCTACCTCATCGAAGAAGCTGCTTCCGACTGAGCCCGTCCTCGAAACGCGCTTGCTGCGGGAGAAATTTGTGACTCTTGACCTGCTTCTTTGTGTGATAGCTGCGCATCTTTCTCGGCTGGTATAATAACGCTCGGGCCTTGATCGACCTCTGCAGGTGTGCTTGACGGTTCTAGCTGGGAGGTTGGAGTCTCAGTGGATATATTTTCGGCACTACTGGTGGCCACTTCCATCCTCTCAACCTTCTGTTCTGCTTGATCGTCCATTATGCGCAATTCAGTCTATAACTGGAAAAATTGACAAATAGAGAAAGAATAAAAATCATAAATACAAGCGAAACAGATCGGAGAGAGGGATAGGAGTAATGTTCAAATCGAGAATGAGCACTGCAAACAATTATGGAAGACACTCGTAAGGATCGGATCTGAGAGAAGACGCGAGAAAATCTGGAACAAAAGAACACATCACTTAACTGATAAAAAAAGGCGAACTTAAAGTGATTGGTATTGATAAATTCTCTTAGGACACGCCACACATTTGCTTTCGCACAGAATTGTGTAAGCGTGGTGAATACCTACACAATGTCTTGCATGGAATAGGCATGCCAAAAAGTCACTGTCTCCATCTTCCCAGACAGGTTTAGTACCAATTTACCCCACCCGGAGTGATGGAGGGCTCGGTTGAGGATCGAACCCTCCATCGTACCGAAATGAGTAGCAACTATTACCACTGTACCACGCGCGCCTTTAGCAGTCAATCGATAATAGCAATAATCTTGGGAGATAACATTGAACAACATTACTGTATGATTCAGAAGAAATCGGAAGGCTTACGGTAGTGACAGCAGCGGAAGCAGACGAGTTCCAGCCAGTTTAACGAGTCTGAGTTTGCCAGCCAACGAATTCGACGCCGGATGTAAGCGCCTTCCGGCAATTTCGGTACCCCGCGCACTTTGGACGGGTGGGTTGTTTTGTTAGAAAGGATTTTGTTTGGATTTCTCCACTATTTCGTTGAAAATAACTTTTCAAGAGACTGGTTGAGCGCTGCAACTCCCTGGATCGAAACTGGGTCGAAGAAATCCTGAGATTTCGATGGAATACTTTGCCTCGGAGATCCTGTGGCGACGAAACTTTTGACTAATGCCGTTCTCACTAGGAAAATGATGAAGATCTCTATGAATTTGCCCGGCAAAGCCGTCCTACGCAGTCACTTTAATTCACCCAAAAAGGTGGTTGCACAGAAGAAAATCGTGAGAAAGGGTACCATTTCAGTTTCTCTGTCACCATTACCTATTCACCTTATTTTATTCATCTGATACGCACATAGTCGTGCGAATGGCGAAAGGGATCAGTATTTTATTCTAAATTTTGTTCTCACCCCACTGAATCCTAACAGCAGTTCATAGGAGTCGAAACACCAACATCATATCAAGTCATCAGTCTGTGGGTAAGGAAAATATAAATGAGGATCGCGCATCTAGAACACGACCTGATGGTGCTAAGAAAACATGAACCGATTCCTTACTTTTCCACAGAAACTTGTTGTAATTAATGGACGAGCGTGAAGAATTCAAAAATACACATTCAGAGTAAAGCACTAACTCCTCTCGCCATTAACACGACTATGTGCGTACTGGATGAATAAAATAAGTAAATAGGTAAGGGCGAGAGACAAACTGGAATAGTAGCTTTCCTCACGATTTTCTTCTTTGAAGGCCGAAAACGCAACAACGTTTTGAGTGAATTGAAGTGACTGCGTAGGACGGCCTATAGAACAATGTAGACTTATAGAACTTATAGAACAACAGAAAGTCTACAAAGAATAGAAAAAACTTGGCAAAAACTAAGGAAACCTCTTATTGGACTTTTTTTCTGCTTCCTGGAGCTCCGATAGGGACATATTTCCATGAAAATATAAGGCACTGAAAAAAGAAAAGAAGTTCTATAGAAGCGGTTTAGATAAAAACCGAGTTACGCTCCAGGGAATTCCGAACGACAGAAAAGTTGACACACGACAAACATGCTAAAGGGCGAAATGATGGCCGTCTGCCAACCTGCCACTACCTACCGTAACCAGAATTTTGCGTTGCCTGCACATCAACCCATTCCGGTCGTGTCTAGGCGGGCGGACGGGCACCTTACTCGAAAGACCGTGGTAGCTTTGCTTGAAGGCTTTTCCCAGCCACCTCCAGCGGAAAAATGTTGTCCAAGAGACTTATTTCTGCTCTCACAAACACTGCTAAGGTGAGCTTATTCCATTAAAATTCATTTATATATTGTTTGTACATGGAGAGTTAAACAATTACGCAGTACGGATGCCCCTTGCGTTTTTTGTAAAGCGAGCATTTTTTATGCTTTTCCTTTGATTTTTTCGATTCATTTGGCTATTTTTTGAACCGTAGAGCATTCCAACAGGTGCTCGCAGTTTTCAAACTCGTCCGAAGGTTCGCCTTGTCTGATTTTCCGTGCTCTGTAATGGATTGATTTTGATTTTTGCTCTGTCATTATTAATCGCATTTAAAATAGTGGTCAAATTCTAGTTTTCCAGGTGTCCCAGAATGCTGGAATCGCCACGTCCGCTCGCAGCATGGCCGTTGGTGGCTCAGAGGTGTCCAAGATCCTCGAGGAACGCATTCTCGGACAGGAGGGCAGCATTAAGCTCGAGGAGACCGGAAAGGTAAATTTGTGTCAACAACGTTTTTATTACATTTTTATGTTTGCATTACGCCACCTATGCCTCCGACAATCTTGGTGTACCTTAACAGGTGCTTTCCATCGGAGACGGTATCGCTCGTGTATACGGCTTGAAGAACATCCAGGCTGAGGAAATGGTTGAATTCGACTCTGGAATCAAGGTGTGGTTTGATTTTCGATACTTTAGCGAAACTTTAAGATAGCTTTAGTTTTAACTCTAGCTTTTCTGCTCGTAGCATTCCTGCTGGAAAGTATTAATTGGAAATCAGTTTACGATGCTTTTGTTTCTCTTCTTGAGTAGTAGCGTTCGCAAGCTAACAAGTTACTATAAGGTCTTAATTTTAAGTGGTTGTGTATTTCAAGCTGCTTCTGAAATTTTATACCGCGATAGTGCTTTTTAGCACTACCGCGATATATTTTTTGTCTAATAACTAAAAAGAACATTTTCACCTCCAGTCTAATTGTTCGTTCTAACCTAAACCATACCTCTCCTTTCTCGCACCAACATTGAGTTTAGTGCTTGAATGGAGTCTGGAGATGGAAAAAATGTTTTTTCAATATTTTTAGCGTTCCTAATCTAATCGGTCTTATACAATAAGTTCGTGTGGCCCATACTTCAAATGACTTTTATCTAATAGGAATCAAGTGCATATTTTTAAGTTAAATTTCTGACCGTGAACAATTCATTATTTCGGAAAGCTACCTCCTTATCGGTGTTAAGAACTCGTCTCACTGGTTTCCATTTTAGGGAATGGCCCTTAACTTGGAGCCCGACAACGTCGGAGTTGTAGTGTTCGGTAACGACAAAGTCATCCGTGAAGGAGACATCGTGAAGCGAACCGGCGCCATCGTCGACGTACCCGTCGGAGAGGCTCTGCTCGGCCGTGTCGTCGATGCCCTGGGAACACCCATCGACGGAAAGGGACCAATCGCTTGCAAGACCCGCTCTCGAGTAGAAGTCAAGGCTCCCGGTATCATCCCTCGTCTGTCTGTGCGCGAACCTATGCTCACAGGAGTGAAGGCCGTCGACTCGCTTGTGCCGATTGGTCGTGGACAGCGTGAGCTGATCATTGGTGATCGTCAGACTGGGTAAGTATCGGTCTTGTGAACTTATTCGACCACACCGTCCTTTATTCCAAATTGTTTCCGTTTAGAAAGACCGCCATTGCTATCGACACCATCATCAACCAGGCGCGATTCAACGCCGGTACTGATGAGAAGAAGAAGCTGTACTGTATCTACGTCGCCATCGGACAGAAGAGATCCACCGTCGCCCAGATCGTCAAACGTCTCACCGACACCGGCGCCATGAAGTACACCATCGTAGTGTCCGCCACCGCTTCCGATGCTGCTCCACTGCAATTCCTCGCCCCATACTCAGGATGCGCTATGGGAGAGTTCTTCCGCGACAACGGCAAGCACGCCCTGATCATCTACGACGATCTGTCCAAGCAGGCCGTCGCCTACCGTCAGATGTCGCTGCTGCTGCGTCGTCCCCCAGGTCGTGAGGCCTACCCTGGTGATGTGTTCTACCTCCATTCACGTCTGCTTGAACGTGCCGCCAAGATGAACGATTCGCTCGGTGGTGGATCGCTCACCGCTCTTCCAGTCATTGAGACCCAAGCCGGTGATGTGTCTGCCTACATTCCCACCAATGTGATTTCCATCACTGACGGACAGATTTTCCTTGAGACCGAGTTGTTCTACAAGGGAGTCCGACCAGCCATCAACGTCGGTTTGTCTGTGTCTCGTGTAGGATCCGCTGCCCAGACCAAGGCCATGAAGCAGGTCGCCGGTTCCATGAAGCTCGAGTTGGCTCAATATCGTGAGGTAAGATGTTTATACTGTTTTTATACTTGTTTTAGACCTTACAGTCGACGGGCTTTTGACTTTCCTCGTTCAAATTCTTCGTTGGAATTTGGGTTAGAAGCTTTGAAAATGTTGAGTAATCAAGAAAAAAACTGATAGAATCGAAGTACTTGATATTATCACTTTTCAATCAAGGTTTTTATAGAATGTTTAGAAGTTACGCAAGTGATTTACATTTAAAAGAAAAAAGAAAGTTTTTTTTTTAGTTTTTCTAGCTTTGTGGTTATTTTATTTTCCTCCGTGGAATTTGAGGATTTCTACTGTAGCTTCATAATCCTAGCCTTTTAGGTCGCCGCCTTCGCCCAATTCGGTTCAGATCTTGATGCCGCTACCCAGCAGCTGTTGAACAGAGGAGTCCGTCTTACCGAGCTGCTCAAGCAGGGACAATACGTGCCAATGGCCATTGAAGAGCAGGTATCACTCATTTTCTATAGGTTTTAAAAAGTTCAAGGAAAAATTGGTTGGGTGTGTATCGTGGACACCTTATGTGGGTAAGCCATTAGAAGGGACGAAGCGATAGAATATTTTCAAGCCCAACTGGAAATGATTTTCAACAATTAATCATTCTCTAGGGGATATACATGGGTCATTCATTGATCATTTCTGACCTTTTTTTTAAATTTTTGGACGCCGGTCTTTCTACTATTCTTACCTTTAACATTTGAGGTTGCCGTCATCTACGCCGGAGTAAAGGGACACCTCGACAAAGTCGATCCATCAATCATCACGAAATTCGAGAAGGAATTCCTCGCACACATCCGCTCAACACAGCAAGAACTGCTGAAGACGATCCACAACGAGGGACAAATCACGCCGGCAACGGACGCCAAGCTGAAGGACGTAGTAACGAACTTCCTGGCCACATTCAAGGCTTAGGCATTGTATGAATTTGGTAGTGTTGAGTTCTTGTTATGCTAGAGTTCGAGAGATAAAGTAATTATTCAAAAGCTGCCTCTCTTAATTTGATCGCGTATGGTTGTTTCTATCATAGCTAGGAGAAGTTTTGTTCGTATCATCAATGGTTTCTCATTTTGTGAAACTCCAGGAGATTAAAAATTCGAAAATCGTTTTTCGTTTGTGTGTTGTAGTGTGCAGTTTAGTGTGCTTTTTATACCGCCGAGTGGGTTTGACCGCTTGAGGTGATAGTTTCGAATTCTTTATTATTAGTCCTTGAAATAGATCCATAAGGCAGTGCGGCGGAAAAGCAACGGCAAGAGATCTAGGTGGCAATTTAAAAGTGGTTAGTAACATATTTATGGTAAATTTAGTGGGGGCGGTGATAGGGTTACCAGTTTCATAACAACGCAACAATTATTAATGAGGGTTTCAAGGAAAAATTTTCCGTTTCTGTCTCAACATCAGCAGTAGGCCGAACACCGCCGTCGTTGCTGTCGATGTGGCTGAGATGACGCTGAGCACCACGGCAAGGTGCGGGCTGACACAAACGGCACCGTTTATAGTATCAACGGATGAAGCTGACGGGTTGAGAATCGAGGCGGAGGTTAGCTGGGAATCCTGAAAATATAGTAAAAATTGGAACTATTCAACTTAACGGGCCCCAGAACTCGATTTTTTCAGTCGTCGAAATTCGCTGAAATACCGCCTATGGGGGTAATTCGGGGTCCAGAACACGAATGTGCTGTCCGTTTTGGGTGGTCTCGGACCAGCCAAATCGACTACGTGGGTGGTCCAGACAGAATCACCGATTTCGCTGAAACTTTGTGTATGGGGGTTCTCTGGTGTCCTGAACACGATGATGAGGTTTGTTTTCGAAATGGCGGCCGAATACCGTAGTTATAGGTGAGTCCCACCAGGTAATTTCGGCAGGTACTCACGTATAACTACCGTATTCGGTCGCCATTTGGAAAACGAACTCCGCCATCGTGTTCCGGACTGCAAATAACCCCTATAAGGAGAGTACAGCGGAATCGGTGACCCTGACTGGACCACCGTTGTAGCGATTTCGGTGTTCCGAGGCCACCCACGTGAAAAACGGACAGCAGATTCGAGATCAGCGTCCTCAATTACTCCCCTTGGCAAAGTGTCAGCAAATTTCGACGATCGAAAAAAATCGAGTACTGGTGTCCGTCAAGTTGAATAGTGCCTAAAAATCAAGGTGAATTGGTAGGACCTAGGACGAATCGATTTGCCTTTGAAAAATTTGCCCGAATTTCGCCTTTCCCACCTACCGCTGCGCCGCGTCCCCTGCGTCTCTGCCTGGTCGCTGCTACGCTGCTTTGCTACCAAGCATAAACGACAGTCGATGTCTCTTTTCAGTGGCAGCCATGTAACTTACCGCTCCGGATGGTGTCTCTTCCAGTTCGAGAACGGTGATCTTCTGTGCCGATAGGTCCATGGTGTTGCCAAGGTGCACCCAGGTGGATCGAGTACTGTTGCGGACCTCAGGAAGGCCACGAATAGCACGATGATGCTCGCTGCCTGGTCCGCATCGTGGAGGCTAAACTTTGATTGATTAATACCTCCAATTAGGCTCTCACGGGTCAGCTTATACCCGCCCACGTTTGGTATGCTCCAGCAGTGGGCAGGTATAAGTTGACCGAGTGTAAGCTGAACGTTACCGTTTTTCCTTCACACATCCCCTCAGCCACCATGCATGTGCTGACGGCACATTGAAAGTAGGTGGTGACCTGAAATGGAATAATGTATAGGAACCATTCAAATTGTTTTTAGTGGCAGTCAGGATGACACACCATAAACTTCAGTATTAAGTTATAAAAATTATTTTGTTTCTTACATTATCTTATTTACTTTCTTTCGGCCATTTGCATTTAATTACCTTTATTTCTTAGCATTTTATCAACCCCAACCTCGCCTAAAGGAGATTTTCAGGCTGTCTATTATTTGAGCATTAGGAACTCCTGTGGCTCTCGGCGAGGTCGCGGTCATACGCTAACTATAGGGCCTTAGGTTTCATGTCGAAAGTTCTACTTGGTCCGCGTTTCGATCAATGTTTTCCTTCTTAATTGACGTAGCCTTATCCTTAGGACTGTATTGGGACATGACTCTTCGTAGGCCTTGGTCTCTGAAGATGTTTCTGCTTACCTAAGTTTAACGCCTGCCTCAAAATTTCAGTTCACTAAAGAAAACTTCAATCTTTCTCTATTATTACGTGCTTTCAAGTTTCTTTTTTCTTTTCTAATTTGATTGCCAGGGCTTATTCCGAGGTATATCTGCTTAGTTTCTCATAATGGCCCACTTCGCCTTTTTTCTTGTTTTTCGTTAACTCACAACTCTTGTTCTCTGACTGGTCACATTTATTATACGCCGCTCACTCATGTTAATGTTTTGCTTGTTTTATGCTTATGGCGCGTCCCTGTACGCATATAATAAATAAATAAATAAATCTCGTTCATCTTCTCCTTCGCAGTGGGCCCGCGTGGCTTAGTGGTAAAGGGCGCTATTGACACCCGCACGGTCGAGAGATCAATCCCGGCTTGACCTAATCAAGTATTCCACCCTCTCGGGATCGGGTAAATTGATACCAGACTTGTCTAGGAAGGTGAGAGCAGTCGTTAACGACTTATTAACGCCGATGCATTTACCTTTACCTTTTACCTTTCGTTCTCATGCGTTGAAAACTAGAGTCGGTAGAAACATTAGAAATCAGCTTATCGATCTATTAAAGTCAAACCTCCACCTGATCGTGGACCTAGCTGTATGTACTTCAACGGAAAGCAGCAATTTCGAAGTCCTACCTTGTCGGCGAATTTGAATACGTTCACTTGAGCGAATGCCATATTGTTGTCCTTGTTGTAGACCAAATCCGGCACGATTATCGGGTCGATGGCACATCTGAACGGAATTCGGATCTCAAATCAAACTGTGACAACTTTTGATTGCAGGTGGAAATTTTGGATCCATTTCAGTAGCTTCTTTTTTAATTTGTAAGCTGCCCCAAAAGCTGTCGGCTATTTTTTTGAAGTTCGTTCAAATTGAAACCACTGACCCGCGCTCGTCAACAAATGGCTTTCGATCCTGTCCACTGCTGTCGTCAACGAAGCAGCTGTGCACCAACATTGAGAACATATCTGAATAATTCTTAATGGATTTTACTCGAAAGGCGCGTGTGGTATAGAAGTAGCAGGCGCTACTGGCACGCGCAAGGTCGAGAGATCGATCCTGGTCCGGTCTAATCAAGCCTTCAATCAGACGAATCCCTTCGGGGTCGGGTGAGTTGGTCACGGACTTGTCTGCAAGTCTTTGTGTAGGCCAAATGCGCCTTCACCATGCTTCTATGATTTCAAGTAGAATTGATCAAAGAGCTGCTATGCTAGTTTGTGTTTTCACCGCCTGGTATCAAATTACCCAGCTTGGAAAGATGGAGGGCTTTGTTACTCTTACCACCAGACCATTGGTTTTATATTTTATACTATTTTAGTACAATGTAAAGGTAAAGGTGCCGGCGTTGATCAGTCCCCTGAGGACGTCGCATTCGTGTTCCATTCAAGTCGTGGAGGCATAGTGAATGCGTATTTGGCCTGTACAATGACCTGCGGGAGCCAGCCGCTATACCAGATCAGTGTCTTGACCTTCGCAGACAACTCTGGTACCAATTTACCCGACCCGGATAGGAGGCTTGGTTAGCCTGGGCCGGGATCAATCGCTCGACCGTGCGGGTGACAGCAGCGCCTATTACCACTGTACCACGCGGGCCTTCAGTACAATGTACATTTATAAACATTTAACAACTGAGCGTAAGTACGGGAAACCGACATTCTGCCTTTTCACCCCTCCGTAGTCGGGAAGGTTGGCCCCGCACGTCATTGTAGAGAGCAAAGACGCTATTCACCATGTCTCTACGAGTCTGAATGGAACACGAGTGCTAGGCGCGTGTTAGGTGACTGATTAACGCCGACATCTTTACCCTTACCTTTTACTTTTACTTGAAAATTTTAATAGGTAGACTCACCACTCTCGCATTGCCACACGTGGAAGACTGGATCGCCGACTTGAGCGAACTGAACGAGCGGTCCGTTGACGGATTCTCGTCGAACCGTGTACGTGCAGAGAGGCATTCGAGCCGTATCGATGAGGTCAGTTGTCGGTAGATTACTGTAAATAGTACCCGCAGTCTATGGAAATCAATGACAAACAGTTTTACTCAATGATTTGATCTGCATGTGGTGTGCTGCTGTTAAGAGGCGCAACTGACACCCGCACGGCCGGGGAATCGATCCTCACCCACGCTTCAATAACTTCCGGGGGCCGTCCCTGCGGGGTTGGGTAAATTCATACCAGACTTGTCGTGGAAGGTGAAGACACTGACTCGAATAGCGGTTCTAACCAATGCCGACCTTGTTTACCTCTATTTTTTCTCTTTTTCTTTCTGTATTTTGTCTCGATGTTTGTTTGTACATATACTAGAAGGCTGGAGAGGCAATCGATCCTTTCTCTTCCGTAGTCTTTCAGAATAAACCAGTAGATTGAGGTAATATAAATATAGCCGTCGAGGAAAGAAGTAAAGCGTACGTCCACAAATGGAGTTCACTAGGTCGGTAAATGAGAGTGCAGTGTTGTTCAAATACCGTGCAGAAGCCTGCAAAACACTCCAGAATCCGTAATTTTTTTTAACTTCGAATTTAGCACTTTATCCGTCTCTTTCCGTATTCTTATCTGAACACCTCATTTTGCTGTCGAATTTGGAAATAGTTTTGTTAAGGTTATTTGATACGATAGAGACGCTTACCTGACGTCAAACTTGCTGGTGACGACTTTGTCGGCTTCCATGTAGAAACAAGTGCATCGATAAGCTCGATCGACTTTGGTGATAAACGTTGAATGGAAGGAGATGATGATCGTGATCGATTGCTCAACTCCTCGCTGCTCGGGTCCCAACTGGAAAGTGTGAGTACGGTGGATTGCGTTCGTTGTCGTTCGCCTTTCACGAGAATGTGATTTTTTTGTTTTGGTTTATGAATAATGCATTGGAGAATTATAGCTTACTAGGAAACGTCATTAGCCATATTTTTTTCGATTGTGAAAAAGTGAGCGAGGAACCTGTTAAATATGGGAACAGGAAAAGGTTGAAAGTCGCAGAGGAGAGGATAATCAAGTAAAATATTGAAAATGACCTGGAGACCTTTTTTCCGGATTAAAACTGGGAAATCAAAGAGGAGCAAAGTCTGATGTAGTAGGAGACGGGAAAGGAATGATCTTTCAATCACCACTCCCTTCGGGAAACACTCAGAAAGAAATGTTTTTCCTACGGCTTTATTGCAACTACTTCAAATTCTGATATCTGTTTCTCACCTCCGGGCCGTAATTAATTAAACGCACGCAACTCTAGGGATTTGTTTTTTTCTATTTGACCTAGCGAAGGGAGATTCAAGCATAAAAATCACCATTCGTGTTCGCCGCATATTGCACTCGCCATTTTTGAGTTCGAACGCCACCGATGGACTGGTATTGCCGATGTAGTTGTTGATACAAACGTCCTATAAGTGATAGATGATACATCGGTCCTTCATTTATTTTTTATACAAATCAAAAATAATTAACCTTGTCCGACATTCCTTTGACGAATATCCTTCCTTTGAATGGTCTCTGCGTGTGGAACGTCAATTTGACACGATCTTCCATACAGTCAACTTCTGGTAAGTCTGAAGTGCAGGAATTGAAAACTTACTACATAGAATTTGTAGAGGAAAACCGTCGAAATTTGTTTTCATTTTTAATCTTACATCATTTGTTGCACTGTGTTCACACCTATGTCATCAGTTTTTTTTTGCTTTCAAGAAATCTGGTTATTTACGTCGGTTTCTTTCGTTTTGTTCTCTATTTTTCTACTACTCTTGGAAGATCAGCTGTGAGATAATTTGATGTTTTCGTCGAACAGAGTAAACTTTATTTTATAGAACAGCTGAATCTCGCCTTCGCTAATGTCGTCTAAGGAGAGCAGCGAATTAGTCGCCAGGTACTATCCTCTCTTTTTTATCAAATTCCTTTCCTATCAGCCGGATTTCATTCACTCAACGAGCTGGATGAATATCGTGAGACAAAGATACGAATGGAAGTCGTGTAAGGACCTACAAGTTCAATGAATCAGGACCATCTAAGCATCTATGTAAGGACGTCGTGTTGGGACCCGCACATTCGGGTAAACAGGGCTATCTAGGTATTTGAGGAAGTCATGCTAGAACCCACACGTTCTCGAAACAGGCCCTTCCAAGTGTAAAAGGAAGTCATGTTGAGACCCGCATATTCAGAGAATGGGAACCATTTGTGTATTAAAAGTCGTGCTACAACTCTCGTGTTCTTGAAATACGGCTATCCAAGGATCTAAGGAAGTCGTGTTGGGACCCACACGTTATTCAGTGGGTCCCGGCACGACGTGGGACCCACACGGTACCCTCGTCGTAAACATGACCATCTAAATATTGAAGGAACTTGTGTTGTGTCCCCACGTACAGTGAAACGACGATCTAATTATTAAAGGAAGGCGTGTCAGGACCCACATATTTGGCGAAGCAGAACAACCTAAGTACCCAAATAAGTATTGTCTTACTTGTGATGCCATTGTCGAGTGAGGGCGGAGTGGAGACAGTCGTCACCTCTTCCCATGCGGATACGGTGGCGGCGAGCAGGAAGTACCGAAGTGTGACCGGTGACATCGCACTACACCGTAACCCCCGCCCCGACCTATGCACTTGCTTAAGTAGTTCCCGGAAGCCGCACCCCTCAGCGCCATTTTCGACCAATCACGACGATCGGTGACGGAGAGAGATCTATCCTTTTGGAGACCATTTGGAGACCGTGAGCGGCCTGTTGCTGCCCTTGAGTTCAAGTGGACATTTCCTGTTATTTGAGAGGTGAATAAGGTTAGGGTACCGAGTAGGGGAGGACTAATAGACAGGGGTGTGCGGAACTTCCGTCTCCGTGTTCCGCTCTTTTTTTGGGGGCGGAACACGGAAGCGGAATCAGAAATCGAGGAGCTCCACTGTTAAGGCTAACGAAAGGGAGAAAGAAGTTATGATGCTGACGTCGATTAGCCATTCGAATTATGGAAGAATTAAACCAACGCAGCGAAGTACGTCCTCCTAAGAAAATCTGCAACGAAGTATTTGTCGGCACCTCCCTCATCGTCACAATGCGAGATTATTTTCTACTGCTGGTTTCATTACAAGCGATCTGAGAGAGTCTCCCCGAGAATCTTAAGGACCTGCTGTTTCTCTTCTATAACATGCTCATTTTAGGCTTCTAATTCTATTTTGAAATCACCCCAATAAACGCTGTTTTTCTCCATGTATTTGTGCCGGCTTGGTTTGTAATAAAGCTTATAAAAATGAATGAAACTGATATGGTTTTTGTGCCGAAATTCCACCGTTTACCTTGAAGCTGAACGCTTTCACCAAAATAGTAGACACATTCTAGCGCGAACAAAACGAACATTCTACATATGGGTACCTTCAGAAAGAGAAAAGGAATTGTTTCGTAGTCCAGTTTTCTCTAAATTCCAATAATTTAGTGTTTTTTGTACTATTTCCGTTTCCGTATTCCGGTTTCCGGCCATTTTTGGCTATTTACGTTCCGTCTTCCGCTTTTTAAAAAAAATTTCCGCACACCCCTGCTAATAGATGATGGAGCCAGAGGAACTTTTCGTTTTCTGAAGTTATTCTTCCACTACCGCGTTTTTGCGAGTTACTGCAATGCCTGGAGGTGTGCGCGGTGCAGCTCAAGGAGGCGCCACTGATACCCGCCCGGGCAAACGAAGCTTCCCATCGCTTCGGGGTCGGATAAATTGATACCGGACTTGTTCGAAAAGGTAAAAGCACTAACTTGGTATAGCAGCTGGCCTTTGCGAATCATTGTGTAGGTCAAAAACGCATTCATCATGCCTCTACGTTTCTGAATCGAACACGAATGCATGGCGCACCTTCGGGGATCGATCAACGCCGGCAGCCTTATTTTTACCTTAATACCGTTGGTCGCATCAGAAGTTACGCTGGTGGTAAGCCACGGGTACGGAAATTCGCGAGAATTCTGATAGGAGAAAATGTTTGTTTGCTGAACACTCGGCTGACCTCGGTTTCACCTCGTTGAGTGGACGTCGCCGAGTGAAACGCACCATGATCGCAGCCCTCCGATCGCTGTACTCAGAAGACACTTATAGAAGTGGATTACGAGTACATTGCCTCATTGTTCGGTCGGATAGGGCCGAACGAGAGAAATGGACTACCCGTGTCTTCCAAGATTCCGTTTTTACAGCGGATCCAGACCGATCTAGCGGCCACAGTTCATGGGAATGAGGTGCAAATGAATGCGATAATTGATAGAAATTCTTTATTTTTAGAACGAAGAAATCAATCAGTTCGACTCTTCTAGAGACCAAAGACATCTTTGCAGTACGGTAGCGCCTTCTGAAAAGAAAGGCTAAAAAGTTTCATCGAAAATAGCAGGAAATACCAATGCTAGTTTCTGTTCTCCAAAGCGCTGAGGCTCTACTCGGCACCACAGATACATTTAGTAGAATAGTACTAAATATGTTCTTTAGGAAACGTTCCGAAGAATTCATGGATTGTGTTTGTGTCTGTGCTCGAAGCGGTTTCAACATATAATCAAATTAATATATTTCAATAAATTTACAATTACCGAGCAAGTTTCTTGAGCTTGAGCTCCGAACATCGGCGAAAGAACGTATTCGAAAACGGCTATGATGACCTCTGGCATGCCATCGCACTGGAAATGATCTTCTGCTGTCATTAATGATTGGTAGTTGGAATTCATAATAAAAAAATTTGGTCAGTCTCGCGCACAGTGTTGCCGATGTGTCCACAACTCAGGCAAAACAAGTTCGAAGCCTTCCTAAGTCGCAATTTTTGCGAATAACGTAGGAACATTAGAGTATCTACGATTCCTAAAATAGTGCGCAAAAAGTTATAATTGCATTGTGAATGTAAGTAATATGGTTTATTTGTGTAAATATGCACAGCCACTAGACTTTGGAGGTGTTTTGGGTTGACTTGACAGTGGAGCAAGTTATTAATAGGTTCCTTCGTGTAGTTTTTCAGAAAATTTTTGTAATTACAGTTTTCTTGGCAGTAGAAATACAATAATCATGGTTTAAAAAGGCCACCGAGCAATTCTTTCGACTTATATTTGAATTGTACTTGAATTAAAGTAGTGGAATGGGTAAAAGGGCTGGCGTTTGTCAGGGCCCTAAGGAGGCGCCGCATTTGGCCTATACCATGACTTGCGGTGCCAGTAGCTATAGTTTTTTTTAGCTCCTCAGACAAGCCTGTTACCAATTTACCCGACCCTGGAGCGTTGGAAGGTTTGGTTAGCTCGGGTGGGGATCAATCGAACGATCAACCGTGCCGGTGTCAGTGGCGCCTCTTACCCCACGTGCGCCCTAGAAATAGTGTGGAATTGTGATATCTTATCAATGTAGTCTCACATTCAAATCTCCGAGACCGGGCACGAGAAGGTGCAGAAGAGCCGGAAGGTTCACAGCCACACAAACGTTCTTCGCGGCCACACCGATATCTGGAAAAGTCGTTTCAGGTATTCATTGGTAAAATAAATTTCTTAGCCAATCTTATGTAAATATGGCCAATTTTAGAAGTGAATGGTACAGTTTCGATGAGTTACCTGCCAGTATTGTCTGTGAAGTGTGTGTCTGGCCACCGGCAACAACGGTGTTGAGGAACTGCAGTAGTGAGTAGCAGAGCTGACAGTTAAGGAATTGGGTGTTCGTGAAGAGGTTGGAAACGGCGAGGACTTGATTGTTAGATGGAGCTTCTGAATGAGATGGACCGTTGTAGGGTTGATAAGAAGAAAGAAAATTGATAAGAATTATATATATTATTTATTTATTTATAAGAAACTTTATATAAGAATTTATTTTAGAATTTATAAGAAATTAAAGCATTACCGAGCGCGCGTAGTACAGTGGTAGGAGGCGCTACTGACACCCACACGATCGAGCAATCGATCCCCGATCGGGCTAACCAAGCCTTCTATCCCTCCGGGGTAGGGTAAATTGGTATCAGAATGTCTGGGAAGGTAAAGACGCTGAGTTGGTATAGCGACCGGCCCCCGCAAGTCATTGCATAGGCCAAACACGCATTCACCAAGCCTCTACGATTCCGATTGGAACACGAATGCGGATCGCGTCCTTCGGGGACCTTTACCTTTATCTTTACCTTTATCGAATTCTCAGAGTATTACATGGATCCAGAATAGGGACGGAACGGGCGGCATCCGCGAAATTACCCAAGCGATATCTGATTCATGAAGATTGACGTTCGGCAGAATGGTCGCAGTGACGCGCCGTTTGTATGGTGCGGTATCGGAAACCCGGTAGGTTACATTGATGAATCGCGGTTAGCTGGTTACTGCCGTAACTTTTACTGTTACCATCCCATTTGTCAAGCAACTCACTCAGCCCACAGGCAGACTTTGGATCAATCATTGCAGCGACTCCATGTAACAGATCGTTCATCGTGTCGGTCACCTTCAGTAAATGATCAATAATCGATTGGCACGACACGGATCAATAATCAACAAATCGATCAAACGTTACCATAGCCGTGTTGGCTTTATGCTGGTCAACGCTGTCTGCTTCGTTGGCAACTGAGTTCAGGAGATGGCTCTGAAAGTCGACATGATCCCGAATATTGAGTTGTCTTACCGATCAATAATCGATTCATGGAAATCAATAAGAGAAAACATATGTGAACTGAACCCACCGCACGTTCCAAAAGCCAACTACAACTGTCCGACTTAGACGGGGAACTCTTGCAAAGCTGGACGCAGTCTTGAATAGGCGACTGAAATCGTCAAGCTATTTGGTAATTCAATCAATAAACTAGTGAATAATTTAGTAATTAAATAAATAATAAAATGAATAAAAATAAATAATAATCTCATGATAAATAGCAACAGAATACTATCCAATAGGTGAATAAATAGCAGCAAAAAACATTTAAACTTGGAATTCTTGCAAAGCTGGACGCAGTCTTGAATAGGCGACTGAAATCGCCGAGCTGTCTGGTAATTCAATCAATAAAGTAGTGAAGAATTTAGTAACTAAATAAATAAAGATAAATAAAATAAATAATATAATTATTAATAAAATGCAACAGAATACTATATAATAGGTCACCTTCTGGATTTCAGTGGACAAAAATGCGGCCACTTTCTTCAAGTGAGGCTGGAAAGCGGCGGGAAGTTGATTGGCCGCCTGAGACGAGAGAATTTGCTGGGAGAGCTGTAACACTTGTATTACGGTGAGTCGGATTCTTGACCGTAGTATTCTGTCCAGGGTCCAGATTCATGAACGAACGAGCGGTTTCCGAAATTTCGTCGGCGATCAACGCGCTCGATACCACGAGGTCTCCCAAACCCTGCCTCATGGTGTGATATACCCATCATAAACCTCGATCAAACCCCGACGCGCGTTCAAGAATCTCGGTTTGCGAGCCGTTCGGGATATATCTCGGGGTTTATCGGGGGTTCACGAATGATGAATCTGGGCCCAGAATTGATTTCTATCGGTTGGAGCTTCTCAGTCGAATGTGTTATATCTAGCATTCTAAACTGCAAATTGCTGTACAGTAGCATTCCATTGTGATCAAATTTCATCTGATGTCGTGGTATTCTGTGATAATAAACTCTTTCTGTACCACTAGGGTTTATGAGGGTTTGAATTTAACCTAGGAGTACAAAAATGACACCTCATCGAAAGCGCCATCGTTCTGCTTCAAAGCGTTCGTCACGTGGCAAGCTGTGCACGGATTCAACAGGAGACGAGCATAATTGGTGGCTTCACTCGGACTCAGAGGACCAGCACTCACACCGGCTGCAAAACGCCGAATCAAACACCAAAATGTTGCAAAATTCCGAGAAAAATTACCTGCTAACAGCACTAAAAGGAGCCCAGCTGCACGTCGCATTCCAAACGACTGTGCTTATCACCAGTTGATCTTTTGCCATCACTGACTGATAGCAAGAAAGTTGTCTTAAAAACGGAGTTCGTCTTCGTAATCGGACAACCGATTCCGTAGGACTCTACCTCTTGGTCTAGGCCACGGACCAGGGTACGTATTTAGTTCAAATAGACTCCTGCCACACGGATCCCGTCCTGGATGGTGAGTCGAGGTAGATTCAGTTCAGTGACATGGTAGCGCACAAACAAATCTCGCATAGGTTGGGTCCAACGTAATAATTACTTATGGAAGCGTTATTCCGACGAAATCAGGTTAAGAAAATCTCAGGTTAAGAAAATCTTACATGAGCTGAGATTTTTCTCCCAAGTCTCGTCTACGTGTGAGAAAGTGTTGTTGATAATCATATATCAATGATAATCAGTTGCCAAGCATATAGTAGTCGTAGTCTTTGTAGTGGTGAAATATTTTTCCCAAATTTCTTGTGTTGATATTATTTTTATACTACGAGTTACTTGTCTAGGATCGCTTTGTTTCTTTTAGCTAATGTATTTGTTTTTTAAAGCACGTCCATGATAGGCGTAAATAAATAAATAAATAAATGAATAAATAAATAAATAAGGGCCTGACTTCATATCCAGAATTCCCACTGTTAACCTTCTTGGTTAAAACCAAATATGCCCGTCTGCCTGCTACCCACGACTCATCAACGTATTCGACTGGGCTCGCGGATACTTCTAGCGGTGACGGCGCGCCATTGCCAGCTTCTGGCCGATCTGTTACTCAGTCGTTGCGTCACAAGCCGTCTACGTGCCCCAAGGTAATTGGGTAACCCGATCGCCATGTTTCAGGATATTCGAAATTCTTGCTTGGCTCATGAATCTGGGTTCAGGAGGACCATGAGCAATATGGTCGACGAGAAGACAGGTAACTGACAACCGATTCTAAGCAGATCCGTGATTATATGGCAGTCATTCCGTGGGTATGTAGTGTTTCGTGGACGCGGACCGCATCCAACAATTGATCAGTCGTAGAGAGACGAATAGCTGTTCAACCATACGGCTCTGCTCATTTATTCTATTAATTTAATTGCCCAAGTATGTGTTGGATTGGATTTTTTGGTTTGGTTTCATATGTGGCCCTATTATAGGGGAATTTATTCGATATCACGTGGGTTTACCTTTCTTATTGATTTTTGATTCTTTTAAGAGCCTCCGTATCTTACTGACGAGTCCCAGCGAGGCTTAACTAATTCTTTTATCTTGGTCGTATAAGATAAGGGACGAAACGAGTCTTTGTGTGCATTTCTTTTTTCTTTATGTGGTATGCGGCAAGGTATTGTATGTCCAGAAAACGTTTTGTGTCGTAGTTATATTTGCCATTTATCACCTGATTTTTTCGTTCTCCTATACCTAATGGGTCATATAGACACTACTCCCGCCATCGTTCCCCAGAACCATATACGCTTCGACATCTCCACGGTTGGGTAAATTTTTACCGGGATTACGGGTGAATTTTTACCGAAACTATCTGAGAAGGTGACCTGTTCAGCGGCTGACGTTCGAAAGTCATTGTTCAGATCAACCAGGCACGTCTAGGGATCTGAAAGGAAGACGAATGCACGGCGCGTCCTTAGGGGATAACAGACGTCGGTTGTTTTCGAAATGTTCATTTTAAAACGACTAGAAAACATGAACGATACGTAAAGCTGATTGAAGAAAGGACGGTTAAATAACACACCACATGTTGAATGCCAAATAAGAGAATAATACAGTAGTGATAAAAATTGTTATTATCAATCGTCGAAGATCAGTGAACCATTGTTGGAAGCGTAGTACAAAGAACATCAATTAAATGTGTAGCGTGGCGACACGCAACGCTATGTCATGATACCTAACGAGGCAGTCGGCGAAACGACGGTGAGAAAAATTTACGGTTGGGAAAATTGAACGGTAATCGATTTTTGACAAGAGATGAAAGAAGCGAGCGATCGATCTATCCACCGACAACATCGATAGCGGCACCATTACAAAACGGAACATTTGCTCTTCTCGGCCCATGGGTTCACCTTCTTGTCGATCGGGTTCACCAGCGGATCTTCTTGCGTTTCCGTGTAGCGGCGAAGTCTAAATAATATATAATTTGAGGAAATGGAGTGAATCGAAGTAATTGGTCCTACCGTCCCTAACGGCTCACGTGGTGCAGTGGTAAGAGGCGCTACTGATACCCGTACGGTCGAGCGATTGATTCCTGCCTGGGCTAATAAAGCCTCCCATCCCTTCGTGGTCGGGTGAATTGGTACCAGACCTTTTCTGGGAAGGTAAAGACACTGACATGGAACAGCGGCTGGCCCCGCAGGTCACTGTATAGGCCAAATATGACCATGCCTCCCCATGCCTCTTCGAATTTTACTGGAGGACAAGTGCATGGCGCGACCGCAGGGATGATCAACGCCGACACCCTGACCATCATCTTTACAATCTGTCCCGCCTGCAGAAGTTATCCACTGGGCCCCAATTCATGAACGGACGAGCGGTCTTCGAAACCGCGGCGCAGCCAGAACCAGACGGCAGAGTTGATGAGAGATTGTGTTTAACGTAGGAGGTCTAGGACAAGTAGAGAAAAGTGCACGCCGTTCACAGGATATATCTCGGGGTTAATCGGGGTTTATCTCGGTCCCCAATGTGATCCAATAAGATTGCTTAGTGGCTACACCCACGAAAAGATGCTTTACAAGTTATTGTGCGTGACAGGAAACCTGGGCCCACATTCATCATTGATAAACCCCGATTAACCCCGAGATATAGCCTGTGAACGGCGTGCACCTTTCTCTACTTGTCCTAAACTTCCTATGTTGAACGCAATCTCTCATCGACTCTGCCGTCTGGTTCTGGCTGCGCGGCGGTTTCGTAGACCGCTCGTCCGTTCATGAATTTGCGCCCCGTGTTACCCAAGTATCGATGAAAATTCGCCTTAATTGAACACCAAATCCAATGATTATTGTGTTACACTGAGCTCTCACACGTTTTTCCATACGCCTTTACACCACACGCCATCAGCTGCGGGCAAGTAAATAAATCGTCCACAACACGCCCACAATATTTACAGAGATATGTTGATGCTGTTTAGATATTGTTTTTATTTTCGTTGTTCACTTAATTTTCTATTTCAGGATAAGCCTAATCGCTTGTAGAAGAATTTCATTCGCTTGTAGTGGTGACTCATCTGCAAGCTTGAGAACAGCTATCTGTTGGCTGATCAAGCATTTCAGTAGGAAGCATCTCTGAGCCACGATTTCTCTTCTTTTTCGCTATTCAATTGCAGGTTTAAAGGTTTATATTTATTTTTTCTCCTTTTTAAGGGTTCATTTAACTACAAAAATTTTCATTTACCCAGGTGGGACTCATGGAAAGCTTCATTTCACTCATCACGAACCTCTACACCTATTCCCGAAAAAGGAAAAAGGCACCCGACACATCCGGGCTCTCAATGAGTCTTAGGGTTGATCAGCTCCCGACGGTCGCGCCGTGCATTCTTCTTCCGTTCAAAATCGTAGAGGCATAGTGAATGCGTATTTGGCCTGTACAATGACTGTTGGAAACCAGCCGCTATACCAAGTCAGTGTCCTAACCTTCCCAGACAAATCTGGTACCAGCTTGCCCGACTCCGGAGGGATCGAAGGGTTGGTTATCCTGGGCAAGGATTAATCCCTCGGTCGTGTGGGTGTAAGCAGCGGCTAATACCGTTGCACCACGCGTACCCAAGAAAAAAAGTAGTTGTAATAGTAAGTGCTGAACTCACTCGGTGGCACTCTGACTGATCGGTGTCCGTTCGATGTTAAGCTGACTGCGAAGCGAGTCGACGCTGCGTTGCATATCGGACTTGTCCATGACCGGCTCTTCCTGAACGTCTTTACAATCGTCGGACATCGTTTACAAGAAGAACAACACTGACGAACATCACGAAAACGGCGCTTTTCGAAATCATCGGTGTGAATGAAGAACGGCAGATCGTAAACGGACACGTGCATATTCCGAAAGCGAACGGATGGGAAAATGCTGACAAAACGAGCTGGAGCAATCGGGGGATTGGTGTAAGTTTAACTTACCCCACCGGGGGTTGACAAACTGAAAAAGTAACCGGAGCAGAGCCTGTAACTATGGACGAGCAAAGCCTATAACTATGGACGGGACAGGGGTTTACCCTTACCATGATCACGAGGTATCCGATACCCTATGGTACCAAAAAGATAGGTTACAGTTAGGAGCCGAGGGATTTCTGATTCCCACCAGGTTAGCGTACCCATTCCTTATGGTGATCTTGTCGCGATTTCCGATTAAAGACCCTCTTAGTATCCCATACCTGGACTGAGCCACGGACATACTCGCCGGTACAACCACGAGGTATCCGATACCCTGCCGTACCAGTGGGATAGATTATACCTCAGACTTAACACCTTCAGATACCCACCGGACCACCGAACCCGTTCTTTACCGTGAACTTGTCGGGATTTCCGATTCAAGAAGATTGGGGTATCCAGTACACGGACGAGACCAAGTCACGGACTTACCCGACCACGAGGTATCCGATACCCTGTGGCTTCGAGAGGATAGGTGACACTTAGGAGCCAACACCGAATATACCTTGGATGAATCGCCGTTAAGGAGTAAGTGAGGGAATTCAGTACCCGGGCGAGGCTAAACCATGGAATCACCCGATCACCAGGTCTCCGATACCCTGTGGCGCCGAAAGGATAGGTTACACATAGAAGCCAACCCCGCACATACCTTAGATGAATCGCGGTTAGCCTGTCAATGAATGATAGTTGAGGGTTATTAGTGTGGTTTATCGGTTATCAACCTTTACCTACAGGAACGAGAAGTGCGGTTAAGAAGGTTAAGAAGGAAGTAAAATATCGTCTAGAAGGGGCGGAGTTCGTAGAAAAACGAGTGAGAAAGGTGTCAGGTTTCATTTCCGGCATATCACTTAGGAGGTTACGGTTGCCAGTACCTGTTTCATGGCATTATTTACCGACCGCTGCATCAGAGTACTTTACAACTTTAACTGCTGACTGCTGTTTCACAGTTTCCGGCGGTGGAACTAACCTTCGCAATCACTGGAAATTGGAATGTTAGGAAAGAAAACCGGAACAGGAAGCAGATGTCTCTTTCCTCGTTTCATTCTCATTTTGATTAATATTAGAATACGAATGATTACAGGAATATTGTTCGTGAGAGTTGGGCAATGTAAGACTATCAAAGCAGCTTAAATAAATGGAAAATTAAAAATTACTCTTTAAAATCTGATCAACTCTTCAACTAATTTTTGTGTCTGAACAGCATTTCTGTTCACTAACACATTTTTCGTATTCAGTAGCACATCCATGTTTTAGGATGTAACAATAAATAGAGAAATAAATAAATAAATGATACAAATTTATAAAAATATAAATGATACAAATTTATAAAGCACAAAACAACAACCATTATTTATGAC
This sequence comes from Nippostrongylus brasiliensis, assembly GCA_030553155.1. NCBI lineage: Eukaryota > Metazoa > Nematoda > Chromadorea > Rhabditida > Heligmosomidae > Nippostrongylus > Nippostrongylus brasiliensis. Next base: position 33,048,985 of record CP130732.1, on the reverse strand, counting down.
CTGTTCACTGCCGTAACTGATCGTGTCACAATTGTGGTGTAGCATATTCACGAAAACAACAGCAGGCGTCAAATGTGATGCCATTCCGACAAAAGGGGTGTAACTAACGTTTAAGCTTGTTTTCCTCCTATACTGTAGAGAATACGGTATGTGGGCTACGGATTTTCGGTTTCAGATAGCAATTCTTACTGAAAATTAGAGGATCGAAAGTTAGAAGGATGATTCCTAAGGTACAATTTCGAGCTGGGGATTTCTTTTTCCTGTATTACAAGGTGAGGAGACCAAAAATTGCCGGTCCTGCCACGCTTTCCCTTAAAATAGAATGTTCTGACGTTACAAGTTCTAGATTAGTCGCTAAATCTACATTGAAGTTTTTGTGTTTCTTTTGTTACTAATATAATCGCCAATTTGCTAGTTCTTGCATTTTGCCTATCGTTCCTTTTATCCCACTTAGTTATTGGCTAAATAAAATAAAAATAAAAAGTAATGTAGGATTAAGTAGAGGAGCTTTGAAATACAATCATACCAAAAATGAGTCCATCTGTTCAACTTACAGAAGTTTTAAGGTTCACTCATATGAAAGTATCTATCTAATAATATGCTTATCGCTAATCAACGAATGTTGTTAAGGCCAATAAAGAAAGAACAGGAAAAAATAGAAGAAAAAACCGGATGGTCAGGATGACATCTCCATTTCCGCCCATGAATTACTAGAAAATCACCATCGGTTCATCTACTTTCCTTCTATTTGATCATATTAAATTCGGATTGAATACACTCTAATACAAATTGGCGTTTATCCGAGCAAAGAGACGTTTTTCATACTAAAATGAACTTTTATGATATCAATTCGAAAGTTATGTATGTGACCGTTTTTATATTTCTCGATTGTTTTGGGCTTTTATTCAATAAGTTTAATATTTGTAGGAAAGCGTTTCCAGGTAGAAGCATGTTTCGATTGGAAATGGACGTCATCTTAAGCCATTTTTATTTAAAATGCTGGTTGAATTGATAAACGTCCAATTTGGTCTGCACGGGGCCCAAATCAAGCTAAAAAAAGCTAAAAAAAAAGGTATAAATAAAACAAAATTCGATGTAAACGTAGCTGGCTCTCCAAAAAGGCTCGAATGAAAGCAGGAAAATCACTCAGTCGTCTAATCTGATATTCTTTTTTCTTTTGAGCACGTTGTTTCTCAACATAGTAAATGAGTAAATATTGCGCAGGTCCTTTCAGAATATTATTAGAGAAGGAGATAGGATCGGTGCATAGTGAACTGAAAAAAAATCAAATTCTGATGAGAAAGCGTCAAATTTTAACCGAAACCTCCGGAACGTGTTGGGTTTTCAGGTCATTTCTCAATCAATTTATTGTCATGAAATGGAAAATAGCCAGATAAATAGCACAGTCTGAAAAATTGAAGTAGAAGCGTTTCATTTCATTTTTTTCGTTTTTTCGTTCTAGTGTCCCTACCATAAACTACCACTTAGCACTTCCTAGAAAAAGCGTAAATAATTAAATAAACAGATAATTTATAATGATACGGAAAGCGGGTATCAGAAGGCAATCAGAAAGGAAATGCTAACGAATTCTCGTTAGACGTAGATGTGGTTGCATATGTGGGGATTAGGATGACGCTGTCAGTGCGCAGCCGAATCAATAGCCGAGCCTGAATTAGCGGCCAGAAACCGAGCTATTGGACGTATTGGATGTCTGGTCGATAAGCTGAACGTGACCGGAATGGGCTATAGAGCATGTCAAATGACCGGTAGCCATTTGTTTCAATCCGAAAAATCAATTAAAATAGTCGCTTTTTGAACAAAATAAAAGGCGACTGCTCGAGCAGAATTTCTGAATCAGGTCAATGAACCTTTCTTTCGACTTCAAGAGGAAAGATGTGAAGAAAAGAAATCCAGAAGGAATTGAGGAATCATTCTCGAGAGGAATATCCAGAAAATCGATAGGAGCAACTGCACTACCCATGGATGCAGTGGGTTTCGGCCGGAACACCGAGAGATCAGTTGCCATACGAGACTTTGATGGAAATGACGAGATTTCAGCTCTTCAGATACAGAAAACGGTCATCTATAGGGCCCTATAGGGCCAGGAATAGGGCCCGGAACAAGCAGCCGAAGGAGAGGGTTCTCGGCTGCATTATGGGTGGTCGCCGGCTGTGCTGCTGCTCGTCGGGTGGCTGACGATCGATGAGGAGCGACGGGGGGCAGCCGGGGCGCCGTCGCCCCCGTCAGCGTCCTGACACTACCCGATCGACCCCGGATCGAGCTCGGCTAGAGTGGTCCCTAGCAGTGTTCGCTGGGTGGCGGAGATGCTGAAGAAGACAATTCCAGTTTTATTACCGCTTTTCTGCGCGTTACTATTATGTATACTAGAATAGGACGTTACAATGATGGTACTAGGCTTATTGCAAAAATCGCATCTCAGGCGGGATTCGAACCCGCGTCTCAACCTATCCGGGGCTGTGCGCTAACCATTGTGCTACTTAAACGACCATTTGCGAATCCCTAGCACTTTCCTTGAGCCCGAAGGCCTTTTACTTCCAGCACTCACCCATAGTGCACAGCAAGGGGGGTTGAGACGCGGGTTCGAGTTCCGCCTGAGATGCGATTTTTGCGATACACCTAGCTGAAGAAGGCAGTTCTCACGTGAAAAACGTCTGTTTTACCTTAAATCCCCACGGAGGCAGGGCAAGGGTTGAGACAAATCCCTCGCACTTCAAACATGAACCTAGGAGTAGAGGTTGGGGTGCGAAGTGACCTTAATCGTGTGAATGACTCCCTGGCTTAGATAAATCGATAAGAAACCGGCTCGCCACCCTTCACTCAACGGCGCAAGCCCTGAGGCATTGTCTCTGATTATCTGTCACCTCACCTGTCAGATAATCAGAGAAGTCATTAACCTACTCCTTCACACACTGATTCTAAAATTGAAGCTAAAATCGTGATAAATGGTTAAAAATTCGGCATTGTTCAACTTAACCCATAACGTACCGAGGCCGTTTCGCGGTGGCTGGCCACTCGGACCGGGCGCGTAGGTCACGCGTGCGCCACCATGTGGCGCACGCGGTCCCTAGGACAAATCTTATTATCAATTGATGGCATTACCAGTGTATCGCTAACCACAACTTCGGCGAAAGTGAACGGATCGAAACGAATGAAAGGCGGGTGGAAGCTAAGAAAAACGAAAATTTTCTGGCATATGTTTGGTGAGGATTGCGCCATGTACTCAACCAGGGCCTCGGATTTTGAACCTGATTGATATTGCATGGGTTATATGCTTGCTCTACATAGGTCGTAAACAGGTGCGCTCTGATAAAATCAAATGTTGCCCAATCAGAGTCTCGTTATGCATCACAAACGGCTCTACACAGCAACATTTCTGGAGGACCCTTCTCGAATTCGGCGCATTCAGCGCACGTGCGAACCGCTTATACCGGACCGCTCCCAGCCCCAAAAAAGAAGATGTTGAGAGATTTCAAATCATTTATCTGATGAAGTGGTAGGCGTTGATTAGTTTACAAGGGATGCACCAACCACTCATCAACTGCATAGAATCATAGAGAGATTGCAGAACCAGAACCTCCTAGGCAAAGTTTCAGTGAGATTGGTGGTCCTGGATGGATGGTGGCCATGTGCTAGGCTTTTTCCAAATACGCTAGATAATCATCAGATTTGTGATTATTAACCAAAAGGACCCCATAGGTAAAGTTTCAGCGGAATTGCTGGCCCGTAATGGGGCTTCCAGGATGGTGGCCAAGTGCTACACTTATAATGCAGCTTTCACCGGCCCAATGTGTGTATCGTGTACTCCGTGGCTGGTCGGTCACATTCCCAACTAAAAACAACTTATAAAAAATATTTTGTTGCTATGAAGGGCGTGCGCCACCATGTGGCGCACGTGGGCCGTATGGCCAGACAACGCGTGCGCCACCATGTGGCGCACGCGGTACGTTATGGGTTAACAGACACCAGCACTCGATTTTTTCTCAGCCGTCGAAATTCGCTGAAACTTCGCCTTTGGGGGTTATTTGGGGTTCAGAACACGAATCTGCTGTCCGTTTTTCACGTGGGTGGTCTCGGATCACCCATATCGACTACTCGGGTGGTCCGCTCAGGATCACCGATCACCGCGATGGTGAAGTCTGTTTTCTAAATGGCGGCCGAATACGGTAGTTATAGGTGAGTTTCACTAGGTAAGGTCGGGAAGTGCTCACCTATAACTACCGTAATCGGCCACCATATGGAAAACTGACTTCACTATGTTGGTGTTCAGGACACCAGAGAACCCTCATAGACAAAAGTTCATCGGAGTCGGTGATCTGACTGGACCACCCAAGTAGCGATTTGGGTGGTACAGTCAGGATCACCGACTGATCAGCGCCGTCAATTACCCCCCACCTGTGCAAAGTTTCAGCGAATTTCGATGACTGAAAAAAAACTAGAACTGGTGCCCGCTAAGTTGAATAGTGCCGAAAATTCGTCTATGTGGCTTTTTATAAATTAATTTAGGCATTTTGTGTTTCAAACAAGTAGATTAGGAATCAATTTACTACAAGTGAATCGAGTTTATCGATGTGAGAGAAAACATTCACACCGATGCCTAGTAGAGCTATTGGAATGAGCTGTTGTTGAATGATTCGGTCCTTCGAGAAATGTCTATTCTATTGTCTACTGGAATCCTTCTTCTGCGTGCCATCCTTTTCGAGAAGCGACTCCATCGAGGTGTTAGTGGCGGTTTTGTCCACCGACAGTTCTTTCGACGGATGACTTTTCGCATATTTTTCCTTGGATAGCCTTTCCACTGTGGATGTCTGTGTCGTTTGTCTGGACATCGACTTTCTTTCGCCTTTTAGAACGGCGACTAGAGCCGAACGAAGTCGTTCCGCGGATGTCTTCTTCGGCTCTCGTTGTTTCTCGTTGGAAAAGCCGCCGCCGGATGCCCTCGAGGGCAGTTTTTCTGAGGATTTCTTGAGTAGTGGTGTCGTCGAGGCGACAATCACATCTTCGGACGACGCCTGTACCGGAGTTTTGCTGAGTGGTGTTGTCGACGCCACGATCGGTGGCTCTTGAGTCGATTTCTCAGCCGGCTCCGGCGTTTTCTGTCGCACAGCTTGCGCTCGCACTTCGTCAGCAATTTTCTGCAAAGTACATAAATAAATTAAAAGTCACACGTGGTGTACTGGTTAGAGTCGCTACTGCTATCTGCGCAGTCGAACGATCGAGCCTTGCGCGAGCTTCTCAAGCCTTCGACCCTTTTGTAGATTATGGCTCTATGTACTTTATACATTAAAAAAGGGATGTAAGGCGTCACTCACAAAGAACCGTTCAAAAACGCCACTCTTTCGTGGATTTCGTATGTCGAACCGGAACAGATCTCTGAACGTGACCGATTGCGCTCCCAGATTAGGATACCGTGGATCGACTTTCTCTGAAAATCATTAAAAGTCTTTAGCGATGATTTTCCTTGCTGCATATGGCAAGTGGTACAATGGTAAGAGGTGTTGCTGTCACCCGTACGGTCGAGCGATCGATCCTGGCCCGGGCTCACCAAGCCCTCCATCCCTCCGGGATCGGGTAAATTGGTACCAGACTTGTCTGAGAAGGTTAAGACACTGACCTGGTATAGCGGCTGGCCCCCGCAGGTCATTGCATAGGTCAAATACGCATTCACTAAGCCTCTACGACTTGAATGGAACACGAATGCGGCGACGCATCCTCAGGAGACTGATCAACGCCGGCACCTTTACCTTTTACTTTTTTATATGGCAAGTCAAGGCGTCTGGTGCTGAATAGCCTTTGAAGGATGCGCCACGCCTTCGTTTTCCATTCAGGATCATAGAGACGCGGAAGATGCGTATCTGGTCTACCAGCCATTCAGCGGCCTGCAGGCCTTCAAATGAACTAATGAATAGTAGGAAACATATATAAACATTTATAAGAGCAACAAGATCAAGAACAAAAAACATGCAGCGGAAAAAGACGGCGAGGAACTGATGGAACACGTCAGTGGGAGTACGGTAACGGGCAATCGCGGCAGGACCCTAGAGTTGACAAACAGACATCGTGGCTTCGCTTATTTGTTATTAGGATACTGTACAATGACTTGCTAGGGCCATCCGCGTTCGGTTCCAATTTACCCAACCCCGGAGGGATAGAGGGCATGGGCGGATTGGACGAGGATCGATAGCTTGGCAGTGCGGTTGGATACAGCGCTTCTTAACACTGCTCTATGGAAATTAGATCCTCCCATATAATTATTGGAACTCACTGTAGAAGAGCACCATGAGTACGGCCGCGATGACGTAGCAAATGAGACAGATTATGAAGGCGCCCGTGAGAGTCAGCAATCGTCCCGTACTTGACGCATCGAAATTCTCGTCAATCACGTATAGTTTCTGGATCCAGTTGTACAGAAACTCGGTACGAAACTCCTGAAGAGAAGATGTTTCGGTAAAAAATCTTTGCGATTTGTCCGTCTATTTGTGCACCTCCCAACTGAAAGCGCGGTCGATGCGGACCATCCTGGATGGGTGACGAGTGAGAAATGAACAGGACTAGAGTGCAATGAGTTCTACAATCCTTATCAAGGGTATATTTTGTAGAGTTATCACCTATTCAGCAGTTTTGGGTGTTGGGTGCACTGCACCGGTCTACTCTCAACGGTCTCTACCCTTTGATGTATATTGGCTCTGCAGGGCCCAGATTCATGAACGGACGAGCGGTCTCCGAAACCCCGCTTCATCGCGAGGTGTAATAGATCCGCGATAAACCCGGATTAAACCTCGGCGTGCGTACACGAATCTCGGTTTGCGCCCCGTTTGGGGTATGTCTCAGGGTTTATCGGGGTTTACCAATGATGAATTTGGGCCCAGAATCGGGGCCCGTATGCAGTAAAACGGAAGCGGCTCAGACATTCGCTGCGGGACCACCATACGCCGGGAGCTGTAACGTGGAACGGTCCGCGAGAATGAGCGCGCACAAGGAACTCCCACACAATACAAATCACTGAATACGCAAATCAGTTCGCAATAAGTGATCTGACGCTCTATCACCACCGTTCTTTCCGCAGCGGAAGCGAATAGTGATTGTGGCAGAAAACACATCGGACAGCACTTATCCCTTAAATTTTTATTCAATGCATCTTTACGTTTCAACGAATAACGACGACTTTGACCGATAGAACTATAGAATTACACTTTGTTAAGGCATTACGAATGGATCACAATTCGACTTGAACAAATCACATTTGATGATTAGGTCCTGGACCCTTGGGGAATCACAAAACTTACAACACACAGCAATACAGAAAACAGTGTCCCAACAAAAATCGAAAAGTGATAAAATAAGTGTGTTTTAGAAATTAGACTCTATCGATTTTTGCGAATAATGAAGTAATAAAGCGATTTGCCAGGAATCTATCACAATTTGCTTGGCATCACACAGCGCAAAATACAACCAAGTGTGAATTGTAAGTGATGAAAAACGTAATGTAAATAGAAGCTCTACTACACACACAGAACTCTAACAGTGACACAGGAGCTGCTCTCTTTTGATGGTAACGTAGACTACGAAATCTAGCACTATAGTGGCACATTATGTCATTCGTAATTGATAGTCGCCATTTTGGGTCACATAGCGGACCCACGGCATTGCCTGGTAGCCGCTTTTCTCGATGATTTTCAGGTAACGCACCTGCAACAGAATTAAATGACCAAAAATCGTCGCTCCATCTTTTCCTATACCAGCAAATTTGCGCTAGGTGAAGCACTGTAGTGAAAAATGCAAATCTGTATTCCTATTGGGCCAATGAAATGAACTGCGAAGAACAGTCGATATGCATCCACAATACATTAATATGGTAAAAGGTAAAGGTGTCGGCGTTGATCATCCCCTGAGGCAGCGCCGCCGCATTCTTGTTCCATTCGGAACCGTAGAGGCATGGTGAATGTGTATTTGGCCTATACAACCACCTGCGGGGGCCAGTCGCTACACCAGGGCACAGATTCATCATTGGTAAACCCCCGATAAACCCCGAGATATAGCCCGAGCGGCGCCCACCTTTGTCTGCTTATTCCAAACTTCCTGTGTTAGACGCAATCTCTCACCGGCTCTGCCGTCTGGTTCTGGCTACGTCGCGGTTTCGAAAACCCCTCGTCCGTTCATGAATCTGGGCCCAGGTCAGTGTCTTTACCTTCTGAGACAAGTCCGGCACCAAATTACCCGATCGCAGAAGAATGGAAAGCTTGATTAGCCAGGGTGGGGATCGATCGCTTGACCGTGATGGTGTCAGTGGCGTTACCATTCTACCATGCGCGTTAATATAGTAACAAATAATAGCAAAATGACTGATAGATTCCTACTTTCTCAACCTCCACTTTAGGATAAGTCCAGAAAAAACCTATCTGAGGCAACTCTTAGTATCAATACACTAGAAAACTGACCTGAAGTCCACTTGTCGTGTAGTAAGGAATCTCGAATTTCACTTGTATTGGTGGTTTTCCTTCAATCTCTTCGCTCATTATTGATGGTAACGAGAAATGAGCTCGCATCAGATATTCACGACCACCTAAACATCAAAATGAAGGATAAACGGAAGCTCTACGAACGGGTCATCAAAAAAGAAAACAAATTAAATAACGTTCTATATAATATGAAGAATGACGTGAAACGGTGGGTCTGACCGGCCCAGAAAGCAAGATTTCAGAAAAGTTGAACTCAAATCATTGAGAAAGCCCGCAGAAGAGAAGAAAAACTCAAGAGTTATTACCCAGAGAAAGAAAACTTTTGGGTAAAAGTTACCATGAACTGTAACCATTCCGGCAGCTTGAAATCTTACCTGGGAAACTTCGAATCGTCCATACAAATGCATTCAGTTCGGGCACGTATTTGACGGATCCGACGCTCGACTTGAATTTAGGCGAATCCGCATCCGATGGCACCGGAATGATCACCTCCACATGATTGGCGATCGATTGCCTCTTGAACTGCGACTTAGCCTGAACAGCAACTTAAAGTGATAAAAAGGTTATGGAAGGATTTCCTTAGCACACCATTTTCATAAAAATCAAAATCTCGAAGCCCACAAAGTCGTCCCCGCAGCGTGCAAATCATTACATTATCATCTGATTCCTACTATTCACATATATGACAGGTATATATCGCCTATAAATCGCTACGAACATGCCAGATCGATTCGAATCAGACGACGTTAAAGCATGAGAGAAACGCATGCAGACGTGGGATCGTAATCGTCTAATCGATTGCTCGAGGGACAATAGATGTTGACAATCACGAAAAATGTTAGCATACGTAACTATAATACTACATCGACTTGAGGTATACCTGGTAAGAGCAGATATGAAACATCCACCTGTAATGGGGTGAGAATGACGTGCAAACCGGACAACTACAAAGAACACGCGATCATACCTTCACCATATATTCGACTCGCGAATGTGTGTGCTTTTCGACCATCGCCTCGACCCAAATCAGCGGTTTCACCTGAAATGCAAAGGCAATGAGGGCACTTTTACCCGACAGGTTAAGACTTATCCACCCGTTGTGCTTTTTGAATAGACTTTGTACAAATTCACGTTTACTTAGTAAACTACGATGAAAAATCTTTGAGATTAAATGAAATTCCCAGCTAGCAGCTTTTCGGATGCTCAAAATATACAGAGTGTGACCTTTCCCGTTCAAAACCCGGTGAACAATTTCAAGCCACTGATTTTCCAAGTCATATAAAACGCAGATTCAAAAATAAAATGTAAATGAAAATGACGTAATTTCCTAAGCGGCCAACATTCAGTAATATGTTTTGCTTACAAACCAAGAAACAACCTTCACAGCCTGCACATCACGTTACATAAAACCTTCAGCTCTTCAAAGAAAAAACACGATAGACCCAAGCCATACGTCCCCTTAAAAACTTTAAATTTCTTAAAGGTGTAACCCACCTGAGTAGTGAGACGATAACTCATCAGTTCAAACTCTCCATCCGGTGGAATGAACGATATCGTGCGCTCGGCTTCAAAACGTGAAAGTCGCACGCATTGGTGAAACTTCACGTCCTCCAATTCTACTCCTTTGCCGTTACGACCACCTAAGAACGGACAAATTCAGTGGGGAATATTATACACTCAAACAATTTTGCTACAATTCTAATAGAAAATAACTCACCTCGAGCTCCAGCTGTGGCCTGTTCGAAGATCACCTTATCGTTCAGGCCTAGTCGAAGTTCTGGCATTCCACTCAGCACGACCCGCATTCGTATTGAGCCGATAATTTCGCTACGAAGCACAATACCGGATGCATTGGCCTAGAAAATGGGAGCGCATAAGGAGAATTCAAAAAAAAACTGGAATTCCGATAAACTAATCGATTTTGACACTGTGGCATCACTACTGTTGTCTAAAGCTTAATAGGAAAACAGACACGGAAATCAAATTTGTTCAGTTTCTTACTAGAATTCGAAGCGTTCAAGGAGAATGTTAGAACTTTCGAAAACTTTATGTACTAAAAATGATATGTCTTGAAACTTCCAAGAAAACAGAACTACAGTATCCTAGAGAAGGATCATGTACGGGAGGACACCAGCACAACGAGAAGCTGGTCCAATAAAAACAAAATAATCAAATAATCAAAATAATAAGCATATCATTCAAGCAGCATATATCGTCTAACTCACCAGCATATTCACGCTCTCTATCACATCTAAGAACACCTCGTTTTTTCGATATTTAATTCCGTCTGATCGCCACGAAACGGCATTTGTCACCGCCATCGGTGGTCGAGGAGCAATTTCTAGACGATGGCCCTCTTGAGTAATGTATCTAAAAAATCGTTCATCTACAAAAACCCTCGCATTAGTGGTGCTCTTTTCAATTCACTCTTGTAATATCCGACTTTCCGTCGTTTGTGGGTAGCCGAAATCCATCATTTCATCAAATAGCTCGTAAATCACGACGAAATTGTCGCGAACAGATTCCTCCTCGAGATCTTTGAAGTACTCGCAAAATACCTGAAAACAATAAAAATAAATAAATGAATAAAAAAGGAAATACATTAGTTGTAGGAGAGTTCTAGAGAGGTGCGCTGGGAATTGGAAAACAAAGCCCCAAGACTAATGTAAAATGATCACGGATTATTTGACAGTGACAATTCGAAAATTTACAATAAAAGGTAGAAGGTAAAGGTGAAGGTTCGGCGTTGGTCAGTCTCCCAAGTACGCGCCATGCTCTCGTCTTTAATTCGGAATCGTAGAGGCATGGGGAAATCGTATTTGGACTACACAATAACTTGCGGGGTTCAGCCGCTGTTTAAGGCGGAGTCTTCGCCTTCCCAAACAGATCTGGTAACGTTTTACTCAATCTTAGAGAGATGGAAGACCCGATGAACCTGGTCGAGGATTGATCGGTCGACCATGCGGGTGGATGTACCGCCTCTTACCACGGCACCGTTTATTACGGAGACCAGTCGCTATACCAAGTCAGGCTTCTTACCTTCCCATACTGGTCTGGTACCAATTCACCCGACACCGGAGGAATGGAAGGCTTGGTTACATCCTGCCGGGATCGATCGCTCGACCGTACGGGTGTCAATAGCGCCTCTCACTACTGCACCACGCGGACCAATAATTTACAACAGTTACAATAATATGACTTGAAACGAATTTCTCCGTTCTATGTCAATGAAGAAACAAATATTAGGTTGGAAACTAATTTCGTGGACTCTCACGCACCTTCAACAAAAGTGTTAGTTACTAAATAAAGAAAAATGTTACCCAAACGACATATGAACCACCGAAACGAAGAGATATTTCTCCACTCTCTGGTTACTGCCCCATTCCACTTCCTAAGAAATGCTGAGTTTTTTGAAAGGAATTGTTTTCGCAGGTGCATTTTGACCTACACCTCATTACTGGATCGTCTTTGTCCCAGAGAAGGCAGGAAAAACCAAAATAAATGTCATACATATAGTGCTCTATCTGCACTATAACCTGCATAAACAAGAGTCTCCCAGCTTACATCTTCGGATTTTTGGAGCGACCGAAACTCAGCGTGATGTTTGGCGGTGTCTTGATGAGTGGTGACACAACTTTCAGAGAACTGCTTAAACCGACTACCGCGTAGTTCAACCTGTAGACAGCCAGGCTAAAGAGAGTAGGGCTCTAGGTGAATACTGAGACTACCACCGATCAATTTTCGAAAGGTGGCACCTTCGTAGAACCTCCAGACTGAGATCATCAGCCTCTTGTGAGGAGGTGGATTTGAGGATCTGTAGCGGCCTTCATTTTGTTTTGGGTGGCCGGCTAGGAAGTCAGTGATTACTAAGAGATATCCTCTTTCCATCGCACGTTACCCCTTTCTGAACCGGTTATTCGCTTTTGGAGAAAGCTCAAAGTTCGTTTGCAGCATCCGCCCCACCCTTGTCGCGCGACGGGTGAAATCGCAAGGCACCTGTTGGCCAGTTTTACAGAAAAACTAATATAGTGCAGAACCGTTTCAGTTCAGCTTTTTAAGCACTTGACTTCGAGCGTCTACATAGCCGTTGTTGATCTCTAGTTTCTTTCGAAAGAACTAGTTACGGCCTTCCGACCGAGCTCCGTAGGTCATCCGAAGTGCACTTTTGTTTTCGTTTGGAACTGCTTGCTCAAAATCTCTTGAAATCTTTGAGTGCCATCAATCGCTTCAAGACATCATCCTAAGATTCTGCACACACAAATTGTAACGTTTCAGTAACCTAGTGGCTAAACAGGTATTCATGAAGAAGACCTTGGCAAACACTGGTTTTGGATGTTTTCATTTCAAGAAGAAAAACATTCCCTGTAAACAAAAATAACAGGGTTTATGAATGGTTTTAGAAACTACTTGATATGCTCTATCAAACGGTTAAAAGAGCAGTGAAGTAGGTGAACTTTCAAGCAAGTTGTGTTTGCTAGAAATAATGACTGCAAAACAGTCCACGAAATTAGTTGCCAACCTAATATATATCAAACAAAGCGCAGGACGTACCTCAACACATTTGTATAGATAAGACAGAACAAGGGCAGCGTTCATGTTCTTTTTTGATATGCTTACAACTGAAAAAATAAAATATGTGATAGAAACTCAAATACTACCTGAACAAAACAACTTACTGTAGAGATTCATGTGTTTTATAAACGTATAGCTGATGTCGCCTGATTGAATAACAGGTGAATGCACACCCTCGTCTTCTTTTTCGACAAGAAGTGGCATGAATCTTTCGATACATGACATCTCCACGTCACCACGATAGTTCCGTGATACGATTACCTGCAAAGAAAAATAGGAAGGTAATTTTCTACCCAGTCACATCTCTAGGTTTACTAGTGTTAATGACATCATAGAGTTGTGTTATCCCTTCCGCTGAACACTGCATTCCCGAGCGCAGGGAGTGTTCTTTTCCAAATGTTACGGCTCGATCTTCGTCTAGGAAGTAGGAGTGCTCTCGGGGTGCGTTTCATGATTCCAACTACCTTTACCAAATTTCGATCGACTTGGGCAGAATTTCAAGTGCGCGCGTGGTGCACTGCAAAGAGGCGCTACTGAGATCGCCACGGTTGAATGATCGACCCCGGCCCGGGCTAACCAAACCTTCTATTCCTCCGGGGTCAGGTAAATTAGTGCCAAAACCTAGTACTGGGAAGGTGAAGACAAATAGTTGGTATAGCGACTAGCGCCCGAAAGTCATTGTATGGGCCAAATATGCATTCACCATAAAACTACGATTCTGAATGGAACACGAAGGCGGCGGCGCGTGCTCAGGGGATTGATCCTTTACCATTACCTTTTATAGATGGGATTAACATTTCAATTCTGACTTCATGAAGGAATTAGCGGTTGTTTGGAGTGCTGATCACGATTCTACATTAATTTGCCGAATTTCTGTCGACCACTACAAATTTTAATAATCAAGGTGACCTGGTGCCATGTACGTTGGGTGGAGCAGCCACCAGAAGTTAAGCACAAGAACTGACTCTGTAAATTGATTTGAAATGCGATTTTTTTCCGAAGTTGCCATAAGCCAACACCAATTAGACCAGGTGTCTGTGATAAATAAAGCCCCGGAAACTTTTCGTCGAATGCACCCCTAACCTACGTACCACCAGTGACCTTACCAACCTCTACCTGCCCAAATATGTCATGGCTTCAAAGACGGATCTTAGATTCGTGATCAGCACATCAAAAACCACTGTGAAGAAATTTGATCAAGATCTTACATAGAAATCTGGCCCTATTTGGGTTAGGGTGCGGCACCAGAAAAAACCTTGAGGGTGTAGTTTTTTCACACAAACCTACTCAACTTGTTGTTCGAACCCAGTGAACTTAAAAACACAAATTTAGACGCAATTTGAGTTCATTTGAAGATTCCAAGAAGAACAAGAAAAGCACCGCCAACCCACACAGCACCCCTACCTCTACCTTCCTAAGCAACTCGTGATTTCAAAAACAGACCTCAACTTCAAAATCAACACACCAAATAACCCCTGTGACGAAGTGCGGCCGAAATTTAACATAAAAATCCTGCGCACTGCAGTCAAAGTACAAGTAAAGAAGACAAAATAAATTCCGACGCGACTCACATTTCCCTTGAGATCGAGAATAAATATCGCGGAGCAAGACATTCTGCCGATAACAGAAGTCTGGCTTTCCGCGCGTCGTGGCGATCTGAAATGAGAAGAAGACCCAAATACACGGAAGTAAAAACCCACCACGAAACGAGAGCGTGGCGCAAACACAACAGAAGACATAGAAAACGAGAAAGAGCACGCTGATGAGAGAGCTAGAAACTCACAGGCGAGCACTCCACCTAATTGCACAACACCGAACTCGACATCAAAGGAAAATGAAGTGAACGGGAAAGACCTATGATAGCAGCATGAGAACTGGAATGATAAGATACCGCGTTGGTATAATTCGATTCTCAATCGGATTAGTTTCTATCCCGGTTTCGAAATAGATTTCGCCTTTCCATAGATTCAGTTACTTACAACTCCTCAGTTGCTCGCCCTCATTTGGACCATCACATATTTTTTACGCAAATTAGCACCGAAAAGTGCTTCATATTAATCAGCTTGTCATACCCCTATGAAAAATTCAAAGAACATTTTCTAAATTGTCAAAAATTTTGATTTTCAAAGTTCTTTTCAAGAAAAGAAACTGGTTCACGATCATCGTACTAAAATACCTTCGGAGGTAAGGTGAGGGAAGAGACGGTGGTATTCACTTCACATCCACAAAGGTAACTTTACCCACCTGTTCTTATAAAGCCTATGGGAGCAACATTTCAGCAGGGGTAAAATGGATGTGTATTGCGGAATCTAGCACCGCCTCGAATGAAAAAAGTGGTAGAAAAAAAGAAGAACAAAGAACTAAATGGCAGACAAAATTGCTCATGTCCTATTTATCACTACGATCATAAAGGAGAAGCCATAATCTATGGAAGCCACAATTTCAGCTGTCCAGGACACAATTGTCCCTATTGAAAATGAATTGAAATTGATTGAAAGAGATTTTATTTAAAAGGCTGCCAAGGGTTTCGAAATGTGGCGCGGACATGACATGCTGCTCGCCGCTCGATCGGCCATTCACAATGAATCATATCGGGCCATTTATTGCATCAAAAGGCTGGGGAATTGACACGAGATTTGTAGGCGACGAAATCGCTTAGTCCAGCCAGACAACAGCTAAAAGGCATGACAAAGAAATAGCTAAAGAGGTCCGTTTGAACTCACATTAATCCACTACATCATGATTTACAAACGCTTGGTTCCTGATTATGCAAGTCGGATTCACTCTCACTGCTGACTGTTCATCATTCTTATGGTCATTTTTTTCAAAATATTCCCTGCCACAAATGGATTGATTATGCCAAATAAAAAGATGAATAAGATATTAGCGAACAGGTACACTGGAAGAGACATGGACCCAAACCCTGGCTAGATCTGTGAAATGAGAGGGTTTGATGGGCAGCGATGAATCCGGCGATTTACATTTAATTAAAAATTGATCCCTAGTCGAGTCAGAAATGTCGGTTGGAGCTTTTTTGGCGAAAAAATTCTGTAATGCATAGGCACGCCACATGATGGGGGGGGGGGTTTGTGACAAGATCGAGCGACTACTAGTTTTCCATGAACGGGAACAAGTTCGGCGAGCCGGAAAATGCCAGATTGAGAGCGATTCTAATCGATAGTACGAAAATCAATCGCATGATACGGACGGGAACCTTGAGCAAACACCGCCGAGCAAAGGCCATCATGCGCCGGCATTCTCCCGCCGACTCTGTGCCGGATTTCGGACCCTTTGATTTTGAAAAATTGACTTAAAAAATCGCCACATTACTGTAATAATAAGTAGAAACACATGGTACAGGTGTATGAGGCGCTACTTCCACCCGCACATTCGAGAGTTCGATCCTCGTCCGGGCCAACCAAGCCTTCTATCCTTACGAGGTCGGGTAAATTGGTACCAGACTTGCCTAGGAAGGTGATGACTCTGATTTGCACAGCAAATTGCCCCTGCATATCATTGCATAGGTAAAATACGCATCCACAATGCCTCTACGATTCTGAATGGAACACGAATGCATGGCGCGTCCTCAGAGAACTGATCAACGACGACCTTTTTTTCCCGATTTTGGAAAGCGGTCAACCATTTGGAATTTTATACAAATTTAAAATAATTGTACTTCATAGTCAAATGGTCATTGTGTTTCTAGAACGAAGCCTTCCTGTTGAGAACCCATCGTGAAGGTGAATTACCTCTTTCTTATGTACAGGATTTATGATCGCCACCCTAAAAAACCTCCATAAACGAAGTTCGGGGAAGACTGAAGGACAGGAAATAGGAAGGACGAATGAAAGAAAAACAAGAGGAACCCTGATTCTGGCCAACCTTCGCTAAAAATAATAACCGCTTTGGGTTTTCATTTCCCACGTCTGCATTATGCAGCGTATTGAATAAATAAATCAATAAATATTCGGTACTATTCAACTTAGCGGACAACAGTACTCAATTTTTTCTGTCGTCGAAATTCGCTTGCACAGAGGGGTAAGCGAGGGCGATGATCACGAATCTGCTGTCCGTTTTTCACGTGGGTGGTCTCGGATTACCCAAACTGCTACATGGGAGATCCAATCAGGATCGCCGATTCCGCTGAAACTTTGCCTATGGGCGTTCTCTGGTGTCCTGAACACGAAGGTGAACTACGTTTTCCAAATGGGATCCGAATGCGGTTGTTAAAGGTGAGTACCTACCGACCTCACCTGGTGAGACTCACCTAGAACTACCGCATTCAGCCGCCATTTAGAAAACGGACTTCACCATCGTATTCAGGACACCAGAGGACCCCATAGACAAAGTTTCAGCGAAATCGGTGATCCTGACTGGACCACCCCAGTAGTCGATATGAGTGGTCCGAGACCACCCACGTGAAAAACGAACAGCAGATGCGTGTTCTGGGCCCCAAGTAACCCCATAGGCAAAGTTTCAGCGAATTTCGACAACTGAAGAAAAAATCGAGTACTGGTGTCCGTTAAGTTGAATAGTGTTGAATATTCGCCTCTGCAGCCGATCCCGATGTCAGGCTTTTGAAACAACCGTCAAGGTAAAAATCACGAAGATTACCTATCCCACTACATACCGTAATCGGATTGAATCGTAAAACCGGACGTCGGTTTCGTCCCCATTCTATTAAACCGCTTAGACGAAGGTTCAACTGATTGGGGAGAAAATATTGTCATTTTAGATCGAACGGGTAAATAAAGATGAAACTGTCTCTGAACGACATCGACTCGACAACCCAAAGATTTATGGCCAGGTGAAATAAACTTCCTGGAGCAATAAATTTGGAATCCAAACGACAGGAAGACAAAAAACCGCACCAAAGAACAAAATCTCGTCCGCAGAACTAATAACATACCAATTTCTCGGTAATGCCTTGGAATCCGGTAAAAGTTCAAGAATTTCTTCAAAAAATGTTGAACAATAGAAGGGACACATGGAACTTGAACGGTGAACGGTAGACGTCGGGTAAATTGTGTCGCAGAGATGCGTACGGTACACCGTAATCTTCGCCAGGTAAGGGCAGGCTCAGACAAAAGTTGGCGTGCAGCCGCCCGCCATGAGCGTGCCGCGTATTTGCGCAGGTTGGGGTGGGACGTTCGTGAGAGGCGGCCGCAATTTTTAAAGGACTCGGCCCGGACGTTGACAATTACAAGCGCACATGAGCATCCCACCCGCGTCTCATAAGCGTCTCGCACTGCCACAAAACGGGCGAGACGCCTGTTCGACGTTCGCAGCAATATATTCTGTACTATATATACTACATATATATGTACTATTTATTCAGATCTTCAACAATATATGGTAGGACTACAAAATATAAGGTAGGATTACAAATACATGGTAGGATTACAAATATTTGTTAGGAATACAAATAATTGGTTGGATTGCGAAGAAAGATCTTCGATAAAAATCAATAGTAGTCTTCAACAGTGACGGTGGAGTTATTAAAGGAGATATGCCTTAAAGATCAACATGAGAATCTAACTCCAAAACAATAGAAAACCGGAGGAAGTAGAAAAAAGGGATAACAGTAAAGTAATGAGCAATGGCACCCTGATAAAGAGCAGAAACAAATAGCTGGAGAACAACAGGTAACGGTATAGAAAGACGAAAAAAGACACAATGTAAGTGATTACAACGAAACAATAGAACACACAGAACAAAGCTAAAACAAATGCTTATTGAAGAACAACAGAAACTCAATAGAAACCCACGAAAACCAAGATCGAAAAAATTGCGCTAGTGAGCGAGAGCACCAGCATCACCATCATCCGCTTGTTCCTCGGCCCTCCTCTGTCTCTGAAATCTTAGGCTTGGTAGATCCTCAGAGAGACTCGATCAGAAGAGCCTTACCTGCACTGTTGCGGTAGAATTGTGACATTGACAAGATACTAAGAAAGGCCAAACATTCGAAAACAGGAATATCCGAAATAAAACGGAAGCTGGAACATTGAAAATTAGACGGCTATAATCAATCTATTTGTCGAAAAAAACAAGCTGGCACTGAAAACTGTATCCAACAACGGCTCGAGATCGATTACGCGATCGAAAATTTAGACGATCCATTTTTATGGCTTAGTGGTTCTCAACGACAACGAAAAACTCCGATATCGAAGTGATAGTCCAGCTCCGCAACACATTTAGAGAGCGGCTACAAACATGCTCGTAACAGAATCAGCATGTTCGTGAACAACTAATGACCGGAATAGCTCGATGAGTGAAAAGCTCAAAAAGTTTGAAGGTGAAAAACAGGATCAGAAGACTCACAGCCACGGACTTCTGATAGGGAAACACAACAACTCTGCACGGCCAAGTCCATTTTCCTCTTTTTGCCATTCGATTGATCATCGTGACAGTAAATATCTTCAGTATCCGGAGCGCAGATACATTACAAGCGAACCGTAACAGAATCAGCATGTTCGTGAACAGCCACAGAAATATTCAGTTCGACGTAGGGCAACCTGCAAATCATGAGCTAACCGAATAGAGAGAAAAAATATAAAACGTGAAAATAAGATGCCTAGGTTAATTCTTCCTTCAGAACAGCAATAGAAAGAAACCTCTACGACTTCAGTCGTTTCAACACTGTCTCCAAATGCTGATTTTGCAACTTGTTCTCTACTGTATCTCGTTTTTATGATTGTCTTCGGTTGAATGGGGAACAAGCCTGATAGTCCTAAAAATTATCTGTCAGCTGCATGAAGGAATGGAAAGGCTATCCTACAGTCACAATAGTACCTATTTATTCATTTATCAACTTAATGTACCGTGAATAGAGCAAGCAGGTCAGTAAGACCATAACAACATGGATTAACACTGGTGTTTAGGTGAAGTTCAACTTTGAAAAATCAAAAAAGATTGGAAATTAGGAACCATTTTTTCAGAGGGACGCAAAATAGCACTAACTCGTAGCTTACCTAAAGTGGGTAGATTCCACAGTTACCATGGTTGCTTCATGTCGGTGCGGTGACAAGTTGTATTCAAAAAGCGGTGCTCCAGGTAGTGCTATATCCATATAGAACAAAAAGGAGTTTATTCTCTGCCTGAATTGCACGTATGTGTGAATCGTGTAGCTGTTTTTTTCCTAGCTTCTTTCCTTTCCGTCAAAAATGAACAAAAAGTAATTTCGAAGTACCTAGCAGCTCCAGAACAAGAACAGATACGTGCGCGTTTCTTTCGCCGATCCAGTACTTCAACTTCCCAAAGTTGAGTGAGACAAGTTTCTCGTTGCTGGAGTTGGGTAGTGGATCAAATGTGCCCACCGGCAAGCAACCAACCCATAGAAGTTAAGAAAACGAAAAACTGAATATCTAACAAAGCAACCTGCTCAATGATGTTGTTCTGGTATCGCCTTCCAAGGGCTCTGTCGGAGAACATACAGATATGGTAAAATGGTCTGTTCCCACAACTAAACAACGCCATAACCAATCACCGGTCGCCCAAAGCACTTAGGGATCACAAGTTTCCGCATTTTACCGAAAAAACGCCACAGAATGACGAGTACAACCAGCTGTTCTCAGTCTGAACAATAATTAAGCAAATGTAAATAATTTGCATGTCCTGAGTGGAAAATTCGGTTTAAACGTCACGAAGTTACGGGCAACAATGACAAGTCACGAGTGACAATGCCAAGAACTACTACAAAAAGAAAGGATAGACAATAAGGAAAGAAACCAAAGCTTGCCACTGAGGTGGAAGTATTTGTTGACGACTAAGAGCGATGTTGTCTGCAAAAGCGCGCTTGTTACGCAATAGCACCTACAGGACGCGGCTGAGACGTGGAAGCTCTCGAAAGCCCGACAACCCTTCGTCTCAGCCGCGTCCTATAAAAGGGCACTTGTGAGATGCGGTCGAAACGCTTAAGGCAGTCGTTTGGGACGCAACAACGCTTATGGCGGGCGGCTGCACGCCAACTTTTGTCTGAGGGCTCAGACACTCGTTGGTCATAAGACGCGTCCCAAAAGTGGTGTTGAGTCCCGAACGCGTCCTCAATGCGCTTCAGTTGCGTCCCAAAAGTGCAAATCTGTGGAACGCGGCTGAGGCGCGCAAATGTTCCATTTATGAACACTCGCGCGTCTCAGCCTCGTCTCATCATTGCAGACCTTTGCAAGGGTTACGAAATTTTTCGTACTTTCGAATGTGAGTAGTTACAAGATCACAAGTTATATATTTTTTTCGAGTTCGACAACTGCTAGATCATTCTTCTGTTGCCTTTGGACACTTGTGCGATCATTGGCTTCTAAGATCTTCCCACTGCTATTACTTTTTCAGTTTTAATTTCTGTTCATCATCCTACAAGTTCAAATCGCATCGATGCCAATAATTTCAGTAACCTTGTCTTCTGCCTAACGGTATTGTCATGTGAGAATTCCTTATTTGACCACCCAACACATCGACCTTTTCATCGTCTTCAGATTCCTTGAACTTCCGCCGTTGAATTTACATTTCATCGTCAGTAACGGTCAGTATGTAAAAATCCCCGGAAGACGACGGGAAGTTTGAAACGTTAGGCAATCTGAAAATCTCCTGTTAGTAATCTTGTGAGGTAGGAGAAAGAACAGCGAATTCGTTTTACTTCTATTTTTATTCATTTTGGGGGTTCAAAAAAGATGACTTTCTCATTCTTCCGCTGTCCTTATTCTGGAGAAAAACTGTTTTCTTGTGCTTTGTCCATTCCAGACTTGTACTGCTCTTCAGCTTCTGTCTTCTGTTTTCCGTTGTTAGATAGTTAGATACTTAGATAGTTGAAGGGATTTCGCCTTTCTTGCCGTTGAAGTTTGGTGGTGCATACAGTCATGCCTTTCTCACGTCTAGAAAGGATAATAACGGTGTCGTAGATTTTAATGATCTGAGATTTACATCCATTGACCTTGCATCTCTTTCGAAAACAAAAATGGCGGACTACTTCAACTAGACCAGTTCCAGACATTTCCGAAACAGTAAGTTTTTGCATGCATATTTATAATTTCTTGTCCTGCTTATCCTGGTCGTTCTCAATTGTGATTGCTTCTTTACGAATTTTGCTTACAGTTGCACCGCCATAATTATAAGTCGTAGTTCATTTAGTTTTTTTTTTATTTCGAGGCTTTTTCGCTTTCGGCCAAAGGCAGGGCGAGTGCTCCAGAATCTAAGTAGTGCAATTTTAAAATTTGATATATTCCTCCTCTAACGTGTGCATTCTCTTTCTCCTCTTCTGAAAAATCGATGGGGTCTAGCCATTCTGATTCGCCCGATTGATCATTTATGGTGCTTTTTGTCGCGGTTATTTATTACTAAAATTCTTGATTGATTCAAGTAGCTGAAAATATTTAGGAAGACATAAAACTTGCGAAGTCGAAGTTACAAGAAAGAAGGGGGACAAATCTTTCGCAAACATTACCCACTCGGGACTCAAACGGGCGAGAATTTTCCATCATAAATTGTGTCGAACAATGGTTCCTCCACGCAGAAGAACCATTCAAAGAGGTTAGTTCAGTTGATTGGTTTCAAAAATTACAGATTCTACCATTTTGTTTCTAGGGTCTTGACCTTAGGTCAGCTGTAGATAGATGGTATCCAAATCCTGTCCATACGCCAAGCGTTCAAGCCGTGTCGTTATTCCGCCTCTTGTTGCAGAAGGCAGTTAGCTACCTAAACTACCATTCTATGCTTATTTCAATCTCTTTTTTAAGATGACAGATCCGCCTACAGCGATACAAAAATACGTAGTCCGTGTAAGTGGAAAAGTTGGCAGAGACAAGACGTTGAAGCCCTTACCAACGAATGTGGAAGCCGTTTTAATCGGTACAAATGGTCTTCCCGCAACTAAATAATAGTGCTGAAAATTTCAATCGAAAATTGAATTAAACCATTTAGATATCGCTCTGGACATGCTGGGCTATGGTTGGCCTGAGATTAGAAACCCAGCAGGTGTTGAACTCGAGAATTCCAGGTGTGATGAGGATCATTCTGCTTTTGAATAGCTGTGATTTCACATTTTAAGGTTTTTCACCTCGCTCGGCAAGACTTTTGAAGAGAGGAATGCTGAGCTGAGGATCCTCATTGAGCAACGGGAGGACTGGAAGATGCTCATAAATAAAGCGCTCCAGTTGGCACTGTAGGTTATTCATTGCTCAATCATTACAGCTCGATCTGTTTACAAATGTACTCGTTTTCAGCCGTGATATAAGAAACTACGAATACGGTGAGGTCAACGGCGGTCCACAATGGATCAAGAACAAGGTCAGTTTTCCTTTCCTTATTTCCTTTCATACCAATCATCGAGCCAATCAAATCTCAGTTTTCAGCGACAGAAGAAGGATGGGGAACTAAGAAGTGATGGCGATCGAGACCTCAATAACAACTAGACGTTAGTTACCTTGTTTTTGATCACTTTTTGCTGTACTCACTTATGGTGTACTCACTTATGTCAGTCACTTATGGTATACTCACTTCTGTCAGTCTTCTATTCCGTTGGCCGTTGCTCTACCATTATCATTTATCTATGCCTTTATAATTGTTATGCCATTATCATATACCTTCGTATTTTAACCGGTTTTGTTATTTCGGTATTTTACCCTGTTTTTCATTGATCTGGAATGCGATTCCCTAGGTATTTATCGTGTTGGTCTCAATCGTAGATCTCCTATAATCCTACCGAAGATGTACTACCGAAGACTCGCTAATTTTCGTCATAGGTGTACTTTTGCTATTGTGCCGTTACTGTTGAAGACGTTAATAAACAACTGTATTGATGCGTTTCGTGTGTTGTGGCTAAGTAGTAGTGAACTATTTTTGAGCAGAGGAAGGGCACAGGTAAGGCTAGTGGGACGCTCGTAAATTGCGTCCCGCCCGAGTCCGAAAAGTGCTTGGACGCGTCCGAGTAGGGCTTGCGCCGCGTCCAGAAATCGTCCGGGACGCGCAATCGCAGTGGCACCGGACTTACATGGGACGCGTCTTATGACCAACGAGTGTCTGAGGGTGAACCTGGCTCAATATTAATCATCGATATACCCCTTGTATACCCACAAATAGACCTGCGATCCGTCTGTATACTCACATACATCAGCGCATGGCTAGGTGTATAGCAAGGTAACCTCGAGCAGGGCGTATTATACCCCGATTTTCGTTAATGAATCTACCACCCGGCTGGTTGAAAACGGTCTCAACCCCAATGATTTGTTGGAAAGGTTGTAGACGGCCTGAGTGGTTACCTTAGGCAGTTACAAGTAGTTAAATTCTTAATAAATGTTTGTTTGACTAAGGTGAAGTGATTATCAGGCGAGACGGTCAGTGGGGCCGGCTCTGCTGCTGTCCGCGCCCGGCATATTGCCCGAGGGAATAATAGCCGGGTGAGAATGTCAAGTAGATTACCGTAGCCCAGAAATTATCGCCGATTTTACTACCTTCTCCAATAAACCATCTCCTGCCGAACGCTGAATTGGTGCTTCATCGCCGACGCTGTAATGGAAAAACATAACAACGAGCGGCTGTGATTAATCGAATAGCCGATTTAACCGATCGCCTCAGCACCAAACCGCTGCCGAACCCGATAAAAAGAATTATCTGACGTTGTAATCCATCAAAGGAGGTGTGTAGTGCAGTGGTAAGAGGTGCTGTTGACACGGCCGAGTGATCAGTCCTCGCCTTAGCCAACCAGGCCTATCTCTTTGGGGGTCAGATAAGTTGGTATCAAATTTGTGAAGATAAAGACACTGACACCGAAGTTCGTTGTACGGCAAATACAGTACCGGACGTGTCTTTTGATCAAAAGCCGAAGAAGCCGGCAAAAACCGCTCCAAAGCGGCTTTTTTCAATAACATTGTTGAAACTCAATAAGTAACTAATCTTAAATTCGTAAAAATATACATATATTTGAGCTCAGCAGCTCAAGCTCTATCGAACAGTATATAAGTCGTACCTGAAATTCTTCTAGTTAGCCGAATATGGCGAATTTCGCGAAGCGTACTGTACTCACTCAGTATGCCTCTACGATTCTTAACGAAAGACGAATGCCTGGCGCGTTCTTGGGAAGTACTCAACGTCGCCTACTTATATTCCTACGTTGAACTGGCCACGTTGATAATCGAGCTTAGACAAAGTTTTGGCTCATCTTCAGATGTATACATGTAAAGTGGTCGGCATTGACGAATCCACCAAGGGCACGCCATGCATTCATCTTCTGTTCCAAATTGTAAGGGCATGGCAAATGCGTGTTTGATCTATACAATGACTTGCGGGGGCCAGCCGCTACAGCAAATTAGACTTATTCCCTTCCCAGACAAGTCTGGAACCAATTTACCCAACCCAGGGATGGAAGGCATGGTAAGCCCGCATTCACCATGTCTCTACGATTCTGAATTCTGAATTGAACACGAATGCGGCGGCGCGTCCTTCGGGGACCAATCAAAGCCGACACCTTTACCTTTTACCTTTACCTTTGATGACTTTCGAAGGCGAGCCGCTATACCAAGTTAGTGTTATTACCTTCCCAGACAAGTCTGGAACCAATTTACCCAACCCAGAGATGGAAGATTTGGTCAGCAGGGGCCGGGACCGATCGTTCAACCTTGCGGGTGTCACTAGCGCCTCTTCAGGTGTATGATCAAACGAATGATTGAAAAAGCGGAATATCACCCAGGCACCCAGGCATCTAGAAATTGAAGATGTTGGCAAAGAGTACGAAGCGACAAAACGAAGCTGCGGCGGAGGATTTCGACTCGAAAAGGGCTTTTTCAACGGCAAAACGAACACAGTGGACATCGAGAGGATTGATTACACGGAGACGAGTTCAGTTGATGGCTGCGCTATTCGCTCAACTGGATGGATGCCTCTGCTGAAATTAGCCAACAGCGCCGATGGAATCCCTAAAAGCCGGAGGGATTCTGCCTGAACACAAGTGATTCGCACAACTTCGTCGAGTTCCCTGATTGATTTTAGGACAGCAAAGGAAGCTCACTATCCTACCTCAGGATCACTAGAAGTCACAGATTAGCTGAAAGTAAAGGTAAAGGTAACAGGTCGATAAACATAATAGCAACCCGCAAAAGCGGTAATAAAACTAGAATTTCAAGATAACAGGTCGGCGGTGATCAGCTCCCTAATAGTAAGAACGCGATGCCGCATCGTTCTCCATTCATAATCGTAGAGGCTTGATGAATGTGTATTTGGCCCATACAATGACTTGAGGGTGGCCAGTCGCTGTACAAGTCAGTGTCTTTACCGTTTGAGAGAAGTCCGGTACCGAAATACCGGAATGCGAAGGAATGGAAAGCTTGATTAGACTGGGTGGGGATCGATCGCTCGACCGTGCTGGTCTCAGTAGCGCCTCTTACCGTTGTACCATGCGTGTTAACATAACAACAAATAATAACAAAATAACATAGATTGCTACTTTCCACTCCATTACTTTCGGATTAGTCCAACACAGTCCTATCAAAGTTTTGGCCCACCTCCAGATGAATACATGTAAACTGGCCGGCATTGACGAATCGACCAAGGATGCGCCACGCATTCATCTTTGGTTCAAAATTGTGAGGGCATGGTAGAAGCGGATTTGATTTATACAATGACTTGCGGGGGCCAGCCGATATACCAAGTCCGTGTTTTTGCCCTCCCAGACAAGTCTGATACCAGTTTACTCGACCCCGCAGCGATGGAAGCTTGGTTAGCCCGGGCAGGGATGGATCGCTCAACCGTACGGGTGTCAGTAGCGCCTCTTACTATGGTGCCAGGCGCGCTATTGGCATCGTAAAAACATCAAAAGCCAAGGTTAGAGCTACTAAGGACTTAGCGGCTTAGAAGAACCGGATGGCTAGCTGGTGGAGCTGACGGAGAAGCAGCAGAGCCGTTCGGCGAGCAGTAATGGACGATTTTTCAGTCGACAGAAACAGATGCCACTTTGTACAACGGCGAGCCGGCTGGTTCAACAACCCTATCAACAAGGCAAAAGAAAAAAGAAAAGAGAAAAGAGAGAGTGCCAATTGGTGATGATAGATAGCTCCGACTGGAGTGTCATTTGAGATTCATAGTAACTCGCATTGGTCACGAACACCAGTGAGTGCTCCACAGTCCAGCGCCTAAGCTCGCAAAGGTGGAGGTAAAGAGAGCGGCGCTGGTTAAGAAACTAAAGGCGCGCCATGCTTTCGTCTCCCATTCAGAATCGTAGAGGCATAGCGACTGCGGAATGGCCTATACAATGACTTGCGGGGCCAGCCACTATACCAAGCCAGTGTCTTAACCTTTGCAGACAAGTGTGGTACCTATCTACCCGGCGGCGGAGGTATGGAGGGCCCGGCTAGCCGGGCTAGGATCGATCGCTCGACTGTTCGGGTGCCACTAGCGCCTTTTACCGCTGCACCACGGAAGTCTACATACCTGTACATGATTTTGTAAGAGCGTGGCTGATTTCATATAGCAGTCAATACTGACCCACTACGAGTTCTACATAATTTTATGAGCACACATATTTCACTAATTTTTACAGTAGAAAGATACGATGGGGGTAAGGCACATTTATTGGGTCACCGCAAGGTGCGACGATATGCTGCGCCTCACAACAAGGACAAATAACACCAATCACATCATATATCATCAGTGGCGAATTATTAATATAAAACAATCTCTATGACATCTCTAACAAGAAACATATAATCCACAACTGTCGGTATGGAAATTCCATGAGAAACACCGAAACAGTGAGGAAACAGAGTCACATTAACAACATCGAAATGTAATATTGAAAGCGGAATGAACACGATGATCCACTTAATACCTGTAGTGATCAGGCTTGAAAGGTCCGTTGACGGGCACTCCGAGGTATGAGGCCTGGTCGTCGGTGAGCTTGGTGAGCTTGACGCCGAGCTGTTCCAGATGAAGGGCGGCGACTTCCTCGTCGAGTTTCTTTGGCAGCACGTAGAGGCCAACCTTGTACTCGTTGGGGGTGCCGAACTTGGTCCAGAGCTCGATTTGGGCCAGAACTTGGTTGGTGAACGAGTTCGACATCACAAATGATGGATGTCCGGTGGCACAGCCAAGGTTGACTAGACGGCCCTCGGCGAGGAGGATGATGTGGCGGCCATTCTTGAGCAGGTAGCGATCGACCTACAATGGTGAACAATAAATTGTATATAATAAGCGAAACCCAAGCGATGTTTGTCATGGGTGGCTCATATGGGTCCCGCCGCGATTGCCCGTTACCGTACTCCCAGGAACGCATTTCATCAGTTCAGCTCGTCTTTTGCTACATGCTATTTGTTCATCGTTTTATTTCAAATCTTTATTTCAGTGTATGTATCTTTGTTTTTAGTGTGTATTTAGCAGCCGTTTGTCAGCCGGCAGGCCGCTGAATGGCTGGTGAAGTGTATATTCGTGGACATCTGGACATTAAGCGTGGTACAGTAGCCAGAGGCACTGGTATCACCGATCGATTCCCGCCCGGGCTTATTAAACATTCCATTCCATCAGGTCGAGTAAATTGGTGCCAGACTTGTCTGGGAAGGTGAAGACACTGATTTGGAATAACTGCTAGCCCCGCGAGACATTGTACATACCAAATACTCATTCATCATCATGCCTCTACGATTCTAGATGAAACACGAGCGCACGGCGCATCCTAAGGGGGACTGATCAACGCCGACCACCTTGCCTCTATCCAAAGGATAAAAAAAACTAGCTACGCGTATTTAAATTAACAAACTGACTATAAAACCACAGTCTTTGCCGAATATCATGTTGAATGTTAAATAGTACGTGATAATTCGTGCCCCAAATATGAGCCGTGCACTCGTCTTTCATTCACAATCGTAAAGGCAAACGTGTATTTGGTCTATACAATGACACGCGGAGGTCAGCCGCAATACAAGTCAAGGTTTTCGCCTTCCCAGACAACCATGATTCCAATGTATCCGACCCAGAGGAAGGCTTGTTTAACCACAGGAAAATATCAAAATCGTCGACTAATTTGCGAAGAAGTCAAGGGTTCATCTCTGCCCAGTGACCCCGATCCACTAAGTTATTAGAAAATTGAAAAATAGATTCTCACCTGTGGCTTGACGACATCCTTGCTGACGGCGTTCTCGTTGAGCCACTTGACGTCAATTTCACAGTCAAAGTGACCGACATTGCACACGATGGCGTCATTGGGGAGCATCTCCATGTGTCTGCCCACAACGATGTCTTTGCATCCGGTGGTGGTGACGACGATGTTGGCCTTTGGTGCGGCCTCATCGAGAGTGGTCACTTCGTAACCTAAACCCAACAGCTATACCAAGGAAGAAGAGACCTCGAAAACAGCGTTCACAAACCTTCCATAGCAGCCTGGAGGGCATTAATGGGGTCGATCTCGGTGACGATAACTCGAGATCCGAAAGCCTTCAGCGAGGCGGCTGAGCCCTTTCCGACATCTCCGTATCCGCACACAACGGACACCTAAAAACTCAGTTATAAGAATAACTGGAACATACTTCCGCATTCCCACTTGGAAGATTAGAAATACCGGGTTAAAGCATACCTTTCCGGCCAGCATAACATCGGTGGCGCGCTTGATGCCATCAGGAAGCGACTCACGGATTCCGTACAGGTTGTCGAACTTTGACTTGGTGACGGAGTCGTTGACGTTGATGGCTGGGATCTGAATGAGGAGAATTTCTTTCGAAAGAAAACTGAGGATTGTTCTCTGATCAATTCTGCATTTGGCAATATTGCGCAGATGTTCAGAAATTCTATTTAAAAAACCGACCTTGAGCTCGCCCTTCTCGAGCATCTTAGCCAGGTTGTGCACTCCAGTGGTGGTCTCCTCGGACAAACCACGGATTCCTGGGATGTACTGTGGGTATTTCTGGTGAACGATGTTGGTGAGATCACCTCCATCATCGAGGATCATGTTCAGGGGCTCGCCATTCTTGAAGACGAGGGTCTGAAAACTAGAATTCAATTAACTGAAATACTAACGAAGGGCTAAATCTTGTCAGTGGACCACCCTTCTGGATTCACAAGGAATCACGGGAAGGCAATGAGAGGGTCTTCCTAGTTTACAAACATTGAATGTCTAACTAATATTTGTAGCCAATTCGTCTACAGATCTTTCAACCCAGAAGTTCCAAAAAGAGGCTTTGCAAGAAAAGGACTGTTGTAGGAAAATTTCCCTATCGATTTACCTAGAGTCAATAACCCAAACTGGAAGAAAGGAGCGACCAGTCCATACCTGCTCAATGCACCACTCATACTCCTCGTCGGTCTCTCCCTTCCAGGCGTACACTGGAATACCAGCGGCAGCGATTGCGGCGGCTGCGTGGTCCTGGGTCGAGAAGATGTTGCACGACGACCATTGGACCTAAAACATTGTATTTTAACGAAAAAAGTTGTATAAATTAGGTAGTTAAGTCAGTTACGTGGCTATTATTTTTTTCAGTTTTTTTTTTGAGCTTGGGAGAAGAGACAAACTGTGTTGCCTCCAGTTGTGTTAACATGTCGTTGTGCCTGCTACTTTGTGCTTCTTCTGTTACTGATTTAATCGGCAATTTGCTAGTTTTTACACATTACCTATTGTGAGGGCCCGCGTGGTACAGTGGTGAGAGGCGCCGCTGACGGTCGAGCGATCGATCCCGGCCCGGGCTAACCAAGCCTTCCATCCCTCCGGGGTCGGGTAAGTCGGTACCAGAGTAGTCCGGGAAGGTAAAGACACTGACCTGGCATAGCGGCTGGCCCCCGCAGGTCATTGTATAGGCCAAATACGCATTCACTATGTCTCTACGACTTGAATGGAACACGAATGCGGCGGCGCGTCTTCAGGGGACTGATCAACGCTGGCACCTTTACCTCTACCTTTACCTATTGTGAATCGTTTTCTTTTGTCTCCTTGTAGTTATTGGCTAAATAAATATAAAAAAGTTGAGGGCCAAGGAACTTGATGCGGTCTCTGGTCGACCCTTTCGCTACACCCCCCCCCATTGTTC
Organism: Nippostrongylus brasiliensis; assembly: GCA_030553155.1. Lineage (NCBI taxonomy): Eukaryota > Metazoa > Nematoda > Chromadorea > Rhabditida > Heligmosomidae > Nippostrongylus > Nippostrongylus brasiliensis. The sequence goes on along the minus strand of CP130732.1, from coordinate 33,017,949 downwards.
CTCTCACAATCCTGTTCTATTAGATTTCGACGGGAACGCGACGGACACGTCAGCTAAATTCCGCGCCACAATTCACCTCAATACCTTACAAGTACACTGAAAAATGACGAAAGTACCTCAGCTCCGAGCTCGACAAGGGTCTCAATCAGGACGGCAGTCTGAATGGTCATGTGGAGACATCCGGCGATACGGGCGCCCTTCAACGGCTTGGTAGGTCCGTACTTGGCGCGCATCGCCATGAGTCCTGGCATCTCATTCTCGGCGATGATGATTTCCTGGAAAAATATTAGTGAAATGGTGCTAAAGCTCCAACAAGAAAGGGAATAGACAATGCATAAGTTATCAACAGTTTACTTTATTTTAGCTTTTTATTTGAAATTAAGCACAGTATTATTGTTTAGTATTACTCATTTCTTTCATTTGGCGCACATAACAGTATAAATAAAATAAAATAAAATAAAATAAATACAACAGAGAAGTAAGACTTTTGGCTAAGACCGATAACGGAGACTCAAGAGTGGACTCAAGAGAATGTGAAGAGCCTCTTCATTGAATTCTAGAACGCAGTTGGTAAGGGGTATCCCATAAAATCTACTTAACTTATCAATGTTGTTTTGTTGTTGTTCAAACAATACCCCTCAAAAAGGTTAAATTGTTTTCAAACGAATATTTTCAATTTCTAAATACTCCAACAGAAATTAGGACAGGTTTCAGTAAAAAAAAACAAGACTTCGAAAACTTTTGCTGTTTCGGCTGTCCTCGCAGCCCTTATACCAATAATATTCAGGGATTTATGCTTTTCGAAGCCGAGTCTTTTTACCAATGGCAACGGCAACTTTCAGCGGTCCTAACTTTCGAAAGCACAGATTTTGGCTGAAACAGATTCGTGAAAAATATCTCAAACTGACCTTTCTTCCGAACTCAGCGAGTCCAAAGTCGGCGACCTTGTAGGCGGGCTTGGAAGCGGCCATTGCGTCGATTGTTACCTTCAATTAAAATAATATAAAATGGTTCCATTCTGAGAAACTAACGCGAAACAGCCACAAATAAGTGGATAGAGGAAACATCGAATTGGCGCGGAGCATCATTCAGTAAAGAGCTAGAGTGAGATTCACATAACATCGACAAAATACGTACAATTCACGCTGAAAAACAAACAATGGAAAGTGTCGACTAGCCTAAAATTTGAATCTGGAGTGGGCGGTTCCGGACGCAAGCGCGGCGCAAAGTTCTGCTCAGCACCCATGGCTTTACAGAAGTGACTGATTTGTTATCGTTTCCAAGTTCCCCTTTTGCTTTTTACCTCTTGGGGCTAGCACCAATTAAATAGCAAAGTTCTAAAAGCGCTTGGTGCTACCGTATGCCTTCATTTCACGACTCGTATAGTGTTTATATTTAGATTTATATCTATATTTGCAGATATAGCCCAGAATGACCCAATGGGCACAAGGGTTTCTGTTTCCAGTTGCTTTTTAACAACACATATATAAGCCTGAAATGAAATGGGTGAAGTTCCTCCATAACAGAGGCAGACCCGGATTTTACCCAGAGGTTAATTTTTTGGTGGTCTCGCAAGACGAATATCTTTGCCTTCCGGAACACGAAAGGCGTTTGTAAGTTTGAAAACTTGACAGAAATTTAACCGTTCAGTGTTTAATTTAATCGTCCTCTTACAGCAGGTAGAATTATTACTACTTATCGGCCGATGTTCTGAGAGGGTAAAAACAGGATGGTTTAGTTATAAAAGGTCAACCTATCTGGCTGGTGAAGGTCTTCAAATAGGAGCAATTGGGTAAATAAGACCTTAAGACCAGAATAAGACCATGGAGACCATACAGTTTTCTTAGAAAAGACTGAACTGGCTGGTTGTCGAATGTCTTCAAATATGGGTCAATTAGACTGCGTAAATTGAACCTTTCCCATGGATACGGTAATTTTGCCACTTTGTCAGAGGTGTTCGTAATTTTTCAAAGTAGGAATTTCCCACTTTCGTTATGGACCCTGTCCCTACCGGGACAGCAGCGCTCCCCGGTCCTGCTACCCGATGTTTTGCCCGTATTCCTACGGCGACTGGAGAGCCCGTCGCTGGGGTTTTATAGGGGCGAATAGGCCCCGCCCCGGGGCTGATAGGAATAGTCAGGCGACTGTGTAATCAGACGACGACATGAAGGAGCAACGATCAAAGTGAACGAGCGGCCGAATAGCGATGACGTTCACCCAGGGTAAGGGGTAGGGGCGGGCAGAAGGGTATCGAACGATAGCGATCGGCCCCTGACCCATCACTTCGAGCGATCTCTACCCGGATAAGGTCTATTTCCATGAAATTCGCCGCCTTGAAAGTCCCATAAGCGATTGATCGATACGAAATTTATGCGTGATCGTTCAATGAATCTCGGGAGTGAATCAGAATCAGACACAACAAGGGCTGTTTTCGAATGGAATTTGGCCTTTGATGCTTCTCTGCGTCACATAATCACCCACTCTTATCATCACTTCAAAATAGCAATAACATGCTGACAAATACTGTTATTTGTCGGCGACAGCTAGTGTTCATCGAACACTCACTGACTGACTGGTTTTCTGCTATCATTCGCCTATCCAGTTGGCCCCTCGTCTGTCGACTGAAGCCGACCCTCCTACCCACCAGGACCCCTACCCTTTTCTCTGAAAGATCTCTCTTTTCGGCTGTGAAGAATGCAGCCCAAGTTAGTTCTAATAGGTTGCGATAAAAACCTCGTCTCGAGCTCAAGGAATAAAAAATTCTGAAATTTCGACTATGCCAAGGTTCTCAGAAAATGGACTAGGTTACTGAAAACTTCACTAGGCTCTAATAAGTTCATAATATCCTTTAATGTGATTATAATGGTAAAACAGCAGAGGTGTCGGTGTTGATCAGTCACCTAAGGATGCGCCACGTGCTCCTATTCCATTCAGAACCGAGGAAAGGCGATGAATACGAATTTGACCTATACAATGACTTGTGGGGCCAGCCGCTATACCAAGTCAGTGTCATCACCTTCCCAGACAAGTTTGGTACCAATCTACCCGAAAGAAGGCTCGGTTGGCCGGGCGCGGATCGATCGCTCGACTGTGCGGGTGTCACTAACGCCTATCACTTCTGTCCCACACGCGCTTGCGTATATCATAGGGAAGATTTTTTTGTACGAAAATTCGAAAATTTAGCAAGTACGTGCTTAGAGAGAATCTATGAAGGCAAAATTCCGGTGACCGTTTCTCCGCGGGTTACCATAATGCATACTAGAATCTGATGTTGTAATGGTGGTGCTAGGTTCATCGCAAAAATCGCATCTTAGGCGGGATTCGAACCCGCGCCTCAACTTTCCGGGGCTGTGCACTAATAGTCGTCTCAATAGCATAGTAGTTAGTGCACAGGCCCGGAAAGGTTGAGACACGGGTTCGAATCCCGCCTGAGATGCGATTTTTGCGATGAACGTAGCACCACCGTTACAACATATGAAGGTAAAGCATGCAGGGATAGCGCATGGAAAAGAGTAAATAAGGTCGCAAAGGTACATTGAGTTACAACGATAAAATACATGCTATAGTTATTGCCAACTACAGCGTCACGAAAATGTGAAGCTCTGGTGTGAGGAGGCCGACTTGCAGCACTTCTTTGCCGCCAAGTATAAATGGGGCTATAGTCGCGACTCTGAATGGCGATGCAGTTCGGTTGACAGGACTTTTTGCAAGCCAGCGAACAACCGCGTTTTTTTCTCTGACAGTTAATACTACAGTCGATGGTTGCTGTTGGGATTCAATAACAATAGAGAATGGAATAATTCAATGCAATGAAATCGATGATTACGGATCAGCCCGAAACGTGGATTCAGAGAAATAATCGTGGCAGATCGGCACCGGCGCCTGTCATCGACAGATTGGCTGACAATGGTGTGGACCGCTCTGGTTGCGGTCTGCAACCGTCAAAGAGAATTGATAAAGAGCAAACGGATAGCGGCAGCCTGAAACCACACACTGATCTTTGTGGTCACGCCACTTTCCATTAACCGGGACCGCACCGGGGGAAAGTCGACAAACTTGGGCGGTCTTCGGAGCTCCAAGGTCAGACCAACGGGGAATCGAGCGAACCTCTTGCTCTTTAGGATGATGGAGGTCGAGGATCCTGAGGCCTACTCATCAGAACCCTTCGGTGCCGGGATTCATGAACGGTTCACCGGCCGGTTACAGTGATATTCACCTTGGTCGTCCGGCAAAACGTGATTCATAAACGCACGGTGAATCACTGCGGTGAACTGGCCGGTGAAATTTGACCGCTGGTGAAATTCACCGGCGGTTTCCTTCATGAATTCCGGCCCAGAAGGGTCTAGGTGTCTGAAATATTCACAGTAGATCTGGCTGAAATCAGGCTGAAATCCTGCGATCTTTAGTAGTTCTGCTTCCAGTATCAATTTACCCGACCCCGGAAAGATGGAGGGCTTGGTTAGCTTCAGCGAAGGTCGATCGCTCTATCGTGCGGGTGAGAGAGGTACCTCCTAACACTGCACAACGAAGTTCAAGAGACAACTACGAAATCGTCAGCACGACGTCCTCTGGAGTTTTGCCAATTAGGCCTTCCATCCCTTTTGGATCAGGTAAATTTGTCCCAGACTCACGTGGGCCGAGATTCATCATTGGTAAACCCCCGATAAACCCCGAGATACAGCCAGTGAACGGCGCGCAACTTTCTCTACTTATCCTAAACTTCCTATGTTAAACGCAATCTCTCATCGACTCTGCCGTCTAGTTCTGGCCGCGCCGCGGTTTCGGAGACCGCTCGTTTGTTCATGAATCTGGGCCCTGGTAAGGTGAACAGGCTGACGCGAATGTGAAGCTGGCTGGTCCTCGCAAGTCACTGTATTGCCCCACGTGTTCAACGTGCTTCTACCATTCTGAATAGGAGATGAATGCATGACGCGTAACCAGGAGAGTGATCAACGCGACATTTTCGGAGATTCCTTCACAACATCAAGTTTCCAGGACCTTGACTGGCAACATAACATTCCGGAAGCTTCGCGCTGGTAGGCGACTTTCGGCGCACAATCGGTTTATCAGTAGAATCACAGATTACGAAGCTGTCCACGAAACAAATTTACTGCTTTTGTAGGATTGCCATTAATGGGAGAACAAAGTTTCTTTGCTTCTCTCCGCCCACTCCACTGATAAGATTGTTCGATGAAACATTTCCGCACTAATAAGCTCATTTTTAGGGCAGAGGTGTAATAGCTCAGAATGGAATAATGTACTCGAGTCGGTATGCTCCATGCAGTTGTTTTTCCTTCACATTTTTCTACCTAGTTGATGGCTGGCAGGGAACGGCTTGGGTACAAGCCGATGTAATCACCTTATCAAGAAAATTCTCCCGCTAATGGAGACATGCTTGACCTTGGTCGGGAATCAAAACTGGACCGCGGCGTGAAAGCGTCGTTTCCTACTCTAATCAAAATCTACCAGAATAGGTAAAAGGTAAAGGTAAGTTGGCCAGCTTCGATTAGTTCCCTAAGAGTGCGCCACGCATTCGTGTTCCATTAAGAATCGTAGAGGCGCAATGAATGCGTACTGGGCTAGTACACTTTTGAACACGTCAGCCGCTATACCAGGTCAGTGTCTTTGCCTTCCTGGACAAGTCTTGTACCAATTTACCCGACTCCGAAGGAACGGAAGAATTGATTAGTCCGGACGAGGGCCGATCGCTCGACCACATGAGTAGAAGTTACGCCTCTTACCCCTGAACCACACGCATCCTTCTCTATCTTTTGCCCAGAATGGAAGAAAGGTCTGTGCAACAGGGCTAAATCAAGTGCAAGTAGTACACAGACAAATTCTTGGACGCTTCCAACGATGTGGATTCGAACTTTCGTAAAAAAATTAGAAAAGCATTTATCAGAAGTAATCAATGACAGTTACAAAGAATACACATGCGCGAGTTAACAACGTATGCCGCAAAGAAGAAGGAATACAGAATTCTTCTGCAGAATAGGGCCATGAAAATCGAAGGAGATCCTATCTGATACTTTGTAGCACTTCAAAACAATAAAAGGCCATAAAAGATCACACAATACACGTAATTTTATTAATATAACGGATTTTAGTCATTGCTAGAAATCCTGAGATTGCAACAACTATTTTTTGCCTAACGCCTAGCTCGGCTTCTTCGTTTGGACCTACTACGGCTCTCCTCACGTGTATGATAGTTGGTGTCATAATGTCTGTCATCATATTCGTACCTGCCGTCGTACTCGTAGTAGCCTCTCGAGTCTAAAGCAAGGCAATATTATTGAGAAAACGAAATAAGTATTTGAATACAAAATTTGAAAGCTGAAAGTAGCTCACAACTCTGAAAGACTTTTATAAACAGAGCCGATATAAACTTGAAGCACAGAAGGAAAACCTGTAATTCAACAAGGACAACATTCATGCCGTATTCAATAGCTACGTCATCTGTGGATCTTACGCAATTCAAATCAAGAAATTAGCCAAAAAGTAAACAATAAACGTGCAAATTTAAAAATAAACAAGAAAATTTCTTCCCACCTTCACCACTGCCGAAACTGCTGTCGATTATCTCGCCCTCCTCATACTCCCGAGTGATATCCAACTCCAGCAGGCTACGAATTTTCGGTGGTCGGGAATCCGTCCGGGAATCAGAAAACGGACCATAGAGCGGCTCACTGTCATCGACATTCTTGGCGCATTTCTGGTTCAACGGTAGGGGTTCAAATCCTTTCGTGTACACTCCAGAATCTTTTTCATCACGACCTCGCTTACGACCTGAAGTGGAACCGAATCATACATTTTCTAAATTTTTTTAGAGCTCGTCTATGAGAGGCGTAAATAAATAAATGAAAACCACTGTTATTAAGGGGTGACCACGCTTTTTGAAGTTAACATTCAGCATATCAGTGGTAGTGAGAGCTACTGACACCCGCACGGTCGGGAGATCGATTCTCGCCTCCATTAACAAAGCCGTCCATCCCTCCGGGGTCGAATAAATTGGTAGCAAACTTGTCTGGGAAGGTAAGTACACTGACTTGGTATAGCAGCGGGTGTTCGAATATCACTTTGTTGGCCAAATACACATTCACCATGCCTCTACGATTCTAAACGTAACGAGAATGCCACGGTGCGCCCTTAAGAATCTAGGCAACCCGACACCTTTACCTTTACCTTTTCACGTGATAGTAGCAGTATAGATTGTTCTGATTCTGCTAGGATCGCGACACGGGTAAGAATCGAACTCGCGGCATGAGCCTATACCTGATACCATGAAGCGGGTAGCGATTTCTGCGATGAATCTACCACCGTCAAAACAACTACTACTTCTAATACACATAACAGTAATCCGCAAAAAAAGGCGGTAATAAAAGTAAAACGTGATGTTCAGATAATGTTTTATGTCGTCCAGTACGAGCATCGCACCTATCAACGTCTACAGATGATGGGCGTTGATAGATACAATGCTACAACATGAGAGGGAGAGCAGTCAAGACGTTCTATCCGTTAAAATATTCAAAATCCATAACCAGAAATCAATAGTTGAGAAACAATATCAGGAAGTCAAAACCTAGAGCGGCAATTGAGCACATTGTTGCCAACCTAGCAGCACAATGTTATGAACACAGATATCACTAACCTTGATATTGAGACTCGCAATCACGGCGACTGAGCTGAAAAAAAATAGTACAAATTGGAAAGCAGAACACTATCAAGGAATAGAAAAACAGACAGAAAGCTGATGAAGAAAAAAAAAAGAAAAGCTCTCATAGTTTACAAAGGCCACACTATGCCACACTTTAAAAACTGTGAGAAGACTCACCTCCTTCTTTGCTTCGTCGACTGATATTCGGTGACTTCTGGCATAATCACGAATTTCCTTGCTAAAAGAATATTGACTATTATTTATTGAACCACGCTCATAAACGAGACCAAAAATGCTGCCCAAACATAGTTAGCGCTTCCAAACCTACTCTCACCTGCTCAACTCCCGTTGAACCGATGTAAACTCCTTGTCCATTCCTTTCTCACTCATTTTCCCTTTCTCTTTTTTGCTCTCCTTACCTCGTCTGAACCATAACGGTTTGAGGAATGACATGCAGGAGAAGAGAGAACATGTCTTACCTATTTATTACTCGTGCTCCTGGCATCACTAGACGTCCTGAGTTGGTGAGCACTCCAACTGGAAGTAAACCTTTCGGCCGTTATCATAGAACTTCAAGTGTATACGGTATAAAAGATGAAGTAGAGCGAGTGGAACTCATCTATTCACGAAACACTACAACAACAAGTTGAAAACGAAAAAAAGGCAGACAAGAAAAAGAAAATGGAGTAGACAGTGAGTGGTATAAAAATGCCTACTGCAAAGTTCTCCCAACACATTCAGTTGGGACACCTCTGTAGTACTTCTTTAAGATTCTCCTAGTCCTACAGTACTCTTAAGTATCGGTACTGTAACTAGAAAACACATTTTTTCAAAACAAAATGAGGTCTCACCACGCTTTTGAATGTCAGTGGGTCTGTAATTTAAAGAGGAACTGTGCAAAATTCTCCCACAATTTTTGCATTTGTACGAACAAAAAAAACGAAAAAGTCTATCAGGACTCTAAGGAAGGAAGAAAGAGGAGACAAAAGCTAGATAAAATTTTTAAAAAAATCGAAAAAAGGAAAAATCGCGTACCCACGGCTCCTGGGCGTGTCCGAGGACTCGGTGAACGGGGGGCTGAAAAAGAAAAAAAACTGAGAAAAGTGTTAGAATCTTGCCGATTTACTGAATTGAACAGACATTACGTCACAGATGAGCGACGAAATATCACTTTGAGTTGTCATGTAAAGAATTCTAATAAATAATAATACAATATAATGAGAACACTAACGAGGAGTAGGAGTACGTGGGATACGATCTCGCTCGCTCGCGACGCTTACTGCAGATTGTGTCGGTCCGAATCCGGCGAACGAATGATTCGATGGCATCGGAGTGGAACGGAAATCGAACGTCGGAAGACTCTGAAACCAACAAAATTCTCGGAAAAGAATTACTAATAAAAAATCAAAGAAAATCGAAAAATAAAGGTAAAGCACCTACCGTATAATTAGGTGGAGGATGAACGGCATAAAAAGCGGCTTGAGGTTGCTGGAATGTCGATGGGTCTAAAATGAAATCTGGAGGTAACGGAACCTCTTGAAAAAACGTCGGAAAATCCTACCTACGTGTGCGAAATTAGGACCAGGTACGAAGGTCCAGTTGGTATTCAATATGGGGTCAGGTAGATTGTCTTCGTGTTTCTAAAATAGATGTTGTAGTGGTAACCCTTCGAAACAAAAACCAGACAAACAACGTTTCAAAATGCCTTTTCGGGCTCTGCGATATATAGGTACTACATAGTTTTCTACGAAGCTTCAAGGTAAAGGAAAAGATCATAAAAAAATTCAAAAAATACGCGAAGAGACAACGAAATGAAACCACCAACAAGGTAGCGCAGCCTCACTTGCATAGGCTATTTTTAATTAACTGCGGCTTGGGAAGGTCACCGAAGTTAGAGGTAAAAGGAAAAAGTAAGGAGGTCGGTGGGATTCTCCTAAGGACGCGCCACACATTCGTCCTCTTTACCCTCCCAGACAAGTTTGGTACCAATTTAACCAACTAAGGAGAGATGGAAGACTTGGTTATCCCGGGCGGAGACCGATCGCTCGACCGTACTGATGTCGGTAGGGTCTCCTACCACTGTGAAACGCTCGCCCCTTCGGATACTATAGAACAACGACAATACCTCAGCTCCGAGTTCGGCAAGGGTCTCGATGAGCACGGCGGTCTGGATGGCCATGTGGAGTGGTTTACCCGACCCCGGAGGGACGGAAGTCTTGGTTAGCCCCGGGCAAAGATCGATCGCTCTGCCGTGCGCGTGTGAGCAGCGGCTCTTACCACTGTACCACGCGTACCTTGTTTATGAGGTCATGCCATAAATGAACGCAAAAATGAGATAGGAAAGGACTCACCAATTCTGCAGATCTTTCACACTGCCCTGCCTCCGAAAGAGAATCTTCGATTTCACCATCTTCCAAGAGGGTTTGTTCCTCTAAAAGGTGATCTATGAAGGTGCACAGGAAGTGAGAATCTTAACAAACCTTGGTCATGTTCTCGATTTTCGCCTCTACAATCCGAAGTTTCTAGAGGAGTTGAAGTCGCAATAGGAATTGGTGTTTTCAACGGTGTTGAGCTCGGTTGAGGGGGTACGCTTAGTTCAGGTAGAAGCCCTCCAAGAAAAGCTGAACCTGGACCGGAACCTGCCGCTGGTGGGTCGGCAGTAGGTACTGGTAAAGACGAAGAGGATGTGTTCGGCTCAATCTCCAGCTTTTCTGGTCTGAAATATCATACTTTCAGTGTTTAAATCGAAGAACCACCTTCCATCTCAAGCATTAAAGGAGGATTCACTTAGTAGCTCCAACTTCTTTTGAAATTCAAGGAAGCTTCATTTATAGTTAAATGACTATGACTCAAGTGACAGCGCACATCGATAGAGCATATATCACGTATATATGAAAAAAGGAGAAGAGAAGCTGTCAAGAAAAGAATAATACCCACCTCTTTTCTTCTTTCCTCTTCTTACTTTTCTCTTCCTCGACTTTCTCGCGCACCCTTTTCCTGATCAGTTCCCGATCATTCTCGGAAAGCACCGGATTTTGCATGAAGCGAGCCACCACATTGCGAAGAACTTCTAAACGTCGACCTTGGAACTATACAGTGTCCTTCGGCTACAACTACAACTATAGACTACAACTATAGAGGGGTCACCTAGATCGAGTTCTAGCTTCATAGAGTTTCGGGCAACTTTGGGAGATGGGTTCAAACCCTGGATGAGCCGCGATTTTTGTTAATCTCTTAGCATCAGCATCAGAATGAATAATGAAATATCTGTAAATAGTAACCCTTTCACCCAACGCTACCTCGAGAGAGACAAAAGTTCCAACCCAGACCTCCCCCTTAAAGGACAGAAATCTGTTAAGTCTGCATACATATGCATACGAATGTGTCACGCACTCGTCTTCCGCTCAGAATCGGTTGAAGTCAATTGAAAATCCCGCGAAAGTTTTTCTAGTTTTTTGCAACACACATAATAAGAATAATTAGTGAGTTCACTGCTCCTTCTTTTTGAATCATTGAATGGGGTACCAGGGTCTCAGAGCACGTTTAGACGCGGCGAAAGTGCAAAATCGAAGCGCAATCAATAATGAACGTCATTGATCGAATTTGCTCCTTTGCGTTAGTGGCGCAGTCCGGTGGCACCGCGTCTAAGCAAAAAAATAGGCCTACAATCACATAGGAAAGAAATTAAACGATAAAAGGTGAATTTCGTCAAAATGTCCTTCAATAAGGAAAAGCAGCCTTCCAAAAACCCGAACGACCAGTATATTTGCCTATATGAGGCACCACCGGACTGCGCCACTAAAGCAAAGGGGCAAATTCGATCAAGGACGTCAATTATTGATTGCGCTTCAATTTTGCATTTTCGCCGCGAGCGTCTAAACGAGCCCTAATTGTAAGTGATTCTACATCAAGTCTATGTAGATGCATTACTTTGTATTGTATTTTGGAGAGGCCGTGGAGCTTTTTTAGTGTATGTGAGCAGGAAATGAAATAAAAGATAGAAGTTCAAAACTGACTTGGATTTGATGAGACCTTTATGAAGTCCAACAGCTCCGGAAGCGTCTCCACGTCTTCACCGTTCGTGGCGATAGTCGGCTTCTTCTCAGATGTTCTGATGCAAAGCTGCGTTATCAATGCTGATAATAAAGAGTAATAAGAAGGAGGTAAGAAGCGTGGTAACTATAAACCCACCTCGGACCACCCAAACCCTGGTTCGCGGCGTGCTGTTGTTGGACGTTTTTGATAGAGCTCAGCAACGACGACACTCGCTCGGATAGCGACTGTTTCGGCGAGTCCATTGCCTAAGAACACTGACATGTAAAGTAAAAGTGGAAAGGTTAGTCAGTCCCCCAAGAATGCGCCACGCACTCGTCTTGGATTCCGAGACGTAGAGGCATGGTGAATCTGCCGTTAACTATCAACCTAGTAGACTTGATGATAGTGATCCCCCACAGTATTCATTTTCTTCAACAACAAAGGTAGGCGTGAGACAGCTATCACTGCTCAGCTCCTCAAGTATGCGCCATGCACTCGTCTTCTATTCAGAATCGTAGAAGCGTAGCGATGAGTATTTGGTATATACATGGGTTTACAAATGCCAACCACTGTACATCAGTGTCCAAGACAAGTCTGTCTACCAATATACACAACCGCAGAGGGCTTGATTAGTCTGGGCGGGGATCGATCGCCGGAATGTGTAGGTGCCAGCGGCGCCCTTCACCGCTGCACCACGTTCGAACTTTTGAAAAAGCGTCAATGTACTTGGAAAAATTGGCATGGCTACCAAGGGCACTGTCAAGTGCACCTCAAACGGAGGGCCCTATTTGGGAGTTTATTTTTTGCACTTTTCAAACATAATTCTAAATCCTTGCATTTTTCCTAGTACTTCAAGCGCTTGGGGCTCATATAATGAACTGAAAATTAAAGAGAACGCAATGTATACTACAGATATTGTGGATTCCAAAACAAACAGTTGCAACGTCGTATATTTCCCAATAATAAAAGGAATAGATGGTCCCTTTCGTGAGACGTCAAATCCCGTGTGTCGTCCGTAGTGCGCGCTACATTCGCCTCTTCGAAAATCTGCCGGTTGGTGATGGTCCGTTTATGTGGTCCCTTTCACTTTTTTCTTCTTGTCCGTGCGTTCTTTTTTCTTCCTTCTCCTTTTTTTCTGATTCCAAAGCGAGGCAGTGGGTGGTTAAATTGTGTGGGAAGAAGCTGCACTAACCATTTTTTGTGTAACTCGTGCCGTAGTTTGCTTTTCCTTTCTAATTTTTAGGTGAAACCTTGGCTAGCGTTATGGCTGCATAGTACCTGCTGTTGCGCATCAGACCGTTGGCCGCAGGACTACTCTTAAGGGTTCGTCAGCTCCAATCCCTTTTAAGAATCAAGGCGTTTTCTGATGGAGCACATCGATAAAGCCCAACTCATGTGCAAATCCACTACTATATAGCATCACATAGCCTTGAACATTCGAGTTGTTTACTCATTGATTCATTCGTTGACAGCCACATTACGTAATTATTCAAAAGCAGCAACGAACTAGATCGGAATCAAGGCATTTTCTGATGAACAGTAAAATACATTTCATCACCACAACATTCCGATCCGGCATACGACTGATATTGATATCGGAATATTCCAACAGTAGGTTACCGATGGGTTAAACAGCTTGATCTCACACGGGTCTTCGCTACTAGTATGCGTCGTAGGAGTTTCTCTCCCCAATTAGGGGAAAATGGTAGTCTGAAAATCAGGTCCAAGGCCAGTCATTCCAGAAGGAATTTTGAACACCATGACTAGATTAGTGAGTCGAAGGGTGTGTGGTGTGTTGATTGTACGGTGTGTAAGATTGAGCTTGAGAAGTTGTCTGCCATCGCTCGCCTATAACTCGATTCTCTCTTATCCGAGTGGCCACGCGGTTTTGATAGATGTACACGCATACACGAATTCGACAAGTTTTTACCTCAAACTTGGGTAATTAAACGAAATAATATAATATACGATTACACAATTATTCTATAAATGTGCGAGGATACGGTATGACACTATGCGAATACTGGATTGCACGACTACATAGAGACCAAGATCAGCCAGGAGATAATGAAGTCTAACAATAAGAGCACCATATATAAGGCTAGATAAGTGATGGCTAATGTAGATAAGTGATAGTGATAAGTAAGGCTAATAAGCGATGATTATAATGTTTAAGAATAAGGCACAAATACGCGAAGATAACAAAGCATCCTACACAAAGTATAGAATATGGGTTAGGATGGAATTAGGATAAGGAACTGAGAGATAATTGATACAAAACTGGTTAGATGAAGGTTAGAATGGGGAAGTACGAAATGATCGGAGTAATCAGATGAGGCACGGAATATACAGTTGAGGCCAGCTGTATATTCTTTGTCTCGCGCCACATATAAGCAGGGTTAACCCAGCCACATCGAATGATGTGGCTGGGTTAACCCTGCTTATATGTGGCGCGAGACAAAGAATATACAGCTGGCCTCAACTTCTTTGATGCGCAGCCGGCCGATGACTGTCCGTCTGGTTGACTTCTTGCGCAGTGAAGAAGTCCACAGCTGGGCGTCCCACGGAAAAGCCATCGTACCACATCGATCGAGCCCATGTGCGTAGATAAGTACCATACCATAAGATACCAACGTGAACCCATATCATCTGCAGCCATTTGAGCGTTGTACAGGTTCTGAATTGTAGAATTAATCAGTTTCATAATGGAGAGTTATCTGAAATAGGAAATAAAAATCGTGGATTTCACGACAATTAGCCCTTTTCTTTTGTTTTAAGACTCTTGGAATACAGGGCTACTGACCTAAAAAGGAAAATTTAGATATACTAGACCCGAAATTTTTTTTAAATTAGTGCTTAGAAAATCAGTTCGTTGCTTATGGTTTATTTTGATAGCTTTGCTAGAGGACTTTCAGCAATTCAAACAACAGACCCCGCCTTCCCTATTTATTTTTCTATTTGGAATGCATCAAAGTGTGCACAATCCAGAACACGAGGAAAATTTGGTTGATGGTGACGGCAGGGGTAAGCATATAAAGGGTTAACACATCAAAAACTATTTCCGTCAGGAAAACCGGAACTCGAACAAATGTAAGGGGAGCACTAGTCAGCGAAAAAGGAAACAAAAAACCGACAACAGCACCTATTTATTCAGGTTTCCTGACCCATTATAATTGGCTAGTAGATGCGACACTTGCTGACCCGACCCTCTCGACCTGGCCCTTTCTGTCGATGGCACGCCTTCCCATGAGGAAGAAAGGCGCGAATACCATCCTCGTCGATTGCCGTCGTGGCTTTTCCTACTGCTTTTATTTACTTAGTCGTTTACTATTCATCAGAGAGACGTTCTCCATAGTATCGTAAAGGGAAATGGGGCAATTTTTTTGATCAGATCATGGGAGAAACTTGAAACAAACTTCGCTCTCATCGGCGCTGAACAGCATCTTCTCTAATCTTTCAACTTTTATTTTTACTCTTATTCTTATTTACATACTTCACATCGTAAAGCTCAATTTGCTTTATTCGACAAACAAAACAGAAGAAGTGAATCAGTACGGCGACACAGTCCTCCTGCCCAGGAAAAAGCCGGTGGCATACTTTCTGATGATGCAAGGAAAAACCTTTTGGTTCATAGCAAATTCTTTTTGTCGTACATTCTCCAAAATGTTTGAGTCTGCTAGTACTATAATTAGTCGAATAGATTTGTATTTATTGATGTCTTGGATAAACGTTCGCTCATACTTCTTCTTCAACACGGTAGCGCTTTTCGAAGCGTTTTCGATATTTTCGATATTCGCTGTTTACAGACGAGCTCCGCTTGATCGCGATCTACAAGCGAAGCATTTCTCACGGCACAGTTTTTCGATAGATGTGCTAAGTCGTCTCACTTGACCATCCACGTGTATCCGATTGTCTTCAACTGAACAACCAATATGCATCTCTACAATCTCACTCTGCAAGGCCAGACCGCCATCAACCAGGCCGTCCATGGAAACTTCTCGGGAACACCAAAAGCACAGGTGATTAGAAATTTCCCGAAAAAATCTTCTTGAAAGAAATTTTTGCTCAGGATTTGTTGCATAGTTACTGGTGAACACCGTAGTACCTATCGTAAAGGTCCATTCTCATGAACCGCGTGAACTGCTACTTTATTTGTAAGATTTTCATGTTAGCGAGGACAAATCGAAGGTTTAGGAAAATTTTCAATAAGCTTAGTGGGCTTGAGCTGGGCAATCCGAAATTAAGGAATTGACATGTTCAGCTTGTACCTGGTCAAAGGACTCGCTAAAGATTCGGTCCATAAATTGCGATAAGGTAGTTGCAAATATGCGTTGATTTTGTAAGCTGCTGACGGGGGGCTGCGATGCGAGTTCCAGTGCTCCTTTTTGTTGTGTTGGCGCTTTTGTTCTGCTTTCCGGAATAAATAGTCATTAGAACAGGTCGTTAGAGCATATTTTTTGGTAGAAATCCAATTAAGTAGCGTTTAGGAGCAAATGAAAAAGGTTTCCAATCCAATGTTTATTTGAATCAGGTTACAGTTACCAAATTTGAAGTGGTCTGGTGTTGCTTCTCAACAACTTTTTTTAGGAAATCTGCGTTGGACGAGGATCCACGCTCCAGCTGCTCTACTGTGACCCAACAACGGGAAAGATTAAGGTGTCTCGACGATTCAAGCTTTTCTCCTTCCCTCGTCCTCTTTTCCACTTTGCCTTTTGGGTTATGTACATTTCAGGTATTCATTGCTTCGATATTTTCAGGTTTTGTGCAGTCACGAAGTTTTCGGTATTATTCGATCCATCATACCATTTCGATTGACTGGAGGAACCAAAGGCGAGTTGTCTTTTTCGAAAATTACAGATTATTTCAAATTACATTATCATTACATCATTACAATATCTACGTCAAAGCTACAATGGGCTATATACATAAATAGGCATGGGGACCATGAATGTCGAATATGAAGCTTAAAACCCTCTTCAGACTATATCGCGATCGGATCCGACTCCGGGCGTATTGTTGTGCTCGAGTACTCCAATGAAAAGAACACTTTTGTGCGCGTTCACCAGGTTGGTCATAAATATGGTTTGTTGGCAGCTATTTTTATTTGTCCGGTTCATCCACATGCTTTTGAAATTCAGGAAACATTCGGAAAGACAGGTTGTCGGCGAATTGTTCCTGGTCATTATTTGGCAGCGGATCCCAAGGGAAGAGCCATCATGATTGGTTAGTTTTACTGTTTTTGATGGATTTACATCAAGAATTTAGAAGTCTGTGGATCTGTGCACTTGTAAAGATTCCTTTATTGATTGATTAGTCTCATAATTTCTCATTTTTCGTGTCTTTTAGGAGCCATTGAGCGTCAGAAATTGGTTTACATTATGAATCGTGACGCTGAGGCGCGACTCACCATTTCTTCACCCCTTGAAGCTCATAAACAGTACACTTTGTGTTATGGAATGGTCGGAATTGATGTCGGCTTTGAAAACCCGACATTCGCTTGTCTTGAGTACGATTATGAAGTAAGTGCTCTACATTATTCACCTCATTGAAAATCTTGTAGAATTATTTTTAAGGATGCTGAGCATGATCCCACTGGTGAAGCCTTACAAACAACCAAGCAAACGCTGACGTTCTACGAGCTAGATCTGGGTTTGAACCACGTGGTGAGGAAATATGCAGAGCCTCTCGATGATAAGGCTACTATGATTATCGCAGGTTGGACGTTTCAATCTTGTAAAAAGTTATATATCATTATAGTTATAGTTAAAGTTATATAAGGTATATTGAAAGTTATAAGTCTTTAACATTCATTATAGTCCCTGGAGGCAGCGAAGGTCCTTCTGGTGTAATTCTATGTTGTGAAAATTATCTCATTTATAAGAACTTGGGCGAACAGCCGGATATCAGATGTCCGATTCCGAGACGAAGGGTAAGTACCTGATTCGGGCTAAATTTTATATTTTCTAGAATATGTCACTAATTAGGTGTTGTTTTCTTCCAGAATGATCTCGACGACCCTGACCGCTCTCTTATGATTATCTGTGCTGCTACACACAAGACCAAACTGCTCTATTTCTTCCTGCTGCAGACAGAACAAGGAGACCTTTTTAAGGTATTGTCCATTTTGTCAGCGCCTTTTGTTACTTGATCATTTGCGTGTTCAACTTTTTCACGTTTTTTTTTTGAAGAGTGAAATGAGTCAAGTTTCAAAAATGCCATTTAATTACAATTAGAATTAAAGTAATTCCACGTGATAACCTTACATCCTCCGGTAGACATACTCAAATTTGGCTTTATTTCTCTTTTCTCTCTCTCTCTCTCTCTCTCTCTCTCTCTCTTTATTCTTTACCAATCTCTTCTCGTCGAGCTATAAGTTGAAGTGTTATACATTTGGCACCTTAGTGTCCCTGTTATTTTTCATTTCATCACATTCAATTTGTTTCGGCCTTTCATAGAGGCAAGTGGATTGAATTTTTTTATTTTTATTATAATTTCGTGAATGTTAGTCGTTGCATTCCTATGTGAGCGTTTTTTCTTTTTCCCTATTCCTATGTTGAAATACAATCCGAAATCAGAAAGAGCTAGATCTATCAGGTGCTAGGGTTCTATTTACTGTTTCACCCTAAAGAACCTTACCTACTGGGTTTTGTTCACTTTCTGGTTGCACTTTCTTTTTTAGGTAACACTGGAAACCGATGAGGATTTAGTGACGGAGATGAAAGTGAAATACTTCGATACGGTTCCTGCGGCAAATGCTATGTGCATCCTGAAGACCGGTTTCCTATTCGTTGCCAGTGAATTTGGAGATCAGTGAGTTATTTATTGGTTTTTTATTTAATTTAACCTTAATACCTCACTCTTACCCGACTAAACCGTTCATCTCTTTCAGTCATCTCTACCAAATCGCAAATCTTGGAGACGATCCAGAAGAGCCTGAGTTCTCGTCAAAGATGCATCTGGATGAAGGCGAGACATTCTTCTACGGAATTCGCGAGCTGAAAAGTCTGGTGCCGATTGATAGGATTGATAGCTTGTGTCCATTTACCGATGCTTATGTGAGTTATTACAATGATATCGTAAAATTTAATTTATATTTTCTGTTTATCTGATTAAAGATTGGCGATTTGGCCCACGAAGACGCCCCACAGATCTACGCTCTGGTGGGAAGAGGTGCACGATCAAGCCTTCGTGTTCTGAGGAATGGCTTAGAGGTAATCAAGAAGCTTCTGGTCTTTATTTTAACAGTGCAAATGTTATTGAATATATTATGCATGTTTGTGATTGTTATAAAAAATTATCTGTGTAACGTAGTCAAATTGCAGGTAGCCGAAATGGCCGTCTCCGAGCTCCCAGGTAATCCCAACGCCGTATGGACAGTGAAGAAGAATGTGGACGGTCAGTAGGCTTAGCATTTAATTTTATTTTGATTTTTCCTTTATTGATTTTTATAGATAAACATGACGCGTACATTGTTGTATCGTTCGTGAACGCTACTCTGGTGCTGGCAATTGGTGAGACTGTAGAGGAAGCTAATGATTCTGGTTTCATGGCCACAACGCCTACGCTTGGATGTGGAATTATAGGCGATGACTCTCTCCTCCAGGTTTTTCGATATTTCTTTTTATTACTATTTTTATTTCCGTTTATTTTCTTTTCTCACCATTTTTTCCACAGATTTATCCGGAGGGTATTCGTCACATTCGATCCGATCGACGTGTGAACGAATGGAAGACACCTGGAAAGAGGCAAATTGTTAAGTGTGCTATGAACAGGTTAGTTGGTTTGACGATTTAGAGACTGAACCTTTGATTAAATGAATTCGAAACTTGAAACCGTAGTCCACTTGTCTAGGAATATATTTTTTCCTCTGAGTAAGTTAACTCCCTTGCTAGTATGCTATGGATTTACTCTTTCTCACCAAACTTTTTCTTCAGAATTAAGACCTCCCTTTCCCTGCGATTGCTAAATATTTCATTAATTATTGTTTGTGGTTTTCACCTTTTTCATTTTTCTTTTTCTTCTCTATCCCGGTGTGTTGTAGAAATTCATGAGATTATTTAATGAAACGTCACTATTTGTGCAAAAATGTGAGTTTTATATGGTTCAGAGAGGGAATACTATCGGTGGAACCCTCATGTGATGTAATATAATTTAATTTTTTGGCTTTTGCACTACATCCTAGGTTGCCTAAAAGAACCTCTTGGGAAAAGTTGCGACGGTGGAGCTTCAATCCAGTAATTCCTAAGAAGTTTTTGGAGATCTTGAAATCGTTAGTGCTCTCGTGAAAGTATCAAATTTTCCTATAAACTCTCAAAGTTATAAAAGAATGTGAATGGAAGGTGGTAAAAAGAGAAAGAAGTACTTTATCGGGTAAACTAAAGGCCATAATCAGTAATTCCAAAGATTTTGTTATTTAGACGCCAAGTCGCTGTCGCGCTCGCTGGTGGTGAACTAGTGTACTTCGAACTCGACCCGGTATATTTTACGCTGAAAAACTGGCTTTACTTATTATTTACTTTATTTCATTTTAGTTTCTCATCTAGTGAATATTTTAGACCGGGCAATTGAACGAATTTACCGAGCGTACTTCTTGGCCTCATGAAGTGCTTTGTATGAGTTTGAGTGAAATACCCGAAGGAGAGCTGCGTTCGCGTTTCCTCACCGTTGGAATCGCTGATAGTACCGTCAGGGTGATCTCGTTGGATCCACAGGATACTCTTAGTCCGTTGAGGTATACAGTCATCTGTTTTGTTTACTCATTTGTTTATCTATTAAATACATTGACGTGTTGATGGTAGAATTGGTTAAGTTACCATGAAAATACTTAAGCACACGTAACTGAACAATATTTTTGTAGCTCTCTATCCTTTAGCACATAGCGGTTTATAACACAAAAATAATTAAAAATTTGATATACATATAAATATAGTTTTATCGACGAAACTAGAATTTGTTGTTCCAGTATGCAAGCGCTTCCTTCACAGCCTGAATCGCTGCTTCTTCTTGAAACGACTAGTGAAGACAACAAAGGATCTTCCACCATTCATCTGAATATTGGTCTGCAGGTATGTTGAATGCACAGTTTTCTTTTGATTTTTATTTTTTTCTGTGGATGTCTGTTCATCTTTTCATTTCATGATTACAATTTCACTCAATTTCGTTGACTGTGCTTCCTAATCGAGGCGTTACATATAAAAATAAATAACTATAGGCTTTCCAGTTGGTAGTATTTTGGATGGCAAAGAATGGTCAGAAATATAGAAATGACGTTTTTATTTGCGATTTATCAAAATGTCCGCTAATGGGAGGTGTTTCGAGTTCACGTACAGGGAGCAGTACGATTGGAATCAGTGTCCAAATTCACAGGGCCATGATTTGGGCACTAAACGCGGTTTAATTTGCGGTTGTTTGGGGTATACCGCTGATTGATCGTGGCCCAGGCGAATTAGGATTTGGAAGTTCTCTGTAGCAATAAGCGTGATCTTTACCACAATTTTTTATACATGGTGGTAATTTTCGGAAAAGTTAGCTTTTGGGCGCTGTTATTTCAGTTTTTCAAAAAAAAAATTGCAAAGTCGACAAGGATTTTCAACAAATTTACAGAATGGGTGCTTGTTGCGAACAACAGTGGATAATGTCACTGGAGACATGATGGATACCCGCACGAGATACCTTGGAACGAGACCCGTCCGAGTGTTCAGAGTACGAAGTCAGAATAGAGACGCGGTAGGTCCACAAATCGGCTTTGTTCGAATTTTTCTCAATTTTTTTGTCCTCTTCGAAATTATTGTATCAGCATTTTGTATTATTCAATATTTTAGTATTTTGTGTTTTCTAAGGTGTTGTGCACGTCGTCTCGATCGTGGTTGCTGTACCACTACCAGAATCGTTTCCATCTTACCCCACTCAGCTACGTCACCTTGGAATCTGCCTCAAGTTTCAGCTCCGAGCAGTGCTTAGAGGGTATTGTAGCGATTGCGGAGAATACCTTGAGGTAATTTTCATGAGAATCTGCTTTGCTACAGTGCTATGTTTATTTATTTATTCTGTAATGCTTTGTAATTTTAAGAATTATGGCTGTCGAGAAACTTGGCGCATCGTTCAATCACATATCCTATCCACTGAAATTCACCCCGAGGAGAATGATTGTCCATCCGACGGCGCCCACTCTCATGATGATTGAGACTGATCACGCGGCATATACAACAGTTACCCTCGACCGGAAAAGGAATGATATGGCTGATGTGAGTTGCTTATAAGTCTTATGATTTCATTTTTTCAATTTTTGTTCTTTTTCACTTTTCGAATCGCCGCAGATACAATGCATTCGTTGTTCGCTCAGTGCCGAGGCACTTTAATCTTTAGAAATTTCCGTTTTTTTCGTCTTTTTTACTTTCTTTTTCCTTCTTTTCTGTTTTGTGTTTGCCTTACGCCCTGTGAATGCACCGTTCTTTTTAGTTCTGTAGCTAACGAGCATTGCGTTTTTCTGCCTTTATCGCTTTTTCGAAGTTAAAATTGAGAGAGTTCTCCAACTTTTGAGCACAGAGTATCTGAAGTCACTGATTAATATAGAACTTGAAAACGTAGTTGTAATGACGAGTTTTCCTGAGAGGAAGTATGAATTTATTAGGGTTTTTGCGGTTTTATGCTGAAGAAGCTGGTGTAAATGTTCAGTTCGTCATTTTTTTGGATTTAGGTTTTTGCTTTTTTGCGAAATGCTTAGCTGGGAATTTGTTTAGTTTATTCAAAATCAAACTTAAAGTTGTCCATTTTATTTGAAATCAATCTTAAAGTTTCCTGTGGATACTAAAATTTACTTCGATAGTGTTTTTTATTTTTCGAATTTCGTAAGAATTTGTTCCTACCTCTTCCGTTAGAGTAGGCGAAAAACGGTCCCATTTTCAACACTATCTCAAACCATCGTCACTAGTTCTTTAATTTCTTGAGAGAAAACATTGTTCCCAGCCTCTCATAAGATTCTTATATGTCTAAGCATAGAGAAGGTTTGCTTTTTTGTTACTACCAGCGCCTATCAGCGTATTTCTTCCTCGTTATTCTTCTTGATCTCAGCCCTCTCTTCCCTCTTTTATCGAATTTCAAAAGATTTTATCTAAGGAGTATGGCTCAGATTGCAGGAACCATCACTTTTCAAACGGCAGTACCGTTTTTATTAATTGTTAAAAACTGTTGAAATTTCTAAAAATATAAAAAAAAAACAGGAATTTGTCATTAAAGAAAAAATGTGATCAAAGTCACATTCAATTATTACAAATTTATTAAAATATGAAAGAAGCACTTAATTTTTTGACAATTATGTAAAGTTTTTCAGGATATCGTTCGCCTCGCAAACGATATGGAGGAAGTTGAGTTGGCGAAGGAGATCGCGGACGTGCTGCGGAACAATCGCCCAGACGAGACGATATACGGCGCTGCCAAGGCTGCTTCGGGTTCGGTTCAGAAGTTTATTTAATTAATTAATTTATTTATTTAACTGCGCATATAGGGCGTTAAAGGTGAGAGTGGTTTTTAGGACCATGGACATACTGAAGAACAGTAGTAGGCCTGTAGGACAATTAAAACGAGTTCCAGAAATCAATGAGTTTCATGTGCTTGGATTATAATACTTATAATGTTTCTAAATTTTAGTTATCAATTTATTGTCAAATAACATATTTATTTCTGTCCTTAACGGTACAATTGAAATTTCGTTATTGCGGGAGTTCAAATAATCGCATAATGTGATCATGAGCGACTCCAAATAGTCAACCTCTTCGCTCTTTGGCAATTTTACTGTAGAAAGCCTTCTGGCAATTTCACTGTATAAAGCCTTCATTTTATTCACCAGTATTTATCTCTTTAAAAATTTCTATTATTTCGATCGGTTCTTTACCTTCAATTATTTAGGCAAATGGGCCTCTGTTGTACGGCTCCTTAACGTCAAAACTGGAGAAGTGCTGTCGTTGTTTGAACTGCCACAGGACGAAGCGGCGAAATGGTGGGTTAATTGGCAAGATTGGACCAAAATGAATAAATCGATGAAATAATAAGTAAAAATGATAAATGGATCAAAAAATGAATCACTCATCATCTCTCTGTTTCCTAACTTTTCTATTGTTTGCTATTTTACAGCATTGCCCTTGTCCAGTTCGCCACCCACCAGGATACACTAATGGCGCTTGTGGGTTGTACAATTGGACAGAAACTTGATCAGGTGTCGTGAAACTTGAAATTCGGGTAGAATCCCTGGTTTATGGGTATTTTACCAAAATTATAGTTTACTAAAAACTTTGAAAAATTTAATTAAGGTGGCGAAAAGCACCCGAGGTTGCATCTACACCTTCCTGCTCACCGCTGCCGGTGACCGTTTTGAGCTTATACATCGCACAGAGACGCCATATGTACGTTTTCATTTTCATTTCTTTTTCATCCTCTTTCAAATTTTCATTTTTGGTTTCGCTGTATTTAATATTATAAAAATGTCATTCAGCCAGTCAATGCTATTCACGATTTCCGTGGCTCGGCCTTGGTCGGCATGTCGAATCACCTTCGACTCTACGAATTTGGAAAGAAGAAATTGTTGGCCAAATGTGAGAACAAGGTAGGTGTTTTTACCTTGATTATTTTTTGCTTGCTTTTTTAAAATTATTTTTTGTATGTGTTACCCTGAAAAATGACCTCCGGTCACACCTCGGACTCATTCGAAAGGTGTGGGCTAAAACTGCTGTGTTCAACTGAACTCTTTCAGAGTTAAACATAAGAAATCCGTTATATGCTCTGCGAATATACTGCAAATGCTCCAGCTGATTGAATATTCAGTTTCCTGAGAACGGAGTATAAAAAGAGAAGTAAATTAAGCTAAATAATCGGTATCAAGAAACCGGAAGTATTTTTATAGTACCTAGAGAAAGTACATTCCATATTAAGTACTAATGGTCGGGTTTGAGTGGAGCTAATTTCCTCAAAAAGAAGGAAATATAGCGAAGAATTCCTGAGAGTTATTCTGCGAATTAAACGTGCACACGCATTCTGGGAGGATGAAGTCGATTTGTTCATTATTCAAACTTCAAGTTACTAAAATTATATTTTAATGGGTGACGTTGGGAGCGCACTGATTTTCTTTAACAAAATCAAGTTTCGGATATTAATGAGAGGTTTATCGAAATATTCGTCTGGTGTAAGTTTTCGTGAGACCGACCCACAGTATACGTGCAAAACATTGTTCTCGTTTTGATGATTCGTCATATTTTTTCGATGATTGTTTGGTGTTTTTGGCAGTTAAGATAAGTCATAAATGCTTGCTGTTATTCCTCACTTCGTGCTGTTCTCTTTTCTCTTTTTTGTCCTCCTATAAAATCATCCCTTCGAAGCTCAAGATTTTCGGGAGGTCCACATTGCTTAGTGAGGCAAGAACTACTGCTGCTCTACTTTTTGACTCATTTATTAATCATTTTTCATTTTGCCTTTTTTTTGAAGAGGATCATCTTCCCGTCTTTCCTTTTGTAACTCCAAAGTATTACTGGACGAGGTACACCACAAATTGTATTCTTTCTGCCGTATCGTCTTTTGCGGGTACAGTCTCCTACTATATAGCTTTCTTTGAATTTTCATAGATTTATTTTTGAGCAGAGAGATGTTCGTGAACTTTCTTCTCATATTGAACTTTTTTTTTGTCCAAGAGTGCGGTTGTAGAAACGTCTGCAAAAAGTTATCTCCCAAGAGAGAATTGCCTTCGTGCCTTTTCTCTTAGGAAATAACAGCCCTTCTAGTTGTCAGCTGACTGCTACCGTTGGACAGCTGCTCACTAGGGTGCACTGACTTGGATTGACATTCTGGTAACTGAGCAGCTCAATTTTTTGAATGACAAGAGAAGCTTCTGATGTCTTTCACTTCTTTCGTCTCCTGCCGTCAAGTTGTTTTTCCATTGCCCAGTGGATAAGTGAATGGAACGAGAAAATCGGGTTGAGGACAGTTCCGAGGTCAAAACTCGGATCGTTTCTTTCAAAAATTCACTCAGAACAGGGATTAGTAGGGGCAATTTCGGTAGACTTTCCGTGAAGCCACACCCTTTCTCTTTCGGTTGGAGGTAAAGGCTAAAGTCGTCGGCGTTGGTCAGTCTCCTAGCTATGCGCCGTGCACTCGTTTTCAATTCGGAATCGTAGAGGCATGGTGAATTCGTTGACCTGTACAATGACTTGAGGGTTCAGACGCTGTTTATGGTGGAGTCTTCGCCTTCCCAAACAGATCTGGTAACATTTAACCCAGCCTATGAATGATGGAAGGCTCGACGAACCTGGTCGAGGATTGATCGTCCGACCGTGCGGGTGAATGTACCGCCTCTTATCACGGCACTACGCCCTTCCTTTAAGTAGCTGTTAATAATGTTGTTGACGGTTGACGGCACAGGTTCTTTTCTTTGAAAGGTTCTACATCTTTTTTTCCAAGAAAAAAACATGTTCTTCACCTTTGATATAGTGGAGTATAAATTCACGCTTTTATTTCAAATCTTCTCTTGTGTAGAAGCCGGCTTTTTTTCAAAATTTGATAAAACAGAATATTGTTTTCTCTAAAAGGGGTTGACTTGTCTTGAAGTTATGATATTGTTCTTTATTTTTCAGTTTTATAAGAAACGGACTGTTATCCCAGATAAGTGCTCAAAAGAGCCTCTGTTGAAATCATGTTTCACTAAATTAAGGGTGTACAACATTTTCAGTAGTTGTGAACTTCTGCTTTAGTGGTCATGGTCCAGCTACCTTCGAATGTTATTTGTTATTATATTGTTATTTATGAATATTCATTTATTCTCCGAAACAGAACCAATGAGGGGTGTTGATCGCTGTTGGATCTCAGCGTAACAGTGGTGGAATTACTTTTGCTGATGCGTGTTCGGCCGGTGATCTCTGGCTCAACACCTGATTTCTGATCGCACGCCCAGACAACCCACGGAGATTTTTGATGAGGCAGGAATTATTTATGGACAGCCGCTCAATCCATCAATGCAGTGGCATTCGCATCGGTCTTCGTCAGCTTTTGAAAATTTACAGTTTTGATGAAAGTGGAGGTTTCTCAGTCGGAAAGGGCTATTCGCTTGGAGATCCCTAAAAATGTTGGTAACACCCTACCCAAGGCGCTTCGCGAGGTGATTATTAGCATCAGTAAGGAATTTTTGCTCAGTTTTCCTGGTCATTTAAAAACTGAAGAGCTGGGCAACAATATCAGTTTTTATGAGGCCAGGAGAAGTGATTTTTGAATATCGTTCTTGAGGGTAGAAGGCCGCGCGTGGTACAGTAGTAAGAGGCGCTACGGACACCCTCACGGTGGAGCGGTCAATCCCCGCCCGGATCTAACCAAGACATATCTCTCCGGGGTCGGATAAATTGGTACCAGACTTGTCTAGGAAGGTAAAGACACTGACCTGGTACAGCTGCTAGCTTCGCAACTGATTGTATAGGCCAAATACGCGTTCACCATGCCTCTAAGATCCCAAATGGAAGGTGAGTGCGTGGCGCTTCCTCAGTTGGCTGATCAACGCCGAAACCTTTACCGTCTTTATCTCTGAGGGCTTATTGGCGTAGTGATTTCTGGATTCCCTTTTTGCGGCTTCGGAAGTTCTGCTCAGCGAAAGATTGGTTTCAAAGGCTTCTGATCCGGAAGTAGGTCTAGTAAGTTCTCTGTTGGCTTTTTATGGTTTCTAAGTTTTGGTCTTCACCACTGCGCCAACATCCTGGCCTAGCAGAGCTAAAGCCATTGCTCCCTTGTTTAATTCAGAATTTTTTCGAAAAAGGAATCCCAAAACGGCGTTCTTAGATGATTTTCTCGTCTGGTGAACACTTAGTTTCTTTGCGTCTCTCGTGGTTTTCGAAAAACGGGACTCCAGCTGAAATTCGCTGCTCTTATTAACTCGTGATGCTAATGAGGAATCGATACCAGAGGCGTTTTTCAATTCCGCACTTTTTAGAGCTTCTCTCGCAAGCCTCTTCAAACTTTCAAGTGCGATAGTTTTTGTATTTCTAGCAAATTTTACTAACATAAGCCTTGGCTATAAAGCTGGGCCTCCAGTAATTGAAATATTGATCCGTGACTTGACCTAGAGTGGGTATATTAATAAGCTGTTTCACTAGTGAAAGGATTTATCTGATATCCAATGAGTAGCTCTTTAGAAAATGTATAACAAAAAGGTACGGTGGTTAAGTAGTCAAGGTAAGATACGGCAATAATAATTCGGCAATTTTGAAAGAAAATCAGGAAAACCCAGGATTCGGGAATTTCGCAATAAATGGGCTTTCTCAGTAAGAAGAAAATATCAGGAATTTATTCACTTTCAGAGAGATTTCAAAAAAATTTGTAGTAGGAACAAACATATATTAAATTTATTTATTTATTGAATACGACAAAAACATTCATTGTAAACACAGCGTCTAGAGCTTTCTAGTAATGGATATTTTTTCCTATTTTACGCGGCGCGCGTGGTGCAGTGGTAAGAATCTCTACGTTCACCTGTACGGTCGAGAGATCGATCGTTTCACAAGCTAACGAAGTCTCCCATCCCTTCGATGTTGGATAAGTTGGTACCGGCCTTGTCTGTGAAGGCGAAAGCACGAACTCGAACAGTCTTCCGTAAGTACTGAACAAACCAAATACCAATTCACAGTGCCTTCAAAATTCCGAATGAAATTTCAAGGCACGGCGCGTGCGCAGGAGACTTGATCAGCGGCGAATGCTTCACTTTAACGTATCCGCAGTAAATGGTTTCTTAAGCCAGACGAAAGCGTCGCACCACATAAATGAATATTGGCTGAACTGATTCCTATTAAGCTTATTATTCAGCTTGGTTTACAGAGAGGAATCTAGAATGTTAGAAAGTGAAATATGGTATATTTTCTCCATTTTCAATTTCACGATTCTGTATTGAACAAGGGTGTGCAAAAAGAAATTTTGTCGTAAAATCTTTGACGAACTTTTACGAAATCTTTTCTTTTACGATTTTACGACAAAATTTTTGTGCACACAAAATTTGTCGTAAAAAAATTGTCGTAAAAAGTCGTAAAAATCGCAGAATAATCTTTTTCTGTTGAAACGGACAGCTTTTTGCGCCAACGCGGCCAAGATAAACGTTACAGAAATAAATAATATTAGAAAGAGGACGATTCTTTCTACGAGATGTTGTACAAAGTGTTTTGAACCGTCTTGGTTTTCATTGTTTCTATCACGTGATAGAGCGAAAAATTTTGCTCGAAGAACTGTACAGAAATCACCTCGGACGTTCAGAAGAAAACCAGGAGCAGCATTGAAAAAGTATTCTTGTCTTTCGAACGACAAATTTGGGGGTTTGATACTTTGTAATTTTTGAACAAATAGGAATAAGTAATATATTTTCTAATAGAGAACGTCATCATCCTGCATAACGTATATCAGATTTTGTTTAAGCCTCTTGAACTGAGCAGAAAAAATCGCTGTCGTTAAGGTTATTTTTTCGCTTTCTCGCTTTTCACTTTACTAACCGAAGGAATGATGAAATTCAAATTCATCACAGTTTCCAAATATGCTGCTCCTAAGAGCAGATAATTCTATTTCGGGTGCTGTGTCACGCTCTGCAAAAGCTTTCGAACTTAACTTACAACAGTCGTTTGGAAAAACGGCACGAACTTTTTTACCAACTCATCTATTTACAGTGAACATCATTAACAAAAAAAAACGCTCAAAACATGACCGGCTGACCGGCTGACCCTCTCTGTCTCAACTGACCCTGGAAGAGCACAAAAATACTTTGGAGCTAGTGAAGCTAGATGAGGGAGGAGAGAGTGCCTTTGTAGTGTCCTGAGCAAATGTCCTGGCACGAACGCTTATAATTTTGACCTGTTAGCATTATTTGAGCTTCGAAATGAAAGAAGTAAAAATTTCGTAAAATTCCCAATTTTTTGTCGCAAAATGGTAAAACGATTTTTTACGGAAAATGTCGTAAAAATCGTAAAATCGTAAATCGTAAAACGCGCACGCCTGGCATTGAAGATGAATGCATAGCGCGTTCCGGAACTCAATAGAACAACATGTGGATGTTATGAGTCGCATTTTATTGTAAAAGCACACATCAGTCGAAATTAAAACGGTAGAAGACACGTAGATTAACTCTACCAAATAAGCGCCGCAATAATGATGTCAGTGGAACCCGTGTTGAAACTCTGCAAGTCTCATTCTCCCAAAAGAGGTGCTATATGAAGACAAAAAAACGAACTGTAAAAAACACTGCACAAATACAATTGCGGTCGCGTACAATTCAAGAAATAAAAGAAAGAAATTGAAACAATTTGAAGAAAATGAACGGATCGGTGAGAAATACATGTAATAAGCAGTGAGATGAGAGACGTTTTGGCAACAGTACCGGTGCGAAAAAGATCAGATCAGCTGATGATTTTGTTTCTTAGTGTTTATTGATTGATGATCGACTATCTACTGACTGGAGGCTGCATGCTGGCTGTAGTGTTATAGCCGCAGACGTGCGGTGGTGATGAGGCAGTACGGTAGTTCTTGATTCCGGAGCGCACGTTCGAGTTGTACGAGTTGTTGTTGGTGTACTGAAACTGAAATTTGTAAATATTTATTTATCTATTTAACTGTTTGAATACCAGTTATTGCTTCACCTCAAAAAGTCCCTAGAAATTCTCAAAAATTCGGAACCTTCATTCCCCATGGCGTAAGCTAGCTTTAATGCTCTCGTTTGTTTGCTTGAAACGCGAATTGATCAGTCTCGCTAGATATTAGGGCGCACATGCTGCAGTGGTAAGTGGCGCGAACTCTACTGGCACGGTCGAGCGATTGACCCTTGCTCAGGCTAAGCAAGCTTTTCGTCCCTCCTGGAACAGGTGAACAGGTACCGGACATTCTTGGGAGGGAAAAGGCACCACTTTACCTGATTTTGAACATTTACTAGTCAATCTTCACCTAACCTTCTTGGGATCCTATATGCGGGTGTGAATGGAATAAGTATGAAAACTATATCAAGAAAATACAGTAGAAGCTAAAGGTGTAGGTATTGAATAACAGTATAGTTTCCATGCTTTTTCAGAGGTTTCCGTTTTCTCTTTGTTGCTTCCGTTCTCACTACGAAAGTTGGGAGGAATTATGCACTTTACTCCACAATACTAGATCTATTTCTCAATTAGACGCTCTAAATCTGGTATTCTAGTTTCTCTTCCATTAAGAACCTAAATGTCAGCAAAAACCTCTCCGTATTAGTTTAGCGAATGTGTTTCTGCGTTAGATTGCATTAGCCTGGTCGTTCGTTCACCCGTTTTTCTGATTGAGTGCTGGAAACGAGCCGTCAACGAGCCGGGTGCTCAATGACATATCATTCGTACGTAGGGGGAAAATTGCCGTGTGGGCTGGCTGCTCTGACTGGCGAGCGCTAAACAGCCGACATCTACCTCATGTCATCCTAATGCAGCCAATCATCGGCTGTGACGTTGAAGACCGGAAAGAGCCACCGCGTCAAAAAGAACCAATCAGCTTACCTTATTGGCCGTTGGATGATTAAGATGATGGCAGGTGAGCAGACGCTTGAAGCAGGTTCGGAATTCGCGATTGAATACGGTATAGATGACCGGATTCAGCGCCGAGTTCAAATAGCCGAGCCAGAACAGTACCGACCAGATCACGTCGTTCGTCTGCAGCTCGAGACCGTATAGCAAGGGAAAGCCCAGCCAGCAGAATATGAAACATCCGGTGACGATGGCCACTGTTTTGGCGGCTTTGATTTCCAGAGAGAGTCGTTTCTCGTAGGCACAGCCGCTCTTCTTCGTCTGCCCTCGATGCATCAGCTTGTGGAGCGGATTCTTTCGCAGTTTGGCACGAAGAGGAGTCTTTGCCGGCGTAGTAGACGCTGGTGGAGCCTCATGTTCGGTCTGGGCTGCCTTCTGCTTCGTGGGCGATCTGCAGAAAGTTTATTAAATTAAAGTTGGAGGAGAAAGTGCTATAAGATATAGTGATAATTCAGCTGGTAACCGAGATTAGTATCACAGCTTTGTTCCGGCTTATGTTTCAGATTAACCGCCAGGAAGAATCATGGTGATTGTAGGAAACTAAACGTCCAAGGACCATTTCAAGGCAAAATAGGGCATCAGAAGATTGGTAAGGGAAGAAGACGAAACGCAAAAGTATGCTATACAACCAACCAGACTGGAAAAGATGGAAATGGTACTTGTGATCAAGGAGGAAACCAGAAAAAAAAACAGCCGGAATAAAGCTGCATATTAACCTTGATTATTAGCTGAAGTGTCACTATTATATCATATTCATCGTCATGGCGAGATTCAAGGACATCCGTACTTGGAATGTTAGAATATTCTACTCAAAATGAAAATGATCACTTACCCAGCTGACTCCTCAGAAGTTGTGCTGCTCTTGTCAGCTGATGGCTTGGCTGTGCTCGTTTCATGCTCTCGCGATGTTCGCCTTGGTGGCGGAGGTGTAAGCTGGGCAGTAGGACCTTCATTTTCGGCCTTGATCGGTGGCAAAGATGCGTTGCTGTCTCGCTGAGACTTCATGCCGCTGTTGGAGCCGTTTCTGAAATTTGATGAATAGGAGATGGAACGAAAATTATGAAAAAATATCGTAAGGCGAACTCACACCACACGCGAAGACAGATGAGGTGGTCGAATATTGGCCACGGAAGAACCACGATGGACTCGTAGCATCGGCAACGACTCCTTTGCGAGCACGTTCGGATGACTGATGAGATAGCTCTTTGTGTTTTTGTTGGCGTTGGCCGTAACTTGCATCATTCCCGAGTAGATGCTCTTCGTTGCAGCTCGTGCAGCAATATAAATACGGAAGTAGACGAATATCACGATTATCATCGGCACATAGAAACTGCTCGATGCGCTGAATGTGATATAGGCTCGACCAGCGTTCGCCGGTGTACATTTACACGGCTCCTGATTGACGTCCTTTATCGAAGAGGCGAGAAAGAAGCTGGGGCTACAGATGATGAACGAGCCAATCCACACGATTGCAACGGTGCAGCGGGCACGAAATTTCGTCACTAACATCGGATAGTTCAGAGGTTTAATAATGGCGATGTATCTGTCGATGGAGATGGCTACCAGGTTGTAGATCGATGCCGTACACATCCAAATGTCCATCGTCAGCCATATGGTACACCACGTTTCTCCGAATATCCAGTAGCCGTTTAAAACTTCGTTAGCAATACTGAACGGCAGAATCACGGTGCCTACCTGAAAAATGCTATTTTTGAGTTGGTGAATCTGGTAAATAAGAATGACACTGAGTATGGAGCAGCTGAAGCCTTGGTGAAACGGCCATTAAGCAAAAGAATTCAAACGAGTTCATTAAAACAAGAAGTGAGGATTCATGACGACCCCGCCGATCCACGACAAGGTCAAAGCCCCATTCATACTCGGCAGCAAAACAGTATTGCAGCTGGACCGTCTTTCTGCTAAAGTTACGAGTTTCTCAAATCCGGATCAAAAGTGGAAAAATCTCCAAAAGTTTCAACACTGGCCCCTACGCAACTGTGCTGCTTTGGCTATGAATGGCTACTATGAATGGAACTATGAAGGATTACTAACTGTGAATGGGATCATGTTTGTTGTGGTAGCCTGGAACATATCGAGCGTTTCTCTTAAATTCGAAAACACGCGGGGAAATAAAGGCTCCGTCAGGAGTAAATAAAGAAAAACAGTTCTATAGAAGTGCAGTAACCTGCTAAAACAAATATTGAAGGAAAACCGTAAAGGGCAGGCTTCAGCTGCTAAATTTAGTAACGAAAAATTATGGGAGAACTCACCAAAAGATCCGCGACACCTAACGAAAGAATAAGTAGTCCAGTAGCGGAACGTAAACGTCGTCGTAAAAGTACGGCAGCGATGACGAGCGCGTTACCGAGAACGACAACGACGACCAGCACCGTTAAAACGGAAATAATAGAGAATATTCGGAAGAATTTCGCATGATGTGGATTTCGTGACCATTCGTAGAATGTGCACGTATTGTTATGAACCGGATCCGCGATCATTGTCATCAGTCAGCGAACTGGCGGCAATATCTGAACCTCCTACGCTTCTCGAATGTGCATTATCTGAAATGATTTGATTTGATTGAAACTCATTGTCATCAGTATTTATTGAGCGGCTCAACACGAACGGAAGGACACGGTAAAGACGGAGTTCTTGTCGAATCACTCAGGCCACCGAAAGGCCAACGATCCAAAAGCCACCTGTCAACGGAAATTCCCGTCAAACACGTCAGCCGTCGAACGCATCATCGTGCTAGATGATGGCTTGCGGCTCGGTTACGAGTGTGAGCTTTTTATCGCCGAGCAACAGTTGTTGCTGAACAAGGAAGTTGAAAGACATATCTGCTGGCACTATACGGATATGCTGGCCGGGTTATAGTCCCCTGGAGAAAACTGCCTTTACACATTCCAGCAAAAGACCAATGATTGTGATTGATACATGGAACGAATCGTAAATAGAAGTGCTTGCATTTCTGTTCACATCCATTTTATTCCCATGAAACACCTGCCACGCACCTGCCTCCATGTGAGGTCGATGCTCTGAGCAAATGAGTGCACTTAAGTGCTTTACCGGAATCTTTTCCATGGGCCACAAAAAAGTTGAGATACGAGAACGATGGCATCGATAGTGAAGGTTGTTCCACCCTTCAATCGAACCAATTCATCCCAAAAGAAACTCGAAGGCAGTGGATAAGCTAGATACCCAATTAGCGCACATATTTACTCGAAGCAACCACGGCTTCGTAGGTGTTGAAAATTTCATGGTGCGCCTAATGAATGATTGATAGCGACGAGGTGGATTTTATCGAAGACGTTCTGATAGAAGTATACAAGCGCTAATGGGACATCGATGATGATACCGGCGTTCAAATTGTAGACGCGGAAAAAGGTTAATTGAAAATGGACAAAAAGCGATCAGTCTTACGAATAAGGAAAGGGCCATGAAATGGCGCTTCATTAGCTAATAGCGAACGATGCTTGGAAAACGACAGCATAATGGAAGACGAGTGAGGGAAGGACTGAGGGATTGGTTCAAAGTCTGGGTGTAGTTAACATCACCTCGATGCCCGGCTAATTCTCTAATCCCTAACCTCTAATTACTACTATCTCGGGAGATTGATAGTGGTAATGGGAAGTTTGTGCTCTCAATTGCTAATAAAGAGGGGTTTAACGATCCCGACTCCACGTTTCTGAAGCCGAGATTTGGGTTATTGCTCCTGAATCCCGGGTTCAGGAATTTGGAACCACTGAATGATCGATGCCCATAGAACGACTGGATCTGACTGTTGCTTTTTGCCATGTCAAGGATTCAGTTGAGAAGCGGCATTGTACCCGGTGATGTTTGATAACAAAACAAATACAATAATCACAGTCGTCGATTGTCGACGACACGCAGCTAAGTAGAGAGTATGGTTGGAGTGTGTGGGTTAGGTGGGTGTGTGTAGTAGTAGTAGCGCACACGATTAGTAGCTTATAATTATTCGTTGTCATTCGGCCGACAACAATACGTAAGAGTTTGGGATAGTTGTGAGTGTCTCGACGTTCCAATAACTGCCACTGTTGACTATTCATAAAGGATTCGTTAGTTGTTTACTCGGCCAAGCGAATAAGGGGAGAGCGACGACGAGAGTCGACGAGACCGACTAGCTGCCGCCGCGTTTGCATTGGAAAGTTTGTTTGGAAGTTGGAGAGGTTTTCCGGAGGTATTTTTGGAACCGAATGAAGCCTTTGACTTCGACTAAAACGTACAGCATACTCCTCGGCGCTGATCAGCCTACCGAGAACGCGCCACGCGCTCGTTTCCACTTAGAATCGAAGAGATACAGCCACAGATATTTGGCGTGTGCAACGACTTGCGAAGGTCAGCGCTGTTCAAATCGGGTGCAGATTTACCCGATACCGAATGGAAGGCTTGGCTTCGGGCGAGGATCGATCGCTGGGTCGTATTGGTGGAACTAGCTCCTCTTGCCACTGAACCAAACGCGGCCCTGCTGTCCTTTATGCGAAGTACTAATAAAGCACTTTCAATCTTGAATCATATATATTTTTATTAATTCTGGCATCGATAATAAAAAGTAGATGAAAAATGAGCAGAGCAAGCGTTTTCGGCTAATATTTTCCCTTTTACGATTTTTATCGTAAGCTGTAAAGCCGAAGACGTGAATTTTACCCTAATAAGTTCCCCGAATTTAAAAAAAATTAAATAAATTTTAGCCCTCTAAAGCTTCGGACAGTAAAAGGTGAAAGGTTCCACAAATGAATAGTTCAATTGAATAATAAATTTCAGAATTTCCCCGTCCAAATCACCGGCATTCAATCGACCGGTCAGCGAATTATCGTCACCGATTCGCAGGAATCTGTGCATTTTGTGCGATATAGAAAGGCGGTGGGTATTTGGTATCCTTTAGCCTTTGGCATAATTGCTTAGGTATCTTATAACCGTTTATGCTCCAGGAAAATCAGCTGGTTGTATTCTGTGACGACACCACACCTCGTTACGTGACTACTTGCTGTGTGCTGGACTACAATACCGTGGCTGTTGGTGACAAGTTTGGATCGATATCGATCGTGAGTATTATTGACTTTCTACTTCCGGAGAAAGGAGTTCAAACTGGGTATGATTTCATCAAAGAAGCAAAGATTAGAAGAATGCCAGGAAGCCCAACAAGGAAGCGGATTAATATTGTGTACGAAGACATAAAAATAGCCTAAGCCAAGGACTTCCTTGTACGCTTGACTTGACTTGAATAATCTCTGCTGACGACTTCAAAGAGCCATGAGAATAAAAATCATAAAACGGCCGCCGGTCGTATAGGAAAGCCATGAATTATGGAGTTTGTGGGGTATAATGGAGCATTTATTACGTGCAATTACTTTACGAGAAGATTTGTTACCTTTGGAGCAAAGAGATTGCCTTGATGAGGTGGAATTGGCTACTCCACGAGGGTATCTCGAGCTAGAAAGTTCAGATATACCTCGAATGACTATATACTATACCTCTGACTATCAATCTCCAATCGTGGGGGGTTGTTTTGGGTTATCTGACATCCAATCAGGGTGGCTGGGTAACGGATACCTCGTAGTGTTGAGTTCACGAATTTAGGCATAGGAAGGGTGGGGGAAGGCGGGTGGTGTATATGGACGTCAGCTTAAAAGATTCAGGAGTCAGGTAGGCAGGTAGCGTTAAGTGGCGAAGGGTCGTTCTTTCGGTCGCGTCGCCGAGCGATTATTGATTTTTGGTGAAAATTGAGGCTAAGAGAAATGGAGAGAAAATGACGAATGATCTTCAATACATGAAAATCTGGTACATATACCGAGCGATTTATGTAATTCCAAATATAAATGTGAATATCATATCGTTATCATTTTTTGTCATTCGCCGAGATGCACTCGAATGTCCCAGCAGTCTCCATGCTCTTTTAATTGCCAATTTATCGTTCTGTTTATTTCCTAACAACTTTCATTCTCTAAAGTGCTCGAAGAGCAGACTCGTCTAAAGATTTAGCCTTTCGTTCCCTTCATCAACCCTTTACCTGCTCCAGTGTTACCCTTTGATCAGCTAATGTTTGATGTCCTTTCTTTCTGTTTGTCAAAATTTTCCCTTTTATACTCAACGGGACTTCCCTCAATAACTCGCTTTTCAACTCCATCTCAGAGTGGACAAAAACTCGCGGGTACTTCGATCCGGTAAACACCCACAATTTCTGAAAAGAACAAAAAGTCTGCAACAACAATGGGCTGTGGTGGCGAGCGGTTTGGTGGTGAAAAATGTGTCAGTCAACGCGGCGGGGTTTTTCATTTTAACAAGGCGCCATTGTTGGCATCGGTCTACGTGAGATACATTTGCATTGATCCGAGCGGAAATCATTTGGAGCCGCGAATGAAGGTGAAACAATAAAAAACATAAATAATTATGATGCAACGACGGTGCTAGGATTTTTACCTGGCTTAAACAACTCGCACTTTTGTAGCTAGCCATTTTGGACGGAACGTTTATGCTTTCCAGCGTTAAATTCTACTTCAATTACCGCGTTTTTGTTGGTTGCTGCTATGTCTAATAGAGGTAAATGGTGCTAGGACTATCGCAAAAATCACGTTTCAGGCGGGACTCGAACCCGTATCTCGAACCTATTCAGGGCACCGAGGTTTTTGACCACTACACCATCGAGTCGTCGACCCTCCTCCAGATTTCGTAATAGTGTTTTCAAAACTGTCTGGCTTGAGGAAGGCGCTACGGGTGCGCAAGTGAACAAGCCAGTTAGTGACGGGGTCGTCGACTGAACAGCATTTTTGCAATATTTTGCAATATTTTTGCCTTAAGAGCATTTTTGCAACAGTCCTAGCACCATCCGCTTCTAGTATACACAGTACAGTACCGGACATGCCTTTTGGTCAGTTCTCGGAAAAGCCGCTTAGGAGCGTCCCAAAGCGGCTTTTTTCAATAGCTTAGTTGAAACTCAATTATTTGTAAAAATATGCATATATTTAAGCTCAGCGGCTCGAGCTCTATCAAATGATATTCAAAAATCGGTACAAATGCAAAATATGGCCTCTTTTGCCGACCCCTCAAATCTCGCCTGGTCGGTGCCTCGGGGCTTGTTGGTCACTCGGGGGGTCGCCCAGGTGAGATTTGAGGGGTCGGCAAAAGGAGCCATATATTGCATTTGTACCGATCTTTGAATATCATTCGATAGAGCTCGAGCCGCTGAGCTCAAATATACGCATATTTTTTACAAATAATTGAGTTTCAACAGAGCTATTGGGAAAAGCCGCTTTGGAACGCTCCTAAGCGGCTTTTCCGGGAACTGTTCAAAAGGCATGTCCGCTACTGTAGTTACCGCTGGAAACGAGGTAACAGAAGTTGAATATAACGTAAGGAAGCATAAGTGCTCGGTCCAAAATGGCCGAGGTACACGGTATAGAAGTCGACCTATCAGCTACAAAAGTTCGAGTTTTTGAGCTGGGTAGAGAAAGTGTGGCTATAAGTGGAGGTAATGGCTTGCAAATTGGTTCGAGCCCATCATCATCATCATCAGGGCGGCGGTGGCGACGGCGATGAATGGAAAAGCGAGGTGGTCGAGCGCGCTTCACTGGGCTTTATGGGTGACGGTGTGTGCGTATGTA
Source organism: Nippostrongylus brasiliensis (assembly GCA_030553155.1). Lineage (NCBI taxonomy): Eukaryota > Metazoa > Nematoda > Chromadorea > Rhabditida > Heligmosomidae > Nippostrongylus > Nippostrongylus brasiliensis. The sequence continues at coordinate 32,979,109 of CP130732.1, read as the reverse complement.
TGTGTGTCTATGTACACATGTATATGACCAGAAGCAGCCACAGAGCTAATGAATGATGAAGTCGTGACAGCGATTCTTTCCCTACTCACTGAAAACAAGACTCAAGCCGAGCCTCTTTCCGAAGAGTTGCGCGACTCCTCGCTAGCGGTAAATATAGAGGTTGAAGGCCTTCGTAGACAAGTCTGTACCAATTTACCCAATCCCGCAGGAATGGAAGACTTGGTCAACCCGGGTCGGGATCGATCGTTCGACCGTGCAGGTGTCAGTAGCGCCTCTAACCACCTCATCACGCGTTGGCGATGCTGGTGCAAATGCCTAAAATGAACCCCACTCCAGTCTAGTGCCCGAGGGCTATCTGACAGGCTTCTGCTGAAACCAGCCAGCCACACATAGCCACTAATGAGGAAATGCGCCGTGACCAGCTGAGCATCCCCGTGTTATGCGGTCCGGTCGGATTTTCTTCGTTGTCTTTTTTGTTCCATGGACGCCACCACCCGCTAGAACGTCTGTCGTCATCAGCAGAGAATATTATTGCATTAGAAATCCACGATAATATTTATTCCATCGCTCTATCGTAAGGAGGAAGTACCCCGAGGGGCTCTAGGGCGGTAATCGGTTAAACGATCCACGCGGAGATTCATGTTTCCGGAGGTGATCGGGAGCGATTTGCTGCTGACCTTATCGTCTGGGACGTATGGAGATGTAAGCTGAAAGTTTGACCTCAAAAATCGTTTTAATGGTTATTTATAATGTCAACTCAGTAAAGTTCATTCGACTATAACGACTTTCTACATATACTTTACGTGACATCGCTCTTTTTAGAGAGGATAATCCATTCTGGAAAAAATTAATATCTCTACAGACATCAGAGCGAAAACCGATGCGAAAAAAGAATACCGACGGCGATTTCCAAGAATAATTATCAACAGAAGGGGTTTTTCTTAGAAATTGCCTCGTGATCCTACTTACGCAGATATGGATTGGTTTTTGTTTCGATGCCTCAGAGATATCAGTTTTTTTCGTAACGGAATAACCTCTATAGGGCAAACAGCGTCACTTAAATTATGTTTGTTGACACTTGGGATAACCATTAAAAATTCCTTCAATAGCAGAATTTCTTACAAAGGTTTTTTTTAAACACCTCAAGAATCAATATTCTAGGGAGCTTATGAATTTGTAGAAAATCGAGCACGTTTAGCGTTTTTTAATCAGTGAAGGAAGTTGCAATTGAAACATCGGGTACGGTACCTGCCTGCTGAATGATATCAAGCAAAGGGCACACAATTTGAATTCGGAGCATGTTACCCTGGTTACCAAGGGTATAATCAAAAACTGGGAGCTTGCTAGTCATCCGTAAAGAGAACAAAGTCAAGCGTAGGATACGTTCTTTCGTTTTCTTACAATTGAAATTGAGTTCAAAATTTTGAACAGAATAGAATTGGGGAAGGATTTGTTGGCTGAAAAGAATACACACAGATTCTCTATAGCTTAAACAGATGCTCAATTTGCCTGATTTTTTTTTACAATTTCATTGTTTTCCTAGAAATGTGTAGAGTCTTTATTGATCACAAATTTCAAACTTTTACAACAAAAGTAATTCAAATTTTTTTACATTTCAAAGTTTTGGAGCGTATAAGGACCACTTACTTCGTTAGTCCATTTGAAAAAAATGAAGGTGTTGAGAAAAATATAAATGAAGCGGGAATAAATGAAGTAGATATGGATTTGATCATTTTCATGAACAGTGCGCGGTGCAGTGCTAAGAGGTGTTGCTGGCACTCACACGGTCGAGCGATCGATCCTCGCCCAGAGACAAGTCTTTTATCCCTCCCTGGGGTCGGGTAAATTGGTACCAGACTTTATAGTTGTGCTCGAATGAATATTCGAACGTTCGAATTCGAATAATTCTATTCGAAATCGAATATTCGAATTCGAACACTCGAAAAAACGCGATTTTCGAATGTATTCGAATTCGAATGCTCGAACAATCGCGATTTTCGAATGTATTCGAATTCGAATGCTCGAAAAAACGCGATTTTCGAATGTATTCGAGTTCGAATGCTCGAAACATTCGTGTTCGAATGCTCAAATTCGAATGCTCGAAACATTCGCATTCGAACTATAGTTGTGCTCGAATGAATATTCGAACGTTCGAATTCGAATAATTCTATTCGAAATTGAATATTCGAATTCGAACATTCGAAAAAACGCGATTTTCGAATGTATTCGAATTCGAATGGTCGAAAAATCGCGATTCTCGAATGTACTCGAATTCGAATGCTCGAAAAATCGCGATTTTCGAGTGACATTCGAATTCGAACGTTCGAAAATCGTCGATATTCGAATATATTCGATTATTCGAAATTTTTGGGAGAGCACAACTATACCAGACTTATCTGGGAAGGTATAAACTCTGAGTTGGAGTAGTTGCTGTCTAGATGATTTTAAATAGAGCCCGAATGCGTGGCGCGTCGTAGGGGGACTGATCAATGCTGATCATTTACTCATTACCTTTACCTACCTACTAGCTATAACTTCTTCGCACCCAGGGAGTCCTTAGACCAATCAAATCTCACTTAACAATAACTTTTCGAACGTGAAAACTCGGCTAAACCCTAATATAAATTATGTTTTTTTTAGTTTTCTTTTTATGGTCCGAAAATGACGTAGCAGTGAACACTCGGCGAAGAGGAGCTGATCATGAGTCATTCGAAGAGGCTAGTTATGATGGGATTATGGAGACCGCCTAAGCGGTAAATCTCCCAGCTAAGAGCAGTTTCCATTGATGCCGAAGGATCCGATGAACCGGCTGATGACAATTGGCTCGAATGTCAGTCGATACGACGATTCAAGAGCAGCCGTATCATCATCATCATCGTCAGCAGCAGCGGTAGCAAAGCAAAGCAGCACAACAAAATAGTTTCACCACGACGCCGTCGACTAGGCTGCTGTGTGGATAGCTGCTGAAGTGGGTGGAGACTTTGGGAGGAGTGTGCTGCGGCGGCGGTGGCGGCAAAGGGTGGGACGGCGGAAGTGCTCCATGGGGACTCGAGAAGGAGAACGAGGCTGTACGGCGAGCAGCATGAGATTGCATGAAAATGACAGAACAGCTGCCCAAGAGTGTTCCCCTAGAGGTGGTCCTTTTTTGATGTCTTCGCGAACGTTTCGCTTAGAAAATTTGATGGGAAATGTCCCCAACGCCAAAATTCTAGCACTTGGTTTTCTGGATGAGGAAGGAAAGATAAAGAGCGAAATAATATGGTGTTCATGCGAAGGACAGACACCCTCTTTTCACCCGTGTGATCGAGGGATCGATCCGCCTTTGTCTAGCCAAGCCTTCCATACCTCCGGTATCAGGCACAATGCTACCATAAGATGAAGACAGTGACTTGGTACAGTGGCTGGCTCCCACGAGTCGGTGTATGTGCCAAATACACGTTTATCGTCCTTCTGTGACTCTGAATGGAAGGCGAGTGCGTGGCGCGCTCTCACAATCAGGGAATTGATCAACCCATTTTACCTTTATCTTACACCTGCTGTGGGAGTTTTTTTGGCACTTTGTTGCGCGTATTTCACGCCTCATCGCGAAAATACAGATATGTCTTGTTAGTAATCAACACAGCCATATTAAATAATCACAAAAAAACAAAATATCTTCAATAATAAACTTTAACATTTTGAAATAAATCTATACATAGCCGCTGGCCATTTTTAACTTCCGTGAACTTTTCCAGTAGTCCAGTGTTTGCTACCAATGAGAACTTATAGTGCAAATCAAAAATCAGGCAAAGGAAATGCCAAAAGGATTGCTTGAGATGATCACAGACCCTTTCTTGGTGCAAATTAGTCTCCAGGTTGAGATTATAAACGAGAACATAATGGATTAACAGTAGATAGAGGAGCTGCCAAAAGAAGATTAGGCAGAGCTCATCGGCTCTCTATCCTCTTATGTTCTTTCAAATATAATTAGGATTATCTCTGAGTTAATGACTCACTCCGGGTTCGCATTTTGCATTCCGCCTATGATTTAAGGAATCAAGGATTTTGACCTATGTTTTTTTCAAAATCGCTCTCTAAAAAATTAACCGAGTAGCTGCAGTAGTGTTGGTTTTTAGCGAAGCCAGGCAATGCGATGTCCTGTTTCGGTCACATTTTGATGGGTCCCTTTTTAATTCCATTTTTATAGTTCGACAAATTCCACTGAAACGTAATCAAAATTGAAGAAAAACAGTGAGTACCAAGGAAATGAATGGGACCAGGCGGGGAGACGCGGAGATTCAACCTAATTGTAAGTAATCTAGTAAGGGGATATGAGGGTGCACAATCCGTCTTCAGATCCTTACGTTATCGCAGTGGGTATAGTTTTCTAGCTTAAGAATTGTATCCATCCAGATATGATTGTGGGAGGAGGACCTCCGGAAAGCTCGTCTCGTGGGACTCGTCTGTGAAGTAACGAAAACACTTTGCTACTGCCATCAATCACAGCGTGTTCTCATAGTTAGTGGAGTGAGTGAGTGAACAAGAGATTGAGGCGTCGGGAACGTTTGTCCACAACTCCAACAGAACTATGGATAAAGGGGAAGAACAAGGGGCGGAGGGCAGGAAGTTTCTTGCCTTTCTCTCGTTGGAACGGTTCACTTTTTGCCTGGGAAGTTACACCAACTTGAGCAGTTCTGACTCCCCAGCTCGTTGTTTAGTGTAAGTATGCATTCACCATCCCTCTACGTTTCTGAGCGGAAGAAGAGAGCGTGACGCGATCTTAGGGGCTGATCAACGCCGACTATTTTATTTCTCACTCTAAAGCCATACCCGTTCCCTGTTAGGTAGCTCCAGAAACAGGTATAATCCAACTCGTGGAAAAGCTAGGCAGATCCAGGGCCCACATTCATCATTAGTAAACCCCGATAAACCCCGAGACACAGCCTATGAACTGCGCGCACCTTTCTCTACTTATCCTAAGCTTCCTATGTTAAACTCAGTCTCTCATGGACCCTGCCGACTGGCTCTGGCTGCGCCGCGGTTTCAGAAACCGCTGATCCGTTCATGAATTTAGGCTCGGATTTCTCGCTGGGTTGTCACTGCTTCTGTTTTGAGTGCGTGGCGTGATCTTGGAGGAGAGATTCGTCACGTCTACGTAAGAATCGATGGATTTGTCGATCCTTGCGGTTGTGAAGGACATGCCAGTCAGGTTTCAGCTGGCTATTTCGATTATTTTCTTACTTGAAAAAATATTTACTGTCGTAGGCTTGGGCGTTCGTCGGATCTCGTACTTTATTCGGAGTTCTACAGGCTATATGTTCGGCGAGGGCTGTTTTTGGGGTGTCTGAGCCCGAGCCGTCGGTGAGCAAGCCGCGTAGGCGGGGAAGTTCATGCGACATCCGGTAATAAGCAGTAGTAGTCGTGTGGTCGTAGTAAAAGCTGAGTAGCATTTATCGTCAACTTGGCCGATGCATTGCGCCGTCGATGCGCAAAAAGGCGGAGCGTAATTGGATGCGCTGTGGGCTGCTGTTGGTAAACACACACACATACACACACACCCTCAAGTAGAGGAGGATAGAGGAGAAGTACCTACATGGCGCGGAATGGACACGGACAGCGGATGTCGAGTTGATGGAGATGATGATGATCCGTCGGAGGTGGCGGCGACGACGAACATCGCCCCAATCAGACTCTTCGGACGACTTTCGGTCGCGTTTAATAGGAGCCGGCGGGAGCAGGAAGTCGCCGTCGTCGAAGCCGATCAGGAAGAGCTGCCGGCGATGAACCGATTTCACGAATTAACGACGCTTACGAATTGAATTTGTCCAGTTGTTTGAAAGGACAACGAAGTGCCGAACGAGATTGCCTCAGTAGCCCACTCGAACGACATCCAAACAACTCGAATAGTAAGCTTTTCTCCAAGTGCAACTCTCAGTGAACCCTGGCGTGGTACACTTATGCCTTCTTCTCTACTATAGCTTGACGCAAAGTTGACAAACGACTTCATTGGCTGACTTTTCGGCGGATTTGCCTTCTTCGCAGCCCCAGCCCGATCCTCATCCTGATCCTCTCGACAGCGAAAGATCAGGAAACGACGGGCAGCGGTACTTTTCCTCTTAATGCCCAATTATCACCCAGTCGTATCGTATCATGCTCATATCTTAATGCACATCCCTGAAGCGGTCTTATCATATCATGCTTGCGTGAAAAGAACGGCTTTTCCTTCCACATCAGGCAGATTAAACAGGCTGCACACGACCATAGGTGGATGCGAGATGGTATGATATCGAATACGGTTGGGCATGATATGATAATTGGGCATTAAGGGGAAAAGTACCCGGGCAGGTATACCAGATGACGATGGATTAACCCCAGATCAGAATGCCAGTCTCCAATCAGCAAGTAACATATTGATGAGATTACTGGCTTTTTCTGTATACCAGAATACCAGTACTCTATCCAATATTATTTTCCACCGCCCCACGACGTCGTTATGTGGAAGCCCTTTGTTCACGATTCCATGTTTACCCTTTTTGTCGCCTTCAGAGGCCTGAGCACTGTTCGAAGTTAGTGATTTACTACGCTGGCCCATCAAAAGCCTTTCTATCCTTTCATTTCAGGAAAGATACAAAAAGAAACCAAAGAAGTGCCAATTTTGGTTTCTTTCTGCATTTTCTCATGATGGAAAATCTGTTGGCGGACCAGTTGGACGAGTCACTAACTTCATAATGTGTACAGGCCTCTAAAGACGTCGCGAAGGTTGAAACACTTCGCCGTTGAGTAAAAAAAACTTCCAACTAACAACTTCGCGAGACGGACGAGTATATTATCGAAAACTTCAGCAACGATGCCAATTTCTGAAAACGAGAACACTTGGAGATTTTCGTATAGTTCACTGCCCTATGGGCTACATCAAGCTGTAAACATTCTCCGGTTTTCTCTCGAGAAGCTTATTGTCGAATACAAATTGTTTTCGAGTGCTGCTCCTTATACTTCTAATTCATACTCTGGACAGAGTCTCATTCATAGTATGGCAATGCCCCAGAAATACGTCTTGTCGCATGGAGTAAATTATTCGGAATAAACACTATGTGACCAGTGTTCGTCATCAACTGAATTGAAGCTAAAAGTGCAATAATTTGTCTCGCAAATCTGTGCACAAGTATGGCAATTGTAGAGGGCTACGGTAGATTCGAGATTAGATTGGAATCAAAGGATACTTCCTAAAAATCTGGAGTAAAAAGGTAGCGCCCTTTGCTGCTCAGTCTTTCGAGGACGCGCCACGCATTCGACCTCCATTCAGAATCTTAGAGGGATGGTGAATGCGTGTTCGGTCCACAGAATGTCTCACAGAGAAAAATCGCTGTGGAAGTTAGTCTCTCCATTTTTCGCGGAAGTTTGATACCAGTAGCGCTGGCGAGGGCCGATCACTAGGTTAGTTCGAGGAGAAGTAGCGCCTCTTACCACTTCACTACCAACTAGTTTATCTGTCGTCAATTTGGCGTGATTGAGGCACAATCCTTGTATTTGCGCGGTCGTCCTCAGGGCTTTCAAGTTGAAAATCTAAAGAAACCACAGATGTGCTCAACATGGCCTTGGAATTCGGTCATACCAGCACGGAGTTCAGTTGATCACGTGAATGGCTTTGTCATTCAATTCCACGAATAATTTTGTGATGACTTTTCGAAAAACAGCGACATACGAACAAGTTAATGTTTTGAGTAAGCATAATTAATGGAGTGAATATTGCGTGAGACTCGCGGTGAGTAGTCCTTTTGTTTGTTTGCCGCCTGGCTGGGACTATGAAGTTCAGAGAAAGTAATTAAACTAATTAAGAATTCTCGGGGAAGTGTACATTTCCCGAGGAATGAAGACTATAAAGCAAGTTATATCCAGTGGGGGGCAGGAAAAATCGGGGTGGTAGATGTCGCCGGCAGAGAAAAGGGCCAAGCGACATAGGTTTTTTTGGAATGCTGAGAGCAGTTTTCCCTTCCGATAACCACCAATAAATGGACAATCAAACGAGCACGACGGTATGGCTCGATCTCTGGTGCCTAGATGATTTTTCTTTCGCATGTTAAAGGAAGAGAGCATTGCCGAGCGAAGAGGTTTTTCACCGAGTCCAGGAATAGCTGTGGATTTATTTATTTATTTATTCAAGCCAATAATCGAATTAGAAATCAGAGGAGAGATCGGAAACACTACAATCAATTGGCCTCTCCAGAAAAAAGAAATGAGCATAGGAAAAGTTAAAAGCGTAGGAGACAGTGACATACAAAAACTGTTCCTACAAAAACTGGATGAACAGCAAAAGAAGGTGTTGCATTTCGGAATAGCCGAATTTTCCGAATTATCTCCAAGTCTATTTTGTTACGGATGGAAGCGAAAAAGAATTTTCTTCGATCTCTTCTGGAATGATCCTATTGGAAGTGCGGCATCTGCAGGCGAGTTTTTATGGAACTTGCACTCCCAGGAAACGATTGGAAAGATTCTGTGAATACTGAGAGAGGAACTGATGGTTCAATGGATACTGAGAGAGAAACTGATAAAATCAGCGAAATACTAAAGGCAACTGATAAACACGAAAACGAATATCGGTGGAACAGATAAACATCGCCGTTGACTTTTTAGATTCTTCCATGCAAAGAGTGACTCTGTGAGACATCTTTACATCGAAAAATCTGAAGCTACATTCAGCCCTCGAGACGAGAATTCGAGGCAATATTGTGGCCTTAGTGTAACTGATTCTCTCAGCAGTATACTTATCAAGCATTGCATTGCTTCTTATGGAAGTCGAATGCACGGCGTATCCAGATACATTCGCCTATGCCTAACATCCTTGCTGTTGTACGGCATTATACCTTGATCGACCAGGCTCATTGCCATTTATACAAAACTGTGGATCAGCTGTCCTCTGCTTGCCGATGGAAATAACCTTTCCCTCAAATGGTTTGGAGTTCATGAAGCACGTAGTAGTGCAGATTAAGGTGGCGGTAAAAGGTTAACCACCTTGGCCGCCATCTTTTCCCAAACGATTCAAAGATTTACGTGCCGATGTAGTGTATAGTTGCCGGCTGAGCTGTTAGTCGGCTGCCGACCGGATGCTCAGGTCATGTTTGCGGGGTGCCTCGGGGCAGATTTGATTTGACTTTTCACCTTGTTTGCTCGCCTCATGCCAGTCTGGCCCGACTAATCTGTACGGCAAGAAAGGCCGGCCCCGGATGCTCAGATTGGATTGCCTGGGAAATAACCGAATATTCGGATTATTTGTGCGAAATTATTACAGATATTGTTCCCGTTTGTCGAAGCGGAGAAAGATAGAAGGGAGCTGTGGCCCTACTGAGTGAGCAGAGAAGCTCAAGAAATCTGGGATGTGAAGAGAGGGGACTTCCAGCTAAGCAGTTCCCTTGGTGAGAAGATTTTACCGAGATTTCCGAAGAATTTTCCTGCCAGGATATGGGAGGGTTCATAAATGAAAGTAGATTCGACCTTTTTGGGAGAAACAAGCTGCGAGTGTCCAAAAGCTTATACCTGAATCGCAGGAGGATGTGTCCTATATAAAATCAAGGATAACCTCACCATATGAACTATACCAATTTATACATAGTGCGACAAGGAGTTGGTGGTTTACAAGCCTGAGAAATGGCAGTTTTCCATCTGGTCGACTAATCGGAAGCGGTTATGGGCAACGCGGCATGAGCCGCCGCGTGTGGAGTCTGTTTTTGATGCCGCTTCAAGTTTTAATTAGTCGTCGGTAAGGAATAACAATTGTCAGGAAAACATAAGAACGATGTGCAGAACCACGTATGACGAAGAAGAAGCTCGCTAACCACAAAAGACGGAAGTAATTAAGATTCGCACCAACCTAGCAGAAGCTTCCTTCATCAGTGGTTCTCGGAAAGAGTACCCAGACTCACCAAATGGTTCTGGGAAAGCAGCCGTTCAAAAAATATTGGAAAGGCTGCTATAAACCTCAAGAATGTCCAAATTTCGTCGTTGTTGGTTCTATCGCACGCCACTTCTACGCTTTCAAGCGTAAACGAAGGAACTGAGGGGAGAAAATAAGGCCCGTAAGTGGTCTGAACGCTATTTGTCGATAGCTCCAGCTCTATCGACGAACTTGGACGAGTAGTCCGATGGATATCCAGTGTTACCTGACACGCTACAGCATTGCTGTCTTAGCAGGTGCGCCTGCTGCAGCTAATAATATCAACTGCTGAGGAATTTTCTGTCGTTTGCACAGCGAACAACTGTGCGGATTTGGAGCTTAAAGCTGCAGTTGTCTCAATTGTGACACGGCGTAAACAATGCGAACAACGACAGGCTGAAAGTCTTCATCGAGTTCTGTAGTCCTCGGAGCCAAAGCCGCTGTGCACTTTAAACAGCTGAGGAGAATTTGGGCTGAAGGATGATACAGCACTTCCTTATTTTCACCGTTTTACAGCGGTAGAATACTGAGTCCGAACTGCCGTCGCTGGACCCTTTTGACCGTGGTAAAGAAAGCTTGGATCTAACGAGGGTTAGGGATGGTTAGAGATTCTCTGGCACTCTCAGCAAGCCAAAGTAATCAACAAATAATTTTGTAACACTATAATCCACTCCAAAAGTCAGGCTCACCACTATCAGAGACATTAAAAGTCGACAACACTAATGCGATAGAACTCGTTCCGAACGAAGCCAGCTAGTATTGAAGACTTTTGGCTTGATGGCCCCTACAGCTCGAACTCACTATGTAAATATAAAGAATATCCTCTGGTCAAGAACTTTGAGTCTTGTTCGTTTACAGGAACGTGCCCTGCGAAATAAACAACAGGTGCTGCAGGAATTCGAGCAATGTCTTTGCAGCCATATAATAGAAGGACGATGAGCCTCGAAATTGTTAGTTCAACTTCGAGGCTCATCGTCCTTCTATTATATGACTGCAAAGACATTGCTCGAGTTCCTGCAACTAGCTCACAACACCTGTCGTTTATTTCGCAGAGCTAGTTCCTGTAAACGAACAAGGCTCAAAGTTCTTGACTAGAGGATATTCTTTATATTTACATAGTTGGTTTGAGTGAACTCATCACTTCGCCCTTCAGTTGGGCAATGCAGTGAAACTCGAACAAAAGTGAGGCGAAACAGGGAAGTTGCTTGAACAAGTTGACGGGCATTCGAATGGCAAACAATTAAGAAATTTAAAGTCACTTAGCCCTCGCCGACGCTCACTAAGGCAGTGGCGATGAAATCAAATCACAGGTCTACATCATTCATGGGAATTGAATGAGTTCGAATGCCGAAGTTGCGACCTTTTCCTAGAAGTGCCCTATAGCACTTATTTCCTTCCAATTCCTTGCTCAAAAGAGCGCTACGATGCCCTGTTGTGTACGATTCCCCACTGGACGTGATCCTATTTTTGGCAAGCGGAAGTGATGGGTTGAATACATGATGAAGAGCTCATTCTTGGAAATGTGTCACCAGACGACGACGCAAGTATCATGAAATAGTTGACAGATGTCAACAACGTAATAGAATTCGTCGGCGAGATTTTGGGACTTATTCTGGTGTTAGATGGATTTCTGAAGTGGTCAGAAATCTGTCGTTCGATTGCCTGGTTTTCGGTGTTGTTGCGTTTCTTCCCTTTATAAGGAAAAGAGATGAATTCGTTATGAATGACTCCCAACGCATCAAATTCTTTTGAATGCCAACACTCAACGATGTTATCCAGCACATTTAGAAAGATGTGAGGGCGTTCATAGCCCCTCTTTTGATTTTTGTGTGTTATGATCAGACAGGGAGTTCAAGAGATGCATAACACATGATAATCCACCCATAGACGTGAATATATGCGGTACTTATAGTACCTGAAAGGAAAAGGAAAAAGATTGGCATAAGGTTCATGAGCAAGAGAGCGAATTGAGACAGAAACACTGGCTTGCCGCAGTGGAGTCGTTTTGTGTGGGTTTGTTGTTTTGCTCATCGCTCTGCACATCGACTTAGGCTGAATCTGTGAGAGGTCCGCGACGATGAAAAAATTTCCGACGTCCAAAGATCTCAAAGATTGTCGACGCTCTTCAGCAACAATCGAACGGCTGATGAATTTGTCTCCACCGGTGCATATTTAGACCGCGGAAGGGCGGTTCGTGTCCTATATCAAGCCATCTTCTTCCGAAAAAATCTCAAGTGAAAAACCCCTTTTTGAAGTTGAAGTCAAACTATTTTAACTACTCGAAGGAATTCCTGGCCGGCTTCATTCCGAGCCGGATGTTCTGCCTTTTTCGAGAAGTGATGCTTCTGTTTGTGTGTGGGTTTTTAAGGGAAGCGATACCCATTTCCTTCATTAACCAAGAATTGGATAGAATATCACACTTGGTAAAAAGCTCAGCAAAGTACAAATTTACTTTGCCGATTTCCCTTCCGCGTTTTTCCAGGATCTCAGTGCTCAATTGAGCGCAGTAAACGCGACCACTTGGGGACGGGATCATCAGAGTGAAGCAAAATCGCCGGGGATCAGATCGGAAAGGCGCCACCTAGGAGCTTAGTGTCGATTACTGCGGCAATTTCAGAGGATTACGTTCGACGGTAGTTCTAAATGGAGCTGGTTCTTAATTTACCAATAGGGAAGTGTTTTCGTAGTCATCGATTTGTAGTGTTGGGTCTTTCAACTTCCTGTTCTCAACTTTTCTCCCGTTTCACACAACTCTGTTTTTTGTAAAATGCTGAATATTCCCTGGCTGTTTGAATATTGTCTTTTTCATGAAAGGGGAAGGAGCACCGAAAAATGCTACTGAGTCGGTGAATTGAATAGGGAAGAGGAGCTCTTTGAGCGTTTTCATGATTAGAGTGGATTCTCAGAACTATCTGTGAGATTTTCCGAGAGCACATGAAGCCAATTTCAATCAATCGCTTCTCGGAAAGTTTTTCTTTGTCGAATGATGCTACGAATTGAGCCGCGACAAATCCGATGAGAGCGTTTTTTTTTCGAAAAATTTCTCTGCTGAAGAGGACCGTATAGAGAGCTGCTCGAGTGCTGACGTCGTTATTAGATTCTGGTGCTCGCCGAGAAATGTTTCGTGCGTATTTCCCAGAACCCGCCGATCGTAAATGAAATTTTAAAGTGGAGCGCTATCACCAGAAGTCTGTAAGAAACTTTGCTCCCGTTTCACACAACTCATTTTTTTGTAAAATGCTCTGTGAGTCTGTGTTGCATCAAAGTGTTTCGCAAAATGGCAGCAAGGCAAAACCGAGATTCTTCAATATACCTTGAGAGTAGCGGAATCCATGATTCGTTGTTTATCAAGAATTTATTCAGGTTTTATTCAGGGTTACTTCGTCGCTGAGCTGTGTTAGGTCCCGTGTAAACCACCAATAAACTCTTCGTTTTGTGAGTTTTACTCCAAAGGTCAATCCCATTTTGTAATCTTCATCTGAAATTCCTTAGTGTTAGATTTTGTGCTCAGATCGAGCTCACAGAAATAATATTTCGAGGGTAATTTCGCCATTGACGCACCTCCGTTTCTGGACTTTCAGTGGCACTGTCGTAAATCCGTTTCCTTTCATATCCCCTATAATTGGTTGCCTGTTCGTCAACAGATTTTAAGTACATATGATTGCTGTCAGAAATAGCTATCGCACTCGTTTTGCTTATTTTCACTTTTCCGGTCTTTCGTAGGCTATGCCCTGCGGGGTCGGATAAATTGATACCAAACGTGCCTGGGAAGGGAAAGACACCGACTTGTTCAACAGCTAGCCCCGAAAACCATTGTATAATTCCTCTATGATTTTGAATGGAAGACGAAAGCGTGGCGTGTCCTAAGAGGAGTTATCAATCGCAGCATTTTACTACTTTATCCCTGAACTCCACCCTTATCTATTCAACTCTAATACTCTAGACAATTTCTGTCCGGATCTCAACGATCGTAGCGAAGTTGGGAAGGGAAAAGGCTCGGTTGATATAATTCGAATTATTTAAAATTTGAAGCACAATTATTTCGAATTTCGTTTTTTTCGAACACACTAAAAAGTTCAATGGACGATTGTTTTGTGACGCTGGACATTGTCTTACGTTGTTCCATAAACATAAGTTTACATGGCTTTTATTCGTCCTTACAGGGTTTCCATTATTTTTTTTCCAAAATTTTCAATCCATTTCAATTCAAAAGAAATCGATTAATGTTGTTTGAATGTGTGTCGGACACCGCAGGTATTTTGTGATGTTTGATACCGGTATCAATAGTGAGTGAAAACAACAAAGAAGCAACTGAAGCGGTAATATTTTATGAGTTGGGGAAGTAGCTAGGTGAAAGCTGATATTGACAACTTTAAAGAAAGACGAAGTAGTAACTCCCGCAACTCTCCGGATCAATAACCATTTTGGTTTTAAATTTATGGTCCTAAAATTATGGTCCATTCACACTTGGCAGCGGAACAGAGCAGAGTTGAGGGTAGAGAGAGAGGCGTAGGGAGGGTTGAATCTATCAGTTCAGTCGTTTTGCCGTGATAACGGATTTTTTGGGTTGATATGAGCCATAGATGGTTCAACCACAGCGCTGTTTTGTTGCCGAGTATGTACGGGCCTTTATGGTGACCTGGTGAAAATATGCCATTGTTTTCTGGTTTTTATCATTTTTCTAAAAATCGAGGTTCAATTCACGATTGATCTTGGCTTGAAGAAAAATTGATCGATATTATTCATGGTGAATATCGAGATTATCTTCTAGAGATTCGAACCAAAACACCAAGTTAAATGCTCTAATTAAGGGGGAGCTAGGGACTACCGGACTCAGTATTAGAGCGGGTTGTTCCTTTGAACATTTTTATCCAAATTTATTCGAATAGAATAACATGATGAGAATAGCATGATAAATAAATAAAAAGAGTGATTGATGTGTTTCAACCGAAACCGAATTTTCCAGGTGCATCGCTACCATCTTGTTTTGTTATTTATCTCTTTTATCGAGAACCCTTTTCAGAAATACCCTTCTGTCTCAATTCTTTTGTGAATCTCGTGATTTCTCATGAGAAAAGGGTAGCTTCAAAGTAAAGTCTAACAAAGAAACTTGAATAGCGCTATTCAGAAAGTGCTAGTAGCGTTGCTGTCAAAACAAACTAAGGAGAGTGAACGTTACCACTATCAAAACAACTTTTGTGTTATATTATGCAATGAAGGGACTCGAGAAGATTCGAGTTGTGCTTTCTTTTTTCCATTTTCTCTTTTAATTTCCCATGGTTTATCATCCGAAAGTTTCAAATAAATCCCTAAATTAGCGGTGGAGCTATTCTTGAAGGTGCTCTGAAACTTCTTTTCCCTATTTTACGTCGTGGTTTCCCGTTCTCCTAGTTGAATTAGTCCGTGATATTGACTTATTTTTTGAGCTGTTCCCAGCCAATATAAATTTTTCACACCTTGATGCATTTTATATGAATAAGTGATTGAATAAATGAAAATTCGGGTTTGATAGTCAAAGAGCAAACAAATGGGGTAAAGATTGGCAATACATTAATGCTGTGAGGATACTGTAGCAAATTTCAAGAGATTAGCACCATTAAAACATACGTGAAACTATTGAAAAAAGAAAAAAATTGAAACAAACAAATATTGAATCTTGAGCGGAAAGAAGTTTTCTTTGGGTTTTAAGAATTTCACTAAATCCATCGTATCTGTCTCTTTTTTCTCTCTTTCTCTTTCTTCTTTATCTATTTCTTCTTCTGTCTTATTTTTCACGATTATTTACTTTGAAAAAGAGGATTGTTTGAAAAATCAAATCGAAATTAGGCTTGCAATCGACTAGAGTTCAAATTAGGTAAGAGATGTTTCCATAGGATGGTTTATTGCCGTTCTGGCGCTCCGAGTGGAGAAACTCTTCCTCATATGTCGTCTACCCCGTTTTATATTTTAAAAAATTAAAAGGTTCGAAGCAAGAAAACGTTCCAGCGATGATGTTTCCGGGACTAGTGGGGAGGTTGATTAGGTGATAATAGTTAAGGTGTTGATGTAAAGATTATGATCATCACTATTTGCTTCGGACGTCCCCTTGATGACGCCACTGTGATGTGTTTAATATGCCAGTTTATCACGCCGGATATCCGCTATGATTTTCAGCTTCGACTTCCGGAAAACGTCAACGAGGACATCCAAGAAGACCCGACGGCTCTGCGTTCGCTATGGGATCGTGGAGTGCTAAACGGCGCCTCGCAGAAAGTGAGTGCTCGAGAAGATTCTAAGAAAATGATGAAGCCCCGGAGGCAATTTGGTGGCGGGTGGTTTTTCTGAACGATTCGTCGAGATTGCTATCGCGGCTTCTCGTGCCCTTCTGACGTGCCAACCGCATATAGATGTTTCTTATGCGATGACAATTTGCAGCGGAAGCTTCGACGGCTGCTGTTACGGCGGTAGCTGGATTAGGTCTAATCGGAGGCATCGCTCTCTCACGTCATAAATGCTCTGGAAAGGTTTCCATTTCTGGGGATTCATTTAGTACAGTACCCAGTGTCCAGAAAACCTAGGGACCCCCATATTTTTTAACGATCGAATTGAATTGAATTCTTTATCCACTTTGACGGTCAGGTAAGCATGTTATGATATGTGAATGATAAAATTGCACGGAATGTATTTGGATGAGGAGGTACAAGGACGAAAAAAACGAGAAAAACGAGAAAAAAGAGAGAACAGAAAAGTGCTGCCCAGGAGAGAAGGATTCAAGAAAATAATTAGTGCCGAGTCCACTAATTAACACTAACACTAACTCCACTAATTAATCTGTAATTTATTGAATTGTGGTTTTTTCGGGTGCCCCTGTCTTTTCTGGGCAGTATTCATGTTGCTTCAATTGCAAAATCACTATAGAACTTTCAGTCTCGATATTAAAAGCTCAAACTCCTCATAACTATGTTTTTCCCGTGCTGACTTTGCTAATGTAGATTTGGAGTAAGAATTTATTGATCGAATCGATCGCGAAAACAAGAAATTGGCGGGAGTCTCCATTTCAACTGGGTTCCATTTCATGAAATCTTCGAATGACCTTCAGAGGTGGAGTCGAAGTGCTCGAGCTAATTAGACAAGGCAAGAATCCTAGAATGGCGAAATGTACCCCGAATGGCGAAACCTTGATTCATGAACGCGGTCTGGTTGGTTCAGGGTTTATACTAATTCTAACACAATTGCTCAATTTATGTGAGGTCTAACGTACCTCATTTTAACGGTGAAGGTTTGAATACCTTGAAATTGTAACTGCGTATGAACCCAAATCAAGCGTGAATAAGCCCAGAGCGCATTGATGAATCTTGGTTTGTCGCCATTTGCGGGATATTTCGGGGTTTTCTTCGAGTAAAGCAGAGTAGACCTCACCTATTCTTCGCCTGTTTTGGGCAAGAGCAGTAAACGCAATAACTAGAAATTCCTGTTGCTCTCTATTATTTGCTATGACACATTTTAGCTTATTTAGTTTCATTACAAAGTCCGCAGCATATTTGTTGAAAAAAAGAAAATAACCTCATCAAATAAGGACGAAAACCATCTAAGTGATGCGAATTTGTCTAGACTGCTAAAAAAGCTAACGCGTTGTTTTTGAGTATTTTTCGGCGAGACTCTAAAGAACTCAGTAAAGAATGAGAACTTATTGGTTCCAATTGACCGCCTCTTGCGTACGACCCAGTTTTATCTAGAATAAAGTGAAAACGTTAGGTCCGAAAGGAGTTTACCCTCAGTTAACCAGCGATCTGCGTACATGTTCACTAGACGGGAATTCCTGCGGAAGCATAACGATTGCTTTGGCGTCAACTTTCATGGAACGCTCAGATGAGGGAGGCTTAAATAACCCCTAAATATTAGCCTGTCATTAACAGTGCCCAAAAATGGGTTTGGCCACTCATATATTTGAAGACTAGTTTTTTAAATATTTTAATATTTTGTGAATATGTTTAGGATCATTTCATATAATATTCAGGTGGATCAAGTAGCTGTGTTCTACACGGGAGATTTGGTCACGTCCCTGCAGAAGACGTCCCTGGTTCCTGGAGCAAACGAGTGTGTCATCTATACGACTATTGGAGGAGCGATCGGGATTCTGGTGCCGTTCATATCGAAGGATGTGAGTTAGCTATTGGAAATTTTCTTTTTTTGTAGATTTTTGACACATGCTTCATACAGCATTTTGGCCTTTCTTTTTTCATCAATTCGGTAAAAGATTCCCTAAAAACTGTATTGGAAAGATATCCATCAAGACTTTATTCCAGTACTAGTCGCTAGTCCAGGGATCTGTCTATTTCCCTTGGACCTATTTTGTGTAGTATACTAGATAAGCGCGTGGTATTTTTGATATATTATAATCTTATCTGATATGATATCTTATCGCTGATTAATTGGGTTCAAGTTGTAAGTGTTAACTCAACCAAGTTTTAGGTGCTGCTAAGAATTTATATGGTTGACTTTATGGGGAAGCAAATCATTTTTTGGACGGTCAGGAGAAAAGAATAGGTGCTCAGAGCAATTTTTCCGCGACTTTGAAAATATTTGCAAGCTGCATCATTGAATTTAGGTTCCAACCCTTGATAGCTTATTTTCTGTGGTTGTTCTTAGCTGAAAGTGCCTCTTATACAAGTGTAAATGATTTTCGCACCCAAGAGTAGCTGCCCCGCGCCGCGTACTCTGCGTCCATACTCCTTGATTATCGTTGCGCTGCCCGTAGTCAAGTATGCGCTATTTTCGATGATGAGTGTCTTGTTCACCGGGTGCGAAGAAGAAGAAAAATATAGAGGGAAGTTTCGAAAAAAAATGTGGAAAAAAATAAAAAAAAATAAGCAAAGGGTAATTCTCATGGCGAGTTATGGAAGTTTCAAACCTAAACATTCTCTGTTGTTGTCAGAACAATTATCCCTGTGGGATACAGAGAGAAATAACTAGACTGTAGGAGAAAGAGAGACCAAAATCAAGCAAATTTTGGGTGCTAGTAACAATTTGTATGGTTAACTAATAACTAGTTGCGCAAGGATCATTATTTTTAATAATCAGTTCGATTAAAATCACCTGCTCATGCAGCTGAACAGCTGAACAGCCTGTTACGGCCGAGTCAATGCTGAACAGGATTAGATGACGACGTAATCTGTTCGCTTAGAACTATGACGCCTAATTCGGTGACTCATTTTAGTGCGGGGGTTCGACAGCGATAAAATGAAATTAGATCGAATACGAGAGTAAATGAAGTAAAGGATTAATTAACTTTAATATAAAACTAGGAGAGTAAAGGTAATATTAAAGGCACCGGCATTTATCAGTCCCCTGAGGACGCGCCGTCGTATTCGTGTTCCATTCGGTGTTATAAAGACATAGTGAAAGTGTATCTGGCCCAAACAACAACTTGGGGGGGGGGCTAGCCCCTAAACCAAGCCAATGTCTCAACATACCCAGACAAGTCTGGTACCATCTCGATCCCGAAGGCTTGATTAACTCGTCCCGGGATCGATTGTTCGACTGTGAAGGTGACAGTAACGCCTCTTACCACTCGCGGGCGCGACATATAGAAATAGGAGAGTAGGCTTTCAATTTCTTCGTCGAAGTTCAGCTTCCAGTAGTGTTCATACTCTACAGCTTCGAACTAGAGCCAGAGATTGATGAATGTTGACGAAAACCTTCTTGACGTTTATTGTCGTTTTGACGAATAGCGCCTTTTTAAGAGTCGCAGAAATAGCTTTCTCTCAGATGTTTTGCCGAGGAAGGTGCATGCCCTGAACCGATGTATTACCTCGGGGGCCGGAGGCTGATGGAATGTTCTTTTTTTCTTCAAATCATCGTCAAAACGAAAGCGCCATAAAGGCTGAGAACATCATTGCTAGTTTCGACTTGAAAATGTATCACTTACAGGATAGTTTTTCTTATTCTCCCTCATCCAATTCGAAGTCTGCTCGAAGCTATACGAGGACCGTGTATTACTAATGTACAATTCTCCAGGGAAAATTAGAAATCCATTTTGAACTAGACTAAAAACCCGAACTGCATCGTGGGTTGGGTTTTGAAGTTTTACATCTATTTTTGTCCTTCTGGTCGTCGTAGTTCGAAAGTCCGATAACAATCATAGGCGTGTCAACGTGCGATGATTAGTAGAATACGAAAACATAGAAGCATAACTAAATTTCAGTCATTTCGAAAGTTACATGGTTAGTAAAACAACACGAAAATTGTGTTCTTATTCCCCTCAGGTGAATTTCTTCACCATATGCCCAAAAATTGCGCGGCCGCAAGTTGAAATTTCTCTAACAGAGTTGCTGAAACAACTCAATAATTCCATACTTATACCCTTTAAAATCCGCGTGGTACAGTGGTAAGAGGCGCTGCTGTCACCCGCACGGTCGAGCGATCGATCTCGGCCCGGGCTAACCAAGCCTTCCATCCCTCGCCTTCCAAGCCATTCTCGGGGTCGAGTAATTTGGTACCAGACTTGTCTGGGAAGGTAAAGACACTGACCTTGTATACCGGCTGGCCCCCGCAGGTCATTGTATAGGTCAAATACGCATTCACTATGCCTCTACGACTTGAATGGAACACGAATGCGGCGGCGCGTCCTCAGGGGATTGATCAACGCCGGCATTTTTACCTTTACCCTTTACAATTTCTTACCCGATTACCTAAAAGTGACACAGCCCGTATTTGACGTCGAGAATAAATTACGCTGGTTAAAATTAGCCAATCGAGTAGACGAAATTTATAGCAGTGACATGAGGAGCCGATTCGCATCGTGACGTACCGTGAATAGGGTCCGGGGACCTCTATTCAGCATGAATGAGCGCCTCTAGCTGTGCATCATCGAGTGGGCCACAGCCAGCGCTCTTTGAGCGGCTGATTTTTGGGCAAGCATGCGAGTCGATGGAGGTAATTATTGAAATTGTTTGGGCGCTACGTGGTTCGTGAAAGCTGCCTGCTATTTAGGGTAGCTGTGGAGTGGGTGGAAGTTCAAAGAAGGAAGGGGTGTGAGATCCCTCAGAACTGGTAAGGTTTGGAATTGTCACGAGGGCTGTGCTGGGTATTGCTTTCATCAGAATAGAAGTAAAGGAAGAGAAACGCTCAGCATTTCCTGAGCTAAACCAGCATTGGAGTGCTTGGGGTCGGGTAAATTGGTACCACATTTGACTGGGAATGTGAGGACGTTGTGCTATAGACCGAAGCCAATGTGAAGACACTGATGGCCTCTGCAAGTCATTGTATAGGCCGAATACGCGTTCACAACGTCTCAACGATTCTCTGTGGAAGACGAGTGCGTGGCGCGTCCTTAGCGACCTTATCAACGCCTACTGTTCCATATTATTACCTTTATTCATTTTTTTATTGAAGTGTACAACCAGAATTGTGAAGGAAAAGCATCTTTAAATTTTGGAGTAGATCACCTTCCGGAAGACAGACGAAAAGTATTCAATTAGGTTCATTGTCAAAAACAGCTTGCGCAAGGGAGATTCTCCAGTGGTCAAGTCAACTTTGAAATTTTGATAAATCCAAAATACATGAAGATAAAATGGTGGAATGTCCTTATTTTTGCAATTTTGGCCCTGGATTGTTAAACCAATCAGTAGCTGCAATACCCATCGCAATGCCCCGGCTAACCGCAACTGTTCCAAGGTAAATTTTCGGTAAATTTCGCCGTATCGAATACCCGCGCCAACTGCTGGCACTTGGGAAACTGTCAACCTACTGATGGGATTACCTTCCGGAGTGGTGTGAAGGTGCTGGTAGGAAGGCGGTAATGTTTACCGCCAGTTTGGCTGGTAAATTGAGCCCTGTAGTTACCGGAATGTTTATGAGTATCATTTCATCTTTTCTAATTCCGAATTTGAGGTGGTTGCGGAGGTTTACTCCCAGTAATGCAAAATTTAGAAAAAATACATGCTGAACGAGTCACAAAAGCATTTATGGGACATATGTCCTTCTAGGGTCTGATGATAGCCGCAAATCTGCTAGCATCCGCTCAACGGAAGTCATTTATCTCATCGAATCTTCTCGAAGCTTTACTAAAAAGGTTTTCCTCTGGCTTAGGCTCGGTGCAGCTAGATGTCGTCAGGACGGCACGAGGTGCGTGTGCAACACCCCGGCCGGAAGAAAAACCTCTTTGATTGTGCAGTTCTAGCTGTAGAGTCCTCGCTAATTACTGCTCTGCCGCCTCGGCCGAAGCCTCTAAAACCTCGTAGTGCGCCGGAAAACACGAACACGGCACTTGTCGACGACGACGAATGCCTGAGGGATTGACCGAGTGCTCCTCAGTTTTCCACACGGTTCCTTTTTCCTAGTTTCGCATGGCTAATTTTGTGGTGAGCGACTAATTGATTGGATGGTTTAAAATAGCCCTGTCCGTAAATAGAAGCGTGGGAGCTCTCAGGTCTCAGAATAGAAAAACACGACACTGAGAAGACAAGAGATGGAGACGATTCGATTCGCTCGACTTCTTCCGGGCGTCAGCAGATCTGATACGCATGAAAAAGAGTGGTGAAGCGTTCAAAAATCGGAATTCGGTGATGTCACATATTAGTCAAAAGTCGCCGTCGACATTTTCGTGGTTACAAATATTAAATTTTTAATTATGGTGCGTAATGCAGTGGTAAGAGGCGCCACTTCCACCCGCACGGTGGAACGATTGATCCCCACCCAGGCTAACCAAACCATTTATCCCTCCGCGGTCGGGTAAATCGGCACCAGAACCCTCGTATACCGTACCTCTGTGGTTCTGAATGGAAGACGAATGCATGGCGCGTCATTAGAAGGATGGTCGGCGCTGATCACTTTTCCTTTACCTTCACTTTTACCTTTTGAATTTTCTCATTATGCTCGGTCAATACTCTCTCAAGAAGCAGGATCTCAAAATCGTTGAGAATTATATATTAATATTATTATTTTTATATGTAGTTATATATAATTATATATTATTATAGAATTTTATATATATTTTTATCCAAACTTTTATTATTCATCATTTCAATATTAAATTACTTTTTTAAGTGGTCATCATATCGTTACGTGAAAGGGGTTTGCAAACACTTCAACTAAACGTGCTCGTTCAGAAATTGGACAGAAATATTTTCGATGGATTTTTTGTTCTTCCCGAAAACAGAAAGAACTTCTACAAAGTCGAAATTATTCATAATGTTTCTGATACGTTTCTTTGGTAGCTTTTATTCTCCCGTGAAATGGGACGCAGTTTTTCATAGGAAAAAGAAATTAATTGGAATAGTTAGAAAAAATCAACTTTGCCTGCCATATTTCTATTCGCAGACGCTACTTTTTATAGGGAATAAGTACACCGGTCCTTCAGCGCGTTCTCGTCGCGGAATTGGAAGCGTTTTTGAATGACCGAGTTCGTAGAGTTTCTTGATGAATGCATTTCTCGGCGAGATCGGGCGGCTTTCAAAGATTCTATTCAAGGATTAAGCAGCCTCAGGGCGCCATGAGAACGGGTCGACTTTGAAAGGTCGAATGGTATTTGATGTCTTACGCATCAAAATAAACCATCCGGGGATAATCAAAGGCTCCGGCTGAGTAGTGTGATAGCCGGTGATGTCGTTTTGTTACAGAACAAATGGCTTAGTAAGCGGAAACGGGTGTTCACATTGTGTTCAGCGGGGAGTGATTGTATGTGTTTGATGTTTGATGCCGCGTAATGACAGAAATCGCTTGGGAGATGTGGCTAAACACACTGGGTATGTAGTTGTCCAGAGGTTAGGGGGCGGCAGGTGATAAAGACTTTTGAAAGTCTTGAATTTATCAACGTGGTAGGAAAAGGCTTAAATTTTGAAGCGTCGTTGGTACGAGTATAAATAGCCGAACAATTTTCATTACTTTTATTTATCTATTTATTTATTACAGCAGTATGAGACAGCTAGGAGAAAATGAAAAAAAGACTGTTAACTGCTTTTTGTTATAATGTCAGTTCCACAAGAACACCTTCAAGCCCCTCACGCCGTGTTTCTAAAGTGGCCCGTAAAAATCGGAGGAGTTCAGTTTTTCCCTGTACCTAGCACTTTATGGCCATCACTTATTTCTGCCGCCGTAGACTTTTTTAGTTGAGGGAGAATAACCTAAATAGAGGGCGTTGTAAGGGATCTCAACGATTTCTCTGACTTTCTTCGCTCTCCTACGATTCCGCATGAAAAACAAATGCAGGGCGTATCCATGGAGGACGGATCAGCATCGACCACTTCACTTTTTTTTTATCAAAGTCCTATATTTTTACGCGTCTACGAGAGCACTCTTTTTTACTGATGCACTGAATCTCTACTCTGGGCCCAGATTTATCATTGGTAAACTCCCGATAAACCCCGAGATATACCTCGAGCAGCGCGCAAACCGAAATTAGTGAATGCGCGCCAGGGTTTAATAGGGGTTTATCGCGAGTCTATCACAACTCGCAATAAGGCGGGGTTTGGGAAACTTCGACTGTATAGAGCGGATCTGTCGCCGACGGGGTTCCGGAAACCGCTCGCCCGTTCATGAATTTGGGTACTGGACCCAAAAATCACCTGTTTGGATACTGCTTTCGTCATAGGAATCTATTTTCTCGGAAACTGTTTTGTATAAATTTGGTTGCCCTTCGCTATTTTTGAACAACACTATATCGATGCATTAGGTGTCAATTAGGCGACGGCTCACTCTTCAGATTAGAGGGAACTTTTTCTAACGGAATTTCTTTCCTCTCCGAAAATGAAACGAAGGAGTTCTCACGAATGGTTAGAATTTCTACGAGATAGTACTAAGAAAGGTCCCTTGGTAGTGGCCTTTTAGAGAAAATTATCCCCGAGTAAATTGAAGGGGGTTGCGGAACTGAATATTTCTGGTATTTTGGGTAACTTCCATGTCATTAGTTACTCCTGTGGTGCGGGCGGGTATCGGATACCTTGGCGGCGCGCCTCTATTCATTGTCAACCATGTTTTTTTTATGAATCAGAGATCGCGTGATAAATTAGTGGTAGGAGACTTGGGTTTGGTGGCACTACGGATAACCGAAACCCCGATTCCGTTCATGAATCATGGTTTACCAAGGGCATTCGTTTCCCATTTCTCGAAGACTTCGCAATTTAGGAAATGATTGTGGTACTGGTTAGGTAAGTCTATACCCTCCATTTCGTCACTTATAAAGTAGAGGACGTTATTTCAAGTGGTATGGGTCACCCACGGACAATTCGTATTCATCGAGAAAGCTGTATAGATTACAAAAATGATAACAAATCATAGACAATACGACGAATACCTTCGTTGTAACGACGGTCGTTGAGAGTGAAACACCGCGTGACACGGCCGGCAGCATCATTAGACGTTTCCGCTCCGTTGTTTTGTCTTTTAGCTATGGCCTGTGGTGCTTTGTCGGCCAAGGACAACCGGAATAGCCCCGCTCATCGATCTCATCCCATTTTTACTCAAATTTTACTCATTTTGCAAATATTTTCGTAATTAAACGGCCCGAGTAAGCATAGATGAAATATCCAGTTAGGAGGTCTCCTTAAATTTTCTTTAGCGTCAGCGTTTTATTATTGGGTAATGGTGAAATGCAGATTACCAAACTAAGTTGCTTACCCAGGCCAATTACTCACGAAAATCCCGTCAGCGAAAGGAATGCCGTTCGTAGATCAAGGTTTATGACCGAAATCGCCGGTATCGGTGATGCTATCAAACCCAAGTCTTTTTCCACTAATTTACCATTAGATCTCTGATTCATCAAAACAGATTAATGAATGGTGGCGCGCCGTTACTACTGCAAGGTATCTGATACCCGGCCGCGTCAGAAGACTAGTTGATACCATGAAATGTGCTGAAAGTACCTTAAATATTTAGTTCCGAGCGCTTTTTCGATTTACTTTGGAGTATCTTTCTGTATTAGGCCGTGACCAAGGGTATTTTCTAGATTCTTAGAAGTGCTTCCTCGTAGCAATTCTAGGCTGTCATGAGAATTTCTTCATTTGAAGCATTCTTGGAGCGAAAAGAAGTTCCGCTGATAAAGAAGTTCTGGGTCCTAGGACTCGACGCCGACACGCGCCCGCCCCTGCTGCTAGCCGGCCAATAGCGTCGCCCCCCACCCAGCCCCCCCCCTACCCCCATCAACAGTCGGATGTTATTTATAGTTACAAAGCCTCTCCCGACCCATTATGTTGAAACCGCAGTCGGTCAGGCTAGGGGAGGAACTCCGGGGCGGGTGAGTCATCCTAAGCATTGTTGTATAGTTCAGCGTTCGGATCCTTTCGTAGCCTTCGGTTTTGCAATGCTTAGGATGACTCACCCGCCCGGAGTTCCTCCCCTAGCCTCACCGCGTGGTGAAGATACGCGGTTTCAATATAATAGGTCGGGAGAGGCGTTGTAACTATAAATAACATCCGACTGTTGATGGGGGTAGGAGGGGGGGGGGGGGGGCGAGGGGCGACACTATTGGCCGGCTAGCAGCAGGGGCGGGCGCGTGTCGGCGTCGAGTCCTAGCACCGAAGTTCTGCTCGCAGTTGGACGAGTGAGCTTTTTGTTCCTGAATAGGAAAAAAGCTTCTAGCCTATCGCCTTCGTCACCTAGTTGACAGCAATCCGGCGTTGTTCAGAAATAGGTAAAAAGGTCACGGTATCGGCGTTGATCAGTGGCTAGCTCGGGCCGAGATCGATGGCTCGACCGTGCGGGTGTCAGTAACGGCTCTTACCACTGCACCACGCGGGGCGTGTTCAGAAATACCAAAGGGTAATTGAATTTGTACAAAACTCTATCTTTATGACACTAGCTGTGTTCAGATAGGGGCTTGTTGTGTCTGGAATGGAAGTCCAGTGGCTGAAAGAAAAAAATGCTCAACGACATGCTCAACTGCCCAATGTGCGTCATCCGGCTATTGTCCAGTCGGCGGCGCTTCCGGTGATTATCTTTGGTTCACGCTTGGTCACCAAATATCTATTTTCGGCAATATTTGTCATAAAAAATAGGGGATGTAGTTGTTCAAAGGTGGTTACTTAGATGAAAGGGTAGGTCAGTGTTGGTCAGTCTCCTAAAGATAAGCCATGCACTCGTGTTCTATTCAGAATCGTAGAGGCATGGTGAATACGTATTCGACTAGTCACTTGCGGGAGCCAGCTGCTGTACTAAGTCAGTGTCTTTACCGTTCCAGTCGAGTCTGTTGCCAATTTACCCGACCTCGGAAGGATTGAGGGTGTGGTTACCCAGGGTGAGGAATGATCGCTATACCATGTGGATAGAATTAGCGCCTCCTACTTTTGTACTGTGTGTGGGTGGTATATTGTAGAGAAATTCTGTCAATCGGATTTGTTCATTTCCATGTCATTTTATTTGCCTAATAGGCCCGAATATTTGATTGCTTCTCATTTAGAGGTCTATTTTGGATGAAGAAAGGGGAGGGGGGCGAAGAGAGGGAGGAATTCAGGTATGACTCTCCTCTCTCCGGCTTTGGCGGACAGCATTCTCAAGAATCAGAAAGGAGTTGTTACCGAAAATGAAAGAAACTTGCGCAAGGCTGTGATTTCTGAGAGTATTTCGTCATGAAAATGAAAAAAATCCAGAGCTCGTTTAAAAATCACATTTAGGCACTGGGGTGGGAAAGAATTTGAAGAAGATATGGAAAATGTAATTATGAAATTGGCACTAGATGGTTTTGAATGAAATTGACTGGTGCTGTATGACTATCAGCAAAAGCTCGAACTCCCAGGTCTCTACCTGTCCTCGTCGAAATTCTAAGTTTCTATTCTAAATTCCCTTTCTATTCTAAAACATCTTTCTTTACAAATTTGATCCTTTTCCTTAGTATAGTATTCAAGCTGCCGAATTTTCTCTAGTAATAGACTGAAGAGTTTAATTCGATAAAATGGATCTCTGTGCAATTCTTCTTTCATTTCCATGAAGAAGCTTGCGAATCGAATTTTGGAAAAGCTCCACTATTTATTTATTATTTATTTTCCTGTTCTTTTATTTTTTTATTTATCCCAGCCCACGTGAGGGCAAAAGCGAATATAAACAGGACCCCATTGATTCGCAATTCCTTGGAAAAATGGCTTTCCATAGTGAAATTGCAACAAGTTTGTTAGATTTTTGATATTCTAGATATCAGCGAAAAAAGTCTGGAGGACTTTGACTCCTACCGTAGTCTCATTTTGAGTGATCCTCTACGAACAGAAAAGATTAAATACAATAGACTAGAGATGTCTAGAGTCTACGAATGATTCGCTTCTCCTCGAACACATCTCTTCTTTTTTTGCTCTTGGATAGCATGGCACTTCTGCGGACGACAGACTGAGCAGCAAATGAACTTCTTTTCGGCGGTGGCCTTCCAAGAATGAGAAGTTCACTCGAGGAGGAGACGTCAAAAACGCCGACTCGACGTGGATATTGACGCGCTCTAGAGACGAGCAGAATGTTTCATGGTTAGTTGAGGGTCGTTGAGATATCTGGATGGATTTCTCCTCGGATCTAAATGGACTAAAATGGACTGACTCGTTCGCAAATGAGTCTCCAAGCGACAGTAACAAACGCCACTCTCCACTCCACTATGTTTGAGTTGTTCGAGTGAGCTGTTTTCGTTTGTCTTCGGGGAATAGACCACCCGTTCGAGCGGGTAGATAAAGAGATTCGGAGGTATGGAGATAGGCAATTCTGATGTGGGTCATGCATGTGCCTGCTTGCGCCTACCCCAGTCGGCCAGCTGGCTGGCTCGGCGAAAATGTTTTGACGATGTCGATTCGTGCGCTTCTGAATTCATTTTCCAATGGTTAAGGAAGGAGCACGCTGAAGCAAGCAAGCAAGCAACGGCTGCCGGCCGCCCGGCCGCCAGCGAAAAGGGACAGAAAACAAAAACACAACCACTAGATGGCTGGCTGGCAAAGCTATGGTCCTCCTGAATCCGACCAAGCGCGCTCAGGAGGCCCAAAGCTTTGTCTGGGTGTTCGGTGTTCAAAATAACCAAGACAAGAGATTTGCAGCCGAAATCAGAACAAGAAAGAATGGAAGAAGGAAAGAGAGGGAAAAAAGCAAGAAGGCCTAAGAAGAAACACCGGGAAAATCGTTCCCTCAACGCGTACTCGACAATAATTTACACGAATCACCTCAGAGATTCTACCTCCCTTACCTCAAAAACGAGGTTGTAAAAGTGGAATATCAATTTCTGATAGTGAAATATTCCCAGATCAACGGATAACGAGTCGAGATTCTTGGCCATATTGTTGCCGAAAAGCCGGCGAAGCGAAAGCCGTTCGACGCTAGAGGAAAATAGGGCCAAAAACGATTTTCAAGAAGGAAGCGATGTTATCGAATCGTTCTAGAAATTGAAGGCTGGAAGAACGGAAACCAAAACTAAACTCGAGCAAAATTCTGTGAAAAGCTAGGACCTGTCGTTTCTTCCAATCCAGAAATGATTTTGTGGCATTCGGCTTATTGTTTCATGACGTTGCCGTAGATGAATGTTGGAGGCAGAAGCTGTTTGCCTCGAAAAGGAAATAGAATAAGAAGAGAAAATTTGTGAAGTTAACGAAGTAATCAGGTGGTCTCCAGAACTGGAGTCAGGACAGAAGAAAGCGAAATCACCCAAGCGAAATTCCGCATGAAACGAGAAGCTGCTTTTCTCCTTAATTCATCAACGCATTTCGAGACGAAAACACGATAAAAGTAAAATATCAGACACGAGGTACTTGTGTGAATGCTGTCGAAAGTCAGCTGTGACAGCTGATGGATTCCAGTCAGATGAGATCTGAGTTGTGCTGGGGAGACACACTGGAGGTAATGTTTTTCGTTGGCCGACGGCTGCAGCTCGGCAAACAATGTGAAGTTGCAATTGAAAACAGAAAAAGCTAAACAAGGTGGGCATACAACACGCAATCAGCGGCATGACAAGTCACTCAGTGGATGCGTCAGAGAAGGATTTTCTGAGATCCTGTTGCTATTTAAGGAAACCTAATTAGGAACAGAGCAGAGCGGCCCTTCAGCGGGCCAAAGTTATTAAAGCAGGATCCAGAGAACTCTCTACTTCCTCGGCTATTCCTACTAGATGCTAGCGGTGGTTTTTTTGTTGAACTACCTTTTTCAACCTGGAAGTGACGTCTCTCAAGACGCGTAAATGTTGATGTTTACATCGGGAACACGCTTCGCTGAGATGATTCGGCAATTCGGCGACGAAATTGCGAATGTGACGCGCCTCAAATCCAAGCAAGTCGTTGTCGTCGTGAAAACAGGGATGGAGGAGGTTGGACCGGAGAAGAGCTGGAAGGAAAACGAAGAGAAAGCCAACGAGCCATCGAACGAAGACTTGTACGCTCAGTATTGGAATATCTTGAGCGATCGTCCGAGATTAGTACCACTTTATTATTCGGCTTACGTTTCGGCGATGCCACCTTCGTCACGTCGTGGGAAGTGGAATTCATACTTGAAAGACTACTCGTCCAAACACTATTTCACCATTCTATCGGTAACAGTGAAGCCCAGAAAAAACGTGGAGGCACTGGAGACGTCCCTTAACCGCGCTTGCCCCAACCAAAACGGACCACCAGGCCGCCGAAGCGTAACGACTGTTCATGAACGGTGGCATGAAATTAAATATGATATAGTAGTAATACTTCAGATGTTAACCAAGGCTGTTACATGCAGCGTTATTCTGACTTACCTTTTGTCGTAACCGTCTTCGTTTGAGCTTCGCTCTTGAGTAATTAAACCAACAAATAATTATCGCTGGTTTAATTACCCAGATTCGGGGCTTTGACGAAGGTGGTCACACCAAAACGTAAACCGGAATAAAGCTGAATGTACCGCGCCCGGTTACCATCTAATGTATTGCTTCTGTCTCATATTCAATGTCATGGCGGTGTTAAGAGTAGTCGTACTAAGAATAAAGCATTAGTCTTCGGCTTACATTTCGGCGTTCTAGTTTTCCGTTTTTGTTGAGTCAATCACCATTAAAGTACGTATTTAGTGTCTTCCCTGTTCTAATAGCTGAAATAGAGCGGTATCGATCCGGGTAACCGTTCCCCATGTAACAACACCGAGAAGAATGCCAAGATTTGCTGAAAGACGAATGTGTAATTTCTATGCTCGATAGATAGATGCCAATGGGTTTCGTAATCCGATATCGGTGTTGTGGTGTTGTCGTCTGAACATATAGCCGATTCCGGCTAGGCTACGAACGGGCGTCGATCTGCTGTATCGATGCCATCGTCGTCGTTTTCTTTTGTCTCTCTGGCGGGTAGTCGTTCACGGGCGTCGTCCCGTGAACGACTATGCTAGCAGTTGGGACGCTGTTTACTGGCATTTATGATTCGTCTGTATACGCGTCTGAAGCGTGAAGAGGTAGTTGGGGTGGTGTGTGGGTGCTTTGGAAGAAGTGGATGCTGCTGCAGCGTTGCAAGACGACAACAATACGCCAAAGAGGGCCAGCACGAGGCTAAAGCAGAACATAGCGAAGCATCGCTTGAAAGCTGCAAGAAACTTGGATGAAGATGAGCACGACTTCGGGCGAAACTTCTTTGAATGTGGGGCGAACATCTTCAGGCAGCTCTCGGAATCGCCTCACCGTCGTTCATGCAGAATGCTCCTTGCTTGACATCGCAACACGGCTGCTGAGTAGTGGAGCGTTGCTATTTTGAATGCAGTGAATTAGAAGAGAAGTCGTTCAGAGGATAGCAAATTGCGTTGAATCACGCATTGCTAAGTTTGAATCGATGGATAGCAAATTGGCGAACTTTAACAATAACTTAACGGGGTTTATTTTTATAAGGTTGTCATGGGTGTATGATCAGCCACCTATCGCTGGCAACTTTGAAAATGCTGAAGAACCGGCCAAATATTTGATCTGTTCTTTGGTATTTTCTACTTACGTACTTTCGAATGGAAACTAGAGGGACAAAGAAAGAAGTTTACTCGTTCCGATACTAACTTGAACGAGCAATACTAACTAACAAGCTATCCCTGAGTCTCTTCAGCAAGTGAGGGATATGTGAACTTTGTTTCCTTAGCCGCTTTTATGTTCCAATTCTACGAACTATAAAAAATGCAAAGAAGTGAATCATTCCGAATGCATGTCGCGTTAAGTGCACATGTGTTTCTGGGCTCCGAGCCAGTATTTATTCTAAATTGAAAGCTAGCGCTCGAAATCGACTCTTCTAAAAACTAGCCTAATGGCCGCCGTGCAAATTTCAAATTAGGAGAACTCTGATGCATTTCGCCCAGACGTAAGCAGACGACGACCTGCAGTTGAATTTTTGGGTTTTTCGTGCTCATTGGTCTTGGTTGAGGATAATCCAGCAGCCAATTCATGGAGAAGCGGAACGAAGTTGCTTCCATTTGGCGATTTTTGTATAATGTGGTGGAATTCCAAGTGGGGTTCCAACGTTCTGCAAAATCCTCATTGCCTCTTGAATCTAAGCAGACGGTGCGACGAAAAAAATGAATAAAAAGAGAAAATAAATTGAAGGGGGTTAAAATAGACATAACATAGGTTTCTCATTGGAGAACAAGAAGAATAAAAAGAAACGCTCAGAAGTGCGCAATGGCTTTGAAATTCTGTATGAAAGTATACAAGATGGTTTTGTAGCCATGGTTTAGATTTTAAAATTATTTTTTTCACCACACCCGTTGATTAGGTGAACGTCATCAACCGGTGTAAAAATAGTCGCAGATGCTATTACGGCTGAGGTTTAGGCGTGCGAAAGAAACCGAGCACGCGCCGAAGGTATAGAGGTATAATCAGGAGAATCCTATTGTCAGCGTGCTGTTTGCAAAAATTTGCAGTTGACATCGTAATTATGTGCTAGAGCTCAAGAGCGCCTGAGGGTGATAAATGCATAATTCAAGCCGGCTGAGTCGAGTTTTGGAATTTTCAGGTGAACTCCTAGGCAGTTGAGGTTTTTGTAAGGTAGAAAATCTATGAAGGATTAGGCTATCAAGTAATAGAGCTGATCAATGTGATCCAAGAAGGTTGTAATTCAGAAAAGCAATATCTTGGGATTAGTGAAGGTGCGCAATTGATGAATCGAGTATTGTGGTGAGGTTAACTTGAAGTTTTCACCCACACAGGGGTTGGCTGGCGGAAGCGGATCGCCGGCGTACGCATGAGATACTTATTTGCAAGCCATGCGCTTGTTTGTGAATGTAGAGTTTTGCAGACGTGAAGTCCGCTTCCTTCGTAAAAGCTTCGACGCAGCTAAGTGGCTCGTTGCTTTAGATTCATCAACAATATACCCAAAGTGTTAGGTTGTAACAATTAACCTTTGAATTGGCAACCTTGGACGGAAAAAAGTCAAATAGTAACAGTTCCCTTTGAAGCCCCTCTTTGAGGCTCTCTTTTTCTTTAAGACGTGAAAGTGAGAAAACGCTTGATTTTCATGTCGAAATGGCTTTTCTGCTTGCAGATTTCAGCTCTAGAGCACCGAATCTTTGTTACGGCTCCTCACTTGGGCTTTGGAGAGGTAGGCTAGCTAGAGTTTCTTGGTGGTGGGCATGGTAAGAAACCGATTAATCAGAGTTTTCTGATAGTTTTCTTCTGGCTGCTGGAGGGAATGAACCTCATCTCCTGTTGTTACGCGGGTTGAAACTGGTGTTTATTTAAGACACTACGTAATTGCCAACCAGCTGGAAGATAATGTATCATGTGGGATGGAAACTAAGGGATCTACTCTACTGGAGGGGACAAGTTTCATTTTCATCTAAAGACTCGTCTATTTCAAAGATGACTTTTTATTTTAACTACAGCTTTTTTGAGGGCGCACTTGATAGTGATAAGAGACGCTACTGGACTATCGGCATGGTCGAGCGGTTGACCCTCGCCCGAAGCAACCAAGCCTTCCATCCTTCCAGAGTTGGGTAAATTGCTACCAGACTTGCCTGGGGACGTAAATACACTGACTTAGTATAACGACTGGCTCCCGCAAGTTATTGTATAGGTCAAAAACGCATTCTCCATGCCTCTGCTATTTTGAGTGCGACACGAATGCATGGCGTGTCCTTCGGGAACTGATCAACGCCCTTATTTTTTCTTTTACCTTTCCTGCTTTCTTGAGGATTATTTCTAAGCATAGCGGCGTTGTATGATATTCCAGTGATTCTATGTAGGTGCATCGTAATCGACTCATCTTACGTTTTTTCGTTTCATTTTCTTTTTCATTTCTTTTAAATTCTCTGTCTGCATATTTCGAAGCCTATATTTTGGTTGAGCACACTAATATGCAAAAAATAGATAAAATAAATATTGCGATTCTTTCGGAACTTAACGGAACCTCACCCCCCCCAAGATCGCCCATCTGGAAGCTAATCCTCTTTTGTATTTGGAATTATTTGAATCATATTACAAAATAATTTCAGATTTTTCTCTAGAATTGAAAACTTCAATATGATGGATGCTGAGGAGTATCGATACTCGAAAAAGAGCAGCTTAAGCAGAGAAATAGTGCAGCTAATCATTGCGTGGGTGGTTGGAACGTCTGCGGATTAATTTTTAATTAATATTTTGCGCAAGAGATAAGCTCACGTGCAAACGAAACTGAATAATTCTTGCTCTTCTTTCATATTTATTTGGCCAAGTGTTAAGCGTTTGCGGCTGCAGTGACATCATCGTATGTAAAACATAAAGCTGAATAGAGCGATCTGAACGAAATCAAAGGCGTTTTATAACCACGGAAACAAAGAAACAACTAAAAAAAGACAAAATTGAGTACTTGTTCTTGTAAGAAAGAACATGAAGCAGCCGTGCTCGGCTATTTCCCCACCATTTGTTGAAAATAATTCTTAACATCTTTCTAAATTTATATGTATTGAAGGTTTCGCTTTAATATATTTGCGGTCCTTCCCTGTTTGTCACAAATGTGAGTAACTTCATGAATGTTCGTCGAAATTCAATGTGCTGTTTTCAGGAATACGACTTTTTCCAAAATCTGGAGATGCATGTCAGGGCGAATTTCCCACCGTTGTGCGGACGTGATCATCTCGCCTTCCGATCGTACTATCACCCTTGCAAGGTCTGTTTTTTCATAATATCTTCTATAATTTCGATTTGTTTATCATTGGTCGAGCGCAGTACATTGATAAGAGGCGCTACTGACACCCGCGCGGTCGAGCGGTCGATCCCTGGCCTAGCTATCCAAGCCTTCCATCCCTCCAATCTGAGTAGAATACCACTGCACTGCGCATCTTCAGGGAACTTATCACCCCGATAACTTCATCGTTTTTTGAAATATAGAAAATATTTCCATTTGACCGTTTACCTGTTGCCTGAGTTCCTAGTGGATGATTTTGATTCTCGCAGCCACAGAACACTCTGAAGTCTTTTTATTTCATGAAAAACTATACTAGTTCATCCTACGTTGGGAAATTATTTTATGAAATTCTTTTTTTAAATTTGTTACCTGAATTCTATTTTCAGAACGTCATTGACGGTGATCTATGCGAACAGTTCGGTTTGATGGACACAGCTGCTCAGCGAGAGGTCATAGAAGGACTTGACAGGACGACGAGCGAGGTGAGTATTTTAAAATCACTTCATAGTTTTTTTGCTTTTTTGAATTTATTTTTCGAATTTCTTATCATTATCGCAAACTTTTGGGAGTGGTTTTTATTTATGAATTAAAATAAAATAGTTGTTACGAGCGCTCAAGCTATTCAAAAATATTTCAAGCGTCTTTAATTAGTTGCGATGATTGGCAGACTGGTATCCGAATCTACAGTCCTATTCTCTTTCTTTTCCCCACTATTTACTACTCCTCAGTCATATCTTTTTTCTACGCAGATTCCTTCCCTTCTAACACTCCGACACGTCAAGCAGGGTTCTGCTGTTTCAGACCTTTTGTTTACTGTTAAGCAAGAGCGAGAGTGCTCAAAGTTGCACGGACAATTTCCTCCTTTTTACGATACCCTCATTTTACCTTGCGTGAGATGCCCTTTCGCACCTGTTTGAATCGCTTCCGGAAAGTGAAATTGGCCAGAATCGATGTTGCGTAAAACGTTTGCTTTCCGGTGTTGTTGCCACATATGGGTTTCACTAAAAAAAGCAAATAAAGGGGTTAAAAAATTAATAAAAGAGCTAAAAGTTCTGTACAAGTATGGAACCTATCGGAATGCTATTTTTACGGTTAGGAATTGGTGTTAAGGCTTCCAAAATGCTTCTTGAGTAGAACAAATTCGCAATCCAGGGTGTTCCAAAGAAAATTAAGGGGGGAGGGGGGAATGTGGGTTCCCTTTGAGAAATAGCTTGAATTTTGACGATTTTTCAAATATATGCAAGATTAACTGGATGAGTTGGTGCGGTGTTAAGAGGCGGACGCTGCTGACACCCGCATGGTCGAGCGATCGATCCCCTCCCGCGCTAAGCAAGCTTTCCATCCCTTTGAGCTTAAATTAGTAGCTTACTCGTCTGGGAAGGTGAAGACACTGAGTCGGTATAGTGATTGGCCTTCGCAATTTATTGGTTAGGCCAAACAGGTATTCACCATGCCTACGATTCCGAATGGACGACCAGTGCATGGCGTGTCCTTAGGAAACTGATCAACGCCGACACCTTCAACTTTACCTTTACCTTTCTTATATACGTATATGTGGTGTTGATAGCAAAAATAATTCTCTATAATTATTAGTGGTCTTCAACATTTATGCCTTAAATTAAGGATTTTCAGATATCGAAAAAGTTGGAGGATATTCGCACTAGATATGCGTTCTAAAAAGGTATCGAGAGGAAGCCGCGGCTGGGTGTCGTCGTATTTATTCGGAAGGCTTTTGATTCCAAATTTGTTGATTGTTGCTGTGTCACGTATAAATGGTCTCTGACGGTGGCGAACATAGATCGTTCGTTGTTGTGTTGTAGTGAAATATCTATTCTTCGTACGTTGTTAACGATCAGAGTGTTGTTCTGTTCGGGAAATGTAGTCCATACGTATTGAGCTGTTTGTTTCTAGCAATTCATCCGTTTTTTTTTTACAAATAATTGTTGATGTGCGTTCTGGTTGTAGGCGAGCTGGATTATTGTAATTTTAGACAATATTTGTTTGTCTTTGTAATAAAAATGTGGTTGTTCTAGAGAGTTGAGGGCATTTAAGGAGTTTTAGGGACCTCCTTGTTCTTCCGTTGAGCTTTGTTCTACCAATTTTGGTCCCGTTTCATTCATTTTCATTTTATTCCATTTATTGACGCGAGCTTTTGCCCACGTGAAAAATAGCATAAAACTAACAACAACAACGTATTCCAAACAATTTGGCATTACAACAACAAATATAATTAGTCTTGTAAACGTAAGAAAACTGAGAACAACAAACAAACGAAACATTATTAGTTATCGAGTCGGGCCATTTTTCGAGTCTAAAAATGAGAAATAATTGGAAAAAGGGATGGTTTTTGTGAGCTTTTAAATCTGATTAGATCTTCAATCCCGTGTGCAAAAATGAAGGTAAAAGTGCGTTCCCCTAAGGACGCGCCATGCATTCACTCTCCATTCAGAATCGCCTAGAAAAGGTGGATGCGTATTTGGCGTATACAATGACGTGCGGCGGTACTAAGTCAATGTCTTAACCTTCCCAGACAGATCTGGTACCAATTTACCCGACACCGGAAGAATGGAAGGCTTGGTTAGCCCGGGCCGAGATCGATCGCTCAGCCGTGCGAATGTCAGTCGCGCATTTTACCACTGCACCCTGTTTACGTGTACAATTAGAAATATCGAGTTTTTGTTAACCAACCCCTCTAAAATTCGTCTTTTAGGAGAAATATTCCGTGACCGTTTGGCGTCGAATCGAGTTGGTTTGTGGTTTCTGGCGAAGTCGTAAGCGTGGCAGTGATTTCCACGGCGGCCAGAAATGAGACCACAAATTCAGGCAGATCGTGGGCGTATATGGGTCCCGTGTGGAACAAAACGGCAAAGTTCCACGAGATTAGAATAGCAGAAAGCTGCGGCCATTACACTGCCAACACTGCAAAACAAGACATTTTCAGTAAGATTTATATCATTGTTCGTGCTCGCAAAATGAGATAAGAAACATTCCTTCGCGAGATTCTTCGGAAGGATAAAAGTGAACTAAGATTAATAAAAATTAGGTAGCTAAAATCAAAATTGTTAATTAGATTAATAAAAATCAGCAGAAAAAATTATACAGGTTCACAAATTTCTGGCCTTAAATTTTTTAAATGTCCGATTTGACCTGCTCGTCTTGTGGAGTTCGTTCCACTGCAAGAGCAGAGCGATTTGATCATTTCTCAGTTTCTGGAAAATGGAATTCTTAATAAAATGAATAATTTTGGAAAGAGAACATAAAATGTCCAGGAATTTCTGAAATAGAATCGATAGGGTTAGTGAAGACGATCCCATGGACGAGTGCCAACAGTTGTGACGGCAATTTGTCGTCGGTTGTAAGGCAGCTGTACACTGGAAGATTTACTGTGGGAAAAAGAGTTCAATTTAGACTTAGTGGGGAAAACCGAAGGAATTTCGGCTTGTTTCACTTTGGTCTACGAAAACTAAATTCAGCAGACGGGTTGATTGAAGAAGACGAGCAAATTGAGCAAAACGAGCAGTTGTAAATGGGAAATTTTTTGGTCATGAGGAGCGGCCACTACTCTCGAACACGTATTCATATATTAGTATTACATTCCTCAAAGGTGGAGGGTAAAGGTGTCGGCGATGATCAATCCCCTAAGCAGGCGCCGCGCACTCATGTTCCATTCAGAATCGTAGAGACATGTTAAATGCGTATTTGGCTTCTACAATAACTTACGATGGCTAGCCGCTATACCGCGTCAGTGTTCTTACCTTCCCGGACAAGTCTGGTAGCGATTTTACCCGACCACGGATAGATGGAAGGCTTGATCGGCCCGGGCGAGGATCGATCGGCCGTTCGTGTGATAGTAGCGCCTGTTACCACTGCACCACGCACGCCCTATTATACCCCTTGTTTTGCGTAGTACATTAATATTATATATTTTATAATACATGATGGTATCGGCTTCCTTTTTTCGATTACGTGAGTGGGTGGGGAATGTCAAATTTCACTTGCAACACGCAACCAATCAGGCATTGCCTTAGGCAGTAATTAAGAGGACCGTATGATAGGCTCGATCTCGTTAAGTCACCCCCGAACTCTGGAGATTAAGGAACGTTTATCTCAAAGTAAACCATTTCAAAATTTTTGATGACTTCCTTATGTATTCCAACTCTGAACTATGTGTTTTTCAGTTGAAATAGTTGCATGCAGCTCTTCGAGAGAATCGTAGCAAAAAGGGAAAACTTTGTTCGTCTTTCTTACGCATTGGTGAATTTTTCACATACTATACTATATTGAAAACTCTGCAGACCGTTCAGATACGGTAGCCAAAATTTCCAAATCATCAAATAAATAGATGAATAAGTAAATGAAGAAGCAAATGGTTGTCAGGAAGGGGTTGAAGAAAAAGATAAAGAAGAAACAGGTTTATTTTTTCTACGCTTGACGTGCTCCTACAATATCAACAAAATAAGTTTAGAGACAGCTGAACGTGAGGTATTTGTTCGAGAATAAGAACAAACAAATCAAAAGGAAAAGCTCGTCTTCACTATTCAACTTCATAAATCAGTTGCAGCCTTGCTCAGTTCGAAAAAAAATAGTGGATCAATTCTGTTGGCGATGAAATGAATCTAGTTGAAGTAAAAATTTCAAATAATGATGAAAAATTTTGATAAAAGAGCGCTGAGACTTGCGAAACTCTGTTTTGATTTTTATGAGGAAGCAAAACACCGACAGACTCATCTGATCATCATTTGCGATAAGAAAGCCAGTTTTGCATGAGCTTTTGTGACGTCATCCGGTGGAATCAACAGAAATAGCCTGTAAAGTACAAAAATAACTTGTATTATATTCGTGGTGAAAAAAAAACAGAGAAAATCGTAAAACTTGGAGGAATTTCTGGAGGTTGACTGATTCGATGCTTCAAAAACATTAATTGAAAAGGTCACCCGAATTTCGTGTGCCAGATTCTGACTTCCTTGTTTCATAACTCATGAAAAACAAATATATGACCAACAAGGTTCTGACGGTTAAGCGCATTTCTCCATCGGATCGCTGACGAAAAATTGTGCTTAACCATGATAACCTTATTGTTCATTCATTTGTCCTTCTTGATTTATGAATAGAGGACGTCGGAATCAGAAATGCACCCGAACCTTTGAGTCACTCTAATAAGAACTTTCTTCTTCACCCAAAGGCCAAGAAAGCTCGTTAGAAGCGAATCAATTGAATAATATTCTCATCTGAATGTTTTCTACAGCAGGTAGAGTGTTTCGAAATTGCAAAAAAAATTTAAAAAACTCTAAACTGAACAGGTGGTAATCCTTCTCAGAAAGTAGGCAAAAATTGAAGAAGACTAAGAAAACTATCAACTCCAAACTATAGCTGAAAAACCGTTAGTTTTAGAGCCATATAAACTCACACCCCACTGATCACTTATCACATTTCCTAATCAATACTTCTCCCATACCCAGTCATTTTTTCAAATAATATTGTCGCTATTATTGTATTAGAAAATACATTTGAATATCGTGAAATTCTAGTTTTATCACCGCGTTCTTATGGGTTGCTACTGAGCACCCTGGAGTTCTTCAATGAATATCTCCCACAGGAAGTGGAGCGTTTTGAAATTTGATCAAAAATTAAAAACAATAATATTGGTTAATAATTGATTAATGAATGATTTAAAAATTTAATAAAATATGAAAATATGAAAAATCAAAAAACGTTTATGTAAAAATGAAATGTCCATACCGAGCACGCTATAATCTATATGAAAGGTGCTGAAATAAAATGTGTTTTATTATAGAAACTACAACTTCTCACTGATAATATCTATCAAGACTGAGCTTAAAAAAGATTTCCTAGAAAGGAAAATAAGAGGGAAGTAGAAGAGGCTCGGCTTCTAGAGCTCCGTGAAGCCGCGGCACCTTCAGCCGGTGGTCTTCGATGGCTGCTAACTCAATAAGCCGTCGGCCATAATCGTCTATTATGCGACGACTTCGGACGTCGGATTCTCGGCGAAAAACAGCTCGAGAAGCCCCTTGCCTCGCAGGATTCGTTTCCTACAGGGCGCATACTTCGATGGACATTTTTAGTGGCAGGCCTATCTAGGGAGGTCTGTGATCTGGTCCCGAAGACTCCGAACGAGACCTATATAGTTTTATAAAGCATCGAGCGAGGATCACAATAATGCAATTTATTTTTACTGAGGGTCAATGGGTGGTCCAAAAAAGGCAAAAAACCATCAGAACTATATAGGTCTCGTTAGAAATCTTTGGGCACGCTCACTGGCCCCAATAGTAAGTCCCCCAGCAGAGTCTATGTCACAAGGATCCCGTTCAACGTGTATTACTTGTAGAGGCTTGACGCACTGGTAAAAGGGGCTACTTCCATGCGCCTGGTTAAGCGATCGATCGTAGCACAGGCTAACTACCTACCCGATCCTTCAGGGGTGATCTTGGCCAACAGCCGAGCAAAACGAGAAGTCGCAAATGAAAAATTCTTGGGTCATTAGCAGAATATCCTTATTCCCGTACACATATTTATATAGTTATATTATATACCTTAAAGGTAAAAGGTAAAGGTGTCGGCGTTGATCAGTCCCCCAAGGATGCGCCACGCATTCGTCTTCCATCCAGAAGGCTCTAGGGGCTTGATTAATGCGTGTTTGGCCTTGTGGGGGCCAGCCGCTATACCAAGTCAGTGTTTTACCTTCCCAGAAAAGTCTGGTACCAATTTACCACTGCACTACGCGCGCCCCGTAAGCACAGTAAGCATCATAAATACCTATCGAAATTTGTTTTCGCATAAAACCCTTCTTCCTTGGAAGCCTATGGAACA
Organism: Nippostrongylus brasiliensis; assembly: GCA_030553155.1. NCBI lineage: Eukaryota > Metazoa > Nematoda > Chromadorea > Rhabditida > Heligmosomidae > Nippostrongylus > Nippostrongylus brasiliensis. Next base: position 32,937,367 of record CP130732.1, on the reverse strand, counting down.
TTGGCAAGAAGCGTTGCTTCACCCGTATGGTCGAGTGATCGCTCCTCATGGGATGACCAAGCCTTCCATCTCATTTTCCAGTCCAGACCAGTCTGGCAAAGTGAAAACGCTAGTTGGAGACGACGACGAAAGAGTAAGGTCTGATCTACCAACTGCAATGGCCATTTGAAAAAGTTCAAATCCCTCAATAGCACTTCAACTACTATTTAAAAAAACGTTCAGGACCTTTACATAACGGCAAAAAGAGATCACTAGTGAGCGTATACGATCAAAGAGAATAAAGCAAAAATTTAGAAAGCCAGAAAGACCCAGGATCCGCAACCGACAGCAGTCACGAAGCGATGAAATGAGTTAGTAAAGTGACTGCCCTCTGCAAGTATAGGGTGGTAAGAAAGTCTTGAGCCACTTTGCTTGAAAGTTTTAGAACCTCCGACTTCTGGATTGTAACCATAACCTAACATGTGATAGTTGTTAGCCATTCACGAAGCAGTGTTACGATGGGCATAAATAGCCAAACCCTATTCTTCAACTTCAGATACGATGTCATTTCTTCAAGCGCATATTTGAGCCCTCATCTTTAACGGACGGTGACAGGGCAGTGGAACGATGGAAACCATTCACAACATAAACGCTGTATTTGCAGAAGGCACTACAACCCTCAGCATCGTCCAGTTCTGGTTATCTCGTTTTTTAGCTCGAGACTCCTGCTTCGAAGACAAGCCTTTGTTGGACGGGCTCCTGTGGTAGAAAATCCTACGTTTCTCGAGGCTGTCGCAGCGGATCCAGAAAAAAGCAGTCGTACTTTTGCAAGCAGACTTTAACATACTCATACTACAGCTACCAGCTAGCTCCATTCCCTCGCTACAGAGAAACGCTGAGCCGACTGGGCTCGGGCGTCACGGCCGACAGCATTCGGTGCACACTCGCAATGATGCAGCAGCACCCTATGACGATAAAGAGACTTATAAAATGTTGTAGAAATGGGGTGGACACACGATTTTGCAATCATCTTATGGCACTTATATTGTTCCCTATAGCTATAAATTAACTTCCTTCCATGTTGCTTTTTAGCTGAGAAAAGAGCCACCAAAGTCGATGATGTGATAAGGGCAGTCAGAGAGTTCTTTGGCTTCCAGCCTGCTCCGTTCGGCAAGTAGAAGATGGCTGACCTGCCTATCAGGGACGACATGGTTCTGACTAACAATGGTTATTAAATCGTGGAGTAAAATGCATTGTGCACTGAATGAGAAAACAAAGAAAAGTAGACGTCAAACGGCTCAAGACTTTCTTACCACCCTATAGATTCAATAGACAGATACGAATTCACTACATCTTCACGATTCTGAATAGAAGACGAGTGCGTGGCGCGTCCTCGAGTATCAGATCAACGCCGAGAACTTTACCTTTACCCTCTGATTTTTTCATAGAGCAACTTCAAGAATTTCAAGGTTTTATTGATTACTGAAAATTTTTAGTGCAGGTCTTGCATCAGTTTAGCAATTGTGATTGTTTAAGTATCTGAAAAGACTGCAAATAATCGATAGAAACGGTACGACTACGGTAAATATTCGAAATTGTAAGTGATTGTGAGAATTGTGGAGCGATGCGGTATCGATTCGAGGCCACAGATGATGGTCTCTGATGCCGGCTAACTCGATAGGGCGACACTGCCATACATATTATTCTGTTTTGCAGAATTGTTGAACGGTAATCTTAGCCAATTTCAGCTCGGGAGAAACCGCCACCGTGACAGGACCTGCTATCCCTTTGTCTGGTTTCTTGAATAATTGGGGCAATCAAAAAGAAGTACTGTTTGGAGATTACTGGGATCAAAGGATACAGTACCGGACGTGCAGCGACGTTAAATCGTCGGCAACGGCACTTTTTTGCGTCAAAAGGTGACGTTTTTGGTGTACACGCGTGAGGACCCGGACAAAGTCTAACTCAATTCATTTAGGCCACATGCCCAAAAGGGGTCCCCGAGTGGTATCCCGGCCGAAGGCGGAGCCTCGTCGAGCGAGATGAGTCACCAGACGAGGAATGGGAGTCATTAATGGGAGCTAAACTATGGAACTGCAAATAATTGATATGAACTCAGCAGCTCGCCCTCTATCTTTACAACTACGGTAAATACTCGAAATTGTAATTGATTGTGAGAATTGTGGAGCGGTGCGGTATTGATTCGTGACCACAGATGATGGTCTCTGAGACCGAAAGTTGAGGGGTCAAAAAATCGATTGTTAACGAGCTCCACAAATCTGGAAAATTCATATATGAAAAGATTGAGGGCGAGCTGCTGAGTTCAGAAACATACTTATTTTTAGGAATTAATCAATTCTAAAGAAAATATAGAAAAACGGCGATTCCTGCGCAATAAAACGCCGCTGGCGCCGTTTTATCGTTGCTGCACGTACGGTGCTGTAGCACATACCCATATGGGACCTTCAAAGTCACCAAGTTTCCTACAAAAACGGGATCAAGAAGAGTTCAGGGTAGATATTAACACGAAGGGATTTAATTTCCCAACTTTGGGGATCTGACGAAGGCAGCAAAACGTTAGCCAATGTAAACTTGTACCATCGTGGCTATTTGGCTTCAGTCTGCAACATACTACCATATTCGATATGCTAAGATTCAACGGCATTGGATCGTGGAATAATTCCGTATGCTGCTTTGCCAAACGAGGTTAGGATGGTGGATCAGTTTTATTAAGGCCTAACGTTTCGACTAGAACGTCGTCATCAGAGGCCGCGTGATCCACCGCAAGAGTGTTGCGACGATGCAACCGACTCTTGGTGTTAGTAAGATGCGACTCCTTACTTACTGGAGTCGCATCTTACTAACACCAAGAGTCGGTTGCATCGTCGCAACACTCTTGCGGTGGATCACGCGGCCTCTGATGACGACGTTCTAGTCGAAACGTTAGGCCTTAATAAAACTGATCCACCATCCTAACCTCGTTTGGCAAAGCAGCATACGGAATTTGCAACATCATGCCGAGGTTTCAAGAAGAGAGAACTTGGAGATCATGGAATATTTTTCGAGATCAAGACAATTTTTTCTTTGCCTTTTCTTAGATTTTCTCAATTTTAGTACAGCTAACCTCATTTTATCGCCGTTTCCGAAGAAAGTGGTTGATAATATGTAGGTTTCTTCTAAAACTAAATCTTTCCCGTATTCTTTGTTAATTTGGTCCAATTCAATTTTCACTAATAAGCTAAGAAAACTAAAGAACATACTCTGCAACATTATGTTGAACCTACAGTGGCTTTTGAGGCTCAAATTTTTTTCTCCCTTTTTTTCTGTCATCAGACCCATTCTTTCAACTAGCCAGGTTTCTATGGCATCTAGGTTGGGTCCATTAGTATACTGTTTTCCTCTTAATGTTTCAATGGTTTTTTGTTGTCCTGTAGAGATAAGGCTATCTTTTCCGTCGATTTTGGGTATGGTCTTTTCACGGCAAGTTCTAGGGTCACAGGTTGCTGTGTCACTGTACTTATAGTCCAGTTAGATTGTTTTCCTTGCATACTAGAGTTAGCCTACATTTAGGACTTCTCCCCGGCATGGTACTTCGTTGACCCTTGCCGTGATCCTAGCTATCCTACTTGTTGTCTACGTGATCTTTCTTCTTTCACCTTCCCTTGCCTAGTGCCTTATTCGCTTGGCTAGTTCATTGAGTTCTTCCTTTCGATTTGGGTTACTTCATTATCTACCTAAGTTTATTTTTTAGTTTTCATCGCGCCTCTTTCCCACTGTGAGGCTCATCATAATCATCTTCTTCTTCTTTTTCTTCACTTCTATTGCTAATAGTATTTATTCAGTTTTTCTTACTTTCGTCTTGGTTGGTGCGCATCCCATGATGCAACGAAATAAATAAATAAATAAATAAAGGAAAGTTCCAAATTTCCTCCCATTAGACCGCTGCTTTTCAGAATAATTATTGGAAAATAGGTGTGCTTGAATTTAAAAAGTGTGCATTTATATCATCATAAAATTCTAGTTTTTTTTTACCGCGTTTTTGCAAGTAGCAACTGAGTACGCTACAAATCGAATATTGTGATGGTGGTGCTAGGATCATCGTGGAAATTGCAAATATGTACAGAACACAGAAACCGACCTTAAGTCGATGAAATCCCAAAAATAACTCGTTCGAAGAGAATTTGTAAACTATGGGTCTGGACAATTAGGAGGAGGATTAGTGGTTTGTTTATTTGGACGAGCAATTTTTTGTTTCCTGTCCACCTCAAGCGATGGAAGAAATACTTCAAGGGAGTGATCGAATTTTCAGATCACGGTTCTGGATGGAGGGCGAGTGGCAAATGATCATATCATTTTCTATGTGACTATACATTTGGGAATCAAAAATATGCGAGGCTAACTCTTTTCAACTGAACTTTAGTTATTTTATTACCTTAGCTGTATGGTTGACACTTTCACGTTGGAAATTGAAACGAGCATTCTTGAGGTGCCTTTGGGGTTTGGGAATCGAAAGTATTCTTACCTTATCTTGAGGGTTCGAGGGTAGTTAATTCTAAACACTAACCGACCCCGCTGCCTGACCCAAGATGAGATTGTAGACGAAATCACATCGCGGGCGCGTCCGGTCAGAACGCAAGAAACGTCCTTAATTCGAGTATTTGTCTCGTTCCCATGGCAAAAAAGATAAAGAGGACGGAATCGCTGTGTGTACGAGAAACTCACGGTCGTTTGGTGTCGAATTAGCCAAAAAACTGGAAATAAATATGCTGTTATCCAGTTCTTACCGCGTTTTTGCTGGTTATTACTAATTATCTTTTTTCTTCTGCTCTTTGAATCTTCAAAACCTTCTTCAAGAGGTTACTATATTTTTTTGTATTTCTCTGGTGGTAGGGTTATCTCCCATGTGATTGAATAACTTCTCTACATTCAATTTTTTCCAATTTTTCTGAGGAAATATAGTCAGATGAGTTAAAAATTCGTTTTCCTTTTAGAATTGCGTGAACTGATCGCAAACCATCAGAACAGACGGAAGAGACTGATTCGGCATTTTCACTTTCACAGGTATGTTCCTAATATTATACAATTTCAAAATGATCATGCAGTTCTGAGTGAAAGTCGGGTGCATGGCGCATTCCAAGAGGATTATGAATGAGATTGGACGAGTTTCCTTGTTTTTGCCTCTATGAAATGGCTTTACTAAGGCATAACTACATAAATATATTACTCATAACTGCATGAAAACATATGACTTTATGAATTTTAACTAGAACAGGGAGTCTTTCTGAAGCGTCTTCCGAACTAAGCTAGATGGTCCCCAAAGCGATCAAGTTTCTTCTGGAACATTTTCCAGTCCATGGTGGAGGGTTGTTGAATCGATCAGAGACCCTTTCAGGAAAGTTCTCTGATCTCTTATAAGCAAGACGATTTTATTTTCATTAATCATTTGTAAATAGTTAATAGAAGTGAAATCGTCTAAAAAATAAAAAATGATAGTTAAATTAGTTGTTAAATTAAAAGTGAAATTCATTTTCATAAATTATTGTTTAGTATCATATTTGTTATAAAGCATATACAAGTTGTTTGTAGTTTCTTATTTGTTCAATTTGCTTTATAGTTTCTCATTTGTGGCCTCATTTTGTTGTTTCATACTTTATTTTGAATTATCTTTGTCTTCAGGGTAGGCTCGCCTGAGTAGAAGTGTAGAAGTGGAGTTATTAATCCAGAACAAATGTATAATTGATGGGTCTACCCTGCTCTATTAATATCCTGCTCTATTTTTCCTTTTTTAAGCCCTCGTCAATTTCCCAACTAATTTTCTAGTTTAAAGTTTAAGAAAAATTCGTTTTTATCGCCTATATATTTGTATTGCTAGTATATATTACTTGTTGCATATATTTGTTGTAAACGTATGTAGCGAAAAATGAAAAACGAATTATGCCACTTACTATATGAAAGTTGATTGTATACGTTTTGGTTTGGGAAAAGGTCACTTTGGTTTGAAATACGTCCATTTCGGTTTGAAAACGTCCATTTTGTTTGAAAAGTGTCCGTTTTAAAATGAAAATGGTATGTATATAAATGTTTAAACTTTGGTCCGCCTCTGTAGGTTCCTTTCTATGCCAACGTTAGCTGGAAACTTCTTCAGTGTAACCTTAGCGAAAAAACCTACACTTATTCAGTCGGTAACAAATTACCCAAGCCTCCCCGACTTGACTTTATGACGGCCAAATCGAACCATACCGGTTATCCTTGAGAATGGGCCGACTACTTTCTCCGTATAAGTTCGAGTCATTAGTCGTAACACGGCGATGGGTTAAGGGGCGGTCTGGTTTCGTGTGTGAATTAGGACACAAGAGTCCATGGTTAGCCGGCGAATATTGATCCTGAAAGTATTGACAGGGTATTTACGATCCAGTAGGGTATTCCTGATAGAAACGAGTTTTTCTTGAACTTTTAGGCAGAAAATTAGGTGGGAAATTGACGAGAGATTTGAAAAAGGATAATAGAGCAGAATAGTACTGTAGGTAGACCATCAATTATATATTTATTCTGGATTACCAACTCCACCTCTCCACTTCTACTTAGGTAAACAAATCTTGATCTAACATTTTTGTACAAATGTGATACAACCGAGAGCGTGGCGCAACGGTATAAGGTCCAGCTGCGACCCGCACGGTCACACGATCGATCCTCGCCAGGGCTGAGAAAGTCATTCCTTCGTTCTTCCATGGTCGGGTAAATTGTTATCAGGTCCATTTGGGAAGGTGAAGACTAACTCGAGACTGGCCTCGTATCTCATTGCCTTGTCCCAACGATTTTGAATGGAGGAGGAATTCATGGCGCATCTTTTGGGTACTGATAATTCATTTTATTTCGATGTGCAGATTCATAAAAAACGAAGTTTTCTAAAACCATTCGAATCTCAAAAATTAATTAGAACTTCATTTAGTTAGTCAGGCGGCACAAACTGTCATTTTTTATCAGAGCTCATTTTTGTTTTCTCGTCCTTCCTTTCTTTTCTCCCTCTTTTTTCTCCTTTTTTAAAATGACTCGGACCCATAGTTCTCTTCATTCGGCTTGGAGAAATTCCACACTTATTTCCTATTTCCTTCGCCAATTTTTCTATAATTTACATTCTTACACTTACAACAACTATAAAGCCATTCGTCCCATGCTGATGAGTTCCGGGAATGGCTTTATACTAATGTTAGCGCGTGCATGGTGTGGACAAAACGAGCTCTCATGGTTTTATTCCCTTTTTACCTTGGTTTTTCTTCCACTTTTGACTGGTTTCTATTTCCTTTCCTGTTTGTTGAAGAGTTTTCAAACAATTTCTTCTTTTCGTCGCCAATTTTCTGTGTGCATTGAAAGATCCTGTTCGATTTCTTCGATGAGGCGGCCGAGTTTTGTGGTCGCCGTCGAGGCGTTACATCTGGGACACTCGTCACGGTAATGAGTCAGAAAACACGCTTTGTCTAACCTAGAAATTCGTCTTCGTTTCACTTACGCGAATTTCATCGGATCAACCTGAAATTCGCTTTTGCACTTTTGATGATTAGAAAAAATGAGAAAACAAGAAGATCTCTCTCGAGAAGTGACCTAAAGGCCTAGTTTCGCCTTTGTTCGAAAACGCTTGACAAAAACTCGAATTGGAACTGAATTGTTTTTTCTTGGAATCACCCGTATGCTAAATAAAAGCGCTTACATTCAAACCAAAAAAGCAGCTAAATTTAAACCTGGTTACCTTCGAAAATGTGTCTTCACAGAGCGCTTTTTCCTATAAATGGAGCATTTTTAAACGCCTCAAGATAATGTACTGATAAATCTGATCAGATAAAAAAACGAACGTTTTTATTTCTCTCCCCATCTGAAACTAAGAGTTTATTATTCTACATTTCAAAATTCAGATCGACAACATTTAGGAATAATTATATTTGTTCAAAATCCGGATCTATTATTACTACACTAAGCCATTGTCTAGAAAGGACCACTAAATTTTGGACAGTTCTGGAAAACCCAGAAAAACAAATTTCTTCTATATTCTGATATCATGTCTTGCCCATTACTACTAGCTTTATCTGCTGGAATTATTTGCGCTCATTTTTAGCATTTTTACCTGATTTTCTGTAGGTTTCTGAGACCTACAGGCTTACAGGACCGAATTTCGTCTATTTCGGAGTTCTATTTGAATTTCGGAGTTCTATTTCAGTAGGGCCGAAACGAGCTATTTTCTTTTCTCGATGTTTTTTCGTATTTATTTCTGTTTTTCCTTTTTAGTGGGAAATTAAGCATAGTTAGCAATCTCTGCTCGTCGCCTAGTCTTATTTCGATGATCTTCCCAGCATCGTCACCTGTCTTGTCTGTATGATTCTGTATGATTGTATTATGTCTGTATGATGGCATAATATGTATTATGATATGATATGTACATATGATCATGTATGTATGATATCAATGGAGAAGGAATGCATGGCGCGCCCTTTGGGTATTGTTCACTTTACATTGTTGTAGGGTTTTAAACTTGGTAGTCTTTTATAGTTTTTTATAATCATTTGAATCTCAAAAGTTAGGATAAACCTAAACCTAGGAATCCAGAAACACTAACGACCTTTTTCTACCATCCCGATCGGCTCCGATCGGTTAGTGGCTCAATCAATTGGTCCAAGTGGTCGGTCGGACGGATGGCAATCTGATCGGTTTTGATCGCGCGCGTTTTTCCGGCCGTGGACATCTCATCTTCAGCAAAACATCTGGTTCAAGGTAAACGACCCCGTGCTGGACACGATGTCGTTTTCAACGCATTCCCCTACTAAGACATCCGCCTGACTGGACACAAAGCCTCGTCGGTCTACTTTTACTCGTGAATCCATCTTGCAGCGGAAACTTTCGCAGCAAAAAAAATCAAAAATAATTCGAAACTCCTATCGTTGATTGTTGGGTAATTCTACCCTTTTATTGCAATTTTCTTTGGAATTTCAGTTGCTTACTACTGTAAAGGGCTTAGCTGCGGTTGGAATGTAGAGGCTGTTCGGCAGTTCGCCAGTAATAATTTATTTTTTTAAATTAATTTACTTGACATGGACCAACGTCATGTGAAACTACCAAACGTCATATAACATTACAGTATAAAATCACGACAACCAGAGCATTCTAATGGCATATTCGAGTTGACGACTCGAGTAAAAACTTTGTAGCCAACTTCTTGAAAAAAAGTAGTTTTGCAGGATTTGGGGTTGCTCTGAAAAATGTTTTAAATTCAATTGCTGACCTATAAGCAAACGCGTCTTTTCGCACTTTCGATCGAAATCTTGGCCGAACCAATTTTTCAATTACCGCGAGTTATTGAATCTCGTGAGGAGAGAACCCTACGATCTACGTCATTCAATTTGAAGATACAATACCGCTCATAACTTCTGTCCCAAAACGCGTGAAACACGCGGTTGCACGCGTTTTAGCGTGGAAATCGTTCTCACCAGGGAATGCCGCCAACCTCCCATGGAACTTTGAATTGAGACCTATATCAATCGATAGATCTCGGAACACTGATTACAGATCTGTAGATCAAATTTGCAAAATGGGTCTCCTAAGCGATTTCTGGCTTGCGAAACCCTGCGTTGGGCGCGGTGTTGCGTAATGAGAAGGGCCGCTAGCACTGCCGGCAGCTGCGGCTGTGGCGCAGAGGTTGAGGTCTCGCCTCGCAGTGGTGGGGTCGTGGGTTCGGTCCCCCGTGGTGGCATTATTTTTGCATATGTTAGTTATAGTCCGTGCGGACCATAGGACGAGATCGAACTCGTTTTTAACACTTTTTCCAGCGAACGACTGATGGTGACTTTCACATAAGTCTCCTAGGTTACTTGAAGTTGGGAACGCATTTCAGCAAACACATTGTAATGGCGTGAGAAAACACAAATATTTACTCCTTCCTTCTAAACTTGTCCTAACCTTCATCAGCATTGACCTACTTGCTAGAATTGCAGTGAGAGCGCTTGCTAGAGTTAGATTCAGATTTGAGTAGTTGTGTTTGCGAACAGCATGTTTGCTTTTCTGTATTGTTTCTTCAGTGTTGAAGATCGTTAGAACTGTAGTTAAGAGAGTAAATTTCCGTATTCAAGTGACGTTGCAGACTTATGTGAAAGTCACCATCAGTCGTTCACTGGAAAAAGTGTTAAAAACGAGTTCGATCTCGTCCTATGGTCCGCACGGACTATAACTAACATATGCAAAAATAATGCCACCACGGGGGACCGAACCCTAACCCCACCACTGCGAGGCGAGACCTCAACCTCTGCGCCACAGCCGCAGCTGCCAGCAGGGCTAGCGGCCCTTCTCATTACGCAACACCGCGCCCAACGCAGGGTTTCGCAAGCCAGAACTCGCTTAGGAGACCCATTTTGCAAATTTGATCTACAGATCTGTAATCAGTGTTCCGAGATCTATCGATTGATATAGGTCTCAATTCAAAGTTCCATGGGAGGTTGGCGGCATTCCCTGGTCAGTGAACTTTGGGCAAATTTAAAAACACCATTCGATTCGTCTTCTGATGCTGAGCTCAAATATTCCCTTGCATTTACTCCAGCTGTAATAGGTGACCTAGTTATGGGCGGTTTTCTGCGGAGCCCTGCTAATTGTTTTACGACCACCCGAACCTTGCCACTGGAGTATCCTAGGGACACCTTGCCTACAGAAGATTGCAAATTGTGGAAATGCCAAATGTTCTTATCAGATTTGACTTCAGTACGTCATTCTCATCACTTTGATACTAAACATGTCCTCAACAGGAACCTCACAGTAACGTTTCACTCGATGGAAAAAATGGAATTTTTCTAACTTGAAGACATTTTCTAAGGTGACATTTTCGGTTAGAACAGAAAGACTTAGCTTTTATTATTGAATGGTAGTTGTTGTTTCATTCTAATCTAAAGCCAATGCGGACAACGTACAGAGTGTTATTGAGATTTTCAGTCTGAATCTGCACTATACGTAACATCTTTGCGTGCGATACACGATTTTTCCCATTTTTGACGGGCTGTAGTGTGAACACAGAGTTAGGCAAAGGCATGATTTCAAAATATTTCAGCAGAATATCGCACAGTATTTGACTACGTCCTGATGAAGCAATTTCTAGTATCCACATTTCGTGTAATTTGTCCCCAAATTAACTCAGCTACATGAACTCAGCTACATAAGGCACGTTCATAACTCTTATACCATTTCTCCATTTCCCGTAAACAGCGTACCTTCTATCTGAATTAACCATGCTAATTCCAAATTTTTTAACTGGTGAAGTTTGAGGCAGCAAATCTCCACAAAACTCTGTGTGTCGTCAAAGGTTTCTTTAGATTTGAGTAGTACATCCCTCATTTATTCACTACAACTGAGTTATTCTGTTGGAGCTGATAAAGCTATCTTGGAATGTGTCCTCAAAGTTAGGAAAATCCCATTTTTTGTATCAAGCAAAAATTCCAGTGGAGTTTCGGTTGAGGACATGTTTGGTATCAAAGTGATGAGAATGACGTACTGAAGTCAAATCTAATGAGAAAATCTAGAATTTCTACAATTTACTATCTCCTGTAGGCAAGGTATCCCTAGGACACTCCAGTGGCAAGGTTCGGGTGGTCGTAAAACAATTAGCAGGGCTCCGGAGAAAACCGCCCATAACTAGGTCACCTACTACAGCTGGAGTAAATGCAAGGGAATATTTGAGCTCAGCATCAGAAGACGAATCGAATGGTGTTTTTAAATTTGCCCAAAGTTCAATGAGAACGATTTCCACGCTAAAACGCGTGCAACCGCGTGTTTCACGCGTTTTGGGACAGAAGTTATGAGCGGTATTGTAATTTTGTAAAGTATCACCAGGTCATTACGCTTTTGGTTTAGGTTTTTTCAAATTAGGCGATATGAGAAAGTAATTAGCGATTGGCGGAAAATTAGCTGATATAGGGAAGTCATCAGATAGATTTCTTATCCGTTTATTTTGTATAAAAATTTTGTAAAGCATCACCAGGTCACCACGCTTCTAGATTTAGATTTTTTAGATTAGGTCATATAAGAAAGCGGTTTTTAGCGGTTAGTTCCTATAAGGAAGTCATCAGAAAGATTTTTTTGCATAATTGAATCCAAATAACGCAATTTAATCTGACTTTTTCTCCTTCTCATGGCCTGATCTATGTCGCTATGTTGCTTTGATTCTTTCTTCTGGACAGGGACCACCTGCCCTCGATGCGTTACCCAAAAGTCTTCGTTCTTGTCGTTTAACGATCGAGTTGAGCACATCTGGTTCAGATGTGTTATTTATTCATTTATGCATTTATTTATTTATTTATTCTTTTTATCTGTATATTTACTTATTATGCCGCAAAGGAGCGGGCCAATTATAGTGTAGTGGTTAGAAACTAACAGATCATGCCAAATGCAAAAAGGATTAGTTGAACAGCAACCAACGGATAAAACTTAATCACTTTTTTGAGTTCGTTCAGATCCCTATTGAATAAGCAGCGATGTCTCTTTGAAAATTGGGTTCTCGCTGTTTATTGGCCCACAAACCATGCTGATTATATGATTTTTTTGTTTGCCTGTCGTTGTCGTTCCTGTCTTCTCTTAACATCCGTTATCAGTTGTGTTCGATTGGCTAATATTTGTCTTATCTTTTCGTGTTCCTTGGTTATGGCTTAATACTTCCGTGGCATACGTCCACGTTGAACTAATAAACAAATAAATAAATAAAAATACAAATAAAACGGTTAGATAACCATAAGCAAAGGGTTATAAATGTTGTTAGTAATTCAACACTGAATTTGAGTAAGCTGAGGTGCTCTGCCTGATTAGGTATAAGTCCGTTTCAAGCAATCCCTATTTTCGGGCTACCCCGTACTATTTTTGCTTCTTTCGAGGCAAAGAAGTAATATTTTCCAGGCTTTGAACCATCAACAAAATAGACCCATGAGCATCAATTTCTTCGGAGTCGTGTAATAAAATCATATCAATCTATTTATCCCAGGTCTCCAAGAATGGCTTTTTTTCGAAAATTATTTGAAATAGCGTGGGAAAGTCTGTCAACAATCGCCGTTTCGACGGTAGTAGAGCGATCGAGGGCGGTCGGTGGCGCGCAGTGGGGGTGCAATTCTTCGCCTTTAGGGCGACGATGGACGGCGATTGACCTCGTTCCGATTCTTGCGCAACGGCTGCTGCTACGAAGGTGTCGGGGGTGGTAGACGAGGGGTGCGGGTTCCTTGATGTCGTCGGAAGGTCCCCGCCCCTCGTCCACCCGTCCACGTCCATCTATCCGGGGCTGACTTCAATCCGCCGACTCCCTTCACCCGCACCCGGACCGGTGCAATTTCGCCGGAATTTCGACGCTAATCCGGACCATTCGCGCCCATTACGATCGATCCCTGGCGATTCATTCTACTACATTTCCATGTTTTCCTTTCTCTTCTTTCTCTTTTCTATTTCTTGTCGCAACCTTGAAACGGTCGCTTTCCAAAAATATCCACGCATCTATGTTTGTATGACGGCTAGCTATGTAAACTAGGCCAGTCCGCGGGGAGACCTAGCCAGCCAGCCAGCCAGCTTCGCTAGTCCATCGGCCATCCATGGCTATTGTGGAAAAAATCGTACTCGTCCAGGCCAATTTACCCTCGACGGGGTATCCGGCTCCACTCTCTCTGGCATGGCTTTCAACAGATTCTCTCCGCTGTTTTGAACTTTATTTATCTATTAATCTATTTATTATGCGCTGTGACTAGTTTTTGAACTCAGGATTAACAACGATGTTGTAGTAATTTACATGTTTAACTGAAATCAAAAAATAAATAAAAAAAGCGGTGCCCACTTTTGACAACTTTCAGTTGTGATTCCCTTGTTTTTTGCCACGTCTTCCCCGGATTTCTTATTCTGGTTCTATGTGGGGTTTCGCCCATGTTTTTATGTATTTATTTACGCCTACCATAGACGTGCTTCCTTGAGAAATGCATTAGTTAAAAGAAGCAGAGTGATCCTAGACAACAAACCCATGGTACGAAAATGCTAACAACACAAGGAATTTGGAAAAAAATATTTTACCATCACATAGAGCAAGACTACTATATGCTTAGTAACTGCTATTATTAGTTTATGACTGTCAACGAAACTCTCGAATTTCCTTAACTTAATTGCGTTTTAGAACCTCTAGAAGTTTGAGTTCACTACAGAACTCTCCCTTCCACCAAACACTCCGAAAAATCTTTGAAAAGACTCAATTTAGTAATTCGACTGAACCGCGAAATCGATTTCAGGAAAGAAGTGAGAAATCCAATGGAAATGTCGTTTCTTAAGAGCGAAAATGGCATCTTGTCAATCCTTCGGAATCCTTGCTTTCATAAATCGTTGTCGTGTCTTGCTCTTGCTCCAGGTCCAATCTCCATTATTTTTTTTCGAGATTTGGAATCGAACTCTCACTTCTTAACACCATTTCACCAATGTTTCTCAATGAAATCAATTCAGTTTGTCATTTTTGTAATTGGTTTTAGTTATTGTTAGATTTTCATTGGATTGCAAAGATCGTTTTACTACTTGACAATGTCTGTTTCGCCTATTTGATAATGATCGATGAATTATCCTCTTGGAATCACGTGTTCATTTAAATCGATCTGAATCATCTGTTCTGCTAATATCCCCATTGAATTGATTGTTGATTTGTTCCTTTGCTTGACGGCTAGAAAACGTTTCCTCAAAGCAAAAAACGGCGAGCGCAAACTTGCCAAACTTTTTTTGGGACGTCTCAGAATGGTCCTGTCCAGTTATTTATTCGAAAATTATCCGACTGTTATTGAATTCACGTAAATTACAATGTTGATCAGTTCCCCAATGACGCACAATGCATTCTCATTTTATTCAGAATCGTAGAGGCTTGGTGAGAGGCTTGGTGAATGTGTGTTTGGCTTATACAGTGACGGCCAGCAGCTTTAATAAGTCTCTGTCTTTACGTGATAGACTGATTGAAACCAAATAGCCATAATATTACAAGTTCTTGAACGATTGATCTCCCAAATTTCTTCTTTCTCTTCCAGCCACTACTGCTATATTCGGCATGCCATGATTTAATGACAGTCGAACATTCCAACATACAATATCTAACACAATATTCTCTATATTTACCATCCTGAACGGTGTGGTACCAATTCACCCCACCACGGAAGGATGTGAGACTGGGTTAGCCAGGGCGGGGATCGATCGCTCGACCAAGAAGGCGACAGTAACGCATCTTAACACTGTTCCACGCATTCATGGATATTAGAGTCATCGAAATTGAGATGGATACCGTTATCCGGAACGTTTCGTTCCCTCATGTACGTCATTTCGCGGGCTCCTCTTTAATATCCAAATTTTTCCCGTTTCAGTGTTTTTTTATTAGCTGACGTTTAATTCTATTGGGTACTACTCCTTGTCGCTCATACGATTAGATACGATTCTAATTTCCGATCGACTAAAATTGGAAAGGGCCCAGGGTATCCCTGTTATCTTTTTTCCTGTCTCATTTCTATCCAGATATTCACGACGCTGAACTGAACTTTTTCCACTGGATTCGAAAGTCGAGTGACTTTGGAAACCCCTCGATATTTGAAAAAATATGTTATTCATTTCTTTCGAAATCTTCGCTATGAACAAAAAATAAAAAACCCTATCTTCGCTCATTGCTGGATCTTCTACATTTGGTCGAGAATTTTTTTGAAAATTTCCGTGCAGAGGTGCAATTATGAGTTTTTTAACAGTACCCTCAAGTAAAACAGTGGTAAGAGGCACTGCTGACACCCGCGTAGTCGAGCGATCGATCCTCATTCGGGCAGACAACGTCATCCATTCTCCGGGGTCGAGTAACCTAGTACCAGACCTGTCTGGGAAGGTAAAGATACTGACTTAGTATAGCGGCTAGCCCCGCAAGTTACTGTATAGGTCATATACGCACCATACCTCTATGATTCTGAATTGAAGACAAATGCGCGGCGTGTCCTTACTGGAAATATCAACGTCTAGCACTTTACTTTTTAACATTTATTGAAGGGATTCAGACACTATTTTCAAGCGATATCAACCTTGAGAAGTCATTCTGCCATCGGGTGAAACGTTGCTAATTGGGTCCCAGCTAGTGACTGCCATTTGTTGGCGAATGCCTCAGGGCAAAAGGGCGGTCCGTACCGCAGATTGTTCTTCTAATCAAAAATTACTGCTCCTGATTGATTTTTTGTCAACTATTTTCAATGTACCCCTGTTCGTGTTTACCAGTGGCGCCTTGACTTCTCGAAGGCGAAGTTCTTTTTCAGCCTTTGTATTGCTTTTGCCTTAAATCAGACGAAAACTAATCTCATTTTTGAATTCATCGTTTTTCGCTTTCTTCAGTCATAGGGTCCATTGGTTCGATTCCCGCCGGGGACGAAATTTTTCCGAATTCACAAGGTCTATCTAGGGACTTGAGATAAGGTTTTGGACCCAGAACCGCAAAGCTTAAGGCGGGTAATCATTGATCCGCAACCTTAATGCATCTCGGTTTGATTGGATGAACTTATGCAAGTTTTCTTTCTTGTCCTCAAGTTTACTATTTCACAGATTTATTTTATTTCGATGGCCCGTGTGGTGCAGTGGTGCGAGGCGCTAGTGGCACCCCATACAGTCGAGCGATCGATCCCGGCTCCGGCTGACCAAGCCTTCCATCCCTCAGAGGTCGGGTAACTTGGTGCCAGACTTGTCTGGGAAGATAAATAAAATGACTTGGTATAGCGGCCAACCCTGCATTTTATAGTATAGGCCCATTCATCATGCCTCTACGACTCTAAATTGAACACGAATGCGCGGCGCATCCTTCGGGTACTAATTACTGACTTCGGGTACAAAAAATTGCAAGGTTCTCATAATTTGAAAACATTTTCAAACTCTTGTTACGTATTCAAAAAAAGTGACACGCAGATTCACATTTTTGTGAAGCCAAATCTGATACATTAAAGGCTTAATGCAATGTTTTGTTTCTCTAACAAATCTCAAAATCTTGTTCAAATTGTTCTCGTTGCCATGTTGAGTTTTGTGTTGTTGACTATTGTACTTTCCAGCACCACATGTGGAATTACCGCATGTAGTAAATTGAAATTGAAACTGATCAGAGCCGATACCTCCCTTTATTTTTCACTCTTATCATTTGAAGTTATGTGAATTTTTCTTCAATTTTCGAGCGATTATTCTGTTCTCGTCGTTATGCTGTAGACCATCATCATGGCATCGTCGTTATAGATCTGGCGGGTGATCTATCGGGTCGGTTCGCCCGATGCCACCACCAGTCATTTGCCCATCGAACGCCCGTCTCCTCACCACCACCACCACCTTCCCATCAACTAACCACCCATCTCCGCCGGGCAATGAGACACTGCTCGATGTCGTTGTGGAAGCTGGCGCTGCTTCATCGACGTCTGCCCCATCTGCTGCTGCTGCTGATCATCTCCAGCTCGGTCGCCATCGTGGTCGTCGACGGAGCTGCCGAATGTCCCAGTCTGCCATCGACATGCGTCTGCAACAAAGAGACCAGTGGCGCCGTCTCCATCACTTGTGACGGAGCTCATCTACCCAGTCTTTTCAAGGTTAGCGATTTATTTTATTTTCTCGAATATTGACCATTTGAACCTGCCCTGCGCAAACTCGTCGCCAATCAACCTCGAATATCGATTGTTTTCTGATCGATCTGCAATAGATTTGTGATTAGCGCGCCTTTTCTAACGGCTAACGGTTCTTGCCTATCCAGCTACCCTTTCTTGGACGCATTTGTAGTATCAAGAACTTGACGGAGCCTTTCAGAATGAATGTAAATTTATTAAATATAGCTGAGCCATGAACTGTGGATCACATTTAATCTCATTTAATCTTCTCCCAACTTCTTCAAACATTGAAACGATCCGTCCTGTAGTAGTGAATGCAGTCGTTTTTCAATTTTTATTAAAAAATTCTCGGCTTTATGAAAATTCCGCGGCAAAGTGCTTCACCACGGGAACACCACGGTCATCTCACTGTAAATGTAAATTTTCCCTTTTCTCTCTCCAAGTCTGTGTTCTATTCTCAGTATCTGTCCATCGTCTGCCTTCTGGAACTCTTCCGAGCTACCCACGTTAGGCTTTTTTTTCACCCAAATCTTACCCTCAAACCCAGGGAAACCAGGGTTAGCTGAGTCCTTTGAAAGCCTGTAGAGGTTTCGCTCACATTCAACCTTCTTTCAACTTCATCGAACATTGAAACGATCCGTGGACGTCCTGTACTAGGGAATTCGGTTTTTTTTTATAAAAATTCCTTTTTGCTGAGCCGCGGGAACTGGACCAAGCCTGTGTTATCCACTTTTCAGTCACCACTTGTGTTTAAATTAAGAAAATCCTTCAATTTGATTTTACGGGGCTGAATGGAAAGTATGCAGCACCATCGGTACCACGACAAGACCATGCTTCTTACGAGAATCCTAGCCATTATGTCATCTCACTCGGCGTAACTTTTCCCTTTTCTCTTCCCTATCCTCATCGAACCCCTTGTGTCTTGTAGGATCTGTGACTTTTAGCTGCCCGTGCTGTTGAGCATCTTCAGAGATCCACTTCAAATCGTCGATTATCCGTCGCGTGGTCATCAAGCCTGTTCCTCATAGAAGCGATGAACAATCTGTTCCAAACGTTATAATGCTCCGCCCCCTTCTAGCCTTAGCTGGCTTCGTTTCCCCGAGCCCTCCGGGCATTTAGGGATTGTGGGATGTAGAACACTCCATGTTCTCTCCTCTTGAAGCCTCGGTATGATGTTATAGAAATCCGTATGCTGCTTTGCCGAACAAGGTTAGTATGATGGATCGTCGTCCTCACAGGCCTAAAAAGTGGCTCGAAACTTAAGTACCATTGAACTGTCCTTCCAAGCGCCGTATCAACCCTAGCATTTTGACTGACTCCTACAATGACAGCGAAAAGACCGTACAAAACGAGTTCCGTTTTGAGCCAATTTTTTAGGCCTCTGAGGATGACGTTCATGTCGAAACGTTAGGCCACAATAAATTTGATCCACCACACTAACCTTGTGGGATGATTCTTAATGTCGAAAGTTCATTGGCTCATGGTTACAACAACTTTATCAGGCTGACGTTTCAGCAATGTATCGGAACCTAGAAGGGCTGATGAAAGGTCTAAGGCCCTTGTTATACGTTCGCTCACCCCCCAGGGTAACTCGGCCATTCGGTATCAGACACCGTGGGGCCAGACACGTTTGTACGAGTTATCATGGTGACGCTGGCGTGGTGAACTCGTACAAACGTGTCTGGCCCCACGGTGTCTGATACTGAATGGACGAGTTAGGCTGGGGGGTGAGCGAACGTGTAACAAGGGCCTAAAACACGGTTCGATCGTGCAATAGATATTTTTTTAGGTTGCTCTTTTAATGCCTATTTGTTCGCGACTGTTCGGACCAGTGGCCAAACTTTCCTCCAAAGAAACTGAAAAGGTCTATGAGTCATACATCCAAGAGCAACCAGTGCCCATTCCGATTGGTACGATTTTCGCCGATTTCGGGGGAGTAACCACCTCAGGTGTCGCTCTGTTTCGGGGGGGGGGGGGTAGAGGGCGGCGATGCGAATCGGTCAGTCGCGCGTTCGCTTTCAACCGGCAGCCAGCCGGCCATCGGAGCGCGATCGCTTCGACCACCACCACCATCACCTCTATAGGAGGACGGGGGGTCAGATCCAGTTATTTAATGGGTCGCGGTGAGTGTCAGGCGCGCCGGATTTTCAACCAGGAGGATTTTCCGTGCCGCTGCGGTCGTCGTCGCTTTTTCCATCCGCAGACCAGTAGCAGAGTGGTCAACTCGTTAGGGGGAAAGTAGTAAAAGATCGACAACCCCTGATCAGGCAACGGAAAATATCAAAAAGGCGCAGGAATTTTTATATATTCCATATTTATTTATTTATCGCGCATAGACGTGCGCATCAAAAAGCGGACTTGAGTCTCGATTATCCTAACAGAATAATAACAGAATAACAGAATAGTAAAGACAAATAGTAAACAGAATATGGAGTCATGTACGCTAAGCTGCATCGCTGAAGGATTAGCCAACTCTTGATTGGTGTAGTTCAAAACTAACCGAAAGAGAGCCCCCAAACGCCGCTAGACGCGAAAAAAAAATATATATATACATATATATATATATATATATATATACATATATATATATATATATATATATCAATAGAAGGCGATAGGTATATCGCTCTTATTGAGACCAGGGCCTAAATTCATGACGGGTATCGGCGCAATATACCCGAGAATAAACCACGGTCGACGCGATTATTCGCGTTCATGAACGCGCCGCGGAGTGGAATAGACCCGCGATATCCCCCAAATGAACTCCGCGGCGCGTTCATGAATGCGAATAATCCCGCCGACCGGGGTTTATTCTCAGGTATATTGTGCCGATACCCGTCATGAATTCAGGCCCAGGAAGGTAAAGAAGTTACGTCGATTCAAACATCCTTTTCAAGTGTCTGAGCAACTTACTTTCCAGACAAAATCGCTCATTATAGTAATGATAATGTCAAGAACCATTTCTAGCCCCTACTAATTTTTCCTTTTAGTGATCCCCCAGAGACCACATTCGAGCGTCAGTGAAAATTGTTGTTATGTAGGTGGCCAGATGTTTAATCTTGTCGAACAAACTTATTATTTCAACAGTGTACCCCCACAGGCTCCAAAATATGCTAAGAATGGAAGCTAAACGCGATCATGGGCGCGCTAGGGGTTTATTCGCGGTTTATACGAGGTGTAGCACCAATCACTTGTTACGAGGGTTAGGATACCTATGGAGCGCAAACCCTGATTTATTATGCTAATTTTTCGAGATTCGTAGCCTTCTTTAGAGCCTCCGGTTTCCTAGCCTTTTGGTGGGGTTGAGCTTACCCTTCGGAGTAAGATTTCATCAGTGGTGTAGACGACGAATCTACCCCGAATAGCGAGCAAGTAGCGAGCGAATAATCAACGTGGAACGAGGTTTGTTCGGGGTTTATTCGAGATCTCTCACGTGGTCGCGCTTGTTCTGAACCCTGTATAGGCTACAAATGAGCCATGAATGAAGTTCGTTGCGCAATGATGAATCAGGGTCTCCAATCCTCTCTTTGTTATCGAGATATATTGGACCTATTTGACCTATCAGGGTTTGCGCTCCATTCGCGGTATATTAACTCTCGTGAAGTCAGTGATTGGCGCTACACTTCGTACAAACCCCGAGTAAACCCCTGGCGCGCCTATGAATCACGTTTTGCTCCCATTCTTAGTATATTTTGAGTCTATAGCGGTATATTATTGAAGAATACGGGCCAAAGTAACTACATATAACTGGAGGTGAGGTTTTCCAGACCTTCCAAGGTCACCTCCTTTAACAATAATTTTACGTAAGTGGTGCTTCTGGGCCCAGATTCATGAACAGACGAGCGGTACCCGAAACCGCGGGTCAGCCAGAGCCAGACGGCAGAGTCGATGGGAAATTGCGTTTAACATAGGAAGTTTACGATAAGTAGGCAAAGGTGGGCGCCGTTCGGGCTATATCTCGGGGTTCATCCGTGGTTTACCAATGATGAATCTGGGACCTGAAGCTACCAGTGGTTGCCGGTGGCGAATATTTGGATAGTGTTGCAAAAATGTCCCGTCGGAGCGCTGTCTCAATAGAGCTGTCGTTATTGCAGACGATGACCATTTTTAGCGGGGAACAGGTTAGCTGCTCGACGTAATGTTTGCCAGAAGACCAGTTACCCGATGGACTGCGTGTCCTCAACCGCTAGCCGAATTGCTTATGGAGGGTTTATGACCAGGGCACAGATTCATCATTGGTAAAACCCAGATAAACCCCGAGAACGGCGCGCTCCTTTGTCTACTTATCCTAAACTTCCTATGTTAAACGCAATCTCTCATCGACTCCGCCGTCTGGTTCTGGCTGCGCCGCGGTTTCGGAGACCGCTCGTTCGTTGATGAATCTGGGCCCAGCTGCTAGCAAAAAAATCAGACCCGACGATTTAGCTTCGTCCCATTCATAATGGTGTAAAGAACTTTTCCTAGTCGGCAGCAAAGTGCGGCTAAGTTGGCTGCTCAACGGCAGAAACCACAGTTTACTTGGATTTAAGTTCCATAAGTTTTCTGTGAAAAGGTGCGGGAACGGGATTCAATCCATTTTTGAAATCTTATTGCCCGAACCACTGTCGAAAAGGTCTCTCCTAGGCGTCCTCTGCGTCTCTGTCCTGTACTGCTTTGCTGCCGATCATAAACGATGTTTTAAGGCATCGGGTGAAATGAATTATAAAGTCGCTGGTCGTCTGTCTGACATTTGTTTTTGCTTAATTTTTGCTGCTTTTTTTGCTTTCGACGACATTTGCTTACAAAAAAGTTACCCAGAAACTGTTAACCCAGTATCGTACCCTTGTCGTCTTGAAATGTTGAGTAGGAAGTCATTCAACATATTACCCTCGCATTTGAGTGATCAGAGAAATGTCTTCAGCCAGTTTTTTCAAACTCTGGCTAGTAGAGGTCATCAGAGGTGTTTATTTATTCAAAATATCGGTAACGTAGCCAGCGCCAATAGAACGAAAATAAAAAAAACAGTACCGATAAAAACCGGTAAAACAACCGGTAAAACAGCACCGATAAGAGGAGGTTGATCGCGAATCTGAAATTTGTTTTTAAAAATAAGCTCATTTCTTGTCGGTTTACTTGGGTAAGGCGATTTTATCCAACTAATTGAGAAAGTTTCAAACGAAATGTTAAAACCGGCTGTCAAAAAAGTGACAGCGCTATTATTAGGCAATGTTCCGTCAATTTTGCGATACCAACTCCCATACCCTAAGCTCCCTGTAGAGACCTGATTCTGTCGAACTAAAATTGATATTATATTATCTATAACTGATTAAAATTGACCAGTTGTTCTGAAATTTATGAAAACGTGTTTTTGCTGCTGTCAACTACCCATAAAAGAGTGATCGATGAAAAAATACTCTCGGCTACCGGAGTAAAAATAGGCCATGAAGTGAAATCTCGATCGGAAATCTCAAGCGATCGTTTCAGGAGATCGGTGCCACCAGAATCGATCGATTACGGGTATCCGGATGTGCTCAGCCGATGCTGGACGTGCTACCCGAGGGACCAGTACGTTCATTGGTGCTGACAAACTGTCAAATTGCCGACATCGATCCAAAGGTGAGCCGTGTTCCTGGTTCGATGTCTGCTGTTGACCCCATCAGACCCAGTTTCTCTCGTCGGCCGTTCGAATTTTTCGCTCTCTATTGTTTTTTCTCGTTTTCGCCCCGTCATTCGGATCGAATCGAGGTCAGGAGTCGTCGATTTCATCAGCTGATTCATTAAAGCGAACGAATTCACCACTTTGGGGGCTAAGATTTTCTCGTGCTTTTTGAGAAATCGGGGTCTTTCTCCCACAATGGGGACACTGGGTCGCCAGTCCCGAAGGGGAAAACAATTCGTTCCTCATCCTAGGGGTGCTGTGGATCTGGTTTCAACGTTTAGAGCCTAGATTTATTTATTCATTTAATTATTTATTTTTGAGTACTCCCTCGAGGAAAAAATGGATGGTATGAGTTGAAATTTCTTTAAAAAGTCATCAAAGCTTGTGGCTTCACCCGGTCGTAAGAAGGTAGATTGAAACGGTGCTGAAAAGAGCATTCGGTCGGTGGACACCACCGATTTAATTCACGTCATTTTTATTTTTTATTTATAATTTTTTATTCAAAATTATTTGTATGCGCGTGGTGCAGTGGTAAGAGACGCTACTGACACCAGTGCCGTCGAGCGATCGATCCCGCCCAGACTAACCAAGCCTTCCATCTCTACCTGGTCGGTAAATTGGTACCAAACTTATCTGGGAAGGTAAAGACACTGACTTGGTACAGCGGCTGGCTCCTCAAGCCATTGTATGGGTCAGAGGGACATTGACAATGCCTCTAGTGTTCTGAATAGAGGACGAGTGCGTGGCGCGTCCTTAGAAGAATGATGCCCCTACCTTTACTTTCTACCATTTGGTTCGCCTTTGGGCTACTCATACCTGGAAGAGAATAACTTGTGGAACCAAGCCTTCACAGCAAGGCGAGACTTAGTGTTGTTAGTAACTTTGAAAACCTGCTGAGCCTGCTCGAATTCCCATTTTAGCACCTTAGGAGATATGTCGAGCTTTTGAGCAGCAGCAGCATCTGCCTTTTTTTTCAAACACGAATGAGAACATCCACACGTGGAGGAATTTTGTAGCAAAAAGTGTAAAAAAGGTCGAACAAGAAAGAATCACGAAACAAAAGCAAAGGAACAACGAAGGAACGCGAAAGTATGGGAGAATAATTAAATGTACGATCCAGCTATTATGTATATGTAGACATAGTTTCTGCGCCGAACGAGGTTAATAGGGTGGATCAGACTTTATTTGGCCTAACGTAACTTACTAACCTCGTTCGGCACAGAAGCATTTGCGAAGTTTAACATCATGCTGAGGTTTCAAGAAGAGATAATTTGGGAAATTATAGTATCAGCATTTTTCATCTTGGCATTTATGTCCTCAGTCCTTGTGGAACGATCTTTATCCTTTCATCAGGGCGTTGACCAGCGAGGGGTTGTATTTGTGCTGGTGGATGTCCGTTTCCGCCCGTTTCCGGCCGTCAGTGACAACGAGGTTTACGATCGGTTTTCCATGCGCAAGCCGGCCATTACCCGGCATCGACTCCATTGTTTAGGGAGGGGGATGGGTGGTCAGGGTAGAGGTAGTTGATGGGGCCTAGAACAAGGGAGGGCTATAAGTCGGGAACATTTATTTATTTATTTATTTATTTATTTATTTATTTATTTATTTATTTATTTATTTACACTGTTACATGCGCCAAGTAAAACGGACATGAGTAATACTAAACGATCACACTGTGCTCAATTTCAACTGCAAACTATAATAAAGTAATATGTTGGCAACTTATACTCCCAGTCCTCACGAGGAGAGAGACCAACGCCATAGTGTACGAATAAATGCGGGAAAAGCTTTCCTGGCCCCAATAGAAGATAGTCGGTTAGTATCATTGTTGAGTTAGGTGCTGCTAGGAGCTACTAGGATAACTCTGCTCGGACAGGCTCTAAAGCCTAGCCAGCTTATGGGAACCAGAAGGGGCTGGAAGACACCAGAACGTCCGGGCCATAACCGTGCGAATTCAGGCGGACTTTGTCCATGTTGAAGGTGAAAGGTATGGCTAAAGGGCTCGAATGGAAGACTTGGTTAGCCCGGGGCTCGAATCGATCGCTCGACAGTGCTGATGTCTGTAGCGTCTCTTACCACTCTGCCACATGCACCATTGAAGGAAAATCTGAAACGCTTTACGAATGCCATGAGGACGAGGGACGTAGAAAGCCAAAAAAATTAAAAAATGTTTTTCCATCGCTTGATCGTACTTTTTTATTATTCTACTTCTGTGCTTCTTCGTTGTTCTTTTGATTTTTCCGTTAGTCTTTCTTGTTCGTAGCTTTTTTGCCTTTTTAATCTGTAGATATGCATCTCCTTTAACTTGGCAATCTCGTCGCCGATTTAGAGGAAATTCTTTAACGGGCTTGATCGTTGTAGATCAGTTGATCGATTGATCGGCTATCATTCGCCATTAATGGCCAGTCCTCGATCGTTGCCCGAACTCCACATTTAATTCGAAGGCTGGGAACTGATGTTCCACCTGATTGAGAGGTTTTCCTAGTGTTTCCACGTTTAATGTCAAAGCAAAACGGAGGACAATGAAAGGCGGTGTATGGGTAAAGGTGGTAACGTGGGCTACTTTTACCCGTATGTTCGATCCCCACCCAGTCTAAACAAGACTTCCATTCCTCCTGGGTCGGGTAAATTCGTACCACACTTGCCTGAGAAGGTAAAGACGCTGAGCTGATATAGCGGCTGGCCTCCGCATGTCATTGTATAGGCCAAATAGTTATTCACCATGCCTCTACGATTCTGAATTTAAGACGAACGCGTGGCGCATCCTTAGGGGACTGATGGGCGACTTCACCTTTACCTACGTGTAGTGGAAGCATGTGTA
The DNA here is from genome assembly GCA_030553155.1 of Nippostrongylus brasiliensis. NCBI lineage: Eukaryota > Metazoa > Nematoda > Chromadorea > Rhabditida > Heligmosomidae > Nippostrongylus > Nippostrongylus brasiliensis. Next base: position 32,911,314 of record CP130732.1, on the reverse strand, counting down.
CAATTCGGCGAGATGGGTGTGGCAGGTGGGTTAACTGGGTGACGATGATTGTTGATGGTGGTGGCCGGTGTTGGTGGTGATCGAAGGAATTTGGGTCGACCGACGATGGCGTGTGCGACAGTCGGCTGTGACAGTGATATGAGCAGTGAAATCAGTGTCCCAGTGATCGGTTTCATCAGTCAATTGATCGGCCATCCGATCGACCTTGTAAAGGGTACGCCCGTAAACAGATTGGCCGCGAAACGAGTGATTGTTTGGTGGATTAAGGTCGAGACAGCCGGCGAGAGAGATGGGGTGGTGTTTCCGATTGGAACCTCGAATTCCTAGAGGGCTTCGGTTAGGCAGCTAAAGGTAAAAGGAAGATATCGGATTGGCGTTGGCTAGTTCCTTAGGGACGCGCCACGCATCCGTGATCCATACAGAATCGTAGAGGCATATGAATTTGTATTCTGACCATACAATGACTTTGCGGGGCTTTTCAGTCTCTTTACTTTCACAGACAAGTCCGGTATCAATTTACTCGCCTCCGGAGGGAAGATTGGCATGGTTAGCCCGAGAGAGGGGTCGATTCGATTAAAATGGTCTTGTTAAATGAATACGAAAAAACATCGAAATAAGAAAATAGCGAAAAAAAAAAGAAAAAGAAAATAGAAAAGAAAATAGAAATTGTTTCGACCCTACTCTTACAATTAGACGAGCAAAAGCAAACTAAATATCCAAGGCGAGAACGTTGACTTGTTGGTTGACCTGTAATTGTTTGGGTATACCTAATACGCGTTAACGATGCCTCTGTAATGCTGACCAAAAAACAAACGCGTGGCGTATCCCAAGTTCTTGCTTGAGCGTGGACCGTTTTTATTCATTTTTTTGCTTTGTCGAGTACTTTAGAAGAAGAAGAGAAACTCGTCTTCATTGTTTCTGTTTGTTTGCATAAAAAAGAAATGTTTTCATACGAAATAATTTCACCAAATAGCTACTTCTAATTCTAGGATCTCATCCTGTTGTGCTGAGTTTTCTTCTATTCTTTCGGCTATTGCGAATTGATTTTGAAATAGTTTTCAAATCAAATTAAAAAGCCTGGGAATTTGAAAACCCTGTACCTAAGTGGTGTAGCATTTCTTATAGTGGTAATTTTTATAAAAGTAGCCATGTTGTCTAGAATTTCACTGGTCTTTGATTTGTTCATTTGCACGGATTTTATTAGTTTTATTATATTTTAACTTTTATTTTTCTCTTTTCCCGATTTGTTATGCAAACCTTTCAATGCCAATCCTGGTCGACAATGAAAGGACTTGGTTTCTCGGGTTGGTTATGAAGTGACGATAGTGCCTAATTCCTTGAGTTGACCTTGGTCTTCTAGCCGAAGCTGTTGAAAATCGGGGTAATTTGGTGGCGCTTGGTAATTTGGTTTTCTGCAGAGAATAATTTTGAGGACAATTTGTTCGTTAATTCAACAAAAAGAGGTTGAGCACTTTCAAGAGGCTAGTTGTCGCATTCAGATGCAATATGATACCTTGTAGGGGTAATTTGGAAACCCTTCAATTACTGAATTATGCATCCACCAAGGGGAGCTGAGGTTACAAAGAGCATCTTGAGAACAAGAAGTCTAAGGGGGACAGAAACTATTCTTGTGACTGGAAAAATTTATGTAACTAAAAAATTTCATAATTTGTATATTCCATATTATTTTTCGTCTTTTTTCGTTTTATGAAAGTTTGCTTCTTCGGGGAAAAGTATAGCAAAGTACAGCGAATCCCATTGTCATTTTCCACTTTTTCCGCCTCTCGTTTTCCGATGTTTCTTCACTTCTATTTCTAGTGTCTTTACTATTACTATATTTTTCTTGGTCATTATTCTCCTTCTCTTAGCTGTGAATATCTTCAGGAGTTTTCTTTTGCAAAATTGTTTCCATAAAACTTCAGAAATGTCCGTTTCAGGCGTTCCGATCGCACGAGTCATCACTGGAAGAGCTTAGCCTGGCCAATAACAGTTTAACCAACGTACCATCCTTTGGAAATCTGACGAAGTTGATTTCGTTGAATCTTTTCGGAAACAAGGCTAGTTCATTCTCCCAGTTATTATTTTTTCTTTTTTTTTCATTTTTTCTTCTATTTTTAGTTAAAAGACATCAAAGAAGGGGCGTTCAATGGACTACCTCAGCTGCGGTTACTACGAATCGAGCGCAATCAGATCTGCTCGTTGTCCTCGTGGGTTTTTGCGCGCTTTTAATCGCCTCTGTCCGGGGATTTTATGTGACCGGAGAAGTTTTTCATGATCTTTTTCTTTTAGAAACGCACTATCGGAGGTGAAACCACGCATCGAACTGCTCGACCTCAGTGGGAACTGTTTTTCGAACATTCCAGCCCAAAATCTCCGAAACTGTGTCAAGCTGATGTATTTGGATCTGTCCGACAATAAGATCTCTGAGGTGAGACTTTTCCGGGGCTTATTAACATATTCGCTATTGCATCCTCAAATATGGATGTGCTACTGTATAAAGAAAATGTGTTATTTAAATAACAAGGCGTTTAAAAAAACGCAAAAAAACGATAACGAGTTTTCCCTGTTCATTGTACAGCTAACTTCTTTACCACGTCTGTGAAAAGGCGTAAAATAAATAAATGAAATAAAATAAATCATTTTCTGGATCGATTGCATCAGAACAAATGAGCAGGAGAAAAGGTACTTTTCCTCTTAATGCCTAACCGTATCATATCATGCTCGTATCTTAATGTACACCCTTGGAACGGTCTTATCGTATCGTGCTATTCGATATCATACGCTTTCGCATCCACCCATGGTCGTATGCAGCCTGTCTGATCGGCCTGGTATGGAAGAAAAAGCCGTTCTTTTCTCGCAAGAATGAGGAGTTTTTCTAAAAGAGAGATGTTTCAGAGGTTATCGTGTGAAGCTGTTTTCTAGCTTAGATAGGTCGTTGATTTTGTTTAACAGCTTGATTATAAATTGATTACGGCCCGAGCATGATATGATAAGACCGCTTCAAGAATGTGTATTAAGATATGAGCATGATATGATACGCTTGGGTGTGATATGATAATTGGGCATTAAGAGGAAAAGTACCAATTTTTTCTATTAGAAGCGATGTCTGTTCAAAAATTAATGGAATGTCTGTCTCTGTTTTATCTTCTGATCGTGCACAGCGCAGTGTTAACACACTTAACGCCAAGAGCCCCGTGGAGCAGTGATAGAAGTCGCTTCTGTCATCCGAACGTAGAGAGATCGATCCCCATCCCGGCTAGCCAAGACTTCCATCCCTCTGGAGTCGGGTAAATTGGCACCACACTTGTCTGGGAAGGTGAAGACACAGATCTGCACAGCTACTCACCCCGCTAATCATTGCAGATGCCAAATATGCATTCACCATGCCTTTGCGAATGAAAGACGAATGCGTGGCGCATCTTTAGAGCACTGATAAACGACGACCGCTTTTTGTATTATCAGTGCCCATACGATATGCACCATTTTCTGATTTGATTTGAATTTTTCAACGGGAATAGCAGCTCTTTTCGAGAAACGGACCTAGAAAGAAGAGAAATTTGTTGGTCCGTTTAGTTGAGGAGCTTTCTCAGTAACTTTTTGGATGTCGGTTATGCGTTTCTGCTGAAGATGAGGCGAGGTCTGGTCGAGTAGTCACTGATATTTCCTGGTTCTTTGGGTTTTTTATAGTTTTTTTTTTCAAATAAAGGCAGTTTTTGTCTTCTTTCCCAGTTTTCTCCTCCTCAGTCATCCCGCTATTCCAGATCAACAACTTTGAGCTGATGAATCTGCCACAGCTGAAGGAACTTCGGCTGCAGAACAACCAGTTGAGCGAAATCCATCCGATGGCGTTCATGAACGTTCCTCAACTGCAATACCTCTACATGCGTGACAATCTCATCGGCACTTTGGACGGCAATCGACTACAGGCGTTCCGTCGCCTTGAAATACTCGATGTCACCAACAATCTGCTGCAAAAGGTACGATTTCTGCTATTATATTTGTCTTTTTTCAAGTGATTCAGCAGGAATTAGTATGGAGGTTCGTAGTCTGGAGGTCGGAGGTTCGATTATTTTTCTGTGCAACTCTTTTGCTGCTATTTCCTTGATCTCAAATCGTGATCCTTTTGCAATTTATTGCAATTTTTTTTGCAATTTTTTCTTATTTATTTGTCCTCACATCCACAGGGATACATGGATATGCAGTACAACCAGAATCAGTAACGAAACTGACGGAACAAAAAGAAAAAACTACACTACGCAGGGAAGATGTAGAAACAGAAACAGAAACCTCAGATTTAAGAACACACATAACAATCAAAGCACTAGTTATTTCAAATTCATAAATCCTTAAATCATCATAGATGGGTTACTGCATATTCTGGGCAGATAGGTATAAAGTATGCTAATGGCTAAGATATAGGGCACCACGGTTGAGTAGATAAATTTGAAAAAAGAGGTGCAAGGTTTACCGAACACTAGTGCCCAATTGTCATTAACGTGACAGTGTGTTTAGGGTCTTCAATTGTGTAACCGCTAGCCAAATAGAATCACTCTCGAAATGAGAGGCTAGCAGGGAAAGTACGAAGGACGATATTTACTAACACCTTATGTAACTATGTACCCACCATAATCATCGAAGTCGATTCCAATTGCTGTCTGTTTATACTCGGCGGCTAGATAGCGCTGCAACAGAGATCAGCCCGTGATTTACAGTAGTTCGAGTGTGATTCCAGCTAGCTTTTAGTCCAGTGAAAGCTTTAGTCCAGTACTCTAACCTTGCCCTTTTACGATTGCTGTTTATCATGGACTGGATATTTTAAATGAATGAACCTCCTCGATAGTTTCCATGCACCGGATTGGTACCAGCACTTGGCTAAGCTCGACGTTTTGTGGACATTCTTGAGATTTTTTCATTGAAATGGTCTGGTTCGAATCACACTTGAAGAACATCTACACTTGAATAGGCTTTTTGCAAACGACAGCAAAGAGTCTTGCGATTATTCTTAGATAAAATGTAAACGAAGGAAATTTGCCATGTTTCCAAAAGGTCGAGGAATATGATCAGGTAGATAACAAAAGTTACCAAGCTCTTTTCGAAATCAAATGGAAAACAATGACTTGAAATGTTGCGTCGGTTCAATAATTTTTCAAGAAAAAATTGCAAAAATATTAGAAGGATTGCATGACGATGCCTGGAATTGGTGGTAGATTTGGCCAAAACGAATTTTCCCTGTGGTTGTGCTTTTGTGCTACGCGCTTTTTGATCGATCTAAACGAGACAGTCCGTTTTTACCGTTTCCCTACCGTAACTTTCCCTAACATTATCTTTATTGGCTGAAAACAACATGGCCACAGTCGGAAGGGAGTGATCTATGCAATGGTAGGGAAAGTGTAGTGAACTTCTGTGAAATTTTTGAGTGTTTTTTTTTTCCAGTGAGTGTTCTTTCACCTCGTCAGGATGACGACCACACAAGGTCAGCCTCTTTAGGCCGTCCTCGTTAATTATTGCTTGCGGCTACAATTAAATAAACTCCGCAGCTTGTGGTGACCTATTAGACAAATTCTGTTCTTAGTAATTTGATTAATATTTTTATTATCTATTCGTCCTATATTATCTATTATTTTTATTATCTATTTTCAGTTGCCCGAGCTGAAAGACCTCACCAGCCTCAAGCAAGTCCGTCTGGACGGTAATTTAATCGAAAAAGTCGAAACACTCGCCTTCTCCAATAACCCGAATCTGCAGCTGATCAGTCTACAGGTACGTTTACCCTTATTTTTCTTCTTACAAAATTATTAATTGGGGTTTGATTTACCTTATTCTATTTGTTGAATAACTTTGCTTGATTGTGTGCACACCTTGTACGGTGTAGAAATAAAATAGTTATTCTACCAAACCCGGATTCATCATCCTCATCTCTGCCTTTTCTAGAACAACAACATCGTCCAGATCGCCAGGAACAGTTTCGACTCGTTGGATCAATTGATGGTGCTGCTACTGTCGAACAACTCTATTCAAACTATAGGTAAATACTTTCCCCTGCACTAAATACACATTTATTTCTGCTAAAAATAATGGGGCGTGCGCGGTGCAGCGGTAACAGGCGCTACTGACACCCGCACGGTCGAGCGATCGACCCATCCCCTGGGCTAACCATGCCTTTCTTCCCTCCGGGATCGGGTAAATTGGTACCATACCTATCCGGGAAGATAGAGGCACTGACTCGGTATAGCCCCTCCCCGCGAGTGATCGTATAGACCAAATACACACACACATAAAAAACATTCACCATGCCTCTACGATTCTGAATGGAACACGAATGCGTGGCGCGTATTTAGGAAAATTATCAACGCCGCTCTATTTTTTGCCTTTACCTTTACCTTTTACCTTTATGAATAATGTTTTTAGAACGTGGAATGTTGGATGGAGTGAAGAACCTGCAGCAGCTGAATCTTCGCAACAATTCGTTGGCGTCAGTGGACGAGAACACCTTCTCCTCGCTACGACATCTCACCACACTCGACCTCTCCTACAACGGATTGAAAAGCATCGCGAAGGTATCCTAAATTTTTACCTCATTTTTAGTTTATTTATTTTTTGTTTATTTACTTATTGGATACGCACTTAGGCGTGCTAAAAGTGAAAGTACATAGTTAGTATCACGTAAGAACAGTAACGCACTAAAGTACACCATCTGAAATGAAAAAAAGGAAGAAAAAGAAGAAGGCAAGGGAAAAGAAAAGAAAAAGGAAGGAAAAGAGCTGCGAATGTCAAGCATAGATTATACTTCCCAGACGTGGTAGGGTAAACGGGTACCGTGCTTGTCTGGGAGGGTAGACACTGTGTTGGTATAGCGGCTGGCCTCCGCAATTAATTGTATGGACTAAATATGCATCCACCACGCCTCTCTGATACGGAATGAAGGACGAATGCGTGGCGCGTCCTCAGGAAACTGATCATCGCAAACACCTTAACCTTTTTACCTAGGTTTTATTCAATTAAGAATCTAAAACACCCAGCTGAAAGGCGCAGCTCAAGCAAGACCGTTCTTTTCTTGGACATGACCAGCTACAGATCCGCTTTAGACGACATGTCTTACCTTTTCCACTTTTCTTCCCTGCAAAATATAACTGAAGTGGCAAAAACAATGATAAAATGGAAAAGTAAATGAAAAAATTGTAGGAAATAAAATAAAGTACTGACCTTTTCAGAGGACATTCGCCCATCAGACCAAGCTGTTCTGGTTGGATTTGTCGAAGAATGAGTTGCGTTCGTTCGAGGAAGGCACGTTCGATGCGAAAATCGCCAACATCCTTCTCGACGGTAATTTTTTCAATTTATTTTGGTTTTTTTAATAGAGAGGCTTTCTGGGTGAACTTTTCTGCTGATCATTAAGTAAAGTGCTGAAGATCACTTGAAGAAATTTGAGTCTGATTTCTCTACCAACGATGGAACCATCCTTTGGAAGAGATCATATCTAATCAGAGCGATCTAAACTTAAGAATAATTTTTGTTGTTGTAACGATGGACCTGTGGTCGTCGCAAAATTCGCGTCTCAGGGGGTTTCGAACCCTTGTCTCGGGATCATGACTAGAATTTCTTTTTTTACAAATAGAGAGCCTAGTAGTTTCTTTATTTGTGAAACAAGAGATTCTAGTTATAATCCCGAGACACTGGCTCGAATCCCGCCTGAGCCGCTACTTTTGCGACGACCACAGGACCATCGTTACAACAAAAAAAGAGCATTTCTTCAGGAAAAAGAAAATGAAAAAGGAAATAAAAGGTTGCTTCAGGAAATCCATTGCAATGCGATGACGAGTTCGACTGGTTCGTTCGTTACCTGGTCACCAACCGAGTCCGAACCTTCCTTCCATACCAACCGGAAATCACCTGTGCTGGACCGGAGAAGTATGTCGGTGTCAGGTAAGGTCCTAGAATTCTCCTCCTTTTTCTCTGTCTTTCGTTTGATTCTCGTTTTAGTTTCTATTGTTCTTATTTATATTTTTATCACTTACAGATTGAAGGACTTGATGATCAAGAAAGCAAACGAAACGTTGACGGAAGGCATGAAAACCCTGGGTTTCAACGAGCAGGGACAACGGTAAGCCTGACAAATTTTCATTTAATTTCTTTTTTAAATTTTGATGTGGTTGTTTGTCACTACTCTGGAACAATGAATGACAATGTCATGGCATAGTGGTAGGAGGTGTTACTTCCACCCGAATCGTCACGCGATCAATCCTCGCTCAGGCTAACTAGGTCTTACACCGTTTTGGGTTGGGTAAATTGAGGGTACCAGGGTCCAGATTCACAGGTAAAACCAGGGTCCAGCTCCATCATTGGTAAACCTCCGATAAACCCCGCGATATACCCCGCACGGCGCGCAAACCGAGAGCAGTGAACGCGCGAAGTGGATTAATCGGGGTTTATAGCCGAAACCCCGTCTATCACACCTTGCAAGGAGGCTGGGTTCGGGAGACCTCGACGGTATCTAGTGGGTTTATCGCCGACGGGGTCTCGGAGACCGCTCGTCCGTTCATGAATCTGGGTCCAGATCTCTTCGGGAAGGTGAAGTTACAGACTTGGATAGCGCTGAACCCGGATAAGCCATTGTAGAGGCCGAATCTGCTTTTGCTACGCCTCCTCGATTCTGATTGGAAAACGAATGCATGGCGCGTACTAAGGGGACTAGTCAACGCTTTACCGTTACCTTGCCTATACCTTACCTGTCGTTCCAGATCGTTGATTTCGGCTCTGATTCCTGGTCTTCGTTCCGCTCCAACCGGTGCCGCCGGCGGTGCTCTTGGACAGGCCGCAGCGGGACTACCCATTCTCTCCACTCTCTCACAGGTAGCATTATAGTTTATTTAATAATTTTTATTTACATTTTTAATTTCACAACTAATTCTTACTTAATTTGATAGAATGCACTGCTACTTGCGGTGACAGTGGATTGGACAGAAACAAATCTTGTAGAAGAAACAAAGCGTCAAACCTAAAAAAATCAGAATTTATGCGGCTGTTTTAATTTCTTATTAGAATGCTCTCGGTTTTGATAAGTGATATTTCTGACGGTTGTTTGGATAATTTTTGAGTAGTCTGGAAATCTCGTTCCAACCGACTTTCCGAACTTTTTAGACCTCTTTTTAGTCTTTTTAAACTTTTTTTCCAAAAATTACGTCATCCGAGCGTGTCCGGCTTTTTTATTCGTGGAATATCGTATATTATTATTTCAATTTTTTTTGATTTTTTTTATTTTTTAAAATTATTAAATAATTATTCAGGCTATTCCTTCGATGAGAAACATGCCCGGTATGGATATGCAGAGTGCAGCAGCAGCAGCCGGAGCCGCCGGCCAGCCGGTGAACCCGAATCTCAACTCGGCCATCGAGCAGGTATCCCCGTACCCTTTACTTTTATTATTTTCGTCTGATTTTATCGATTTATCATTGTATATTAAAGTTTACCGCTCCGTTGGTGCGATTTGCGACCGGTGGTCAGCCGGTGGCCAGTGATATCGAGCAGCTGATTCAATCGATCCCGAACTTTGTCGTCAATGTTCCTGGACTTGGAGACGTCGATGTTAGCAAGGTGTGGCATTTTCTCATTTTTTCATGGGTTAGAAAAAGTTTCGGTTGTTTTTTTTGGATTTTTTTGGACCGATATAGAGTTGACAGTATTTTTCTTCTTCAAAATTTCCTATGTATGGGTGGATTTAAATGATTTTTCAGCTTGATCCTAACCTTATCGCTCACGTACTTCGCGGTGGTCAGATCCCAGGCATCCCGAAGGAGACTCTTGACAGCATTGTTCAGCAGTACATGCTGAAGATGCACGAGGCTGCAGCCGCGGCTCGCAAGGGAACGCCGATCAAGGATGGCGAGAAGGTCTGTTTATCTATTTATACTTATTTAGTTATTTATTTATTTACTTTGATGCCCATAGGCACGCTAAGTTGTGACGGCTATTAGATAAGTAGAACAAAGATACAAAAACTAATTCAAAACTAACATAATAATTTTAAAAAACCACATGATTAGGGAATAACTGTGGAAATCGTACTCTTGAAACTTACTTTTTAATTTTTCTAATCCTCAACTTCAGCCAGTGATAGGTTAACCTCGAAATGGACCACTAGGCGCAAACTGGCAACACCATACAGGGACGACTGTTTTCTAATAGATCCCGGAATTGTTTTGTTTTCTGTGTTTTCTATGCACCTCTTTTTCTTTTCGATCCTTGTTTCCAGATCGTTGGAGATAAGGACCTGGGCCCAAATTCATGACGGGTATCGGCACAATATACCCGAGAATAAACCCCGGTCGGCGCGATTATTCGCATTCATGAACGCGCGGCGTAGTGGAATAGAGCCGCGATATCCCTCAAATAAACTCCGCGGCGCATTCATGAATGCGAATATTCACGCCGACCGGGGTTCATTCTCAGGTATATTGTGCCGATACCCGTCATCAATTTAGGCCCTGTAGATCGGGCCGTTGGCTGAGAAATGTTATTCTGATCCTAACCATGCCTTTTTCAATTCATGTGGTTGGATCTGAAGGGAGTTATAACAAAGCGGCAAAAACGGCGGATTAATGTGCCGTCGACAGTGTTGCGGCGGAAAGTACTGTACTTTGAACTTTTCAGCGCTTGCAAACAGGCGCCTTATTAGAGTGCACTTTTTTGTTTGTCAGTCTTTCTAATTTCTTCTATCTAGAATTTAAATACAATTTTCGTAGAAGGAATCCCCTGGGTAATTTTATTCACCTGACTCGACCAAGGCTCAGACGATGACTACTGCTGATTTACTAATACATGCTACTAATTTAAACTTCTATTAATATATTTCTATGTTTATGTTTAGTTTATTTTGTGTGTTTGTTGCTTTGAAACTCTATGCTAAGCACTCCACTTCACTAACCGACATGTGTTCTCGTAGCCGTTATTTTCTCACTTACGCCGCCACCTATTTAGTTCTTACCGCCACTAGAAAAACTTCCCAAGGAAGTGATTCGCGGTGTCATCCAAGGTGAAAATCTACCCGGACTCAGCAAAGAACAGACGCAAGTGATCAAGGTATAGTTTAGCCACACGCATGCGAGTCATGAAGTGCCTGACGCCTGAAGATCGACCTCCTTCGTCAGCAATTTATTTGTTATCTTTAATAGTTTTGTGTTGCATGAATATGCATGAACATCTGATATTTTATCGTTATCACTGAATTCTGCAGTTGATGCTATTGATGAGGCAGGATTATTCAAAAAGTCGCTAATTACGAGGGCTCTGAATACTTCCTGATGGGTTCCAATCCTACCGGACTCACCATTTTTGCTGTGAGCCTTGCTTCATCATAAGTTGTGCTATTAAGTTTTGTTTCACCTCTGTTGTCCACCGTTGTAAATGCTGCTATGGTAAGACGCGCAACTGACACCCGCACGGTCGAGAGTTTGATCTACGCCCGGCTAAGCGAGCTTTTCATTCCTCCGGGGTTGGGTAAATCGGTACCGAACTTGTCTGGGAAGGTAAAGACACTGACCAGGGCCTACATTCATGAACTGACGGGCGGTCTCCGAAACCCTGTCGGTGATACACCCGCTTAATACGGTAGAGGTCTCCCAAACCCTGCCATCATCGCGAGGTGTGATAGGCCTACATTCATCATTGGTAAACCCCGATAAACCCCGAGATATAGCCTGTGAACGGCGCGCACCTTTCTCTACGTATCCTGAACTTCCTATGTTGAACGCAATCTCTCATCGACTCTGCCGTCTGGCTCTGGCTGCGCCGCGGTTTCGGAGACCGCTGATCCGTCCGTGAATTTGGGCCATAGACTCGCGATAGACACCGATTAAACCCCTGCGCACGTTCAAGGATATCGGTTTGCGCGCCGTTCGAGGTATACCTCGGTCTTATCGAGGTGTACCAATGATGAATCTGGGCCCAGGTATAGCGCCTGACCCCCGCAAGTCATTGTGTAGGCTGAATACACGTTCAACATGCCTCTACGATTCCGAATGAAAGAGGAGAGCATGGCGCACCCTTGGGGGAACTGATTAGCGCCTACCACTTCGCCCTCATTTTCATCTTTTAAGCTGAGATTAGTGAAGTTGATGAGGTGACGTATTTCTCAGCGTCTCAGGGTGTGGTGTAGCCTACCAATTTACCGTAGCCAGTTTAGGCGAAGTCAAACTTTTCCGTTAAACTGGAAAGTGGAACCGTCGAAGAGAAACGGAATTTCCGTGCTGTTGTCGGATACAGCCAGTGTTCCAGATGCTCTGCATGCTATTTCCCTTTTATTTCCTTTTTATCAAAATCTCATTTTTATTTTTCTACTTAATACAGGACTACTACACCGAGCGCCTTCCCGGTCCACCACCGCCAACCATCCGACCCGAGCGGTATCCCGCCCCAGGCGCTGTCGCACCGGTGAACCCGGAACCGAAGAACACTACCTCACCACCGTTCGTGTTCTCTAAGGAACTACTGGATATGTTGAAACTTCTACCCACCGGGTATAATCTGAGTAAGATTCCCGCTGAGGTCAGTTTTAACCCTTTTTTACCTCTCGGTGAAGATTTGAGGGATAATGGCCGAAAATTGCAGGTTGTGACGGCGTTTTCACGTGGTGAAGTGCCCGATTTGAGACTGTTGCCGCAAGATCTCATCGAGCATTTCAAGGCGAACAGTGACAAGCTTGGAATGATTTTCAACAGAGTGGCCAAGGTAGCCTTCATCGTTTTTGTACGGTTGTTTATTAATTCGTTTCTTCGACGGACACGTGGTGCAAGGGTAAGAGGCGCCAACCCCATCCTCGCGGTCGAGCGATGGGTCCTCACCCAGGCTAACTAAAGGTTCCAATCCTTCGGGGTCGAGTAAGCCGGTATAAGACTTGTCCGATAACTTCCTCCTAGCTTTCCAATGTCTCTAGCCCACCAAAATGGAAAACGAGTGCATGGCGCGTCCGTAGGGGTCTGATCACCACCGATCACTTTACCTTTACTTTTTCATTTACTATTCATTTTTACACTTTATTGGGAACGATGTCATGAAATGGTCAACAGATAGACCAAATTAAGATCCAATGAACTACTACAACACTAAAGATGTAACAAAAAATCACAAAAACAGAGAAGATAGTGGGAGCAATCGAAATACTAAGTAGACAGCAACGTCGATTTCACACTTGTTAAATATGTGGTTACATTATATATTGATTTTCAATTAATTTTTTGCCTGTTCAAGGCAAACATGTCGATAGAAGAGGTGCTGTCCAAACTTCCCAAATTCGAAAAGCCGGTACTCTCAACGTATTCGCCATACGATATCAATCGGCTGTCGAACGAAATGATCCATGAGGAGGAAAAGGCGGCAAAAGCGGCACGAATGAGGTTTGTTTCCATTCTTTTTCTTTCTTTTTCAATTTTTATTTTCTTTTCTTTCCCTTCTTCTTTCTGGTTTGGCGAAGAATGTTTGGACTGAAACGATTGCTAGTAGATTTGTTCAGTTCTAAAGTGTATAGGCCAAAGCACAGTCATCCACCTACCAACACGAAAAATTATAGGAAATTAATAAAAATGCTAAAATAGAATGACCAGGACGAACCGAATCTTTGTTTTATCTGTTTGTTATTTTTGTAATCAGGGAAGTATGCTAAATACTAAAGGCAGATAAATAGTAATGATATGATGGGGATAGCTATGAAGAGTTCGCACATGTCACGTTCGCCATGTTCACTCTTCATGTAAATTTCATTATTGAAGTGGACAATAAATTTAATTTCTTATTTCCTCGGCTTGTGCAATTTTTCTTCAATTCCCATGTCAATGTAGTTAGGGACTAGTATTTACTGGAGAGTTTTTGATGGAAATCGATTTTCGAATGTTCTAGAGTTTACACTGCAATCACTCTCGGATTGGTTGGAGTGGCGACGGTCATAGTGCTGGGTATCTTTGCGGTATATATCAAACGCCAACGAGAAGCCAAAGAGAGGTAAGTTTGCTGACATTGTGATTGAATGGGCTTATCATTTATCTGATTATTCACTTTTTGTTTATCAAGTTGTATTTTTAGGCAAGGCCTGATGTCGATAGGTGTGGGCGCCCGAGGTTGTACCCTACCTGGGGCTCCGCTGGCCAACTCCACCATGCGCTCCTACATTCCACCGACGCAGTCCTCTCAGCTTCATCTTCGCGTTGGCTAGCGGATTCTTGCCTATGCGTATTTGTAGTTCCCGCTCATCTACCGTATCCCGTCTACCGTACTCCTCGTCGTACCGTCGACTTTCGCTAATCACCGGTGATTTCTTGATAGTGTTTATCATCTGCTCATGACTTTGTCGTTCGCATGTTCGAGACGCGACGCGACTGGTCGGTTCGCTTGCCTCGTTTTTTCTCCGACTGTGTCCTCCTCTTTCTATACGGGTGTTCTAGTGCATAGTTTCCCCTAAACGATTACTGTACCATAGTCCAACACAGGACTAGCGATGTCCTGCTTTATTGAGCGCTAATTGTTTGAACAGTTATTATTATTTCAGAGTTCTGTGAATAAATGTATCTAGTCTACATTTGATTTTGTGTTATCTTACTGTTTTATAGCGATGATATATCGATATGCAGTGATAAGCGGCGCTAATTCCACCGCTAATTCCACCAGCACGATCGAGGGATCCATCCTCGTCCATACTAACCAAGCCCTCTATCCCTCTGCTGGTACTAGACTCGTTCGAAATTCTGAGAGCGTACATAATCACTCTCAAGTTAGGATCAACGCAGGTGTAAAGATAATTAAGAGCTGGAACTGAAAGGGGTTGATTTGGCTGAAGGAAAGCTTATCTATGACACGTGTTGTTCTCCAGACGGTGATCGAACCTGATCTTAGCCCGAGAAAGGCGATGAGCGAAGCCATTGCAAAAAGATAGTACCACGGAAGTGTCGTAAAGGCACCATCTTCTCTTGGTCAAAATGTGGCCGATCTTAGCATGAGTCGTGTCATGAGGTGATTCCCATGTGCAACGACGGTGTTCCTTCGTCTCAAATAGCGAGTTGCCGTGGAAGAGATATGCAGCGGATATGAGGTCAACCGTGCGCTTTCCATTCTCATTCCTATCGCCTATCCCAAATCTTCCGATCCTGTAATCTTCGCCATTGCCCTTTTCGTTCCTTGCGTTGAATTCACCGAATATGAACTTGTAGAAGGACTTCTCTTTTCGAAGAATTCTTTCCACCTTACCATGAGAGCTGCGTGGTCTTCTGATGCGGCGGATGAAGGCATAAAATGGCTAGACGAAGACACAAGATCTCCTGTGGATCGACGAGATGGACGACAGACGGGTGCACGATAAATTCGACGCCATCAACATCCTGAGACGATATCTTTTCCCCACGAGTAAAGAGAGCCACGTTGTTGTGTTTACGTACGTTAGCTCTACTACTCTTGGTTTCTTGTAACGCGATCACATGAAATTTCATATGATCGGCCGCTTTGAAAACAGCTACGAGGTTAGCGTTGGAAGACGCGCTGCCACATTCGTGTTCCTTCCAGAGTCGTAGAGGTATGGTGAATGGGTAACTACACGATGACTTGCGGGAGTCAGCCGTTATACCAAGTCAGTGTCCCTACCTTCCCAAGCAAGTCTGGTACCAATTAAAAGACCCTGGAGGGATGGAGGGCTTCGGGCCGGCATCGATTGCTCGACTTTTACCACTGCTCCACGCGGGCCCATAGTGTCGAGTGTGTTGAGGTACAAAGAGTAAAAGTCTCCATGTCGTACATGAGATGTGTCGTCATTGTCCAGAACCCATGACGTCTCTCACAGTTAGGCCCGGTGTCCCAATGTGACCCATTTCGTCTCTAAAACACAGCTATTTGTTACGTCTCCGTTACAAAATATCGAAGTAGATTACCTGAGCTGTATATTGCTGCATCGTCCGCAACTCTGCTCTGCACTTGACCATGAAAGGGGAGTAGAGGCAGCTGCAGAATCTCCCAGAAGAGTTAATGTAATGAGATTATAACCCACGAGCCCTTTTTTACGGGCGCCTAGCAAACTGCTTCCCAAGATCTGTTGAAGCAGCTTCGTTTGATAATGGGTTTGCCCGACCGATGGTCTACCACTTTCTTTGGATACCTTAACACTACGTGATGTAAGTGCAGAATTGATACTCCGATAGTTCGTTCAAGGCCTACTCTGCACTGTGCTGCTAGACCACTACACCTGTGTTGGGCGTAATTTGCGCCCTTAGTTATGCTTCTGTAGGAGGTATATCTGCTCGCTGGAAAGCCTTTATTGGAAGTGCCGGGGACCGCCCGCACCAAGTCGCCGTTGGTCCCGCCCCTGTTGGAATAGGAGCCAAGGAGTTCGGGCTTGGAACACTCCCGGCGCCACGACAATACAACTCAAAAGCAAAAGACAACATCACAAAATGTGCCACTCTTTCAGGGACGTCGCTTGAACCTCCGCGTTGTCCACTTCCACGGTTTGAACATAGCATCACATTGTGCATGCCTCCGCAAGCTGCGCAGTGGACGCCGCAGTCGTTGTCGTCGCTGTGTGTGGACTGGAGGCATCGCCCACACTGCCCCGATCTCGCCACCTGTATTGATATCAGATTAAAGATAAAAAATATCTGAAACATAAATAATTTGTGAGTATCCTGCTAACCTGCATGCTCTTCGCAACCACATCTGGGAAACGGTTGCACGCGAGCCCGTATGACCGCCACGGTTCTCTCCCAGAGGGCAGAAAATGCAGGCCGACTTTGTCCTGGATCGTTCGAGTAGCTCGTTCAGGGCACCTTCCAAGCTGTGGATCCTAGCTTCCATGTGGTTGAATGTGGACTCCACATGAGATTGTAACTGTAGAATGGCCTGAGCACGTCGGCGTTGGACAGCATGGCGGTGGTCTGGTCGAGCATTTTGCCGACGTCGGAGAGACCCATACTGACAAGGGAGTTGTGATGCGCTATTTATATTGGGCTAAGCTGGGACCCAAAGACAGCGGTATTTGCCGACCCCAAAGGCTTTTCGGCTAACTGAGCCCCAAGGACAGCTGTGGAGAATGGCCTCGTGTGTATTGGTTTCGCTGCCACGCTGGACTTGGTGATTTTGTTGTATATTGTACGTCGCGGTACCTCAAACTTGGGTAACTAAACCTTTATTATTTACAATTATTTACCATTCGTTGATGAGAGAGTAGAGGAAGATCTTAGGAGGGAGATCTACAGAGACTCAGACTGTGTCATAGCTAAGAATAAAAGAAAGGATGGACAGTACTGACTGGTGATGCAGGCTTATATATGCATTAGCTAAAGATGGCGACCTACTGGCTGTGTAGGGTATGCCCTAGTGACACATGAAGGCGGACCCTGAGGGTACGAGGGCGCCGCGGTCGGGTGTGATAATGCGTACGGGAATATAACAAATGGGAGCGATCCCTGGAGTCAGGCACTAAATGAGGTCACCCCGAATGGCAAGGCAAACATTTATTTCATTAGTAAAGGATATCGATGAGGTTCGATACAACAGCGAAATTTGCTGACTCCAAGAGTTTTTGGCCTAATTGAATCCCAAATACAGCAAAATTTGCTGATCCCAAAGGTTTTTTGGGCTAACTTAGTCACAAGGACAGCGAAATTTGCTAACCCCAAAGAGAAAATGACTAAAAAATTTTAGCCGATGCACCAAATGTGTTGGGCGTATTTTGCGCCTTTAGTTATGCTTCTGTAGAAGGCACAACTGCTCGCTGGAAAGTGTTGGAAGTGTCGTGGCCGGGCACCGACCGCACCAAGTCGCCCTTGGTCCCGCCCCTGTTGGAGTGGGTGCCAAGGGGTCCTGGCTTGGCCGGAACGACACCACCGAATCGTACGCTTTTGCCCCAACTAGGACGGTCATTCCCATTCCCCAGCACCTTCTCGGGATGAGAGTTTTTCTTCTAATGTAAACCCTAACCTGAGCAAAGAAGAAGAAGCATCATTAAAGTGCCACGAAAACCTCGAAGCAGTTTCAGGCGTCTATTAGAGTGTGTCAGCTGCACCTACGTCCACCGCAGGCATAAGCACGTCAACCTCAATGAGTTTCCTAATTTTCTCAACTTCTTGCAATGTTTGTGTACTGTTTAAGGGCTTTCACATTATTCATGTGTCTTTTGATGCCCTATCTACTGTACATCTTCGAATGATAGGCATTATGTTAAGGCTTGGTTTTCCGTCTCGTAATAGTGTGATTTGTGGTATTCATATCTCTGACCTTGTACTTTTAGCAAGTCCCTACTCAAACATGGCCGACGACGATCTCGTAAGTTTCTTCTAACGGCTGTACTTCCTTGAGACCTTTGTGATATCGAATGTTTAGGAGCTTAATCTCGGCAAGAAAAAGAAGACGAAAAAAGTGATCAAGCTCGACGATGACGAGCCTGCTCCCACTCCCGAGGCTGCTGCCGACGATCTTGGTATCTTCTGCTGTGTTTTCATTATTTAGCCCTCTTGAATCAAATATTTTAGGTGAACTCAAACTTGGTGGCAAAAAGAAGAAGAAGCCAAAGGTTGACGAGGATGAAGAGAAGAAAGACGAAGGAGTTGCTGATCTAGGTTTGTCGTGAGGCTGTGACGGCTTCCGTTAGTTCATTCTAATTATTTTGTTTTTATTGTTTTTAGGTATTGGAATTGGTGTTTCAAATCTCATTGACGCGAAACGACCGTGGCCCGATTATTCGTATGACGAGTGCTTAACACTTGTATTCAACATTATGCGAGAGAAAAATCCCGAACTTTCGGGTGAAAAGAAGAAGTTCGCGATGAAACCGCCAGAGGTAAATTGCAGCTCCCATTTCATAAATTAGGTAGCATTATGAGTAAATGACTAAGTAATCCATGGCCCTAATCTCGGTTTGAGATTTAGTTGTTCCCAGTTAATGTTACGATACAACCCCGTTTCTTTCTTTTTTAGACATTAATATATCAGTTGATTCATTTGTTGTGGTTCACCGTACCGAACACTCAAAGTACATAGCAGACTAAATCTCAGCCATCTTCAAGTAAAAAGATGTATAGGTATAGGTTCTGCGTTTCACTTATCTTCACGGAAATGATCATGCTATTTCTTAGGTTGCTCGAGCTGGAAGTAAGAAGACGGCCTTCTCCAACTTCGCTGAAATTTGCCGACTAATGAAGCGACAAGATAAGCACGTATTGCAGTTCCTGTTGGCAGAACTTGGTAAGACATCTTGTTAATATTTATTCATTTTCTTTATTTATTCAAGACGGTCTGGATCCACGTGGAACTACAGAAGTTAAACAAACTCCAAATCAAGTTCGTCCAACAGCTGTATCACTGTAGGAATGCAACTAGCCGCAACAACATGCAACTAGAAGCTATAAAAGCTGCTTTCGTACAACAGAAAAATACGAAACAATGATAGCAATGTTTCGAAACTTCACCTCTTTTTCCGTAGTGCTGCATTTAATAATTTGTGGCGCTTACAAAGTAAATTACACTGTTGCGATCCTTGGGTCGGGTAAATGGTTAAAATCTGAAAGTTGCATCACAAAAATGTTATGTCTGCCTTCCTTTAGTGGTTCTGAGGCTTTCATTATGGTGTTTTGTGCGTCGTTCATACAGCTAAAAGTATAATCTTTGTTTTCTTTTGTCGAAGAAATCATTTTGTTATTTTTGCTCAACTCTTGGCAATGATAAATGCGGTTAAAAGTTTCACTAGTGAAGCAATTTTTACCTATTTATTTACCAGCCGTTCAGCGTCCTATCGATCGCCTAACGTCTATTCAAAAGCTTCGCTCCCCACTTTTAATAAAATAATATGATACTGTTGTAGTTGTAGACTACGTGGAGGTGAGGCCTAATCATTGAGGTATTGTCAAGTCAGTTCAGTTTCATGTTTTCCTCTTTGTGAAAAGCTAGTCTGGAGTTGGCACGACTCATTAAGAAACAAATATTTTCACCTGAGCTGGTGTGTCTGGAGATGATCTTCATTGGACTGCTTACGAATAAGATGCTCTGTAGGAGATCATGTACGGAGTTTGCCTCGGCGAGTATATCACCTTGGCACTACTATTATGAAGCAAAAATTTTCAATTAAACCGATGTGTCTGTGGATGATTTTCATGAGTGGATGTGTGTCCGTAGATGATCTTCACGAAACCACCCACGAAGAAAATGTTTCGTAGAAGATCATCTACGAAGTTCAATTAGTTGAGTACATAACCGTGGCACTAATAGCAAAAATCCTCTTTTGACCAAGGACCGGACATCTCTTGGTTTCGCTTATATACAGTAATGGTTTATTTATTAAGTCGCACAAAGGAGCGCCAATTATAAAGCAGTGGTTAGCAAACGAATATACCACGCCACGAGTAAAAAATAAGCACTAAAACAACAACGACACAACTAAAGTGGCTGGAAAGCGAAAGGGTAAGAGGGTGAACTACCGGGCTGATTGTCAAACTAGCTATAAGCATAAAATTTGAAAACAGTGCACCGGTGTCTCATATTCACAAGTACAACCGCTGAGATTACGTTTTAATAATCGCTTTTCTTCAGATTGATCTGTTTCAGGTACCACTGGATCAATCGACGGTAACAACTGCCTCATTGTGAAAGGACGATTCCAACAGAAGCATTTCGAAAGTGTGCTGAGGAAGTATATTAGTGAGTTCTAGTTTCATTCAACGAATCGGTTCAATATTTAATAAGTTGAATTGTATTGTCGTACAATGTCTTTGAAAAATCAGTAATTTGCTGTCTACAAATATAAACTCAGGGAACTTTTTTTTCGTCGTAAGGTTTCCCATTATGTAGTTATAAGAAGAATTCCCATGTACAACCGATGAAATTCGGACTTTCTTTAACTTTTTGTTTTTTCGAAGTGCTTTGTTCGAAGTTGCCTTCAAATGTTTCCTGTTTCAATAGTAATATTTCACAAGGCCCAATGTGCATGTTGTAATACTTGGCATGTGAACCCGGGATGTCTTATGTATCAATTTGTGTACCCATATTCATCTACACCATTAGGGAACCAATTCAACGAATTCGGGACGGAACAACAAGCCCTCCTCAGTAAGAGGAAAGAAAGGAAGGAATGATTGGGCTTACTAGCTGAACGACTTTCAGTTTTTGGTTGTGACTTTTTGACCAGTGTTTTGGCACCCGCACGGCCGATTGATCTTCGTCCGGGTCAACCAAGCCTTCCATCCTTCCGGGATCGGGTAAATTGCTACCAGACTTGTCTGGGAGGTGAAGACAGTGACTTGCTATAGCTGTTGGCTCCCGCTAGTCATTGTATAGCCCCACGCATTCAACAAGCGTCCACGATTCTGAACGGAAAAGAAGTACGTGGTGCGTCCTCAAGGGCTTGCCAATACTAGCCACCTCGTCTTTATTTAAGGTAAAGATAAAGTGGTCGGTGTTGTTCAGTCCGTTAAGGATGAGCCATGCTCGTGTGTCCTATTCAAATCATAAAGGCATGGTGAATGCAATGATTGTGGGTACAGACGCTACCAAGTCAATGTTTTCACCTTCCCAGACAAGTCTGATACCAATCCGGAATGATGAAAGGTTCGGTTAGCCTGGACGAGGATCGGTCGCTCGGTCGTGCGAGTATCTGTGGTGCCACTTACAACTACACCACGCTCACCCTTACCTTTACCTGCACTATTCAACTTAACGGACACCAGTACTCGATTTTTCAGTCGTCGAAATTCGCTGAAACTTCGCCGATGGGGCGTTATTCGGGGTCTAGAACACGAATCTGCTGTCCGTTTTTCACGGGGGTGGTTCGGACCACCCATATCGACTACTTGAGTGGTCCAGTTAGGATCATCGATTTCGCTGAAACTTCGTCTAGGGGGGATCCCTGGTGTCCTAAACACGAGGGTGAAGTCCGTGTTCCAAAAAAAAACTTTCAGCGGACTGAGACCACCCACGTGAAAAACGGACAGCGGATTCATGTTGCGGACCTCAGATAACCCCTTTAGGCAGTTTCAGCGAATTGCGACGAAAAATCGAGTACTGGTGTCCGTTAAGTTGAACAGTGCTCCTTTACCTTTACTTTGATGAAGTTCTGAATAATCTCAACTGAACGGTTTTCAGAGGAGTATGTGATGTGCCACACGTGTCGCTCATCGGACACCGAACTGACCAAGGACACCCGATTGTTCTTCCTCCAATGTCACACCTGTGGATCCCGTTGTTCGGTGACAGCGATCAAGAGCGGTTTCACTGCCATGGTCGGTAAGCGAGCGGCAGCCCGCCGAGCTGCCGAGGCGACCGCCGGTAAGTAACCCTTACCACGCCGCACTACCCGGTATCGTTGTTGAGAGACATTCTTGTGCCGTCATTCATCGTTTGTTTTGGACTCAAGTTGAATTGTTGCTTTGTTTTTGATTTTTCTTCCCATTTTTGCATTAATTTTGTGGATCAACTACACTGACGCTAACGTAGCCTTCGTGGTATCATCACGTGTGATTCTTCTGTCTTCTAGGTCTTTTCCGCACCCAACTCGAGTTATATGTGAATTCCTAGAGTATTCTCTTCCTTTTCTCATTGGTTTGGCAGATTTTTGTGTTTTATTTTCTAATAAAGTTTCATATTGCGTCTTTTCTTCGAAGTATGTGTTGGTTAGATTTCATTCTCGATCTAGTACTACTACTCAACTTAGAGATACATTCCTTGTAAATCGCATAGGTTTGAATCTACTAGAGTTTTTATTTCAGAATTTATAGAATTGTTGGCATAACCTTGATGTCTTTGTATGTAGGATGACAATTTTGAAGGATGGACTCCATCTTTTGAATCTTATTGAAGATCAGAAATACGATGATGCCGTTCAATTCGTTCGAAGCTCAAAAAAGGAAGAAACATGTGAATATTGATTTTAATTTGTTCCCATTTTTTATTCGTACCTTGAAAAGAAACAAAAATGTAAAGTTTGTCGACGGTGAGAAATGCATAAGCATTTTTTTCATTCGGGATCTAACAAAACCTATGGGCTCCGTTCCCCTTTTTTGCAGGTTTAAGAGCTGCACGACACCACTGCAGAGTTCTTAGCTCTGAAGTGGCTTTACGTAATGATTCTAGGGATATTCCATTAAAAACTTCACTCTGTGTAAGGTAGGTTCTAGAAGGGATATGAAAGGTTAATTTTGAGTGATCGGATTTGGTTGATCGGATAGTTGATTTGGTTGATGAAAATGTCCGCTATCTGTGTCATTATTTAAACCAAGGATACGAAAGAAAACAAACAAATTACTTACAAAAAGTGCAAGCTGAAAAAATCGTTTCATTCTTTAGCTTAGTCGGTCTTCTGGAGGAACATTAGGTCAACTGAGAAAGGTTTTTGTATGAAACACCTCTTCTCATGATGAAAATCAGTGATGAATGATGTAGCAATCAGTAACCTCCTTCCCTTCGGACCTTTTTTGTTCCCTTTTCAGGTCCTCTACGCTATATAGCTAAAGATTTGGTGTACAAAGTTGCTCATTGTTTCGGCAATGAGGACCGAGATCAGCTGCAATCGCTACTAATCGAACTACTAGGGTGAGTATTTTTTAAACTTCCAACCTCTTTTATTTATTTACTTTTGTTTACCATACACTTCGCAGTCGCTTACAGAATCAGTGAATAACGAAACAAATTAGGAGGCAGCTAAAATAGAGGTATTTGTCCGATAATAAGGAAAACAAACTAAAACAAATACAAATACAAACCCTGGTATCACTGTTAGGGCCTCCTGGTGTTGTCTTTTGTTTTAGAATTCATAAATCAGTTGCAGCTCGTCTCTTCCCGAATAAAAAATACTACATTCCTTCTATCTTGTAGTTGCGAAATGATATGTCAAATTAATTTCTCCCGCGCTGACAAAGACGATGGTCAAGCTGAGGACCATGGTTGGTATTTCAGCTTTAGTTGTTTGTGACCTCTTTTCGAGAGTCTCTCTGAGTTCGGGATAGGGACCATGTGGCTTCAGAGGGGTAGTGGTCGCTTATGAGTTAACCCACCTTAGTTTGGCCCATTCCAGGTGTCGTGGTTCGGTGGGTAACCTCAACTCTACCAAAGATTTTAGCGTTACCGAAAGTTAGTTATATCTGCTGTTGGCTCTTTTTTCCTCAAAAAGTTCACTTTGGTGAGATAAAATGGCGCTTGAGCGACAAGTCTTCGAAATGCATTTTGATTTCACAAACTCACAAAAGAGCGGCGAAAGGGCAAGCTGAGGGGCCACATCCATCATTGCTAAACCCGCGATAAACCTCGATTAAACACCGAACGGCGTGCAAACGTGATTCGTGAACGCGCGTCGGGGTTAAACCGGGTTTATCGCGGGTCTATCACACCCCGCGATAAACCCCGTTAACACCCAAACCCACCATATCAAGCGGATTTATCGCCGACGGGGTTTCGGAGACCGCTCGTCCGTTGGTGAATGTGGCCCCAGAAGGTGGTATACCAACTCTGGTCTATACCTTACCAACGTCTATTCAATTGTATTATAATGTCATGATTTCTGATGGTCAGGTGTATTTCAGCCTGTTCGAAAATTTGGAGGAGAAATTCGATGTGATTTACGAGTTACTCGTATGGCGTACTTCTCCCTATCTTACTAAGATCTTGTTGGATCAGTTGAGAGAGCTGCTTACTCCGAAGTTTCTCGAAAAGTGAGTTCACGTTGATTTTGAAGTGTTCATGTTTGGAGAATCATTTTTTATAAATTCTCTTAGTCACCATTTTCGCCATCGAATTCTGTACGAATTGCCAGTGAAGCTGGAGAAACGCCTTTGTGAACGCTTAGCCAGTGAAGACGAAGAGCTCCGCTTAGCGGTGCTCGAAGCTGGTCATGTTCTGGAGTTCTTTGGAAGTTTTCCCTCCGGGACTCCCTACAAGTAGGTATATTTTCTCTATTGTATTTTAGCCAGTTTAAGGTAAGTGTCCTATTTCCTCTCAGATTTCAGCAAATGGTGGAAAGCGTACTAGACCGACTGGGTTTCGATGAACAAACGGCGTTTCCTTTTCTCGTTTGGTATTCGAAGGACCATCCGTTTTCTCCAAGATTATGTGGGTTTTTTAGCCAAATTTACTTTTTCTTTATTCTTATTTCTTTTTCCTCTTCCTCTTTTTTCCTTGGGACAAATTTAGCCTATTCAGTAG